>JAIVEN010000011.1:22512500-23762500 GCA_026686845.1 Adenanthera pavonina
TACTTGATTTTTAATTGAAATTAATTTTCTATAAGGTACTTAGCAGGAATTAATTTCAGAATTAAGCCAAAAAATATGCAAGATACTAATTTAATCGAAGTTTGTGTTGAGCTGAGCGCAATAGTATAAATATTGCATAATCAAAAGGTTGAGGTTGAAAGATAGATCAATATGAAAGTATGGCATGAAAAGTCAAAATGAATGATTTCAAGTTTAGTCCTTAAGAAAAATTATGAGAAAGTACACAGAAGAATAAATATGTGTTTTGACGTGACTCAAGGTCAATTTCATAAATATGAAAAATTACTGTTAAAGCGAGGCTTTTGACATACCAGACCCAATGGTATATTGTATAGAGGTTAATTGACTAAGAATTAGAGAAAACCAAGAGACACATCCAAATGTGAAAAAGAGCAAAAGTCATTTTTCTAGGTTAGAAGGAAAAATGAGAAAATTATGTTTTAGTCCCAGAAATGAAAAATTCTATGCAATATAGTGTTAGGAATGCTGACTTCTTAAGAAGGGGGATGAATTGGAAAATACAATTTTCTTTTGTAAAAATACAAATATAACAATGAAAACATAAGTTTGGAGAAAAACAGAGTATAATGAAAATTAAGTATAAAAGATAAGGGAAGAGACGAAAAACTCAGTGATTTATCCTAGTTCGATTCAATTCACTTGACTTACGTCCAATCCTCAAGCCACCACTTGAGATTTTTTACTATCAGTAAGAATTCAGTAGGCTCCTTACAATGCTATAGTACAATACTTGTACTTTGTTCTAAGAACACAGAAAGTCTCTCAATCACTCTTACTAGTGATTTCCTTTATCCCTTTGTGAATCTCCTCACAAAGAATCCTCTTCCAAAAAAAAAATTGTTACAGAAATGGAAACTTTATTAAATAGAGTAGATATGAAAGTTGAAGAGCAATAAATGAAATATATAGGTGAAAAAGCTTTAACAAAAAATTTTAGCAGAGATTTTGTAATAGCAGACTTAAATTCATTACACACAATTTCAAATGAAGTTCTATTTACAGATTTGTAGCTTTACTAGTCATTAGACACAGGATTTAGGCATTAGGGACATTAACCAACGGTTATTCTACAAAAATAGTCATTTACCAACCCTATTTAATTCGTATGACACACCAAAGTTTGAATTTTGGGGCTTAACAAACAAATTTCGTAGAGACAAAAAGTTAAGGACTTTAACAAGAATTTCAAAATTTGTCTGTTACTAAGTAACATTTAAATTTTGAGTTTGCAAAAGATATCCAATATTAGTTTATGCGAATTTTCATATTGAAAGTGTGTCTGAAGAAATTGAACAACTTCCTCAACTTTTCACATAGAATTTCAAAATTTGAATTTCAGAAGCTGAAATTCACTTATCAAAGGCATATTCAATGTGACACAAAAGTTTTTCATTAAAAAGTTTGAACTTTGAACTACAAAGTTCGTTTGTCAGAGGCATGCTCTATCATGACATACAAGTTCTCATTTTGAAGTTCACACTTTAAAGCTCAAAGTTCATCTATCAGAGACTATAACTTTGAACTCAATTTGAACTTCACCAATAGTTGAATTTTAACTAAGTTTATTGGGAATTTTGCATAGTTTCACTAACTATGCTTATCTCAAAATTCAAATTTTACAACTAAAATTCGTCTATCAGAGGTGAAAACTCTATAACTTCGAACTTCACTAAGCAAAGTGCGAATTTTGTACAAAATAAACATGGTCAAACAATAACATTCATCTATAATACATGCTAACATCAGATAACTTTTAAAATAACTTGTTTGAAAACTATGGTAACATAAATAAGAAAGATTTAAAGCTTTTTACTTAGTGTACATAGTGAAAAGTCCTAAAAACTAATTCTTGACTTGATTTTCACTAGATTTATTCACTTTATTCTTTCATGCTCCTTTGATATTCTCCTTCCATGCTCCTTTGATATTCTCCTTCTATGCTCTAGTTGTTTGGAATTATTAAAAACTCCTAATTCAACATTCTCCCCCTTTTTGATGATGTCAAAACAACTCAAACTAAATTAGTACTTGCATTTGCTTCCAAAAGCTCTCTCTCAATATATGCGTTAAGATTCAAATTTTAGCATATAATTGCAGCACATGTATCAGAGTAAAAATTTTTGTTAGGAGAATAGAAAAGGACTATTAAGACAATGAAACACACTTCATTGATAAGCACATTTAGTACAGGGACTCATGCTAGTTTACATACATTGTGACATACAAAAAGAAACATAGCAAAATGCAAATACACAAAAGCACATAAAAACACAATGTCCTAAGGCCTAAGATCTGTTGTTTTGCTACTATCATTCCTTTTTTATCTTAAGCTTGATCCTTTTGCCATATGTTTTGCTTGATTTTACTAGCAGCTCTAGTAGTAGCTCTAGTTTCAGCAGCTCCAGTTTGCTTTTCCCCCTTTTTAACATATCAGGTGTAAGAGTAGAGGGAGGAGGCACTTGAGTAGTAGGTATGGCTTGTAATGTAACTGCTATGAAGGGAACCAAAGGAGGCACCTGAAGAAGTTCTTCAATAGACCTTGAAGATAGCTCCTGAGCTTCCTATAGGATGTTAGCTAGCCGAGCCTATTGTTCCACTATGAGTCCATGTTGAGAAGATGGAGGATGAGGTGTTGGTGGTGGAAATCCAGTCTGTGCTTCTGAGCTTGTACCTGAGTAGCATGTGAAATTATCAATAATGTCAATATAAGACACAATCCTTCTTTCCTCATTGATAAAAGGTTAGGCAAAGGGTGCTGTTGTAAGATCTGAAATAAGTTTTTCCATTTGCTTTTCTTCATAAGTTGATAGAATTGATTCTTGAACAGTTTCCTCCATAATGGGCTCATAAGAACTCTCCACTTGAGCCACTTCGACTTCCTCCAAACCATAGTTTAGAGATGGACCAGTGCTAGTACCATTGCCAAAAATATGAGGACTAACAGCAGTGTAACACCCTATCGAAACAAACCCTAAAATGCTACACCTAAAAACATCAAAACCAACCAACAAGGGGTGGAACAGTATTGGGGCCATGGCCTGGAACAGTGCTGCCACAGCCTTAGAGAGGTAGAATAGGTTGGCACCACAGGCCATTTGTTGATGCTATATTAGTAAACTTCTAATTTTCCGACTGAAATTCCAACACACACAACTTCGTGCTCCAACCTTCGATTGTCCTAAAACCAACTCTCATAGGTTACTTTATTCTTCTTTTAACCATAAACACCAACCATGCCTCAAAACACCTTCGTATGGAGATTTTGGACATCTGACATCAAAATGGTCACTTTTTGATCATAAACAAGAACTTGACACCACCAATAGCCACCCATGAGTAATTGGCAACCGGAGACCATTCCAACAAGTCAGAAGGAAAACAAGGAACATGTTCAAGAAGGTTTTAACCCAAGGAAACCACTTCTTCAAGGTTCAACACCCTTGAACCCTAATTCGAGCTAATAGGCTATATGCCTTTTTAACACATCGAAGACCCAAAACCCACACTAAGCTCATACTCTAGGCATACCAACCCATAGGGACCTAGAGACATCAATCTCAAATCCAACATAGCCAAACATTTGGGAAAGATATATTGCATAGCATATAGGACAAATCAACATTTAACAATGGGCATACAATGGTCATGCCTTAAATCATATCGGTTCATAAACCTTTACACAAATAGTGGCACTTTACTAGAAAAACAAGAATAACAGAGACATGGTGAACATTGTCCCCGGTACTCACAAGGACACTCTCAATCCCCTTTGCCTAAGCCTACCATGTCCTTGCTAGAGCTACATTGTTCGCCTGAAATTGTTAGCTATAAGGTAAGACATACATCCCAATAACTAGGGGTAAACACATACATACATATAATCATACTTTCATGCTAATAACAGATATAATTCATCACCAATGCTATATGTATGATATGCAGACACTAATCCCATGAATATAAGGCTAGAACCATAAGCTAGTCACTGTGACAAGGTAATCTTAACCAGTGGTCTCCTTCCAACGACCAGTGACAGCCGATTCTGGGGTCACTACCCAGCTCTCCTTCTAATGGTCTTGATCCGGCCTAAGGCCATTGCACTAAAGGTTAGATTATGGCTCTCCTTCCCCTGAACCACTCGAATTGGTGGCTATTTAGAGAAATTGCACCCCAAATTCATAGCCACTTGAGTCTCCTAGCCATAGGATGACTATTTAGTGATTGGAATATACATGAGCAGCACTATCTGAACACAAGGCATTGTGTGCTATTTAGCAAATTGGCATACCACGTGGTATATAGAGCATCGTCACCCAGACCATATGTCCCAGCAATGTATACAATGTGCTAATGCTCAATGCATGCTAACATGTCAACATATATTACCTTTTAATGTGCTAGCATGCCTTATGAATGTATACAATATATCGTGGGGTGCATAATCATCATTTCATATCAATAATCATCACAATTTACATATATCATAATCACTAATATCACATTGCCATTCTCATCATACAACAAGATAGAGATAGATAACTTACTAGCTGTGTCATTGCACATATCATGATATGAATATGATCAACCATAACCAAGCTATAAGACATATTATGATACGAAAAGGAAAAACATATATATAAAGTGTACATATCATGATATGAAAATGACTGAACATATATCATAAACACAGAAAGAAAAACCCTAGTTACCTCAACCGTCTAACCTACTTGACACCTTGGTAGGCCAAAAGGAGCAACCACCACCAATTCAGTACTTTCCAAATACAAACCAGAATCAAGAGATCCCAAATGAGTAGTATCACAACCTATACATACTCAAATTCTTATTACTATCACAAATTGTCAATCCTTATCATATGTAATCATCAATCCCAAGCACCAACTAACTATAACAAAGCAATGCAAGGTATACCCACACATCAAAATATCCACAATAACTCATAGAACTATAATTACATTACCATATATTCGGATTCCCAAAGATATCAACATTTAAGGGTTAGGGTTTAGCTAATATACCACTTTACCACTATAAAATCAACACCCAAGCCATAGAGACATCTAACAATACTTCTAGAATGCATTTAAACAATTTAATCAGTGGAACTTAACCCAAACAAGAACCTTAGCCAAAATTATGAAAACCTTCGGAAAAATTTAAAGAGAACACAGAGGAGAGTTAATAGATTGCTTACCAACAAGATTTGAGCTTCCAAATACTAGAAATTGAACCCCAAGGTCAAAAAATACAAAACCCTAGCAAATCACCTTCGTTTTCCTTCATTTTTTCTTTTCGCTTTTGTCCGGTTTAAATTTTGGTTTTAACAAATTGCACGATTGCCGCCACTTAAGCTCGCCATGGCATTAGTGCTTACTGACTTGGGCTAGAGCCTAGTCCAAGCTTGTCCACTGTGGCGCCATAACTCCTCACCATGACGTGATGCTTTCTGTCCCACTTCTCCTTCTTTTCTCAAATTTTGACCCTTTTCTCCTATCCTGGCCCCCTTCGGCCCTATACTAATTATCAATAATCATTTTGGGATTAATATTTAGGGTCATTACATTCTCCTCTTCTTATAAAAATTTCATCCTTAAAATTTTGATCACATACCTTAGTTAAAGAGGCGAGGGTAATTCCACCGCATTCAATCCTCTGTCTCCCAAGTAGCTTTGCTCAATGTTAAACCAGTCCATAAGACTTTCACTAACTTGATCATCTTGTTTCTCAATTGCTTCACCTTCGAATCCACAATTCTCTCCGGCCTGACCTTAAAAGACAAATCTTCCTGTAATTAGACCTTTTCATTTTCAATGATATGAGACAGATCAGGCTGATACCTTTCGAGCTGAGATACATGGAATATGTCGTGTAACCCAGCTAGACTAGGTAGTAATGCTACTCGGTACGCCACCGACCTAATCCTGTCAAGGATTTGAAATGGGCCCATATACCTCTGGGTGAGTATCTTGGCGCAAATAGACCTTCCCATACTAGTGGTTGTTGTGACCTTGAGAAACACATGGTCCCCAAACGCAAACTCCAATGGTTTCCTCCTTCTATCTGCATAAATCTTTCATCCACTCTGAGCAGCCAAGAGCTTCTGCAGAATGTTGTTAATCTGTTAGGTAGTCTGATATGCAATATTTGGCCCCAACATACTCCTTTTACTAAGCTCTACCCAACATAAAGGTGATTAACACATCTTCCATACAAGACCTCAAACGGTGCCATCTACAAACTTGAGTGATAGTTGTTGTTGTACGCAAATTCTACCAAAGGGAGGTACTTATCCTAATTGCCTTTTTGCTCCAAAACACATGCCCTCAACATATTTTCTATGGTCTAGATCGTCCTCTCAGTCTGCCCATTTAACTGAGGATGGTAAGCGGTACTAAAATTTAGCCTCGTCCCTATAGCTTCATGTAGAGACCTTCAAAACTTTGAGGTAAACTGTGGATCTCGATAAGAAATAATGCTCTTTAGGACTTCATGCAACCTGACATTTTCATCCACATATAATTGTGCCAATTTTCCCATGGTAATGGTTTCCCTGATGGGTAAGAAATGATTTGACTTAGGCAACTTGTCAACAATTACCCAAATTGCATCATGCCCCGAAGAGGTTCTGGGTAAGCCTATAATGAAGTCTATGGAGATGCTATCCCATTTCCACTTTGGAATTTCCAATGGTTGCAACAACCCGATGGGACATTGATGTTTTACTTTCACACGTTGAAAAACCAGATACTTCGACACATACTCAATAACATCTTTCTTCATTCCCGGCCACCAATATCCATGCTTCAAATCATGATACATCTTAGTGGCACTGGGTGAATGGTGTACCAACTCTTATAAGCTTCCTCCAGGATAGTTGTACACAGTCTCTCAGCATTAGGTACACAAATTCTCCCACAATACCGGATAATCCTATTTTCATGCACATCAAAATCCTGCATCTTACCCATCTTTACTTGTTCTCTAACACCTAAAAAATACTTATCTTCCATTTGTGTAAAACAAATCTCTTTTTGTAATTCACTCAGAACATTGATTGATTCCAATACCAAGACATTTCACAAATATAGACTAACTCAAATCCCATAAGCTCTCAATCAACTATTGTTCCCACATAATCATAGTTACTATATGAATAAATTTCCTGCTCAAGGCATCTGCCACCACATTTGCCTTGCCAAGATGATACTTCAGGGCATAATGATAATCCTTCAGGAATTCTATCCAATGTCGCTGCCTTATATATGAATCTTTCCAACCAAAGAGATACTTCAGAGTCTTGTGATCGCTGAACACTTCAAACCTTGCACCATAAAGGTGATGTCTCTATATTTTCAGAGCAAAAACCATTGCTGTTAGGTTGACTGGTCACCCAAGAGGGGGGGTGAATTGGGTGATGCAAGATTTTCGCTCTTTTTGGATCACAACCCAATTTCACTAAGAGTGCAGCAAAATAGGGATAAACAGAGAGAGTTGTGTGTAGTAACTGAATAGAGAAGATGAAGAACAATACATAATAATTTATACTGGTTCAACCCAACCACTTGGCCTACATCCAGTCCCCAAGCCACCACTTGGGATTTTCCACTATATCCCACAGGTTTGATCCGGGCACCTGTAAAGCCTCAGTACATTCCCACAAGTTTCAGTAGGCACTTGTGAAGCCACTCTCCCTACAAACTTATAAGATGTGTAAATCCCTTAGTGTTTTCCACACTAAGATTCTACCCAGAATATGTAGAAAGAAATATTTACAGAATGAAAACTCTCTTGAAGAGTAGATGATACATTGAAAGTTCACTCTATTAAGGTGGGTTTTTCAAACAATGCTGTGATAGGAAGATTTTACAAACTGTTGCAGCATTTTCGCATAAATACTCTTAAAAACGTTACCCAAAAGTTCAAATGATGTTCTATTTATAGTTTTATAGTGTAACTAGACGTTAGATACAAGATCTAGCCGTTAGAGACGTTACCTAACGGTTACTCTGCAAAACTAGTCGTTTACCAACCACATTTAATGTTTTTGACATTCTGAAATTCAAATTTTGAATGTCAACAGACGAATTTCGAAGAGACCATAAGTTAAAGTTTTTAGCGTTGAACTTCGAAGTTCGTCTGTTCAAATCTGAAATTCGAATTTTCATCTTGACAAATGTTTGTATGTTGGAACATACGAATTTTCAAGTTTAAAGTACTTCTGGTAAGTGTGAATAGTTGTTCCATATTGCTACAGTACCTTCGAAGTTCGAATTTTGGTGCCCAAAATTCTTCTATCTATGAGCAACTCAATATGGCACAAGTTCTTCCTTTTTAATTCAAATTTTGGATGTGAAAATTCGTCTGTTGGCTATTCCAGAAGTATTTCTGCATTTCTGGAGATTCAAAATTTGAATTTTCAAAGCCAAAATTCGTCTGTTATGCTTGAAGTTCGTCTGTTGGCTTTTTTGGAAGTATTTTCACATTCTGGTGTTTCGAAATTCAAATTTTGAAAGCCAAAATTCGTCTGTCAGTGGCAAGCTCAACTTAGCACAAAGGTTCTTTGCAAAATTCGAATTTCGAAGGCCCGAAATTCGTCTATCAGACGCGAAACCTCCGTAACTTCAAATTTTTCACTGTAAACATTTTTGTAAAAGCTATAACTCTCTCACTTTAACTCCAAATTAAGCAAATGACCTATGGTTGGAAAGCTCTCAATGTCGACTTTCAAATGCAACAAGTTTCACTTCAAAAAAAATGTATTCTGTGAGATATGATAGAAATAATGATAAGAGGTCAAAACTAAAAATTCATATCTCACTACTCAACTTGAAATGACCATAACTTTTTCATATGACCTTTATTTTAAGTGAAATAACCTTCTTTGAAAATCTTATTAAGTCTAGTTTCATATGAAATAAGTTTTACATCAAAGTCATATGTATTTTGAGGGATGTATTAATAACACTAATCAAAGGTCAAACTCTAGATTTTTGAAAACCAGATTTGTTTAATTTAACTCATTTAAAACATGTGGTAACAAGATTAAGTAATTTCAAAGATTAATTACACCTCAAGACCTAAGTGAAAACAAAATATACCTAGTGACTAGGTCTTCAAATGTTGAGTTCCACTTCCACTTGGTCATTTCCTTCTTGGCATGCTCCCTTCTGATCTTTCATTTTTTTAGCATCATTTCTTTTCTTCTTTCTTGAATGAGGCATGATATTGATTTTCATTTCTGTATTCCAATGCCCACTCTTCTTACTTGGACCATCCTACATTTAATATATTACACTTACAAACCAAGTAGTTAGTCCAGTTTATATATCCAAATTAATATATTATTCATTGTAAAAGTACAGTGGATATATTTACGCATAGCATGATATATGTATTATAACCATAATTAAATACATGCTAATATGTATTTTACTTCTTTAAGGAACATTATATATGCCAGATACATATGATACATTTGTTCCTTATTACCCTATATTTGTCATCATCAAAACTTATATTATACTAAACCTTACAATTGCTGCCAACTCCAAACCGTGAGTGGGATAATTCTCTTCATGAGGCTTCAATTGTCATGAGGCATAAGCTACCACTCTTCCTTGTTGCATCAAGACACATCCTAGACCCTTCTTAGAAGCATTCGTATAAATTGTGAATGTCTTAAATGGGTCAGGAATGATGAACACAGGAGTTGATATCAAATGAACCTTTAGCTCCGAAAAAGCTCTCTTACACTTGTTGTCCCAAATGAAAGGTTGGTCATTCTATGTTAATATTGTCAAAGGCATAGCAAGCTAGGAAACCTTCGTAAACCTCCTATACTAACTAACCATACCCAAAAAGCTTCAAATCTCTAGCATAGATTGCGACCTTTCCCATTTCAACACCATATCCACTTTACTGGGATCCACTGCCACACCATCGGCCAAAATTACATGGCCCAAAAACTTTACCTCCTTTAACTAGAATTTACACTTGTTCAATTTGGCATACAACTGGTGGTCTTTTAAAACTTGTAGCACTGCATGAAGATTGTAATATCTTGAAATTTCTCTTAAATGTTTAAGGTTCAATATTTTAAAATCTATAAAGAATTTACAAAAATGGATATACATCATTTTGCATAATATAAGGCAAAGAGGTTAATTATCTCGGTCAGAAGGAAAAATGAGAAAATGACCATTTTGCCCCTAAAAAAAAGAGAAAAGAAGAAGATCAGAAAAAAAAAGGATGAGAAGAATGAAGAAGAAGAGGCGGTGGACTCGTACGCGTACAATGAAGTAAATTTTATGAATTTTGGGAAAAATTACACCTAATGACCCGAAAGTTTTAAAAATTATAGATTTATCCCGGGTCAAGGATATTTTTGTAAATATGAAAGATTATAGTCAAAATGAAGCTCTCAATGAGCTAAGACCAATGGAATATAGTATGGAATTTATTAAGATCAAAATAATATTTATTGGGTAATTATGATTTAATATTAATGTCTTACCCGATAAATGTCAGTCTGGACTGCAGGAAGAAACAGTATTCATTCAAGAAAAATGTATGGGTCTTATATTTGGACCAATTGAGATAAGTATATTATGATAATTTTATATCCTAATATAGTTAAAATAGGTATCCCAATAATAGTAAAATATACTACTAAAGTAACTTTATTTGTCCAGACCGGTTCATGATATATCTGGATAAGTAATTATCTAAAATTTTTGGACCAAAGTACCCTTAATTTTGTGCTCCATAAGCTGCACATGATAAAGTAACTTTTTTTAATGTTTTAAGTCACTTTCTAAGAGAAATCAAGTAGCTTTGGTGGCAAATTCCTATTGGTTGGTGAGTTTAATATATTTCCCACTTTGGTTCATGTTTTGGCCGACCAAAGAAGCAAAGAAAGAGTGGAAAGAGGTCTAAAAAACAGCAAAGAAAGAAGAGAAAAACGTGAAGAAGAGGAAGAAGGAAAAAAAGAAGGAAAAATCAAGAAAAAGGTAAGAATTTTCCTTTGAAATTCTAATGATTTTTCCTTCAAGTTTTGAATGGTTTAAGGTTAGTTTTCTTAAGTTCCTCTTCTCCTCCTTTGCTGTAAATTTTGTCCAAGATAAGGGAGTTAGGAAAGAAAGTGATTTTTTGCCATAAATTAAAGAGAAAGCATAAGATTAAGTGAAAGGAACAAGGTTTGGTATGTTTGGAAGTAAGAAAATGAAAATCACTTCTTTCCTCTTCCAATATTTATTTTGGTCAGTTTAATATGATGGGAAAGAGTTTGATTTTCATTAATTTGATGCTAAAAATGGATTTCCCATGGTCCAAAACCTTAAGAGCAAGTATGGGGTTAAATAAAAAGCTTAAGGTGAAGAAAATGAAATTCTAGGGTTTTGTGAGTCTTTAAGAATTAACTTAGGAAACCAGTAAAGTGAGTGTTTAATGGTGTATTAGGAATTGATAAAGCCCAAGTAAGTTCTTGAAGGAGGTGGAATCAAGTGGTAAAGCATTGGATTCAAGAGGAAAATGTTAGCAAGGCTGACTTCCCAAGAGGGGGGGTGAATTGGGAAGATTGAAATTTTTCTGCACAAAGTAAAGCAAGTGAAGATATCACAGTATAATGAAAACAACGTGTAAAACAGAGCAAGCTGAAAAGTAGAGATAAGGAGATGAAAACTCAGTGATTTATCCTGGTTCGGTCTATCCACTTGACCTACATCCAGTCCTCAAGACACCTCTTGAGATTTATCCACTATCCAGCAAGAATTTCAACGGGCTTCTTGCTAAAGCCACAGTACATGAGTATGCTCTGTTCTGAGCTCTCTCAAACTCTCTAAGCACTTTCTCTATGTGCTTCCTAATCCCCTTGTGAATACCCCTCACAAGTAAATCTATCTTCCAGATGAAGTGCAGATTGTTTACAAATGAATAACTCTCTTGAATAGAGTAGATATGAAGGTTTAAGTACAAATAATGAAGTTGGAAGGGTAAAAGCTTTTGTGATGAAGATTCAGCAGAAATTCGGTATATACTAGTTTGATTTGTTACCCACAACTTCAAATGATGTTGTATTTATAGATTTAGGTCTCAAATATCCGTTAGAGACTAAATCTATCCGTTGGGGAAGTTATCCAACGGTTACTCTGAAAAACTATCCATTTACCAACCGCATTTAATGTTTCTGACATACTGAAATTCAAATTTTGGTTGGCCAACAGACGAATTTCGAGGGAACCGAAGGTTAAAGCTTCCAACGTTAAAATACGAAGTTCGTCTGTCCATAGAGTGAAATTCGAATTTTGAACCTTATAAAATATTTTCACAATGTGACATACGAATTTTCAAGAAGAAAGTTTTTCTGTAAATCATGAACAGTGTTTTCAATTTTCTACAGTACCCTCAAAATTCGAATTTTGGATGCCCAAAATTCGTCTGTCCATTGAACGTTCAAAGAGGCACAGTAGTTCACTTTCTTTGAAATTTGAATTTTGGCAGAGTGAAATTCGTCTGTCAGAGACCAGTTTTGAGACTTAAATCATTCTTGATCTCAGATGAACTTTATCAAACTTTCAGACGAATTTCTTCTATTTTCTCAAGTTTTGTTTTGTCTGAAATTCGAATTTTGAAAGAGTGAAATTCGAATGTCACAAAGTAGCTCCTTTGACTCAGATGAAAATTCGCATGTTGCTAAGTCAAAGTTCGTCTGTCAGAGAGCATTTTTCAAACTTAGTTTCTTCTTGATTTCAGATGAACTTTAGCATAGTTTCAGACGAATTTCTTTGGTTTTCACAAATTGCATTTTGTCTGAAATTCGAATTTTGAAACTGTGAAGTTCGAATGTCACAAAGTAGGCTTCTTTCAGACTTGATGAAAATTCGAATTTTGAATGACCAAAATTCGTCTGACAGAGGGACACCTCTTCAGACTTATTCAGTTTTAGATCGAAATTCGAATTTCCAAAAGCAAAGTTCGAATTTCCAACTTGACAGTTCAGTTATACTTTCAAACTTCGTCTGTTTGTGAGTATTTTTCAAATAAGTAAGGATTTAACTTCAAATCAAGGTTTTGAAAACATCTTTTTCTCAAATCAAAATCTTTTACCCAATCTAAACAAAAACTAAAGATCCTACAAAAGATCTAATAGCAAATACTCAGAAAATCTTCACTTGAAACAGCTTTGATCTCCTTTGATATCTTCAATCCAAGCTCTTGAGTGTTGGTTTGGAATCATCAAAATTCTTGATCCAACAGAAAAGCCAAAGGAATGCTTCAAGGTAGCTAAGTTTCATATTCTTGCTTTATGTTCTTTCATTGTCTTTCTATGATTAAATTGTGTTACCATATTATAATTGTGATTTATTTGATTGGTCTTGGCTATAAAATGAGGGGTTTTATTCCTCGGGATGTCCATTTTTCTAAGCCGTTATGCTGCCGAATTTTTTTATGATCAATGTGGCAATTTATTGTTGAAATATGACTGATGTGATTAAATATGATCAAATGTGAGTTATTTGGCATGATTGATATAATTGCATGAAATGTAACTTGCTACTGATATCTCCCCCAATCTTATCCCCTCAAGTATCCCAAATGATAGGCACAAGCAATGTCAAGGAGATCAAGGAGCCAAAGAGAATGAAAGGGAGAATGATGCTTGATGATAATTTCAAGCTATGATTCCATATTTTGAAATAACGTATAAAAATTATGTATATGCATTTGGATCTCTATTATTGTACTATTATGTTCTTATGAGTATTATGAAATGTTTGGCATGGATTTGAAACATGCAATGATCATATGAGCTTGTTATGAAGTCTACTTTGCCATGTTATATTGCTAGAAGTTCATTTTGTAGCAATGAAAGTAAAGTCAATACTGTTTGACTGAGACAGGGAAAGAAAGTCAAGTGTTATATATTATCTGAAACTAGAGAGAACAAGCTTTCCAATGAGATAAAGAACACTTAATTTGGATATATGTACAATTTATAGTATATTTTTGAATTTAAGGGTCAAAACTGGACATTAAAGTAAAAGCTGCGAATTTCACTGTAAGTATCACTTACTTTGAAAGGAAATATAAACTCATACAAAGCTCCAAAAATTCAATGGCTTACAATGAAAATATTTATCTTTTGAGGTTACTATACCACTGGTTTGGGTTCAATTAGAGCTGTACAATGAGAGATATACAAGTTTTCCCAAGACTGTTCCAGAAAAAGTGATGTTTTGATCCCTAGTGATTCAAATTGATGCTGTGCCCTGTCTAGACAAAATAAATGTATAAGAAAAATATGAAGGTAAGTAGACATATATATATTTGCAATGGAATATAGGATACATGATTTGGCTCAGTATAGGGCTAGATATGAATTTTTAAAATTATGGCCAAAATCCTGAAAAAGAGAGAAATTACCATTTGTACAGTGTAAGTTTGAGCAATAAACTATACTAATTGGTCAGTCTAAAGGAAGATTTCATATTTTTATCTTGTATATCATGTTTCTAGCTTCATTTAGAGACTTAAACCAGATTGATACGATTTTTCTGGATTAAGTTATGATTTTTCAAAATTCGTCCAGAAAACTTGAGAACCAAATGAATAGTACAACGTTTTTTTTATTTAAATATTTTGGTTCTATTAATGGTTCAAGCTCTTAATATGGGTGATTTGGACATTATACATACTATAATATATGAAAAAATATGGATAAAAGTAAGGTGTTACAAAGATGCTACTCATGCTCCTCTTTACTCTTGGGATAGATGAGGATATTATCAATGAATACAACCATAAATGATGAAATACTCAATTCATGTAGTCCATAAAAATGGCAGGGGCATTGGTCAGCCTGACAAGAATTCGTAGTGCCTTTATCAAGTCTAGAAAATGGCTTTAGGCATGTCTTCCACGCACACTCTAAGTTGATGATATCCAAACCTCAAGTTAATCCAAGAAACATAAACGTATTAGCTAACTGATCAATCAAGTCATCAATACATGGCAATGGGTACTTGTTCTTAACAGTCATTTAATTAATTTGCCGATAGTTAATACACAGCCGAAAACTCCCATCTTTCTTTTTGACAAACAATACTGGTGCTCCCTATGGTAAAACACTAGGTCAAATGAAACTCTTCTCCAACAACTCCTCAATCTGCTTTTTGAGTTCTACCAACTCTGCTAGGGGCATATGATAGGAAGCTTTATAAATAGGACCAGTACCAAGGACCAGGTCAAAAGAGAACTCCAACTCTCTCTTTAGGGGCAAACCAAAAATTTCCTAATCACACATGACCGAAATGTTCTCTAATCCTTCTTACACTTTCACCGGTACTAAGAAGAAAACTAGAAACCCCTGATAACTCTTATGCAAATACTTCTCCGCCTATGCATAAGAAAGGTAGAGACCTACTCCACCACCCTGGGAACTAGGAACATTCATTGTCAAAGACATAGTCTTCCTAGCACAATCCAGGATAGCATTATTGGTCCCAAGCCAGTCCATACTAATGATAACATCATTCCCTTTTAAAGGTTAACAAATCAAATCTAGGGTGGTACTCCGGTTTGTAAAATGCACCATGCAGTTTAGACATGCATTAGTGGTTCTCACAGAGACTCTCGTGGGTGTCAAGACGAACAACTTAAAAGGCAACTCAATGGCTACTATGCCTAACCTCTGTACACAATCAAATGAAATAAAAGAATGTGAAGCACTAGAATCAAATAACGCATGAATAGTAAAGCCATTAATTTTTAGAGTACCTCGGATCATATTAGGTGCAGCATCCGCCTTTTGCTGTGTGATGGCAAAGCCCTTCCTGGCATTATTGGGTTTTGAGTAGAACCCACTTACTTAAGGGCAATACAACCATGAGAAGTAATCGTTGGCTTCTCATAGTTGTAACAAATCAAGCAAGGGTGCGCTCCATGGCAAATTCTGCACTTCTCACACAGTGAAAGGGTGCTAGTAGAACTAGGCTGTGATGACACCACATCTCCTCTACTTGGCCCATTGAAATTAGAACCACCTTTATTATGAGCACCTCTGTTGAAGTCGCCCCTATTATGGCTACCTCTGTTAAAAGAGCCCCTCGACCTCCAAGAGCCACTACTGCCACTATTACTAATACCATTGTGGCAACCTCTCTTGCTTATTCCACTAGTAGGTCCCAAATGAGAAAAACCCTTAACCATGGAGTTCCTCCTCGCTTCTTTAGATTCCCTCATTTTCCTTGTTACTATTCTCATCTTGGCACAAAGGTCCTCAAACGATGTAAAATCTACCATAGACAGCTGCTCTTTTAACTCAAGTCGAGCACCTTCTAGTAGTCGTTGTGCTTTCCACATGTCATTAGGCTTTTCAAATAAGTGGAGTATTTGGCCAACTCAAGGAACTTATCAATATAATTATCTTCTAATAGGTTTCTTTGTTGAAAGGCCAAGAACTCTGCTTCTTTTTACATTATTAGTACGGGAGGAAAATAGTGAGCAAAGAACCTTTCCTTAAAGTAGTCCTAAGTTAACTTGTTCCTGAAAGCTTCCAATTTGGGCTTCACACTCTCCACCATTGTTTTGCCTTCTTTTTTAGCTTGAAGGTGGCCAAATGAACCTTGTGCTCTGAGTTACAATCTATCACTTCAAAAATAGTCTCTAACTATTCAATCCACTTGCCAGCGATCATGGGGTCCATCTTTTCTTCAAAAGTAGGAGGGTTGAACTTTTTGAAATCTTTTAACTATTCAGATATGCCTCATTCCCTCTATAGGGCCTGATTCAGATTTCTTAAATTTAGGTCAACATGTATCTCAACATCTCCCTGGGGCTCCCCTTCAAGTTCCATATATTCCTATTGTTCCATTCTTTCCTACATCCTAATCATTGCCTCATCCTGACTCCAGACACGGTCACTCAACCCTGTGATCATTGCATGCATCTCCCTTATTGTTGTTAGGCCTACCACGTCGAGCCATGAGTTACCTATATACAGTAGCAACACAATTTAGATATCAAGATTCTAGTATAGCAAGAATCCAAGGAGAGGTGAGAGTACACAACCACAACATGAGTAAAGTGCCAATTTAGACATATGAGAAGAAATACAATGGCCCAAAACCATTGCTCTGATATCAAAATGTAACACTCTATCGAAATAAACCCCAAAATACTACACCTGAAAACATCAAAACTAACCAAAAAGGGGTGGAACAGTACCGTGGCCATGGCCTAGAATAGTGCCGCCATGGCGTTAGAGAGGCAGAATGGGTTGGCATTGCGGCCAAGCTTCTGGCACTATGACGCCACTTGCTTATGCCATATCAGTAAATTTCCGATTTTTCGATCAAAATTTTGACATGCATAACTTCGTACTCCGACCTCTGATTGACCTGAAACCAACTCCTACAAGTTACTCTATTCCCCTTTTAACCATAGACACCAACTATGCCTCAAAACACCTTTGTATGGAGATTTTGGACATCCAACACCAAAATGGTCACTTTTTGACCATAAATAAGAACTTGACACCACCAATAGCCACCTATGAGCAATTGGCAACTGGAGACCATTCCAATAGGTCGTAAGGGACACAAGGGACATGTCCAAGAAGGTTTTAACCCAAGAAAATCACTCCTCCAAGTTTTGACTCCCAATTTGAGCTAATGCACTATATGCCCTTTTTACACATCAAAGGCCCAAAACCCATACTAGGCTCACACTCTAGGCAAACTAATCCATAGGGACCTCGAGACATTAATCTCAAATCCAACAAAGCCAAACATCTGGGAAAGATATATTACATAGCATATATTACATAATCAACATTCAATAATAGGCATAAAATAGTCATGCCTTAAATCACATCGGTTCATAAATCTCTACACAAATAGTGGCACTTTACTAGAAAAACGGGAATAACAGACATAAGGAACATAGTCCCCGGTACCTACAAGGACATTCTTAATCCTCTTTGCCTAAGCCTACATTATCCTTGCTAGAGTTAGATCATTCACTTGGAATTGTTAGCCATGGGGTGAGACATACTTCCCAATAACCAAGGGTAAACACATACATACACATAATCATATATAATTCTTTACTAATGCTATATGCATGATATGCAGACACCAATCCCATCAACATACGATTAGAGCCATGAGCTAGTCACCATGACAAGGTAACCTTAACTAGTGGCCCCCTTATAACGACCCATGACGGCCAATTCCAGGGTCACCACCCAGCTCTCCTCCCAATGGTCATGACCTGGCCAAAGACCATTGTACCAAAGGTTGGACCATGGTTCTCTTTCCCCTAAACCACCCAAATTGATGGCTATTTAGAGAAGGTGCATTCCAAATTCATAACTATCTGAGTCTCCTGGCCATAAAATGACTATTTAGTGACTGGAATATACATGAGCCGTACCACCTAAACAAAAGGTATCGTGTGTTATTTAGTGGATTGACATACCACATGGTATATAGAACATCATCACCCAGACCATATGTCCCAACAATGTATATAATGTGACAATGCCTAATGCATGCTAACATGTCAACATATATAACTTTCAAATGTGTTAGCATGCCATATGAATATATTCAACATATTTTAGCACAAACTCACTTACATTCATTACCCATAATTTCAAATGAGGTTCTATTTATAGAATTATTGTTTAACTATTTGTTAGACATAATATCTATTTGTTTGACCCAAGTTCCAACCGTTACTCTGCAAAAGTGCCATTCAACAACCATATTAAATGTGTCTAACACATTATCATTTGAATTTTGAGGCTCAATAGATGAATTTTGTAGAGTTAGTATAGTTATGTGTTTAATATTGAACTTCAAAATTCGTTTGTTACTAAGTGACATTCAAATTTTGAGTTTGCCAAATATAACCCATCTTAGTTTAGTGCGAATTTTCATATTGAAAGTGCGTCTATTGAGTTTAAACAGTTGTCTCAAGTTTTCGCATAGCACTTCAAAATTTGAATTTCAGAAGACGAAATGCATCTATCAGAGGCAAGTTCAATATGGTATAATAGTTCTTCACAACAAAGTTCATCTGTCAAAGACATGCTCTAACAAGACTCACAAGTTCTTCCTTTCAAATTTACACTTTGTAACCCAAAGTTCACTTGTCAGAGGAAGTGAAATTGAACTTACTTTGAACTTTGTCAATATTCGAATTTTGACTAAGCTTTATGTGAATTTGCACACTCTCACCAATAATGCTTAGTCCGAAATTTGAATTTCAAAACCAAAATTCATCTATCAAAGATAAAACCTCTATAACTTATAATTTTGCTAAGCAAAGTGTGAAATTTGCACAAAATAAACATGAGTCAAACACAAACTTCTTCTATTAGCCAATATTTCTCAATTCTAACACATGCTAGCATCAGACTTACTTAATCTAACTCTTTTAAAACATATGGTAACAAGAGTAAGTAAATTTCAAAGATTAAACCACTTTAAGACCTAAGTGAAAATAAAATATACCTAATAGCTAGGTCTTCAAAAGTTAATCTACACTTTAACTTGGTCATTCCCATTTTTGATATGCTTCCTTCTGATCTTCAATTCTTGGAGAATCCTTTCTCTTTTTCTTATTTGAGTAAGACATGATGTTGATTTTTCTTTCTTTATTCCAATGCTCACTCTTCCTTCTTGGATAATCCTACATTTAATGTATTACACTTACAAACCAAGTAGTTAGTCTAATTTATGTATCCAACTTGTATTATAAAGTATAAAAACATAGTGGATATATTAGTATATAGCATGATATATGCATTATAAACCTAATTAAGCACATGCTAATGCACATTTTACATTTTTTCAGGAACAATATATATGTTAGACAAGCACGATGCATTTGTTCCTTATTACTCTATATTTGTCATAATCAAAACTTATTATATTAAACCTAACATAAATCACATTAACTCACATTTGAACATCAAAATACCACCTTGGTCATAAAAATTTTGGCAGCACAATGGCTTAGAAGATGGATATCTTAGGGATTAAAACCCCTCATATTATAGCCAAGCCAATCAAAGAAAACACAATATACAATGTGGCAGCTCATTTATTTCACATAAATATCATATGAACATAGTGAAAGAACATAAAGCAAGAAATGGGCTTTACTACCTTTGTTGATTCCTCTTAACTATACCCTTTGATTCCAATGATTCACAAACTTCCTTAAGTTTCCTCAGGTCCCTAGTCAATATTAAACAATGGCTTAAACCACTGATTTCAATTATTTATCTTAAGCTTAACCTTGAAGCATATACTTGTTCTTAATGTTTTTGTCCATGTAGAATCCATTTTTGACATTAAAATAATGAAATTCCCACTCTAAGACATACTTTTGGTATGGCCAAAATCAGCCCTAAAGGAAAGGGAATGGGTTTTTCTCAAACTTGCTCAAATCATACGTAATTAGCTTTCTCTTGCTAAATCTCATGCCTAATCATGATTTTATGGTTTTAAAAAATCATTCCTTCCTTAAACAAGCTTTGGATGAAATTTATAGAGATTGAGGAAGAAAATATTTCATGGAAACCAAGCTAAACAACCATGAAAATATGCTAGAACACTTAGAAAATCCAAGAGAAGCACTTACGAATTTTCTTGGAATTTTCTCACTATTTTTCTTCTATTTTTGCCTTGCTTCACATTGGCTGCCTTCTTTTCTCAAAAATGGCAGACTTCTCTCTCCTTTTCTCTCAGTATATGAATGTGTAAATGGTGAAAGGTAAATATAGCCACTTAATTACAATTACTTTAGACTAGTTACTTTGATTAAAGCTAATGAAACCTTAGCCATTAAGTTTGCTTAATAATTAAGACTCCAATTTCAGCACATGGGCTGCCATATGGCATCCTAAATGAGGGTATAATATCTCCAAAATATTGCACAATTTTCTCAGTCTAGTGATATCCTGTGTTGGTTACTTTATACTTAGACTAGTAAAGTTACCTTTCGCAGTGTAAATTTACTTTATTAATAAAAGAATAAAGTAAAGTTATGTATGGAATTACTTGATTGTCCTATCTCTAAAATGCTCTTTTTGTGGCGTCCATCTACTTTTCTTCTTGTCTTTTTAGCTTTTAGAGATCAAAAAACAATTTTGTGGGTATAAAGCTACTTTTTAATTTTCGGCACAGGTTATTTCTTTATCTTTGAATATTAACCCTCAGTGTCATATACCATTGTATTTGTCTCATCGATAGCTTCGATTTGACAGTAATTTTTTATATTTACAAAATTACCCTTGATTTGGAGCAAAATTATAATTTTTAATTCTTTTGGGTCATTAGTTGTAATTTTTTCTAAGGACTTTTCGACTCTTTCCCACGTAATTTTTTGTTTAGGGACTAAAATGTAATTTTCACAATTTCTAGGCAAATAATGTAATTTCCTATTTTTTATCTGACCGGGAAAAGTAACCTCTTTGCCCTATTTTATGCAAAATAATGTCCATCCATTTTTGTTAATTCCTTATGCATCTCTAGATATTCTAACTTTTATAGATGTTACATCGTGCATTATTTCATTTCTTATCTTACCTTTTTTATGGTAATTGAATTCTCTACTTTTTACTACATATATCATTTATAGAATGGATGATTGCATGCTACTTGTTCATCTTTCATAGCCATTAGTTTGTCTATTCCATTGTCTTGTTATTGTATTCTTATAAAAAAATCTAAAAAAGAATTGAAAAGTTGAGAAAAAGAAAAGAAACAGGTGAATAAGAAGTTGGGATGAGCATAAGATGCTCCCAACTTGGAAAAAATGAAAAAAAGAAAAATGAAAGAAAATGATGAAAAAAGTAAAAGAAAGATTGTGTTGTTTCATTTGCAACATAGTTTTGGAATAAGGCCTATGTGTTATGTGTCATTTTGTTCTATTTTCATTTTATGTTCTCAATTTCTAGAGTTACTTGATTCTCATGCTTTTGCTTTGTTTATCCATTCCTTTTCATGCATAATACCTTTCTTTTCTAAGCCTAGCCAACCCTAATAAAATCCTCTTAATCATTGTGTGCACTTAACTTTTAGGTAGTTGATAGACTAGAAGGTTGCCAAGCCTATGGAAAGGTACTAAATATAAAGTGTTTGAGAGCAAACACCTTATCCCATACACTCATGTTAGGTCTGCAGGCTTCCCAAGAGGGGGGTGAATTTGGAAGTTTAAAATTTTTTTGCAAAAGTGTGATATGATAGTGATAATAAAGGTTTGCAAAAAACAAAGTATAGAAAGAATAAAGCAAAGGCAAGGTAAAGGAGAAGAGGACACAAAAATTTATCCTGGTTCGGTCTGATCCACTTTGTTAGTTAGGCTGACTTCCTAAGAGGGGGGTGAATTGGGAAGTTTGAAAATTTTCTGCACAAAGTGAAAATAATGAAGAAAGCAAGGTATGACAGAAAAACAGAGTATAACGCAATAACATAAAAGAGTAGTGATAGAGAGAAGAAAAACTCTGATATTTATCCTGGTTCAATCCTCCACTTGACCTACGTCCAGTCCCCAAGACACCACTTGAGATTTTCCACTATTCAGCAAGAATTCAACGGGCTTCTTGCAAGTGCCACAGTATAACGTCAGTGCTCTGTTTTCTAGAGCTCACTCAATCACTTTCTGCACTTTCACAAAGTGCTTTACAATCCCTTGTGATATCCCCTCACAAGTAAATCTATCTCTCAGATGAAGATTAGATTGTTTACAAAGATGAAACTCTCTTGAATAGAGTGAATATGAAAGTTGATGTACAAGTATTGAAGTAAGAGGGTAAAAGTCTTTGAGTAGAAAATTTGACAGAATTTCAGTATATACAAAGTTTGATTTGTTACCCACAATTTCAAATGATGTTGTATTTATAGATTTAGGTCCCAACTATTCGTTAGAGACAAAATCTATCCGTTGGGGAAGTTATCCAATGGTTACTCTGAAAAACTATCCGTTAACCAACCGCATTTAATGCTTCTGACATACTGAAATTCGAATTTTGGTTGGTCAACAGACGAATTTCGAAGGAACCGAAGGTTAAAGCTTCCAATGTTGAAGTACTGAAGTTCGTCTGTTCATGAAGTGAAATTCGAATTTTGAAACTTACAAAATGTTTTCATGTTGTGACATATGAATTTTCAAGAAGAAAGTTTTTCTGTTGAGTGTGAACAGTGTTTTCAATTTGCTACAGTGCCCTCGAAATTTGAATTTTGCAACCTCAAAATTCGTCTGTCCGCAGCAGGATTAAAAGGCACAGTAGTTCATTTACTTCAAAATTTTAATTTTCAAAGAGTGAAGTTCATCTGTCAGAGAGACCTCTTTTCAAACTTACTTCAACATTTGAATTTGTAAACACTGTCCTTCGTATGTCATCAAGTCATTTCAATAGACTCACAACTTTAGTTCTGAAATTCGAATTTCCATGTTCAAAGTTCGTCTGTTAGTGAGCAGTTTTGAAACTCAATACAATCTTGATTTCAGATGAACTTTAACATTGTTTTAGACGAATTTCTTCAGTTTTCATAAATTCCATTTTGTCTGAAATTTGAATGTTTAAAACTCAAAGTTCGTCTGTTGCTCAACAGCTTCTTTTGGACACTTATGAAAGTTCAAATTTTGGAAAATCAAAATTCATCTGTCAGAGAGGCATCTCTTCAGACTTATTCAGTTTTAACTCGAAATTCGAATTTCCAAAGCCAAAGTTCAAATTTCCAACATGACAGTTCAATGTAAACTTTTCAAACTTCGTCTGTTGGTGGGTATTTTTCAAGTATTTCATAAAATCAAGTTTTTTAAAATATCTTTTCATCAAATCAAAGTCTTTTACCCATACTTAAACATAACTAATGATCCTACAACTAATCTTGCACGGATTACTCAGAACTTCTTCGCTTGAAACACTTTGAGCTCCTTTGATATCTTCATTCCAAGCTCTTGAATGTTGGTTTGGAATCATCAAAACTCTAGATTCAACATTCTCCCCCTTTTTGATGATGATAAAATAACTTACAAACTGGATTAGTACTTGGGTTTACTTTATCAAGCTCCCCCTCAACATATGCATTGTATTTCAACAGATATTATATATGGTAAACCATGTGAAGAGATTCAAAGAGCAAATCATTGCAACCGAGAAATTCTTTCATTTAAACAAACATTGCTTGACAGAGACAGAATTTAAGCATAGTTCATTCAAATACACAAGTTAAATACAAAATAAAATATCAAAACAGCAAAGCACAAATAATCAAAATAGACAGCACAACAAGAGGATTCAAGCCTAAGTTTTAAGCAGTCCTTCCATCACTTCTTCTTTGGCTTGGTCTTCTTGCTGTACGTCTTCCCAGATGGCTCAGCAGCAGATTTTCCAGTTTGCTTCTTCTTCTCCCCCTTTTTGGCATCATTAGGAAGGCCAACAAAATCAACCGGAGGAGGAATCTGAGAGACTGGAATCGCTCTGAGAGGCACAGGAGCAAATGGGATTTCTGGTTCAACTGGTGCAGGAGGCTCAGGACTTGGTTCTTCATGATCATCAGAGACCTCAAGCAACTCCTGCATTGCCTTCCTGGAAAGAGCCAACTGAGCTCTTTGTTCCTCTGAGAGTCCATAAGCAGCAAGAGAAGGAGGAGCTGGTTTATCAAGATGAAACATTTCTTTAAGCCTTCTCCTCTGAGCTTGCAGCAGAGCATTGTGAGCAATAGCTTCATAATCAATAACAGGCATAATGCTTCTCTCTGTATCGCTGGCACCCTCCTGCATGGAAGAGGTGGAAATGGCTGCCACTAGTCTTTCAACTTGCTCAGATTCTTGAATGGACAGAATTGAATCTTGAGCATCTTCTTGCATAGGCTCATGAGGGCTTGTTTCTTGAAATCCTTCTTCTTCCAATCCATAGTCCAAGGGTAGACTAGGACTTGGTGTCCTCATTGTACCAGCAGGCTCATCCCCATCTATATCATCATCATGGTCAGAGGAGGCTAGCTCAAAGGGGCTTGGAGGCTCAGGGGTTGGAGATTGGACAGGCACAGAGAACCCTGGCTGAGGTGGAGCTGATATGGTAGGGATTGCATTTTGAATTTCTTCATAAGTATCAGCAACCACTTTCATATTCTTTGCCAACTGATGTATCTGATCTTGCAGATGAGCAAACTTGGCATTTTGCTCATCTCTGATGCTAAGGATGAGTGTAGACAGGTTGTCATACAACTCAGTGATCTTGGTTAGCTTGCCATGTGATGAGGGAGTGGATGGAATGTGAGTGGGCTTGGATGGAGATGTAATAGGCATAGAGGGCTGAGGAGTAGGTCTGGCAGGAGCCTCAGAAGTACCCTCTTACTGCAGGGAGGCACCTTCAACAAAGAATAGATCCTCAGTTCTTCCTGCTCCCTTTCCAACCCATCTTCCTTCATCCTTTTCAATACCCATTCTTTGCAGTTCTTCCTCCTTGAAGATTTCAGTGGGCTTCCCCTTCCCCTTCTCAAGATGCTGAATTTTGGCATACTGCAGAATTCTGGAAATGATAGTAGCATAGGGGAGTGTGGAGTCCTTCCTCTGATCTCTTGCTTTGATCATGCGTTGGAGTATGATGTGACCCATGTTAATCAGCTTTCCACACATGATTACTGCCATGACATGTGCCTCTGCCCTTGTTATCAGATTGAAGCTGCCTCCTTTGTTGAATATGATCCTGGACACTATGTAGTGCAGGATCCTCACTTGAACACTGAGGTCTGTGGGCTTCAACACATTTATTGATGGCCAATTTTCCTTTCTTCTGAACAATGTTCTCAGAATTGTGCTCTTCTTGTAGTTCAGAAAGGGGCCACCTTCTTCATCAGCAGTTTTTGCCTTATCCATGTATCCAGAGGCAGGGATGTCAATCTGGAGTCCATCTTGCCCTGGGATCTCCAATACCTCATTAAATGTCTCATCAGTAAGCCAGATGGTCCTAGATCTCAGATTGACTGCCTACTTCTTCTTCTTGCTATTGTACATTAGGGAAGCATACCAAGACTTCACTACCTCATCATCATATCTCTCTAATACTTCCAAAAGATTCTTGTATCTCATCATCCATATACCAGCATCAAAATTATTGGAGACCAAGAAATCTTCCAAGTTTACACAATGTGGCTTGATTACCTTTTTGTTGGCAAACTTGGTGGAGTATTCCTCTTGAATCTATGGAGTGCTCCATAATGGCCGTGTGGTAAGCTCATATTCCCCAGATTCAGTACTTGAGGATGAAGTGGAAGCAGCAACAGGAACAGGGACCGAAGGTTCTGCTATCTTTGAGGAAGAGGGTCCAACCTTCTTGATTCTCCCTTGGGTGTAGATTTCTGGTGTATGGAAGGAGTTCCCTTATTGGATTCGGCCTTTCTCTTCAGTTTTTCTCCTTCCTTCATTGCATGTTGGGATTTAACTGAACATTTTGGCCGAGCCTCTCCTTTGCCAGCTTCTGGATTCTTAACTCTTGCCATTTTCGCGGATGAATGTTGCAGAATGGGGCAAGGAATAGGTTTAAAGGATGTGAAAGGAAGTTTAATCGGTGGGAAATGACGGTTTTTGGTCAGAATTGAAGAACATTGATTGGAGAAATAGAACAGACTCAGAGAGAATAGGAATAGGGTTGCGTCTGTTCAAATGAAAACCGTCAGCTTTAACGTATTTAACTGTCTAATAGACAAATTTTGAAGGGTCAAAATTTAAACTTCGGGCAATTACAAGTTAAACCGTTCAGCAAAGCTTACTGACAGATGAATTTTCTTCTGAAAGTTCGTCTGACAGAGGCTTGGATAAAATAACACAAGATGAACAGACGAACTTTGTTCCAACAAAGTTCAAATTTTCATGAGCAAACACCAAGCAACAAACAAACCACCAAACAACAGACGAATTAAGCAAACAAAACTTCATTTTTCAAAGATTCAACATTGAGGAGCATGTTTCAATAGACGAATTTCAAGTCAGAAATTTGAATTTCTTTATTTTATGAAAGTTATCCAACATTCGTATGTTAAGAGTAATCATTAGTATAATCATCATGTTGGATTGTCATAACTTTGAAATTTTGTTCTTGAAAATTCGAATTTTGAAGGATCAACAGACAAATTTCGAGGCATCACCGAGAATTGTTCCTTCTAATAACAGGCCGAAGTTCGTCTGTTGGATATCCAAAATTCGAATGTTGACCATGCTGACTTCCTTAGAAACTTAGTTTTTCATGGAAATTCATCTAACATATAATCAATATACGAATTTCAATTTTAAAAACTTACAAATTTGATCCAGAAACTCAGAATTTTTGCCCTTTACATCACTCTTTGATTGTTCCTTTCCAGTGTGCTCCATTTTTCAGATTTATTGCCAATGAATCTCATGAGGAGCACCTGCAACTTAAATTAAACACTCTCTGATGCTAAAGTTAGAACTAATTCAATGTTCAAAAAATTTAAAATAGAATTACATACGGATTTACTTACAGTTCATTGGGATTTACCATGCCCAATTCTCTTCTTATTTTGCAATGTCTATCTTCTGACAGAGGCTTTGTCAGGATATCTACAACTTGATCTTCAGTTGGGATGTACTCTAGTCTGATTTCTCCTTTCAAAACATGATCCCTTATGAAGTGGTACCTAACTTCAATATGTTTTGTCCTTGAGTGCATGACAGGATTCTTTGTGATATTGATGGCACTTTGATTGTCACACATGATTGGTATTTCTTTCAACTCAACCTTAAGATCTTCCAGTTGTTGTTTCATCTAGATGATTTGGGCACAACAGCTTCCAGCTGCAACATACTCAGCTTCTGCCGTGGATAGGGCCACACTATTTTGCTTTTTGCTAAATCATGAAACCAAGGATCCTCCAAGAAACTGACAAGTTCCACTTGTGCTTTTTCTGTCAGTTTTGGATCCTGCAAAATCAGCATCAATGTATCCTTTGAGATCTTCTCCATTGCCCTCTGGATACCAAAGACCCTTCTATGATGTTCCAATAAGATATCTGAAGATTCTCTTCACAGCAGTAGCATGGGCTTCTTTGGGACATGATTGGAACCTTGCACACATATAGACACTAAACATAATGTCAGGTCTGCTGGCAGTTAAGTACAGCAGGGATCCAATCATTCTCCTATACTGAGTTATGTCAAACAATTTCCCTTTCTCATCCATGTCCAGTTTGGTTGCAGTAGCCATAGGTGTCCCCATTGGCTTGGCATTTTCCATTCCAAACTTCTTCAGCAATTCCTTCAGATACTTGGATTGATTGAGGAAGATACCATCATTGCTCTGTCTGATTTGCAGTCCAAGGAAGAAGTTGAGTTCACCCATCATAGACATTTTGAATTCCCCCTGCATTAACTTAGAAAAATTCTGGCAAAGATATTCATTAGTAGCACCAAATATAATATCATCAACATAGATTTGAACAATGAGTAAATCTTTATTTTCTTTCTTAGTAAATAAAGTTGTATATACTTTTCCTCTGTTAAACCCCTTTTCAGTTAGAAAATTACTTAATCTTTCATACCATGCTTTGGGGCTTGCTTCAAACCATAAAGAGCTTTCTTTAGTTTATACACATGGTTTGGTTTTGTAGAATCCTCAAAACCTGGAGGTTGATCTACATAAACTTCTTCCATGATATATCCATTCAGAAAAGCACTCTTTACATCCATTTGATATAACAAAAAATTTTTCATGCATGCATATGCTAATAGAATTCTAATTGCTTCTAATCTAGCTACTAGAGCAAAGGTTTCCTCAAAATCAATGCCCTCTTCTTGATTATAACCTTTAGCAACCAGTCTAGCTTTGTTTCTGATGATTGATCCTGATTCATCAAGTTTATTTCTAAAAACCCATTTGGTACCTATGACAGGATGATTTTTGGGTCTTGGCACTAAATCCCAGACTTGATTTCTTTCAAATTGATTTAATTCATCTTGCATAGCTAGAATCCAGTACTCATCAGTTAAGGCTTCCTCAGTACATTTAGGTTCAATTTGTGATATGAAAGCACAATTAATCATTTGATCCCTTAACTGTTTTCTGGTTCTAACTTTCTCTTGAACATTCCCTTTCACTTGATCAACAGGATGATTCCTTTGATATCTCCAAGCTCTAGGGAGTTCTTGAGATATTTGTTCATTTTCTTCTTCAAAATCTTTTTCATGAATATCTTCCTCTATATTAATAGATTCAGATATTTTTGGAGGCTCAATTATATCTTCATTAGAGATATCTAACATTTTAAGATTTGAAACAAGATCATCCTCATCAGTAACATGTTTAGAAGCAGTTTCATTTTCAATAAACACTACATGCACAGATTCCTCTACTAAATTAGACCTTTTATTAAAAACTCTATATGCTTTACTTATACTAGAATAGCCCAGAAATATACCTTCATCGGATTTGGGATCAAGCTTACCCAGATTCTCTTTCCCATTGTTGTGAATGAAGCATTTGCACTCGAACACATGGAGATGTGATAGATTTGGCTTTCTTCCCTTGTACAGCTCGTATGGAGTCTTTCCAAGGATTGGTCTGATGTAGGCTCTGTTTATGATGTAGCTTGCTGTATTTACTGCATCAGCCCAAAACACTTGAGAGAGTTCCTTTTCATTCAGTATAGCTCTAGCCATCTCTCCAATTGTTCTGTTCATCCTCTCTACTACTCCATTTTGTTGAGGAGTTCTTGGAGCTGAGAAGTTGTCATCAATTCCATGCTCATTACAATACTCCAGAAAGTATGAGTTCTCAAACTCTCCTCCATGATCTGACCTGATAGACACAATGGAAATACCCTTCTCATTTTGCACTTTCCTAGCTAAGGTTACAAATGCATCAAAGGTATCACTTTTAGAGGAAAGAAATAATGTGCATGTAAATCTAGAGTAATCATCCACAATTACAAGCACATACAGATTACCACCAATGCTTTTTACCCTAGATGGACCAATTAAATCCATATGTAGTAGTTCTAGTGATCTATTTGTGGTGACTACATTTTTAGGTTTAATAGAAGATTTAGTTTGCTTTCCTCTTAAGCATGCATCGCATTCTTTATCTTTTTCAAAAGCAATTTTTGGCAGGCCAGTAAGTAGCTCATTTTTAACCAATTTTGAAAGCTGATTCATGTTAAAATGAGCTAATCTTCTATGCTACAACCAACTATCATTATCCTGACTAATTAGACAAACAGAATCTAAGGGAGGAAGTTCATCAAGATCAATAGTATAGCAGTTACCATCCCTTTGAGCTTTGAGGATTACTTTGTGATCACTTTTTCTAATAACCAGGCAAAACTTTGAGTCAAACAGCACCCAATTTCCTTTGTCACATGTTTGGCTCACACTTAGCAGATTGTGGTTGAGGCCTATCACAAACAGCACCTCTTCAATGGATGTTTCAGGATTTTTGCCCACAATGCCAATGCCAACTATTCTACCATACTGATCACCTCCAAAGGTCACCTTTCCTCCTTTCTTGTCTCTAAGGGTGATGAACTTCTTCTTATCACCAGTCATGTGACTTGAGCAGGCACTGTCCATGTACCATTTGTTGTTCCTTTTAGCTTTGAGACAGACCTGCAAAATAAAGTTCAAGTTTTCTTCTTAGGTACCCAAATCTGCTTGGGTCCTTTTCTGTCAGTGGTGTTTTCCCTAGATACAGTTGTACCTTTGGGAACCCATTTAACCTTCCTTTATAGTACAAGAGCTGGAAATATGTCCCTTTTTGTTACAGAAATAACAGGTGGTAAAGGGACTACTGGATTAAGAAGTAGGAAGAAAACAATGCAGATAATATTTTTGTTTTGCATGCTTTGGTTGATTATATGATTCAATTTGATGTGACATATGATCTTTCTTTCTATTTCCATCAGCATGCACAAAATGTCTCATGTATACATTCTGATTCTTCTTTCTAATTTTTTCTTTAACAGCACATGGATCATAGCCAAGTCCAGCTTTCCCTTGTGATATTCTTTGGCTCCCCATTAAAGCAAACAACATATCTTTACCCCTAGTAAGCCTAGACATGCTTTTTACTAGATATTCACTAGTTTGCTTTAGTTCAATGCAAGTTTTACAGCAAACAGATTCAGCAACAGGTAGAGAAACAGTTTTAGAGATATGTTGGGATTCTAGTTTGTTAATCTTTTTCTTTGCTTACTTCAGTTCTTTAGCAACTTTAACAAACTCATCATGCAGCTCATGAAATGCATCTAGTAATTCGGAATAGAAAGGTTCAGATTCATATACCTCATTCTCTTGGTCACTGCTACATGGAATTTTAGCTTCTTCAGAGGCAAGTGCCATGAGACAGATGTTGGCAATTTCATCTTCATCATTTTCTTCTTCGTCTGAGCTGTTGCCCTATATTGATGAGATGTAAGCTTTCTTCTTCTTGCCTTTGTCTGCAGCTTTCTTTTCTTTCTCTTGCTTCTTCAGGAACTGTGGACAATCCCATTTGATATGTCCTTACTTTTTGGACTCATAGCAAGTAACATGCTCTTTTTGTTCCCTTTTGCTAACTCCAGCAGCTCCTTTCTTGAAGATTTTCTTGTTTCTCTTCTTGTTGTAGAATCTTCCAAATTTTCTGACCATCATAGCCAGAGTTTCTTCATCTAGCTCCTCTTCATCGTCAGATTCTTCTTCCTTTTCTTCAGCAGCTTTGAGGGCAAGGCCTTTCTTCTTTCTGTCCAGCCCGGCTTCCTTGAGAGTTTTGATTTTTCCTTCATATTCCTCAAGGCTCCCGAAGAGAGCTGTGACAGAGGCCATTGATTCTCCTCTGGCTTCTTCTATTACTGTCACCTTGGGCTGCCATTCCAGAGGGAGAGCTCTGAGAATTTTTCTCACTTTCTCTGATTGAGTGTATTCCTTTCCCAGACTCTTTAGTTGATTCACAATGAGAGTGAATCTCTTTTACAGTTTCTCCTTCAGCCATTCTGAAGCTTTCATATTCTCCAATGCAGGTATTTAGTTTATTTTCCCTGACTCCAGTTGTTCCTTCATGAGCAATCTGCAGGGTGTCCCATATTTCCTTTGCAGTGGAGCATTGTGAGATTCTGTAGAATTCGTCTTGATTCAAGGCACTGACTAGACAATGTTTTGCCTTGAAGTTCAGTAAGATTCTCCTTCTGTCTTCTTCATTCCATTCAGCTTCTGACTTTTCTTTGTACTTTCCATCATCTTCTAAAGCCATTGGGACAAAGTCTCCTTTCTGAATGATTGACCAGATGTTCAGATCGATTGACTAGAGATAGATTTGCATTCTCATCTTCTAGTAACCTTAATGCTCTCCACTGAAGCCAGGTGGTCTGTTTGTATTGTTCCCTTCTGGTAACATGCTTTCTCCAAAGCCAGCCATTGTAATTCCCGGACTGTGAGATCCTTTGAATGGGAATCCGGGCTCTGATACCACTTGTTAGTTAGGCTGACTTCCCAAGATGGGGGTGAATTGGGAAGTTTGAAAATTTTCTGCCCAAAGTGAAAACAGTGAAAAAAGCAAGGTATGACAGAAAAACAAAGTATAACGCAGTAACATAAAAGAGTAGTGATAGAGAGAAGAAAAACTCTGATATTTATCCTGGTTTGGTCCTCCACTTGACCTACGTCCAGTCCCCAAGACACCACTTGAGATTTTCCACTATTCAGCAAGAATTCAACGGGCTTCTTGCAAGTGCCACAGTACAACGTCAGTGCTCTATTTTCTAGAGCTCACTCAATCACTTTCTGCACTTTCACAAAGTGCTTTACAATCCCTTGTAATATCCCCTCACAAGTAAATCTATCTCTCAGATGAAGATTAGATTGTTTACAAAGATGAAACTCTCTTGAATAGAGTGAATATGAAAGTTGATGTACAAGTATTGAAGTAAGAGGGTAAAAGTCTTTGAGTAGAAAATTTGACAGAATTTCAGTATATACAAAGTTTGATTCGTTACCCACAACTTCAAATGATGTTGTATTTATAGATTTAGGTCCCAACTATTCGTTAGAGACAAAATCTATCCGTTGGGGAAGTTATCCAACGGTTACTCTGAAAAACTATCCATGAACCAACCGCATTTAATGCTTCTGACATACTAAAATTTGAATTTCGTTTGGTCAACAGACAAATTTCAAAGGAACCGAAGGTTAAAGCTTCCAACGTTGAAGTACTGAAGTTCGTCTGTTCATGAAGTGAAATTCGAATTTTGAAACTTACAAAATGTTTTCATGTTGTGACATATGAATTTTCAAGAAGAAAGTTTTTTTGTTGAGTGTGAATAGTGTTTTCAATTTGCTACAGTGCCCTCGAAATTCAAATTTTGCAACCTCAAAATTCGTCTGTCCGTAGCAGGCTTAAAAGGCACAGTAGTTCATTTACTTCAAAATTTGAATTTTCAAAGAGTGAAGTTCGTCTGTCAGAGAGACCTCTTTTTAGACTTACTTCAACATTCGAATTTGTAAACACTGTCCTTCATATGTCATCAAGTCATTTCAACAGACTCACAACTTTAGCTTCTGAAATTCGAATTTCCATGTTCAAAGTTCGTCTGTCAGCGAGCAGTTTTGAAACTCAATACAATCTTGATTTCAGATGAACTTTAACATTGTTTTAGATGAATTTCTTCAGTTTTCATAAATTCCATTTTGTCTGAAATTTGAATGTTCAAAACCCAAACTTTGCTTTCTCAAAGTTGAAGTTCCAGAGTTATCATATCTGACACACGAATTTCAAGTCCTGAAATTTGAATTTCAGGTAAAGCATAGTTGGTAATATGTCCAAAATTCATCTATTCCAAAGTGAAATTCAAGTTTTGAATTTGTCAAATATATTCCATGTTAAGATATACGAATTTTCATCTTCAAAGTGCATCTATTGAGTATGAACAGTTGTCTCATGTCTTTGCAATGCACTCGAAATTTGAATTTTGAAAGTCAAAGTTCATCTGTCAGTTGCTAGCTCAACATGGTATAAGGGTTCTGCTCTTTGAAATTCGAATTTTATATTTCAAAATTCATATATCAGAGAGATTGACTTTGAGCCCTTTGTGCACTTTAATATCATTTGAATTTTATTAAGACTTCAGACTAATTTTGCACATATTACCAACTATGCTTTGCCTGAAATTCAAATCTCAGAACTTGAAATTCGTGTGTCAGATATGATAACTCTGGAACTTCAAATTTGAGAAAGCAAAGTTTGAATTTTGCACAAAACATTTTCAAAATTAACACCAAAGTTTGTCTATTAATCAGTGTTTCCAAAATCTAACATATGTTAACATAGGATAACTGTGAAAACACTTGCTTAAATGCAGTGGGTGTTAGGTTTGCTGGCTTTCCAAAAGGGGGGTGAATTGGGAAGTTTAAAATTTTTTGCAAAATTGTAAAAGAGCACTGAAAGTAAAAGTTGCAGAAAACAAAGTGCAGAATATAAAAAGACAGTTTGTAATGTAGAGGAAGGGAGGACACAAAGATTTATCCTGATTTGGTCTACTCCTCTTAACCTACATCTAGTCGTCAAGCCACTACTTGAGATTTTCCATTATCTTGCAAGAATTCAGTGGGCTCCTTGCAATGCCACAGTACAACCTTGTGCTTTGTTCTAAGAGCTTACAAATTTTCACGTTCCTCTCTAGCAAAGTATTTCCCAAATCCCTTATAAAAACCCCTCACAAGAAAATCTTTCTTCCAGATGAAGAAAAGATTTGTTATAGAATGAAAAACTCTCTAATGTAGAGTAAATGTGACAGTTGAAGTGTAATAAATGAAGTATGAGTGAGTATAAGGCTTTGTCTCATAATTTCAATAGAATTTCAGTATATACAGCATAAAATCGTTACCCACAACATCAAATGAAGTTCAATTTATAGATTTGTGTTTTAACTATACCTTAGACACTAGATCTAGCCGTTAGAGATGTTACCTAACGGCTACTTTGTAAAACTAACCATTCACCAACAGCATTTAATACATTTGAGACTCTGAAATTTGAATTGCATTAATTCATTCAAGGTTTAGTACAGTGATTTGACATTGCAAGAATAGCATTTCAAGACAAGATTATCATTTCAGTACAAGGGATACAACAAACAGAAATAAGCAAAGACAAGTAAAAACAAGCAACCCTAAGATCTAATCACTTCTTCTTGGGCTTGGACCTTTTGCTGTAAGTCTTGCCAGAATGTCCTGCTCCAGTTTGTTCATTTTTCTTCTCCCGCTTTTGGGCATCATCAGGGGCTTGAACATGCGTAGTAGGAGGAGGAATCTATGACATTAGAATGACATGAGGAGGAACATGGATGAAATAACACAGTGGGGGGGTATGTGAGGAAGGGTGACAAATGCTTCAGTACTCCCTTGTTCATCATCAGACACATCAAGGAGTTCTTGCATTTTCCTTCTAGAAAATACTAGTTAAGCTCTTTGCTCCTCTATGAGACTGAATGCAGAATGGGATGGAGGAGGAGCTGGAGAGGCAAACATCTCATCAAGCCTTCTCTTCTGTGCTTGCACAAAGGCATCATGTGCAAAGGTAGCAGCATCTACATAAGGAACAAGGCTTCTTTCTTCATTTAGTGTAGCTTGAATAATAGGAGTAGAGGTGATGGCTGCAACAAGCTTCTTTATTTGCTCAAATTCTTGGAGTGACAAAATTGATTCCTGAGCATCTTCCATCATAGGCTTGTAAGAACCTGCTTCCTGAAGGGCCTCTTCCTCTATGGCATAGTCCAAAGGTGAAGCAGGACTTGTTTTGTTGCTGGAGGCTTATGGGGTAGTAGCAGTGTCAAAAGCCCCAATGGCAGCATCTATTGCAGTAGGCTCAGAAGATCCAAGTTCAAAAGGGCTAGGAGGTTCAGGAGAGGCAGATTTTGTAAGCTTAGAGGGTCCAGGCTGATGTGGTGCTGATGTTGAGGGAATAACACTTTTAATTTCTTTATATGCATCGGCAATCACTTTCATGTTCTTGGCCAATTGTGTGATCTGATTTTGCAGGTGAGCAAGCTTGGTATTTTACTCTTCTTTGATGCTCAGCATGAGTGTAGAAAGGTTATCATATAGCTCAGTGATTTTAGTTGGCTTAGCTTATGTGGAAGGAGTGGAGGTTTGAGGTGGTTGAGTGGGTTGTGGTGGAGGAGAAATAGGTGTGGCTGTGTAGGTGGAGCACCCTCAGAAGTTCCTTCTGGCTGTTGTGATTGACCTTCCTCAAAGAACAAGTCTTCTGATTTTCCTACTCCTTTTCCAATCTATCTTCCTTCTTTTCTTTCAATCCCCATCCGTTGCAACTCTTCCTCCTTGAATACTTCAGTGGACGTGCCTTTACCTTTCTCCAAGTGTTGTATTTTGGCATACTAAAGTATTTTGGTGATAATCGAGGCAAAGGGCAAGGTAGAATCTCTCCTTTGATCTTGTGCCTTGCTTATATGCTGGAGGATGATATAACCTATATTCAACAACTTTTCATGTATCAGTGCAGTCATCACATGAGCTTTAGCCCTTGTGATTAGATTGAAGCAACCCCCTTTGTTGAATATGATCATGGACACAATATAGTGCAGGATCCTGACTTGAACACTTAGATCAGAGGGCTTCAACAAACTTAGTGGAGGCCTATTCTCACGCCTTCTGAACATGGTATTCAGGACTGTGCTCTCCTTGTAATTCAAGAATGGAACACCTTCCTCATCTGCATTTTCATCCTCATCCATGTATCTTGAGGTGGTGATATCAATCTTGAGGCCATTTTGCCCAGGGATTTCCAGAACTTCGTTACATGTCTCATCAGAGAGCCACAAAGTTCTAGACCTCAGATTAAACTATCATTTCTCATTTTTGCTATTGTACAACAGAGTAGCATACCACATTTTGATCTCCTTATCATCATATCTCTCTTTAATTTCTAACAGATTTTTATATCTCACCAACCATAACCCAGCATCAAAATTGTTGGAAATAAGAAATTCCTCCAAATTTGTACAGTGAGGTTTGATTACCTTCTTGCTGATAAACTTGGCAGTATACTCCTCTAGGATATGAGCATTGCTCCACAATGACTTAGTGGTTAACCCTTACCATTCTTGTGATAGATTGTTGCAGAAAGATGCAAGGAAGGGGTTTATAAGGTGCGAAAAGGAGTTTAAATAGTGGGAAATGGAGATTCACGAATGGAATTGATGAGAAATTAAGAGAGGAGGTGAATAGACTTGGGAGAGAGATGAATATGGTTGTGTCTGTTCAGAGTGAGACCCTTCGTTTTAGCTTTTGTAACCATTCAACAGATGAATTTTAAGGGTCCAAAATTTGAATTTCAAGCAAATAAGTAGCTAACCCAAAAAGAGAGGCTTTCTAATAGACGAATTTTCATCTTAAAGTTCAAGGCACAATAAAGAGTTCAAGGCACAAACTCCAACAGACAAACTTTGAATCATAGAAGTTCAAATTTCAAGAGATCAAATATTAAGCAAATAAAGAGTGAGAAATTCAACAGACAAGTTTAATCCTTGAACTTCATCTAACAGAGACCAATCATGATTGCATTCTTCAATAGATGAATTTTGAGATTCTAAAATTCAAATTTTAAAGTTTTGTAAAGAGCTTTTAAAATGCATATTTTGAGTTATTGAAATTCGCATAGTGAGCATTTTGAACAAAGTCAATATTCACATTGATTTTCAAAAATTTGAATTTTTCAGCAAACAACAGACGAATTTCAAGAGACATGAAGGTATTGTAACAATGTGTTAGCCACTGAAATTCATTTAATTAGCACTTAGGTTCGAATTTTAAGCATACCAATTCATTCAAAATCACAGTTTAACATGAAAATTCATCTAATAACATCCAAAATGCGAATTTCGAAATGCTGAACATACAGGTAGGGCCTGAAAGTTTGAATTTTCAGCTCTGCTTCAGCATCTTTTGACTATGCAGGTATGATAAACTCCATTAAATTGATTTACTATCATTTGGACTCGTGAGGAGTACCTGTAAAACATCTTAAACACACTCTGATGCTAAAGTTAGTATCAAATTAATGCCAAAAGCTTAAATAGATTCAGGTAGAGGCTTAGTTACAATTCATTGGGATTTACCATTCCCAATTCTCTTTTGATTTTGCTGAACCATGAAACCAGGGATCCTCCTAGAAATTGACACATTCCACTTATAATTTTTCTATAAATTGTGAATCAAGCAAAGTTAGCATCAGTATATCTCATGAGCTCTTCTCCATTGCCTTTTGGGTACCAAAATCCCATATATGATGTTCCAATTAAGTATCTAAAAATTCTCCTCACAGCTATTACATGTGACTCTTTAGGACATGATTGGAACCTTGCACACATATAGACACTGAACATAATGTCAGGTCTACTTGCTATTAGGTATAGTAGGGAACCAATCATTCTCCTATACTGAGTTATATCAAAAGGCTTTTCCTCCCTCATCCATATCAAGTTTTGTTACAGTAGCCATAGGAGTCCCCTTTGATTTAGCGTTTTCCATTCCAAACTTTTTCAATAGCTCCTTCAGATATTTTGATTGATTGAGGAAGATGCCATCATCACATTGTTTAATTTGCAGTCCAAGGAAGAAGCTGAGCTCTTCCATCATTGACATTTCAAATTCACTCGGCATTAACTTAGAAAAATTCTTGCAAGGATATTCATTAGTAGCACCAAATATAATATCATTAACATAAATTTGAACAATAAGCAAGTCTTTATTTTCCTTTTTAGTAAACAATGGTATATCTACTTTTTCTTTGTTAAATCCTTTTTGAGTTAAGAAATCACTTAGCCTTTTATACCATACTCTAGGTGCCCGTTTTAAGCCATAAAGAGTTTTCTTCAGTTTATAAACATCGTTTGGCTTTGTTGAGTCCTCAAAACCTGGAGGTTGATCAGCATAAACCTCTTCCATAATATAACTATTCAGAACATTACTTTTTACATCCATTTGATACGACATTATGTCTTTTATGCATGCATAGGCTAAGAGGACTGTTATTGCTTCCAATCTTGCAACTGGAGCAAAAGTTTCCTTATAATCTATGCCTTCTTCTTGATTATATCCTTTGGCTACTAATAATTGTTCAAGATTCATCAAGTTTATTTCTGAATACCCATTTAGTGCCAATAATTGGGTGATTTTTGGGCCTAGGAACTAGATCTCAAACTTGATTTCTTTCAAATTGATTAAGCTCATCTTGCATAGCTAATATCCAATATTCATCAGTTAGAGCTTCTTCAGTACACTTAGGTTCAATTTGAGAAATAAATGCACAGTTATTTACTTGATCCCTCAGTTGTATTCTAGTTTTAATATTTTCTTGAACACCCCCAATCACTTGATCAATTGGATGACTTCTTTGACATCTCCAAGCTCTAGGGAGTTCTTGAGAAATTTTTTCATTATTTTCACATTCAACATCTTTCTCTTGAATATCTTCCTTTACATTAGCAGATTCAGATATTTTAGGAGGTTCAATTTTGTCTTCTTCAGAAAAATTCAGTTTCTTAAAGGTAGAGATAAGATCATCCTTATCTATGTCATGCTTAGAAACAATTTTATTTTCAATGAAACTATATGCATAAATTCTTCTATAGTTCTAGTCTTTTTATTGAACACCCTATATGCTTTACTTCTACTAGAATAGCCAAGGAATATACGTTCATCTAATTAGTGTCAAACTTATCCAGATTCTCTTTTCCATTGTTATGGATGAAACTCTTGCATCCAAACACATGTAGGTGTGAGAGATTTTGCTTCTTTCCTTTATAGAGCCTATAGGGTGTCTTCCCCAGAATTGATCTAATATGGGCTCTATTAATGATGTAGCTTACTATGTTTACTGCATCAAATAAGAAATATTGGGGAAGTTCATTTTCGTTCAGCATTGCTTATGCTATTTCTCTCAACGTCCTATTCTTCCTCTACTACTTCATTTTGTTGAGAAGTTCTTGGAGTTGAGATGTTGTGATCAATTCCATGCTCATCACAGTACTCCAAAATGCTTGAATTTTCAAATTCTCCTCCATGATTAGACCTGATAGACACAATGGAAATGTTGAATCAAGTGTTTTGATGATTCCAAACCAACCTTCAAGAGCTTGGAATAAAGATATCAAAGGTGCACAAAAAGCTCAAGTGAAGAAATCCTGGAGAAATCAGTGCAAAGATTTATGTAGGCTGTTTAAAAATGTTTTGATTTGAGTAAAAGACTTTGATTTAGTGAAAAGATATTTTAAAACCTTGATTCTATGTTAAATCATGAAATATTTGAAAAACACCCACCAACAGACGAAGTTTAAAAGGTTAATACTGATCTGTCATCTTGGAAATTCGAACTTTGGCTTTGGAAATTCGAATTTCATATTGAAACTGAACAAGTCTGAAGAGAAGCCTCTCTGACAGACGAATTTTGACTTAATAAAATTTGAATTTTGATAAGTGTCTGAAAGAAGCCTTCACTAACAGACAAACTTTGGGTTTTGAAAATTCAAACTTCAAACAAAATGAAACTTATGAAAACTAAAGAAATTCGTCTGAAACTATGTCAAAGTTCATCTGAAACCAAGTTTAGATTGGGTCTCAAAATTGCTCACTGACAGACGAACTTTGAACATGGAAATTTGAATTTCAGAAACTAAGCTTGTGAGTTTGTTAAAATGATATGTTCACATACGAATGACAGTATTTACAAATTCAAATTTTGAAGTTGGTCTGAAAAGTGGTCTCTCTGACAGACGAACTTTGTCCTTTGAAAATTTGAATTTTGAAACATATGAACTACTGTACCTTATAAACTAGCTACGGACAGACAAATTTTGGGGTTCCGAAATTTGAATTTCGAAGGCACTGGAGCAAATTGAAAATACTGTTCACACTTAACAGAAAAACTTTCTACTTGAAAATTCGTATGTCACAAAGAAGAAACATTTTCCAAATATCTAAATTTGAATTTCATTTCATGACAAACGAACTTCGGGCTTTCAACGTTGAAGTTGTTAACCTTCGGTGTCTGTGAAATTCGTCTGTTGACCAACTGAAATTCAAATTTCAGTATGTCAGAAGCATTAAATGCGGTTGGTTAACGGATAGTTTTTCAAAGTAACCGTTGGATAACTTCTCCAACGGATAGATTTTGTCTCTAATATATAGTTGAGACCTAAATCCATAAATACAACATCATTTGAAGTTGTGGGTAACGATTTTAATATTGTATATACTGAAACTCTGCCAAATCATCTACTCAAAGTTTCTTACTCTCTTACTTCAATATTTGTACTCAAACTTTCATATTCACTCTGTTTAAGAGAGTTTAATCCTTGTAATCAATCTTATCTTCATCTGGAAGATAGATTTTCTTGTGAGGGGTTATCACAAGGGATTGGGAAGCACTTTGTAGAGTGCATAGAGTGATAGAGTGAGCTCTAGAAACAGAGCATCATCTTTGTACTGAGGCATTTGCAAGAATCCCACTGAATTCTTGCAGAATAGTGGAAAATCTCAAGTGGTGAGTTGGGGAATGGACGTAGGTCAAGTGGAGAGACCGAACCAAGATAAATATCAGCGTTTTCTTCTCTTTACTGCAATATTTACATTTTATTTTCCCACACTCTGTTTTACTTTCTATACTTTGCTTTCTTCACTTTCTTGATATTTTGCAGAAAATTTTCAAGCTTCCCAATTCACCCCCCTCTTGGGAAGCCAGCCTATCTAATAAGTGGTATCAGAGCCCGGATTCCCAATTAAAGGATTTCACAGTCCGGGAATTAAAATGGCTGGCTTTGGAGAAAGCATGTTACCAGAAGACAACAGCACAAATAGACCACCTGGCTTTAATGGAGAACACTATAGGTACTGGAAGATTAGGATGCAAATATATCTCCAGTCAATTGATTTGAACATCTGGTCAGTCATTCATAAGGGAGATTTTGTCCCAATGGTTTTGGAAGATGATGGAAAATACAGAGAGAAGCCAGAAGCTGAATGGAATAAGGAAGATAGAAGAAGAGTCTTGCTGAACTTCAAGGTAAAACACTGCTTGGTCAGTGCTTTGAATTAAGATGAATTCTACAGAGTCTCCCAATGCTCCACTACCAAGGAAATGTGGGACACCCTGCAAATTGCTCATGAAGGAACAACTGGAGTCAGGGAAAATAAACTAAATACATGCATAGGAGAATATGAAAGCTTCAAAATGGCTGAAGGAGAAAATGTAAAAGAGCTACAGAAGAGATTCACCCTTATTATGAATCAACTAAAGAACCTGGGAAACGAGTATACTCAAACAGAGAAAGTAAGAAAGATCCTAAGAGCTCTCCCTTTGGAATGACAACCCAAAGTAACAGCAATAGAGGATGCCAGAGGAGAATCAATGGCCTCTGTCACAGCTCTCTTTGGCAGCCTCGAGGAGTATGAAGGAAAAATGAAGGCTCTCAAGGAAGTTGGACAAGACAAAAATAAGAAAAGTCTTGCTCTCAAAGCTGCTGAGGAAAAAGAAGAAGAATCTGACGATGGAGATGAGCTAGATGAAGAAACTCTGGCTATGATGATCAGAACATTTGGAAGATTTTACAGCAAAAAGAGAAACAAGAAAATCTTCAAGAAAGGAACAGCTAGAGATAGCAAAAGTGAAACAAAAAATCCTATCACTTGCTATGAATGCAAAAAGCAGGGACATATCAAATGGGATTGTCCACAATTTCTCAAGAAGTAAGAAAAAGAAAAGAAAGCTGCAGACAAAGGCAAGAAGAAAAGAGCTTACATCTCATCAATATGGGGCAACAGCTCAGATGAAGAAGAAGATGATGAAGATGAAGTTGCCAACATCTGTCTCATGGCACTTGCCTCTGAAGAAGCTGAAATCCCATGCAGCAGTGGGCAAGAAGATGAGGTATTTGAATCTGAACCTTCCTATTATGAATTACTGGATGCATTTCATGAGCTGCATGATGAGTTTGTTAAGGTTGCTAAAGAATTAAAGCAAGCTAAGAAAAAGGTTAACAAACTAGAATCTCAATGCAACATTTCTAAAATTGCTTCTCTACCTATTACTGAATTTGCTTGCTGTAAATCATGCATTGAGCTAAAGCAAACCAATGAATATCTAGTGAAAAGCTTGTCTAGGCTTACTAAAGGTAAAGATATGTTGTTTGCTTTAATGGGAAGCCAAAGAATATCACAGGAAAAAGCTGGACTTGGCTATGATCCTTGTGCTGTAAAAGAAAAGATTAGGAAGAAAAATCAGAATGTGTACATGAGACATTTTGTGCATGCTGATGGAAATAGAAAGAAAGATCATATGTTACATCACATTGAATCATATAATCAACCAAGGCATGCTAACCAAAAATATTATCTACATTATTTTCTTCCTACTTCTCAATTTAGCAGTCCCTTTACCACCTGTCACTTCTGTAACAAAAAGGGGCATATTTCGAGCTCATGTGCTTCAAAGAAAAATGGACTTGACAGGAAGGTTAAATGGATTCCCAAAGGTACATCTGTATCTAGGGAAAAGACTACTGACATAAAAGGACCCAAACAAATTTGGGTACCTAAAAGGAAAATATGAACTTTGTTTTGCAAGTCTGTCTCAAAGCTAGAAAGAACAATAAATGGTATATGGACAGTGTCTGCTCAAGTCACATGATCGGTGATAAGGAGAAGTTCATCACCCTTTGAGACAAGAAAGGAGGAAAGGTGACATTCGGAGGTGATCAATATGACAGAATAATTAGCATTGGCATTGTGGACCAGAATCCTGAAACATCCATTGAAGAGGTGCTGTCTGTGATTGGCCTCAACAACAATCTGCTGAGTGTGAGTCAGACATGTGACAAAGGAAACTGGGTACTGTTTGACTTAAAGTTATGCCTGGTCATCAGAAAAAGTGATCACAAAGTAATCCTCAAAGCTCAAAGGGATGGTAACTACTATACTATTGATCTTGATGAACTTCCTCCTTTAGATTTTGTTTGCCTGATTAGTCAGGATAATGATAGTTGGTTGTGGCATAGAAGGTTGGCTCATGTTAATATGAATTAACTATCAAAACTGGTTAAAAATGAGTTAGTCACTGGCCTACCAAAAATCATTTTGAAAAGGACAAGGAATGTGATGCATGCCTAAGAGGAAAACAAACTAAATCTTCCTTTAAATCTAGTTACCACAACCAGACCACTAGAACTATTGCATATGGATCTAATTGGTCCATCTAGGGTAAAAAGCATTGGTGGAAATCTGTATGTGCTTGTAATTGTAGATGATTACTCTAGATTTACATGGACATTGTTTCTTTCCTCTAAAAGTGATACCTTTGATGCATTTGTAACCTTAGCCAAGAAAGTGCAAAATGAGAAGGGTATTTCCATTGTGTCTATCAGGTCAGATCATGGAGGAGAGTTTGAGAACTCATACTTTCTGGAGTATTGTAATGAGCATGGAATTGATGACAACTTCTCAGCTCCAAGAACTCCTCAACAAAATGGAGTAGTAGAGAGGATGAACAGAACAATTGGAGAGATAGCTAGAGCTATACTGAATGAAAAGGAACTCTCTCAAGTATTCTGGGCTGATGCAGTAAATATAGCAAGCTACATCATAAACAGAGCCTACATCAGACCAATCCTTGGGAAGACTCCTTATGAGCTATACAAAGGAAGAAAGCCAAATATGTCACATCTCCATGTGTTCATTGCAAGTGCTTCATCCACAACAATGGAAAGGAGAATCTGGGTAAGTTTGATGCCAAATCTGATGAAGGTATATTTCTGGGCTATTCTAGTAGGAGTAAAGCATATAAAGTTTTTAATAAAAAGTCTACATTAGTAGAAGAATCTGTGCATGTAGTATTCATTGAAAATGAAACTATTTCCAAACATGTCACTGATAAGGATGATCTTATTTCAAACTTTAAGAATTTAGATCTTTCTAATGAAAGTAAAATTGAACCTCCAAAGATATCTGAGTCTATTAACATAGAGGAAGATGTTCAGGAGAAATATTTTGAAGAAGAAAATAATGAAGAAATGTCTCAAGAACTCCCTAGAGCTTGGAGATATCAAAGGAATCATCCTGTTGATCAAGTGATAGGGAATGTTCAAGAGAAAGTTAAAACTAGAAAACAGTTAAGAGATCAAATGATAAACTGTGCTTTTATTTCTCAAATTGAACTTAAATGTACTGAAGAAGCCTTAACAGATGAATACTGGATTTTAGCTATGCAAGATGAGTTGAATCAGTTTGAAAGAAATCAAGTTTGGGATTTAGTGCCCAAACCTAAAAATCATCCTATCATTGGCACTAAATGGGTTTTTAGAAATAAACTTGATGAATCAGGATCAATTATCAGAAATAAAGCTAGACTGGTTGCTAAAGGATATAATCAAGAAGAAGGTATTGATTTTGAAGAAACCTTTGCTCTAGTGGCTAGATTAGAAGCAATTAGAATTTTGTTAGCATATGCATGCATGAAAAATATTTTGTTATATCAAATGGATGTGAAGAGTGCTTTTCTAAATGGATATATCATGGAAGAGGTCTATGTAGATAAACCTCCAGGTTTTGAGGACTCAGCAAAACCAAACCATGTTTATAAACTGAAGAAAGCTCCTTAAGGTTTAAAACAAGCCCCTAGAGCATGGTATGAAAGATTAAGTAAATTTCTAATTGAAAAGGGGTTCAACAGAGGAAAAGTAGATACAACTTTATTCACTAAGAAAGAAAATAAAGATTTACTTATTGTTCAAATCTATGTTGATGATATTATATTCGGTGCTACTAATGAATCTCTTTGCAAGAATTTTTCTAAGTTAATGCAGGGAGAATTCGAGATGTCCATGATGGGTGAACTCAACTTCTTCCTTGGATTGCAAATCAGGCAGTGTGATGATGGTATTTTTCTCAATCAATCCAAGTATCTGAAAGAACTGTTAAAGAAGTTTGGAATGGAAAATGCCAAGCCAATGGGAACACCTATGGCTACTACAACCAAACTGGATATGGATGAAAAAGGGAAAATGTTTGACATAATCCAGTATAGAAGAATGATTGGATCTCTATTGTACCTAACTGCCAGCAGACCTGACATTATGTTTAGTGTTTGTATGTGTGCAAGGTTCCAGTCATGTCCCAAGGAAACCCATGCAACTGCTGTGAAACGTATCTTTAGATATCTCATTGGAACATCACAGATGGGTCTTTGGTATCCAAAGGGGAATGCAGAAGATCTCAAAGGATACAATGATGCTGACTTTTCAGGATCCAAAACTGACAGAAAAAGCACAAGTGGAATAGGTCAGTTTCTTGGAGGATCCTTGGTTTAGCAAGAAGCAAAACAGTGTGGCCTTATACACAGCAAAAGCTGAATATGTTGTAGCTGGAAGCTGTTGTGCCCAAATCATCTGGATGAAACAGCAACTTGAAGATCTTTAGGTTGAGATGAAGGAAATACCAATCATGTGTGACAACCAAAGTGCTATTAATATCACAAAGAATCCTGTCATGCATTCAAGGGCAAAACATATTGAAGTTAGGCACCACTTCATAAGGGGTCATGTTTTGAAAGGAGAAATCAGACTAGAATGCATCTCAACTGAGGATCAAGTTGCTAATATCTTAACAAAGCCTCTATCAGAAGATAGACATTGCAAAATCAGGAGAGAATTGGGTATGGTAAATCCCAATGAACTCTAAGTAAATCCGTGTGCAATTCTGTTTTTAAATTTTCCAATATTAAATTAATTCTAACTTTAGCATCGGAGTGAATTTAATTTAAGTTGCAGGTGCTTCTCATGAGATTTAATGGCAATAAATTTGAAAAATGGAGCACACCAGAATGGAACAATCAAAAAGTGAAGAAAATGGCAAAAATTCTGAGTTTCTGGATCCATTCTGTAATTTTTTAAAGTTGAAATTCGTATCTTAGTTGTGTGTTAGATGAATTTCCTTGATAAAATATGTATCTGAATAAGTCAGCATGGTCAACATTCGAATTTGGATGCCCAACAGACGAACTTCAGCTTGTTATAATTGGAACAGTTCTCAATGAAGCCTCGAAATTTGTCTGTTGGACCTTGAAAGTTCAAATTTTCAAGAGCAAAAGTTTCAAAGTTATGTTTGACCAACATGATGATTATACAAATGATTATTTGCTAACATACGAATGTTGGAAAGCCTTTACAAAGAAAAAAAATTTGAATTTCTGTTTTAAAATTCGTCTGTTGAAGCATTCTCTTCTTGTTGAATCTTTGAAAGATGAAGTTTAATATTCCTAATTCGTCTGTTGTTTGCTGATTTGATTGCTGCTTGGTGTTTACTTTTCAAAATTCAAATTTTGTTGGAACAAAGTTCGTTTATTCATCTTGTGTTGCTTGAACCAAGCCTCTGTCAGATGAACTTTTCAAAGAAAATTCGTCTGTCAGCAAGCTTTGCTGAACAGTTTAACTTTTGACTGCCCGAAGTTCGAATTTTGGCCCCTCAGAATTTGTCTATCAGGCGGTTACTTACGTTAAAACTGACGGTTTTCCACTGAACATACGCAACCCTACTCTTTTCTTCTCTTAGTCTGTTCAAATCCTCTCATCAATTCTCTTCAATTCTGACCATAAATCTTCAACTCCCACCATTTAAATTAATTTTTGCACCCTATAAACCCAATCTCGACTTCATTCTGAATCATTCATCCACGGAAATGGCAAGAGTAAAGAATCCTGAAACTGGAAAAGGAGAGTCTCGTCCAAAGAGGGCTGTCAAATCACAATATGCTTCAAAGGAGGGCGAAAAACCGAAAAGAAAGGCCGAATCAAGCAAGGGAACTCCCTCCAAACAACAGAAAACTACACCAAAGGCTGAATCAAAGAAAGCTGGACCCTCTTCCTCGAAGAAAGCAAAACCTTCGATCCCTGTTCCTGCTGCTGCTGAGACTGTTGCTTCCACTTCCTCCTCCAGTACTGAATCTGGAGAATATCAACTCACTACACTGCCATTATGGAGCACTCCACAGATTCAAGAGGAATACTCTGTCAAGTTTGCCAATAAAAAGGTAATTAAGACTCATTGTGTGAACTTGGAAGATTTCTTAGTCTCAAACAATTTTGATGCTGGAATATGGATATTGAGATATATGAATCTGTTAGAGATATTGGAGAGGTATGATGATGAAGTGGTAAAGACATGGTATGCCTCCCTGAAGTACAACAGCAAGAAGAAGAAGTGGGAGGTTAATCTGAGATCAAGGACCATCTGGCTCACAGATGAGACCTTTAATGAAGTGCTGGAAATCCCAGGGCTGTTGAATCAAGAGTTTTGATGATTCGAAACTAACATCCAAGAGCTTGGATTGAAGATCAAAGTGCTTCAAGTGAAGAATTTGAAGAGTATTTGCAGCTAGATCTTTTGTAGGATCTTTAGTTTTTGTTATGATTGGGTAAAAGATTTTGATTTGAAGAAAAGATGTTTTCAAACCTTGATTTTATGTTAAATCTTGACTTATTTGAAAAACACCCACAAACAGACGAAGTTTGAAAGTTTAAACTGAACTGTCATATTGAAAATTCGAACTTTGCCTTTGGAAATTTGAATTTCGAGCTAAAACTGAATAAGTCTGAAGAGATGTCTCTCTGTCAGACGAATTTTGGTCATCCAAAATTCAAATTTTCATCAAGTCTGAAAGAAGCCTTTTTAGTGACAGACGAACTTCACAAAGTCAAAATTTGAATTTCAGACAAAATGCAATTTGTGAAAACCAAAGAAATTCGTCTGAAACTATGTTAAAGTTCATCTGAAATCAAGAAGAAATTGAGTTTGAAAAATGCTCTCTGACAGACGAACTTTGACTTTGCAACATTCGAATTTTCATATAAGTTTGAAAGGAGCTTCTTTGAGACAGACGAATTTCACTCTTTCAAAATTCAAATTTCAGACAAAATGCAATTTGTGAAAACCAAAGAAATTCATCTAAAACTATGTTAAAGTTCATCTAAAATCAAGAAGAAATTGAGTTTGAAAAATGCTCTCTGACAGATGAACTTTGACTTTGCAACATTCGAATTTTCATATATAAGTCTGAAAGGAGCTTCTTTGAGATAGACGAATTTCACTCTTTCAAAATTCGAATTTCAGACAAAACACAACTTGAGAAAATAGAAGAAATTCGTCTGAAACAATGTTAAAGTTCATCTGAGATCAAGAATAAATTAAGTTTCAAAACCAGTCTCTGACAGACAAATTTCACTCTGTCAAAATTCAAATTTCGAAGAAAGTGATCTATTGTGCCTCTTTGAACGTTCAATGGACAGACAAATTTTGGGCATCTAAAATTTGAATTTCGAGGGTACTGTAGAAAATTGAAAACACTGTTCACGATTTACAGAAAAACTTTCTTCTTGAAAATTCGTATGTCACATTGTGAAAATATTTTATAAGTTTCAAAATTCGAATTTCACTCTATGGACAGACGAACTTCGTATTTTAACGTTGGAAGCTTTAACCTCGGTTCCTTCGAAATTCGTCTGTTGACCAACCAAAATTTAAATTTCAGTATGTCAGAAACATTAAATACGGTTGGTAAACGGATAGTTTTTCAGAGTAACTGTTGGATAACTTCCCCAACGGATAGATTTAGTCTCTAACGGATAGTTGAGACCTAAAACTATAAATATAACATCATTTGAAGTTATGGGTAACGAATCAAACTTGTACATACCGAATTTCTGCTGAATCTTCTTCTCAAAAGCTTTTACCCTCTCAACTTCAATATCTGTACTTTAACCTTCATATCTACTCTATTCAAGAGAGTTATATCTTTGTAAACAATCTTCTCTTCATCTGGAAGATAGATTTACTTGTGAGGGGAATTCACAAGGGGATTGGGAAGCACATAGAGAAAGTGCTTAGAGAGTTTGAGAGAGCTCAGAAACAGAGTATACTCGTGTACTGTGGCATTAGCAAGAACCCCGATAAAATTCTTGCTGTATAGTGGATAAATCTCAAGAGTTGTCTTGGGGACTGGACGTAGGTCAAGTGGATAGACCAAACCAGGATAAATCACTGAGTCTTCCTCTCCTTATCCTTACTTATCAGCTTACTCTGTTTTACTCGTTGTTTTCATTACACTGTGATATCTTCACCCACTTCACTTTGTGCAGAAAAATTTCAATCTTCCTAATTCACCCCCCGTCTTAGGAAGTCAGCCTTGCTAACAAGGGCAAGATGGCCTCAAGATTGACATCACTACGTCTGGTTATATGGATGAAGCAGAGACTGCTGATGAAGAAGGTGGCCCCTTTCTGAACTATAAGGAGAGCACAATTTTGAGCACATTGTTCAGAAGAAAGGAAAACTGGCCAACCATAAACATGCTAAAGCCCATAGACCTCAGTGCTCAAGTGAGGATCCTACACTACATAGTGTCTAGGATCATATTCAACAAAGGAGGCAGCTTCAATCTGATAACAAGGGTAGAGGCACATGTCATGGCAGCAATCATGCATGGAAAGCTCATCAACATGTGACACATCATACTCCAACGCATGATTAAAGCAAGAGATCAGAGGAAAGACTCCACACTCCCCTATGCAGCTATCATTTCCAGAATTATGCAATATGCTAGAATTCAGCATCTTGAGAAGGGGAAAGGGAAACCCACTGAGATCTTCAAGGAGGAGGAACTTCAAAGAATGGGGATTGAAAGAAATGAAGGAAGATGGATTGGGAAGGGAGCAGGAAAATCTGAAGACCTCTTCTTTGTTGAAGGTGCCTCCCAACAGTAAGAAGGAACTTCTGAGGCTCCAGCAAGACTTACACCTCGGCCTTCTCTGCCTGTCCTATCTCCATCCAAGCCTACTCACATTCCATCTACTCCCTCCTCTCGTGCCAAGTCAACCAAGATCACTGAGTTGTATGACAGCCTGTCTACACTCATACTTAGCATTAGGGATAAGCAAAATGCCAAATTTGCTCATCTACAAGATCAGATTCACCAATTGGCAAAGAATATGAAAGTGGTTATTGATGCCTATAAAGATATTCGGAGTGCAATTCCTGCCGCATCAGCTCCACCTCAGCTAGGATTCCCTAAGCCTACTCTATCTCCAACTCCTGAGCCTCCAAGCCCCTTTGAGCTAGCCTCTTCTGAGCATGATGATGATGTAGATGGTATTGAGCCTGCTGGTAGACTGAGCACACCAAGTCTTGGTCCTCGCTTGGACTATGGTTTGGAAGAAGAAGGACCTTGGGATTTAAGCTCTCATGATCGCACTACTGCAGATGCTTAAGAGTCGATTCTGTTACAGCAAGAATCTGAGCAGGTGGAAAGACTAGTGGCAGCCATTTCTACTTCATCAATCATGGAGGGTGCCAAAAGTGAAGAAAGAAGCATTGTGCCTTTTGTTGATTTGGAAGCTATTGCTCGCAATGCTCTCTTGCAAGCTCAGAGAATGAGGCTTCAAGAAATGTTTCATTCTGATGACCCTGCTCCCTCATCTCTCACTACACATGGTCTTTCAGAAGAATAAAGGGCTCAATTGGCTCTTTCCAGACAAAAGGTACAAGAATTGCTTGAGGTCTCTGATGATGGGGATCCAAGCCCTGAGCCTTCTGAGCCTCATCTGCCTTTTGATCCTGTGCCCCTCAAAGCCATTCCTGTTTCTCAAATCCCTCATCTGGCTGATTTTGTTCACCTTCCTGATGATGCAAAAATGGGGGAGAAGAGTAAGCAAATTGGCAAGACTGCTGCTAAGCCATCTGGAAAGACTTACAGCAAGAAGACCAAGCTAAAGAAGAAGTGATTAGAACTTAAGCTTGAGTCCTCTTGTAGTGCTGTATTGAGTTTCAGTTGTTTGTTTGTATTCTGTGTTCGTATTTTGTGCTTAATTAGTGTATTTTGAAGTACTTGCATAAATTGATTTCTGTAAAGCAACATTTGATAAAATGAAATGAATTGCAATGATCTGTTCTTATTATTCTTTGAATCTCTTCACATGATCTACTATATATGATATCTTTTGATATATAATGCATATGTTGAGGGGGAGCTTGTTAAAGCAAACCCAAGTACTAATCCAGTTTGCAAGTTGTTTTGTCATCATCAAAAAGGGGGAGAATGTTGAATCAAGTGTTTTGATGATTCCAAACCAACCTTCAAGAGCTTGGAATAAAGATATCAAAGGTGCACAAAAAGCTCAAGTGAAGAAATCCTGGAGAAATCAATGCAAAGATTCATGTAGGATGTTTAAAAATGTTTTGATTTGAGTAAAAGACTTTGATTTGGTGAAAAGATGTTTTAAAACCTTGATTCTATGTTAAATCATGGAATATTTGAAAAACACCCACCAACAGACAAAGTTTGAAAGGTTAATTCTGATCTGTCATCTTGGAATTTCAAACTTTGGCTTTGGAAATTCGAATTTCGTATTGAAACTGAACAAGTCTGAAGAGAAGCCTCTCTAACAGACGAATTTTGACTTAATAAAATTCAAATTTTGATAAGTGTTTGAAAGGAGCCTTCACTAACAGACGAACTTTGGGTTTTGAAAATTCGAACTTCAGACAAAATGAAACTTACGAAAACTAAAGAAATTCGTTTGAAATTGTGTCAAAGTTCATCTGAAACCAAGTTTAGATTGGGTCTCAAAATTTCTCAATGACAGACGAACTTTGAACATGGAAATTCGAATTTCAAAAAGTAAGCTTGTGAGTCCGTTAAAATGATATGTTGACATACGAATGACAGTATTTACAAATTCAGATTTTAATGTTAGTCTGAAAAGAGGTCTCTCTGACAGACGAACTTTGCCCTTTGAAAATTTGAATTTTGAAACATATGAACTACTGTACCTTATAAACCAGCTACAGACAGACGAATTTTGGGGTTCCGAAATTCAAATTTCGAAGGCACTGTAGCAAATTGAAAATACTGTTCACACTTAACAGAAAAACTTTCTACTAGAAAATTCGTATGTCACAAAGAAGAAACATTTTCCAAATATCAAAATTTGAATTTCACTTCATGACAGACGTGTTGAATCAAGAGTTTTGATGATTTTAAACTAACACTCAAGAGCTTGGATTGAAGATATCAAAGGAGATCAAAGCTGTTTCAAGTGAAGACTTTATGAGTATTTGCTGGTAGATCTTTTGTAGAGTCTTAGTTCTTGCTATGATTGGGTAAAAGATTTTGATTTTAAGAAAAGATATTTTCAAATCTTGAAATATTTGGAAAACACCCACAAACAGACGAAGGTTGAAAGTTTAAACTAAAACTGTCAAGTTGGAAATTCGAACTTTGCCTTAGGACATTCGAATTTCGAGCTAAAACTGAATAGGTCTGAAGAGATGACTCTCTGACAGACGAATTTTGGTTGCTCAAAATTCAAATTTTCATATAGTCTGAAAGAAGCTTCTTTGCAACAGACGAACTTTGAGTCTTCAAAATTTGAATTTCAAACAAAACAAAATTTGAGAAAATAGAAGAAATTCGTCTGAAAGGTTGATAAAGTTCATCTGAGATCAAGAATGATTTAAGTCTCAAAACTGCTTTCTGACAGACGAACTTTGAACATTAAAATTCGAATTTCAGAAGCTAAGTTCTTGAGTCTGTTAAAGTGAAACATTGACATACGAATGATGAGAACTTGCAACATTCGAATGATGAAATTAGTCTGAAAAGAGTCTCTCTGACAGACGAATTTCACCCTTTCAAAATTCAAATTTTGAAGAAAGTAATCTACTGTGCCTCTTTAAACGTTCAATGGACAGACGAATTTTGGGGTTCCAAAATTCAAATTTCGAAGGCACTGTAGAAAATTAAAAACACTGTTCACACTTAACCGAAAAACTTTCTTCTTGAAAATTCGTATGTCACACTGTGAAAATGTTTTGTAAGCTTCAAAATTCGAATTTCACTTCATGGACAGACAAACTTCGTGCTATAATGTTGGAAGCTTTAATCTTCGGTTCCTTCAAAATTCGTCTGTTGACCAACCAAAATTCGAATTTCAGTATGTCAGAAACATTAAATGTGGTTGGTAAACGGATAGTTTTTCAGAGTAACCGTTGGATAACTTCCCCAATGGATAGATTTAGTCTCTAACGGATATTTGAGACCTAAATCTATAAATACAACATCATTTGAAGTTGTGGGTGACGAATCAAACTTAGATATACCGAATTTCTGTTGAATCTTCTTCAAAAAGCTTTTACCCTCTCAACTTCTATACTTGTACTTAAAATTTCATATCTACTCTTTTCAAGAGAGTTATTTCATTGTAATCAATCTACTCTTCATCTGGGAGATATATTTACTTGTGAGGGGTATTCACAAGGGGATTGGGAAGCACATAGTGAAAGTGCTTGGAGAGTTTGAGAGAGCTCAGAAACAGAGCATACTCGTGTACTGTGGCTTTAGCAAGAAGCCCGTTGAAATTCTTGTTGTATAGTGGATAAATCTCAAGAGGTGTCTTGGGGACTGGATGTAGGTCAAGTGGATAGACCGAACCAGGATAAATCACTGAGTTTTCTTCTCCTTATCTCTACTTTTCAGCTTGCTCTGTTTTACACGTTGTTTTCATTATACTGTGATATCTTCACTTACTTCACTTTGTGCAGAAAAAGTTCAATCTTCCCAATTCACCCCCCCTCTCTTGGGAAGTCAGCCTTGCTAACAAGACGAACTTCGGACTTTCAACATTGAAGCTGTTAACCTTCGGTGTCTGTGAAATTTGTCTGTTAACCAACTGAAATTTGAATTTCAGTATGTTAGAAGCATTAAATGTGGTTGGTTAAGTGATAGTTTTTCAGAGTAGCCGTTGGATAACTTCTCCAATGAATAGATTTTGTCTCTAACGTATAGTTGAGACCTAAATCTATAAATACAACATCATTTGAAGTTGTGGGTAACGATTTTAACATTGTATATACTGAAACTCTGCTAAATTATCTACTCAAAGTTTCTTACTCTCTCACTTCAATATTTGTACTCAAACTTTCATATTCACTCTGTTTAAGAGAGTTTAATCCTTGTAATCAATCTTATCTTCATCTGGAAGATAGATTTTCTTGTGAGGGATTATCACAAGAGACTGGGAAGCACTTTGTAAGAGTGCATAGAGTGAGCTCTAGAAACAGAGCATCATCTTTGTACTGAGGCATTTGCAAGAAGCCCACTGAATTCTTGCAGAATAGTTGAAAATCTCAAGTGGTGAGTTGGGGACTGGACGTAGGTCAAGTGGAGAGACCGAACTAGGATAAATATCAGCGTTTTCTTCTCTTTACTGCAACATTTACATTTTATTTTCCCACACTCTGTTTTACTTTCTATACTTTGCTTTCTTCACTTTCTTGATATTTTGTAGAAAATTTTCAAGCTTCTCAATTCACCCCCCTCTTGGGAAGCCAGCCTATCTAACAAAACTAAAGTAGACTAATGAATATCTGTTGAAGAGCATGGCTAGACTTACTAAGAGCAAAGATATGTTGTTTGCTTTAATGGGATGTCAGAGAATTGCACAAGAAAAAGCTGGACCTGGCTATGATCCTTGTGCAGTTAAAGAAAAGATTAAAAGGAAAAATCAAAATATATATAAGGTATTTTGTGCATACTGATGGACATGAAAAGAAAAATCACACTCCAAAATGCATTGAATCCTATGTCCAACCAAAATATGTGAAACAAAAGTATTATTTGCATTGCTTTCTTCCTATATCACAATCTAGTAGTCCCTTTACCACCTATCAATTCTGTAACAAGAAGGGACACGTTTCCAGTTCTTGTTTGTTAAAGAACAATGGACTTGACAGGAAGTAGAATGGGTTCCCAAAGGTACATTTGTATCTAGGGAAAATGCCACTGACAGAAAAGGACCCAAGCAAATTTGGGTACCAAAAGAGAAAATCTAAACCTTGTTTTGCAGATTTGTCTTAGAGCAAGAAAAAACAACAAATGGTATATGGACAGTACTTGCACAAACCATATGACTGGTGATAAGGAGAACTTCATCACACTTAGAGACAAGAAATGAGGAAAGGTGACCTTTGGAGGCGACCAATATGGCAAAATAGTTGGCATTGACATTGTGGGCAAGAATCCTAAAACATCTATAGAAGAGGTGCTGTTTGTAATTGGCCTCAAGTATAACCTGCTAAGTGTGAGTCAGACATGTCACAAAGGGAACTGGGTACTGTTTGACTCAAAGTTCTGCCTGGTCATCCAAATAAGTGATCGTAAAGTAATTCTCAAACCTCAAAGGGATGGTAACTGTTATACCATTTATCTTGATGAACTTCCTTTCTTAGATTCAGTCTGTTTAATTAATCAAGATAATGATAGTTGGTTGTGGCATAAAAGACTGGTACATGTTAACATGTACCAGCTATGAAAACTGATTAAGAATGATTTAGTCACTGGTTTACTAAAAATCTCTTTTGAAAATGATAAAGAATGTGATGCATGCCTTAAAGGAAAACAAACCAAATCATCTTTCAAATCTAAAAATGTAGTCACCACATCTAGACCACTACAACTATTGCATATGGATTTGATCGGTCCATCTAGAGTAAAAAGCATTGGTGGAAACCTGTATATTCTTGTGAGTGTGGATGATTACTCTAGATTTACCTAGACTTTGTTTCTTTCTTCCAAAAGCGAAACATTTGATGCATTTGTAACCTTGGCTAAGAAAGTGTAAAATGAGAAAGGTATTTCTATTGTGTCTATCAGGTTTGATCATGGAGGAGAATTTGAAAATTCAAGTTTTTTAGAGTACTGTGATGAACATGGAATTGATCACAACTTTTCAGCACTAAGGACTTCTCAGCAAAATGGAGTGGTAGAAAGGAAGAACAGAACATTTGGAGAAATGGAAAGAGCAATGCTAAATGAAAAGGAACTCCTTCAAGTATTCTGGGCTGATGCAATAAACACGGCAAGTTATATCATTAACAGAGCCTATATCAGACCAATTTTGGGGAAGACTTCTTATGAGCTGTACAAAGGGAGGAAGCCAAACCTTTCACATTTGCATGTATTCAGCTATAAATGTTTCATCCACAATAGTGGAAAGGAGAATCTTGGTAACTTTGACTCCAAATCTGATGAAGGCATGTTTCTTAGCTATTCTAGTAGGAGTAAAGCATATAGAGTTTTTAATAAAAAGACTAGATCAGTAGAAGAAACTGTGCATGTTGTGTTTATTGAAAATGGAACAGTCTCCAAGCATGTCATTGATGAAGATGATCATATCTCCAACTTTAAGAACTTAAATCTTTTTGAAGAAAATAAAATTGAACCTCCAAAAAATCTGAATCTACTAACATAAAGGAAGATATTCAGGAGAAAGATCTTGAGTATGAGAACAATGAGGAAATGTCTCAAGAACTCCCTAGAGTTTGGAGATATCAAAGGAATCATCTAGTTGATCAAGTGATTCGGGATGTTCAGGAGAAAGTTAAAACTAGAAAACAACTTAGGGATCAAACGATCAATTGTGCTTTTATTTCCCAAATTGAACCTAAGTGTACTGAAGAAGCCTTAACTGATGAGTACTGGATTTTAGCTATGCAAGATGAACTAAATCAGTTTGAAAGAAATTAAGTTTGGGATTTAGTGCCTAGACCCAAAAATCACCCTATTATTGGCACTAAATGGGTTTTTAGAAATAAACTTGATGAATTAGGAACAATCATTAGAAATAAAGCAAGATTAGTTGCCAACGGATATAATCAAGAAGAAGGTATTGATTATAAGGAAACTTTTGCTCCAGTTGTAAGATTGGAAGCAATTAGAATCCTATTGGCATATGCATACATGAAAAACATAATCTTATATCAAATGGATGTAAAAAGTTCTTTTCTGAATGGATATATCATGGAGGAGGTTTATGTTGATCAACCTCCAGGCTTTGAGGACTCAACAAAACCAAACCATGTTTATAAACTGAAGATAGCTCTTTATGGCTTAAAACAAGCTCCTAGAGCATGGTATGAATGGCTAAGCAATTTTCTAATTGAAAACGGATTCAATAGAGGAAAAGTAGATACAACTCTGTTCGCCAAGAAAGAAAATAAGGACTTACATATTGTTCAAATTTATGTTGATGATATTATATTTAGTGCTACTAATGAATTTCTTTGCAAGAATTTATCTAAGCTAATGCAGGGGTGAATTTGAAATGTCAATGATGGGTGAGCTCAATTTCTTCCTTGGATTGCAAATTAGGCAATGTGATGATGACATCTTCCTCAACCAATCAGAATATCTAAAAGAGTTGCTGAAAAAGTTTGGCATGGAAAAAGCCAAGTCAATGGGAACTCCTATGGCTACTACAACAAAGCTTGATATGGATGAAGGAGGAAAGACCTTTGACATAACTCAATATAGGAAAATGATTGGATCCTTGCTATACCTGACAGCTAATAGACCTGACATTATGTTCAGTGTTTGTATGTGTGCAAGGTTCCAATCATGTCCCAAAGAATCCCATGCAACGGCTGTAAAACGAATCTTCAGATATCTAATTGGAACATCACAGATGGCACTTTGGTATCCAAAGGGCAACAGAGAAGAACTCATGGGATATAGTGATGCTGACTTTGCTAGAACCAAAACTAACAAAAAAAAGCACAAGTGGAACATGTCAGTTCCTTGGAGGATCCTTGGTTTCATGGTTCAGCAAGAAGCAGAACGGTATGGCTCTCTCCACTGCAGAAACTGAGTATGTTGCAGCTGGCAGCTGTTACACTCAAGTTCTTTGGATGAAGCAGTAGCTTGAAGATCTTGAGATTAAGATAAAGGAGATACCAATTATATGTGATAATCAAAGTGCTATTAACATCACAAAGAATCCTGTCATGCATTCAAGGACAAAGAATATTGAAGTAAGTCATCACTTCATAAGGGATCATGTCTTGAAAGGAGACATCAAATTGGATTACATCTCTACTGAAGATCAAATTATATACATTTGACTAAGCCTCTTGCAGAAGACAGACACTGCAAAATCAGAAGGGAATTGGGAATAGTAAACCCCAATGAATTGTAAGGAAATCTCTATTTGAATTTTTTTTAAGTTTTGATATCTAATTAATGCTAATTTTAGTATTGGAGTGTGTTTAAGATGTTTTGCAGGTGCTTTACATGTGCTTAGACTTGTACACCAGAGCTAATCAGACTTCCACAATCAAAAGATGCTGAAGGAGGCTGAAAATTCAAACTTCTAGACCAGTTCTGTAAGTTCAGAAATTTGAAATTCGCATTTCAGATGATTATTAGACGAATTTCAATGTTGAATTATGTTTTTGGAAGATTTAGCATGCTCAACATTTAAACTTAGATGCCCATCAGATGAATTTCAATTGGCTACATGCTATAACAGTTCTCTCTTAACCCTCAAAATTTATCTGTTGAATTGTGGAAATTCAAATTTCAGAAATAAAATGCTAATGTTATCTCTGTTCAAAATGATTGTTATACAAATTTCCATATCTCAAAATACGCATTTTAGAAACTCTTTACAAAATTTTGAAATTCAAATTTTTGAATCAAAATTCGTTTGTTGAAATATGCTCTCATAATTGGTCTCTGTAAGACAAAATTCCATAAGTGAAATTTGTCTTATTCTTGTATTGTTCATGGTTGTTTATTGTTTGAATCTTGTAAAGTTCAAATTTTGTTGAAACAAAGTTTGTCTGTTCACTTCTTGTTCTCAGAACTAAGCTTCTGTCAGACAAACTTCCAGATGAAAATTCGTCTGTCAGTAAGCCTCTCCATATGGGTTAACTTGTAATTCCTTGAAATTCAAATTTTGACCTTTCAAAATTCATCTATTTAACGGTTACAGATGTTAAAACCAAAGGTCTTCCTTTGAATAGACACAACCCTATTCGTCTCTCTCTCAAATCTGTTCAAATTCTCTCTTAAATTCCTTTCATTTTGGTTCATGAATCTTCTTTTCCCATCGATTAAACTTCTTTTCGTAACTTTTAAACCCAATCATCGCATCTTTCTATGTCATTCATCTATGAAAATGGCAAAAGTTAAAAATCCAGAATTTGGGAAAGGAGAGTCACAACCTAAGAGAATTGTCAAATCCTAATACGCCTCTAAGAAGGGTGGAACTCAGAAAAGGAATGGTGAATCTAGCAAGGTAACTCCTTCCAAGAAGCAGAAAACAACTCCTAAAGCAGACTCGAAGAAATCTGCCCCTACTCCCTCGAAGAAATCTGAGCCTGTTACTCCTGTTTTTCCTGTCTCTCCTGCCTCTTCTTCCTCCTCCAGCACTAAATTTGGAGAATACCAATTGACCATGCTACCATTATGGAGCAATGCTCATATTCTGGGAGAGTATACTACCAAATTTGTCAGTAAAAAGGTAATCAAGCCTCACTGTGTAAATTTGGAAGACTTCCTAATTTCTAACAACTTTGATGTTGGGGTATGGATGATTAGATACAAGAATTTGTTAGAAATTTTGGAAAGATATGTTGATGAGGTTATTAAGACCTGGTATGCCTCCCTGAAGTACAATAGCAAGAAGGAGAAGTGGAAAGTAAATCAAAGGTCAAGAACCATCTGGCTGACAAATGGACCTTCAATGAAGTACTAGAGATTCCCGGGCAAGATGGATTGAAAATTGACATCTCTGCCTCAAAATACATGGATGAAGTTGAGGCTGTTGAAGAGGAAGGAGGGCCTTTCCTGAATTACAAAGAAAGTACAATTTAGAATACGTTGTTTAGAAGAAAAGAGAACTGGCCACCTCTGAGTTTGCAGAAGCCCATTGACCTCAGTGCCTAAGTTAGAATCCTACACTACATTATGTCTAGGATTATTTTCAACAAAGAAGGTAGTTTGAATCTGATACAAGGGCTGAAGCACATGTGATGACTGCAATCATGCGTGGTAAGCTAATCAATATGGGCCACATCATCCTCTAACGCATAATCAAAGCAAGAGATCAGAGGAAAGATTCCACCCTACCATATGCTTCAATCATCTCCAAGATACTTCAGTATGCCAGGATCCAACACCTAGAGAAAGGAAAGGGCAAGCCTACTGAAGTCTTTAAAGAGGAAGAATTGCAAAGGATGGGGATAAAAAAGAAGGATGGAAGATGGATTGGCAAGGGAGCTGGAAAGACAGAAGATCTATTCTTTGAAGAACATGTCTCCCAGCAACAAATAGGAACCTCTGAGGCTGCTCCAAAGTCTCAGCCATCTCAGCCTGTCTCATCTTCATCTCAGCCCATTCAATCACATATACCATCCATTCCCTCAACTTGGGCTAAGCCAACCAAGATCACTAAGCTGTATGACAGCCTGTCTGTACTCATGCTGAGCATTAAAGATGAGAAAAATGCCAAATTTGCTCATCTGCAAAATCAGATTCATCAGTTAGCAAAGAATATGAAAATGGTTGCTGATGCATATGAGGACATCATAAGTGCCATTCCCTCCACATAAGCTCCACCTCAGCCAGGATTCTCTGAGCCTGTCAAGTCTTCTACTCCTAAACCTCCAAGTCCTTTTGTGCTAGCCTCGCCTGAACTAGATGATGATGTACATGCTACTGAGGCTACGAGCACCATGGCCACTCCAAAGGCCTCCAGTGATGAGGCAAGCCCTAGTCCTCCCTTGGATTATGGTATAGAGGAAGAGGCTCCTCAAGAATCAAGCTCCCATGAGCCTATTGCTGAAGACGCTCATGATTCAGTTCTTTCTATTCAAGAATCTGAGCAAGTGGAGAAACTGGTGGTAGCAATCTCTTCTGCACCATTCATACAAGTTGCCATGAATGAGAAGAAAAGCATTGTACCTTATATAAATCTAATAGCCATTTCCCATGATGCTATTTTTCAAGCCCAAAAACTGAGGCTTGAAGAAATGTTCCATCCTCCTACTCTTGTTCCCTCACCTCTTTCTGCCTATGGTCTCTTAGGGGAACAAAGGGCTCAATTGGCTCTTTCTAGACAAGAAATGCAAGAGCTTCTTAAGGTCTTTGATGATGAGGAAACAAGCCCTAAAGCTTCTACACCTCTTCCAAAGCTTAATCCTGAATTGCCTTTTGTTCCTGTGCCTCTTCGAGCAATTCCAGTATCCTCAGATACCTCCTCCTGCTGTACATGTTCAAATTCCTGATGATGCCAAAAATAGGGAGAAGTAATCCAAGAAAACTAGAAAATCTGCTGCAGAACCATATGGCAAATCCTACAACAAGAAGTCCAAGCCCAAGAAGAAATGATTAGATCTTAGGATTGCTTTGTCTTTCTTGTAGTGTTGTTTTTCTTTTAAAATAAATGATAATCTTGCTTTTGAATTCTGTGTTTGCAATGTCATATCTTTGTGTTGAAACTATGAATGAATTAATGAGATTCCCTGTTTTCTCTATTGTACATAATGCACTTATCTTCGAATTTTAATGCATATGTTGAGGGGGATCTCTTTGAAGCAAATCCAAGTACTAATCTAGTTTGCAAGTTGTTTTATCGTCATCAAAAAGGGGGAGAAAGTTGAATGAAGTGTTTTGATGATTCCAAACCAACTAGAGCTTGGAAGGAAGATATCAAAGGTGTACAAAAGATCTCAAGTAAAGAAATCCAAGAAAAACAAGTATAAGATCAGATATAGGATTTCTTATTGAATTCAAATGAGTAAAAGATTTTGATCTTGCAAGAGAATGTGTTACAAATGTGTTTTTACAATGACTCATGAAGTATTTAAAAAATACCCACTATTAGACAAATTTTGAAAGTGTTAAACTTGATTTGTTACTTTGAAAATTCAAATTTTAGTATCTGAAATTCGAACTTCGGATTGAAAATATGTTAGTCAGAAAAGAGATCCCTCTGACAGACAAATTTCATCTTTGAAAATTTGAATTTTGGGTAAAACACAAACTACAAAAAATGAAAAATTGGTCTGAAGATATGTCAAAGTTCATCTGAAAATAAAGTTTAAAAAAGTTATAAGTTAGTCCTCTGACAAACGAACTTTGATTTTGAAAATTTGAAGTTTGAAAAGATAGTTTGCAAGTATGTTATGATAGTTTTTTGACAAACGAATTTTAGTATTCATAAATTCAAAATTTGAATTAGGTCTGATAAGAGATCTCTCTGACAGACAAACTTTGGTATTTGAAAATTTGAATTTTGAAAAGAAGAACTACTGTACCATATTGAGCTGCCCACTGACAGCTGAATTTTGGGCACCTAAATTCAAACTTCAAAGGCACTGTAGCAATATAGAACAAATGTTCACACTTACTAGAAGAACTTTAAACTTGAAAATTTTTATGTTCCAACATAGAGACATTTGCCAAAGATGAAAATTCGAACTTTACTTTAGAACAGACAAACTTTGTGGTTCAACGTTAAAGTCTTTAGCTTACGGTCTCTATGAAATTCATCTGTTGACACACCAAAATTCAAACTTTGAATGTCAGACGCATTAAATGCGGTTGGTGAACGGATAGTTTTTCAGAATAACCATTGGGTAACGTCTCTAACAGCTAGATCTTGTCTCTAACGTATAGTTAAGACATAAATCTATAAATAGAACTTCATTTGAAGATGTGGGTAATGATTTTACATTGTATATACAGAAACTCTGTACAATTCTTGAGTAAAAGTCTTCTGCTCTCACATCCTGCATATCTTGTATTTCAACTTTCATATACACTCTAAATTAGAGAGTGTATTTACTATAATCAATCTTATCTTCATCTGGAAGAAAGATTTTATTTTGAGGAGATTTGACAAGGGATTTGGGAAGCACTTAGTTAGAGTACAGAGAGTGAGATTATAAGCTCTTGGAATAGAGCATCAAGTTGTACTGAGACATTACAAGAAGCCCACCGAAATCTTGTAAGATAGTGAAAAATCTCAAGTGGTAGCTTGAGGATTGGACGTAGGTCAAGAGAAAGAGACCGAACCAGGATAAATATTTGTGTCTTCTCTTCCCTTATCTTGTTTTTCACTTGGTTATATTTTATACTCTGCTTTTACTAGCACTCTTACTTTGACTACTCTCTTACACTTTTACAGAAAATTTTAATCTTCCCAATTTACCCCCCTCTTGGGAAGCCTGTATATCTAACAATAGTATTGTAAGTGCTATCCAAACAAAGCCAATACAGCAAACTTATGCCTCAGCAAGAAAACTATTCATGTAGTTAGCCAAAAAATACGAAAAGTAGAGAAAAGAATGTTATCAGGCGCCAATAGAAAGACTCTAATTTGGACAAATTAAGAGAGTTAATGATGGCTTTATTACAAATAAGCTCTCTATACCCATTATTAAGGCAAATTATAATGTCATCCACATTTCCCAATTCAAGAACTACTAGCCAAGCCCTTTCAATGCTACATATTAGTGAATAATGCCATAGAGAAATATTGACTTTCAAGTCAAGCAAATGAGAAACGATCGTATTTCTCTGGTAAAACATGGTTTGGAAAGAAAAAGATTATATGGGAAATGGAAGAAAGCATGAAATGGAAATGTTAAAGGTATACAGTTAAGGAAAATTTTCAAAATTTCAAGGACGAAATGTTTTAAAGGAAAAAAAGGATTCATAATAATGGCAATGTTTATGATGTGCCTTGCAAAAATGTGTTAAAAGCAGAGTTGGAAAATATACAGTATGAGATGCATTGTTTAAATGCTTTAAAGGGCAAAAAGAGTAATTTTCCATACTGGGTCCTTAATTGTAATTAATTCAAAAAAGGATCCTTAAGTGTAATAAAATAAAAATTTGGGTCCTTTCCTAGTAATTTTCAAAAATTTTGTAAATTCAACATTGATGTCAAAATAGACCTTATGACATTCTGGACCCAATGAAATAGTGTATTGAGCCCAAAAGAATCAATTTGAAAAGAACAAAGACTGCAAAATGTAGTAGAAATTATGCAAAAAAATATTGTGGGCCCCATAATACTGATACAGTAAAAAAAGAAAAAAATTTTGGCCCCACATAAAATATAGTATGATAAAAAATTAAATTCAAATCCCAATCTACTTTATTCCTTGTATGGAATAAAATACAAACAGTATTAGAACTATCATGAAAGTACCTTTAACTGTTTAAATAAAAAATTAACCAATACAGGATATATCTGGACTAGAAAAAATATATAATATAAAGGACATTCCTTCTCCTATCATTGACAAAAAAATTTAGCACATGTCGGAGGGATTATTTTATCATTTTTGATAGCTAACTCAAGGAAGTAAGTGATGTCATGGCTTATACAAACTTGACGACACATGGAGGAAATTTTTGAAGCTTCCAAGTCTACAAATACCCCTCCCTCCTGGATAACATATGCATAGATAAAAAGAGGTAAAACTATGGTGAAATATTGAGAGAAAAAGAGAGAAGGAAGAAGAAGAAGAAAAAGAAAGAAGCAAGCTTGAAGATCAAGAGCAAGTTTGAGGTAAGTTCCAATCTAAACTACTTTTCATAAGTTTGGATGATGTTTAGATCAGTTTCTTCCTCTCCTCCTAGGGTTTATGGTTTCGGCCAAGATGGGTATTGGGTGAGAAAAAGTGTTCTGTTGAAAGTAAAGCTAGACAAAACATGCAAATAATGTAAGGTAAATTGCATTGAAATTCCTTCTCTTGCTCACTAAGAGGTTAGTTTCGACCTTAAAAGATAGCAGGCAAGGAGTTGGAATTTTAGAAATCCAATGTAGAAATAGACTTCTTATGCAAAAATAAGTAAAGAAGAGGTTAGGGTTTCAAGAGAAAATCTAGTATAAGAAATATGAAAATTTAAGGCATATGGTTTAGCCTAGAGGAAAGTGAACCTTAGGTTTGGAATTTGATTATTCTTATGATTCCAATGAGTTCCTAGAGTAATACCATAACTTATGACCATATTAGCCAAGTATGAGACCTTATTGTGGCTCATTGGATATGTTTAAAAGCTTGAATCTCATGAGAGACTAAAATAGAAAAATTTAAGATTTCAAGTTACTGTTCATTTAGTCAACCCATTTTTCTATCTAAACATTGAATAAATTATAACTTAATCTAAAAATATTTTATAAGGGTGATTCAAGCTTTAAAAATAGCCTAAAACATTCTCTACAAGGGAAAAATATAGAATAACACTTTAGTTATGCCAATTGATATAGTATTTTACACGAAATTTATTGTTCTAATGGCCATTTTATATTTTTCTCAGGATTTTTGCCTTAATTTTAAAAATTCATATATGCTTTTATCCTTAGTCAATTATTGAATTCTTGATGTCATATGAAAGCTCTAAATGTCTATTTTCTAGATATATTTTTCTCCTACATTTATTCTACTAGAGTAGAGCATGACATCCACTTGAATTGTTAAGGGTCAAAATTCAACTTTAACTAGAATAGTTTCAAAAAAACTTACATATCTTTTATCATATAATTCAATTACCTCCAATTAGTGGCATGTTAAACTTAAGACATAGAACTTTCTACACATATTAACCACTGAATTTTTAGAGCTTTGCACGATTTTATGGTACCTTTTAAATTAAGTAATACCTATAATCAAAACTTCCAGTTTTCCATCTCTGATTGGTTATGATAACTTTAAAAATCTATTATAAATCACCCCCTTAACCAAATTGAGTTTCTTTTTCCTTTAAAAAGCTTGTCCTGTCAACTTTAAGAGCATATACAACACCTAAATGTATTAACTATTTTGAATTGAGTATCCCTGTTTTAATAACACTTGGTCATCTTGGACAAAATTATACCATAACTTATATAATAAATTTCATAAACACATCACATCATCATTCATTGTTCCAATTCCACACACAACATCAAAAGAAAACTCAAGGAACATGGTTGCATCATCATACATGATTTAACCTTCATATATGCATTTGTACATTTTATCAAAGTATAGCATGATAATTTGCAAAATGAGATCATCCATCACCATCTTCATCTTCTCCCTTTGCTTTTCTTTGATCCTTTACATTGCTTGGCCTAATCATGGTTAGCATTTTGAAGGATAGGATTCAAAGAATCTCAGTAGTAATTACCATTCAAGTATACATATCATCACATTTATCATAAAAGCTTCATCAAAACAATTATCAAACACTAGGACATATTAAGCCATACAATTATATAAAAATTTTGGTAGCATTCTGATTTGTAAAATGGACATCCATAGGTCATAAACATCATTAATCAACTCAGCCAAGCATCATAATCATCAATACAATCATATGGCAAATGATTAAACTCATAGAAATCATAAAGACAATACAATGCAAGCATAGGCAAACTTACTACCTTTGTGATTTTCCTTGCCTTCCAAACCTTGTGCACCCTTCCTTTAGTCTTCCACAACTTTCTTGAACCTAAATACATCACCATTTAAAGTCATAAGCCACTGTTTCATGCACTTACTTCACATGTTCAAACTAACCCTAGAATTCTATCTTGTTTTACTTTTTGTTTTTGTTAAAATCAACACATATTCTTAGTTAATTTGGACCCAAGAGATCTGTTTTTAGGGTTAAAATCATGAAATTCTATCTCTCAAAACAAACCCAAGCTTGCCAAAATTTAGGGGAAAAGAAAGAAAACTGATTTACTTCATAATGCTTCAAACTACTATTATATTCATGGTTTAGGTTACTAATCAAGCATTTCTCCTAAGATTGATGGATAAAAACTCATTTTCCCCATGGCCTAGGGTTTGACTGAAATCCTTAAAGAGAGTGGAGAGGAAACAACTCCATGCAACATCCACTAAATACTAAAAACAACAAGTTTAAGGTAGTAAAATAACTTACCAACAACTTGTGCCTCGAACTTCTTAAAGCTTCCTCCTTCCTCCCTTTTCTCTCGTATTTTGGAGTTCTCCCTCCCTCCCTCTCTTTCTCTAGTATTCAGTTTCAGAACACATCTAAATATGGGAGGAAAGAGAGGTTAAATGGCTTAATTAACTTGCTTAATCACACTTTACTAACTATAATTACTTTTTGGGACAAAAAGCCTTGCTACTTGAGGAAGTTTGGAGACAAATATCACGTGCTTTCTATGCTGAAAAGTGATGCCAATTAGAGAGGGAGGAGTATCCAATTATTGCACATTTTCTTAGTCTACATATATCTAGTACTAATAAAGTTTTAATTGTACCGATAAAGTTACTTTTTACAGTAAATTAGCATTTTAGGGATACATAACTATTATAAATTTATATTTATGTTTTCTTAATTGTCTTGTCCTAAACAGTATCTTTGTCGAGCCATTATACTAATCCATTTCCATTTTTGCGACTTGTGAGGCCCATAAACTTACTTTATCGGTATATATTTACTTTTTCACACTTAGTGTAACAACTCTATCTAGGACCATTTCCCATGTATTAGAACTCATTAGAGACCAAATATACTTAATTAGAAGCTTGAATCACAATAAAATATTATAATAAACTTTATCAATTTAAATCATACTATTCATTTAATCCCATTTTTCTTCCTTTTTGGAAAAATTCAGAAAATCGTAACTAATTCAATAAAAATCATATGAGAGTGATTCAAGTCTCTATGGATAGCTTAAAACATTATATATATGAGAAAAATATCAATCAAAGTAACTACTTGGCCAATTAGTACAGTAAATTTTGTGAATGTTTCACTGTTCATATGGTAAATTCCTAAAATTCCAGTTTTCTGGGCTAAATTTGAAAAATCACCATAATTCGTATACACATCCAAATTGAGTGATCTTTCAATCATGTTAAAGCCCTGTCTGTATAATTTTCAAACATATATAATATTCATACTTTATACATCAAAAAGTCCAAATAGTGGTATGTTCACTCTACTTAGGTCAGAATGACCATTTGTATCCTACTACTTTGCCAAACAAAAGCTATAAAATATTTACATCACCATATATCATCTTCATATTATACCATACTTTCACTAAGTCCTAAATCAACATAAAAACTTGAAGAAACATGTTTGTCATTACATTTATAAATTTATACAATAGCTCGAAATTCATGGCCAATGCTAGTATTATCAAGTTAATGATCAAATGCTTTCTCCTTTCCTTTCTCTTCCTTGGTGGTCTTGCCATTGTTACTACCTAAGCATGGTTAATATGTGGGAGGGTAAGATTCAAAGAATATTAGTAGATAAATCCCATACATATCATCATATCATCACATTGAGCATGAAAACATCAAGAAAACATAGTTCATCAAATAGGCACATTGGAAACAAATACATTTTATAAAAATTTTGGCAGAGTTTCATTTTGTAAAATGGATATCCCAAGGCTCCAAACCCCTAATACAACTCAGACAACCACATAGAAACATTACAAATCAACATTTCATATATATGCCATAGTATCAAATATAAAATAAACAATAATGACAATGTGAGGTTAGTAAAGAGGATTATCTACCTTTATGTGTTCCAATGGTTCCCACACTTGGTATGTCACTTCTTGGGCCTCCTAACACTTCCTTAAACCTATCCATATCATCATTTAATCAATTTAGCAACTAATTTTCTGAATTACACAATACTATACTCACTAAACCCTAAATTTTTCACTTAACTTTCCTTTGAACTTTCTTTGTACAACACATTTATTTTTAAGGTTTTGGACTATGGGGAATCCATTTTTGAGGTCAAAATCATGAAATTAAAACTCTAAATACTCCCCCTGTTCAGACCAAAAATGACATACAATGGAAGAAAAATATTTTCTTCAAAACACTTCAAACTTGCCATGGATTCTTGCTTCTAGTGGTTAGTCTAAACTTTTTCCTATGTTTAATGGTTGATTAACCCATTTTCTTGCTAAATCCATGACATGGCTGAAACCCTAAGGTAAGGAAGAAGAAAAACTAAACCATAAACCATGCTTTAAAGGCCATAGGTAGCAGGCTTAGAGTGATAGAAGATAACCTTACCAACTTAAGCTTTCAATTTTGCCTTGAACTTCCTCTTCTCCTTTCTCCCTTTCTCTCTTCTTTCTTTACATTTTTCCCTTCAGTTTGCTGCAGGAAATGGTCATGAATGTGCAGAAGAAAGAGGGTAATTAGATGACTTAATTTGGTAGTTAATGATGTGGCTAATCATGATTAATTAGCTAAACCAACTAAAGTTACTTTTTGGTCAAAAAATCTACTTCTTGAGGAAGTTTTCCAAAAAAATTTGCTACCCATGCTGCCCCAATTTCACGTCGAATGAGAGGGCTTTGAGTGTCTAGCCTACTTAATTTTTCTTGGTGCAGACATATCTTGAACGAGGTAATTTTTAACCATACCGATAACACCGTTTTATATAATAAATTAGCATTTTTGGGCTATAGGACTATTCCAATTTTATTTTTATATTTCCCTAGTTATCATGTCCCAAATGGTATCTGTGTATGGCACATATCCTATCCCGATTACCTTTTAATCATCGGTAGGGTCCACAATTTACTTTATCGATTTACTGTTACTTTTGGACACTCGACACTGATTATTTTCTTATTCTTGAACATTAAGCCTCCATGCTATATACCGTTAGACTTCTCTGATTGAGGGCTCATTTTGATAGTAATTTTACATATTTACAAAATTGCCCTTGACTCGGGATTAAATTATAATTTCTGAAACTTTTGGGTCTTAGGTGTAATTTTTCCCAAGGAATTTTCTATTTCTTCTCCCCCTTGATTTTATATATTTTGGGATGTGAATGTCATTTTTATAATTCTTTAGAGCAAAAATATGATTTTCTCACTTTTCCTCCTAATGGGGAAAAATGACCTCTTTGCCCTTATTCACGCAAAACGATATATGTCCGTTTTCATGTATTCCTTGTATATTTTGCACTATCATTAATTATGTCATTTTTCATTACTTAGTATCCAGTAAAACTTTGAGATATTACACTTGGCACTAATTATTTCTTTATTTTTAATCAATTAACCCCCATGCTATATATCATTGGACTTAGCTCATCCAAGGCTTTGATTTGATAGTAATTTTTAATATTTACAAAGGGTTTAAATTATAATTTTTAATTCTTTTAGGTCCCTTCTTATAATTTCTTCCAAGGACTCAAGTGCATAAAATTCTTCCTTTTGGAGGCTATATTGCATAAAATTTTTCATTTCTAGGGCTGAAATATAATTTTCTCATTCTTCCTTCCAAATTGGAAAAATGACTTTTTTACCCTTTTTTCATATTTAGTTATGTCTCTTGGTTTTCTCTAATTCTTAGTCAATAAACCTTTATGCAATATACCATTGGGTCCAACATGTCGAAAGCCTCGCTTTGACAGTACTTTTTCATATTTATGAAATTGATCTTGAGCCATGTCAAAAACACAAATATTTATTTGTCTAGGTAGTTTCTCATAATTTTTCCCAAGGACTAAACTTTAAATAATTATTTTCATACTTTTCATACCATACTTTCATATTGATCTATCTTTTCAACCCAAGCCTCTTGACTACACAATATTTATACCATTGCACTTAGCTTGACATGAACTTCAATTAAACAAGTATATTGCATATTTTTCAGCTCAGTTTTGGAATTAATTCCAATTAAGGATCAAGTACAATTTCTCTTGAGGACCATATAGAAAATTAATTTCATCTAGAGACTGGGCATGTAACATTGCTGGCTCACTTCTTATCACATCTTTTTGTGCAAATTTGGAATGTTACACCTAGGATCCAAAATAGTTAAGAAAGACCAAGGGATCAAAGCTAATAGCTACCTTGCTAGATATGAAAGTTTAGGATTCAAATTGAGTTTTAAGTGAGCCTATTGAAGTAAAATGGCTTTGCATGGTTATAATGTTATTTTTAGGCTTTGGAAATTGCAAATAAAGGATTAGGAAATGATTGAAGCAAGAGGAATCCAAGTTTAAAGAGGAAAGGGTAAAGCTCCAAAGTAGTATTACTTGCATTGCTTTTATATCATTACATGATTATGTTTTATGCATGTTTTATAATATGATTATGTTATCAAGTTGTTGCAATAAATGTTTTCTATTTTCTTGACTAGCTGGTTGTTTATTTGATGAGAGCTTACCCTGGGATCTTCTACTTTTAAACCGTTATGCTGTCGAAATTCATCTAATCAACATGGTATTTTCGTGCTGTTTTAATGAATTATGCAATTTTATGAATGTTTTAATGTTATGTAATGATATATTAGCATGTGTAAGTATTCTACTAAGGTGTCCAATCTCATCCACTCAAATACTACACTATGTAATGGAAATGCATTAAATGATGGCTTAAGGAAAAGAGAAATTCATGGAAGCAAGGGAATAATCATAAATTGCAAATGAAGTGATGATCTTGAAGCATACTTGCAAATTATGATATATTTGATGTAACTAATGTATTTTGATCCTATATGATGTATAGGAAAGCATTATAGAGGATGTTAAGTGATAAAATGACGTTGAGAATTAGAAAGAATATGTATGCCCTTTTAATGGGAATTTATGATATGTAATGTTTGAGATAGTTTAAGTATTTTATGTCAAAAGAAATAAGCTAAGGATAGATGCCTCTAGTTAGAGGATATGATAAGTTATTTTCCAAATAGAGTTCTAGCTAATGTGGAATATGTCATATAGCTCAAATAATTTAATGATGTAAAAATAGTTTGCTGGAAAAAGCCTATAACTATTGTTGATTCTAGAACAGTGTATGAAATCGTACAGTACTCCAAAAATTTACTGGTGTGCTATGGGAAGAACTATGCCTTATGAACAATAGGCCATTGCTTTGAATGTATTTAAAGCTATATAATGAGAGATAGGCAATTGAGTGAATAATGTCCAAAAACCAAATTTTACAATAGGCAATTGAGTGAATAATGTCCAAAAACAAAATTTTATAGTTTTAATATTTTAATTGGTTCATGATCTCAAGAGCTTCTTCATTGCATTCAATAAGGCAATATTCATGGGAATGTGTCCAAAGATAAGATGTGACATAGGGATTGCTATATTTTGTCTCACCACCTCCTACACAAGGCCTTATGTGGGCACAAGCAGACTTTTGACAATTACCATGTGATAATAAAGGACCAAACTACTCAATTCCAACTAATGCATGATCAATTGCAATCACATAACTAAATATTAGATCTACACAACATATCCATGGGTATTTCATCATTAATCTCATCATTAACATCAATATATATAATCATGCACATGCATCTAGCAATAGGCTATAGTACATACCATTTATGGCTTTCTTTCATCAATGCCAATTATCATATCAAGGGGTTATATTGTGCTTGTACATACTTAAGCTAAAATAAGCATATCAAGGTTAGAATGAGCAAAATATAATGTGTGAATCATTATCTTATGCCATGCATCATGTTATAAAGGAAGTTAACCTTGTTACCTCTACTCTTAAAAAAACAACGTAATTGATGGCAACCAAGAGATTCAACCCAAGCTTAAGTCCTAAGAGCCACAAAGTTACCATACTCAAGGACATCTATAACGCACAAACACATCATTCAACCATCCTTGGTGTTACCTATTGGGAATTTCAGTATACACGTAGCAGAAAACTATCAAGAAATTTCCTCCCATGGATCCATCAATATTGTTTAGATTGAGATGTAGAAAAAGAATTTACCTCTGGTACATCCCTTGGTGTTCTTTTTCGTTTTGTCAGACCACAGGAACTAACATAATTGGTCAGCTCCCTTTACCCATATGCATACAAATCGTGAATCCAACTCGAATGGCGTGCTAGTACCTCTGTTTGTGAACATCCATACACCCATATGCCTTACTATTCATCCGTACAGCCAATGTTCATCGTTTGTCCATGCAATCTCTCACTCTAAGTGTATGGCCTCTCTCTCTTTAAGGTGATTCGAAATTGTGTTGATTCTATATCTTAGTCTATATCAATATATAGATAGGATTTAATATTTGTTTAATTTAAATCAATAATTTAAACTAAATCAAATATTAATTAAATAGATTAGTTTTAATTTAAATATATCTAATAGATTAAATTTAAACTAACTATTTAATCTATATCCAAAATCATATCTAGATTTAATTTATCATATAAATCAAATTTAGATTATTAGTTTAAATTCAAATTTAGAATCCAATCTAAATCAAATTTAGATTATGACATTAGTTTAAATTTAAATCTATCATATAGAATTAAATTTAAAACTAATTCATTTAAATTAATTTAAACAATATATATATTTCGAAATAATATAATATATATCAAATATATAATATATTAAACATATATATATATATTTTGAATTTTTTATAATATATATCAATTATATATATAATTCAATCACCCTAAATTGAATATTAAATTCATTGAATCTAGACACATTTTAAATTTAATGAATTTAAACATTCTAGCTCGAGTTGGCCCATTCTTGTGTGCGACCCTGTATGCCTATATGATATTGGCAGTGGGCTAATAACATTATTTGACCTACAAGCCACAAGTGGCTTTTAACAAGACATTGTGACTACCCAAATCATATGAGATCGGTAATTCGATGTAACATATCATATAATCCAATCACATCCCTTTTGTCTCATAATATATAGGTCAAGTATGAGGCATAGAATCGTCATCCTCATTTTACTCGACCATCACTTTCTCGATCTCCGAACAGACTGACAGAACAAGTGGAAACTCTTCCATTCGAGCACGGCCATGCATTTCTCAATCTCACTCATTGAGGGGCCCAAATATATCTCTCCATTAATTAGTGGGACAAATTCCATCTTGATCATTCATTTTCCTCCACACGAGTTCCACTATGCCCGATCATAACCTTTTTGATCTCCCGATTAAAGGTGACTTTTGACTATGCCAAAGTATAGTGTTCTCCATATAGGAAGCCATGGTGATCTCAGGTCTAAGGGCTTAGTGACAAGGTTATAAATGAGATATGCTTATGACTTGATACATGTAGCTATCTCATGAAGGGTCGATCCAGCTGCTATTCCCTAATGGGAGCTTATGATTTTGATTTGTATCTTCATACATAATCAATCAAAATCATACTAGCCTTAGTTCATCATTGTTCCTACAAAGATAATTGGCTAGGGACATTTAGGATAAATAAATTTATCTAAGGATATTATTATAAAGAATAACGTGCAAACAATATAATAATGTAAGAAAAAACACTTTTTTCATAATGAAATTTAATGTTCATAATACAATGATTAGCCTAGGACACAATCTACAACATTACCAAGTGCTCAACAAGGGTGAAACCACAAAAATCTAACTTTCTCTTAAAGGAAAATAAAGTTATGGAGGGGATTCTGTAATATCATGAAAATTCTTTTCAATATTTAAGGTTCAATATTTTAAAATTTATAAGGAATTTACAAAAATGGATATACGCCATTTTGCATAATATAAGGCAAAGAGATCAATTATCTCGGTAAGAAGGAAAAATAAGAAAATGACCATTTTACCCTCAAAAAATAAAATTAAAAAAAAAAGAGAAAAGAGAAAAGAAGAAAAAAAATGATGAGAAGATCGGAGAAAAAAAGGCGGTCGACTCCTACGCGTAATGAAGTAAATTTTATGAATTTTGGTGAAAATTACACATAATAACCTGAAAGTTTTAAAAATTATAGATTTATCCCGAATCAAGGGTATTTTTGTAAATATGAAAAATTATAGTCAAAATGAAGCTCTCAATGAGCTAAGACCATTGGAATATAGTATGAAATTTATTAAGATCAAAATAATATTTATTGGGTAATTATGATTTAATATTAATGTCTTACTCGATAAATATCAGTCTGGACCGCAGGAAGAAGCAGTATTCATTCAAGAAAAATGTGTGGATCTTATATTTGGACCAATTGGGATAATTACATTATGGTAATTTTATGATTATAATTAGTATCCCAATAATAATAAAATATACTGCTAAAGTAGCTTTAATTGTCCAGACCGGTCCAGGATATATCTGGATAAGTAAATATTTAAAATTTTTGGACCAAAATACCCTCCATTTCGTGCTGACCAAGCTGCACATGATAGAATTATATTATTCAAGTAATTATGTCATTTTCAAGAAAAATCAAGAAGCTTAGGTGGCATAAATTGATTGGTTGACAAAGTTTATAAATACTCCCTCCTTGGCTCATGTGTGCATCATATTTGGGCAAGAAAAGAAGGGGAGAAGCTGCAGCAAAGTGATGAAGAAAAGAAGGCTACGTAGGAGGAAAGAAAAAGAGAAGAAAAAATAAGGAAGAAATGCAAGAAAATTGGTAAGCAAACATCTTGTGTTCTTTAAGTGTTCTAGCATAGTTCCTAAGCTCTATGAGTTAGTTCCCTTGAAATTTTCTCTCCTTCATCCACTGTTCTAATCTGGCCAAGCATGATTAATAGGAAGAAAAGTTGTTTTTAAGCCATAAAATCAAGAGAAAGCATAAGATTTTTCAAGAAAAGTAAACTAGGTGTGTTTTAAAGCAAGTTTTTGTGAAAAACCAATTTCTTCCTCTTAAGAGCAGATTTTGCTCAGACTAATAAGGTGGGAAGGAGCTGGATTTTCATGTATTTGATGGCGAAAATGAGTTCCCCATGATGAAAAACCTTAAAGACAAGCATTGGCTCAAAGATTAAGCTTTAGATAAAGAAATTGAGTCTTTAGGGTTTTAAATGAGACTTTATGAAGTAGCTACTTGTTCTAGTTAATTGAGCAAGTGTTTAATGATGTTAAGGGACTTGAGGAAGCCTAAGGAGGCTAGTGGAAGCATTAGATTCAAGAGGGAGAGCCAAATGAATGCTTCAAGGTAGCTAAGTTTCATATTCTTGATTTATGTTCTTTCATTGTCCTTTTATGATTAAATTGTGTTGCCATATGGTAATTGTGATTTCTTTGATTGGTCTTGGCTGTAAAATGAGGGGTTTTATTCCCCGTGATGTCTATTTTCTAAGCCGTTACGCTGCCAAATTTGTTATGACCAATGTGGCAATTTATTATTTAAATATGATTGATGTGATTAAATGTGATCAAATGTGATTTTTTTGACATGATTGACATAATTGCATGGAATGTAACTTACTAATGAGATTTCTCCCAATCTCATCCCCTCAAGTATCCCAAATGACTAGGCACAATTTATGGCAAAGGAGTCTAAAGAAAAGGCAAGGAGAATGAAGAAGAGAATGATGCTTGATGGTGTTTTCAAGCTATAAGTGTATATTTGAAATTATGTATAAAATCATGTATTTGCCTTTAGATCTGTGCCATTATGCTATTATGTCCTTATGAGCATTATGAAATGTTGGGCATGTATTTGAAACATGGAATGATCATATGACTTTATTATGAAGTCTACTTTGCCATGTTATATTGTTAGAAGTTCATCTTATAGCAATGAAAGTAAAGTCAATATTGTTTGACTGAGACAGGGCAAGTAAGTCAAGTGTTATATATTATCTGAAACTAGAGAGAACAAGCTTTTCAATGAGCTAACTAACACTCAATTTGGATATGTGTATAATTTATAGCATATTTTTGAAGTTAAGGGTCAAAATTGGACAGTGATGTGAAGGCTGCGAGTTTTACTGAATATATTACTTCTATTTGAAAAGTGATATAAAATCATACAGAGCTCCAAAAATTCAGTGGTTTACATTTATGAAAATATTTATCTTTTGAGGTTAATATACCACTGGTTTGAGTTCTATTGGAGCTATACAATGAGCGATATACAAGTTTTCCCAAGACTGTTCAGTAAAAGTGATGTTTTGATCCCTAGTGATTCAAATTGATGCTGTGCACTGTCTAGACAAAATAAATTTATAAGAAAAATATGAAGGTAAGTAGACATATATATATTTCCAATGGAATATAGAATGCATGATTTGGCTTAGTATAGAGTTAGATATGAATTTTTAAAATTAGGGCCAAAATCCTGAAAAGAGGGAAATGACCATTTATACAGTATAAGTTTGAGCAATAAACTATACTAATTAGTCAAGTTAAAAGAAGTTTTCATATTTTTATCTTGTATGTCATGTTTCTGGATTCATTTTGATACTTAAACCAAATTGATACGATTTTTCTGGATTAAGTTATGATTTTTCAAAGTTCATCCAGAAAACTTGAGAACCAAATGAATAGTACCACATTTTTTTTATTTAAATATTTTGGTTCTATTAATGGTTCAAACTCCTAATATGAGCTATTTAGACATTGTACATACTATGAGATATAGGAAAATATAGATAAAAGTAAGGTGTTATAGATTCTTACCAAAATTAGAGAATCAAAGAGTTGTTGCAGCTCCCACAAGCTCCATTTCACTCCCCAACACAAGTTCGAACCTCTTCCACAAAAAAATCCAACAAGTCATTGCACATTCATAGGGTTAAAGGTCAAGGGTTTATCACATACCACCAAGATCTTAGGTCTAGGGTCTAACAACTTGTCATTCCCAACTTAAAATCATGATCTTTTATGTATTTTTAGTATCCAAACGTAGGGTGTATGAACACCTATGAACTGTAACCCCAATCTTGGGTGAAATCCCAAAATAAACTCATGAACCAAAGAAAAAGATGATGAGGTAGGGTTTTTATGTCATTACCTTGAGTTTAATCATTGTCAAATCACCCTACAAAGATCCCAAGTTTGAAACCCTAGTAGGGCCTCCCCAGCATTCTTGAAAACCCCAAGCTTTTCAATTGGGTTTGCCATTGTCACTATTTATAGATGCTGTAATGTTGGTTCAAAAGTTTCTGAATAATGGTTCATGTTGGCATAACCATGAACACTTAAGAGTTTCTAAATGATGGTTAATCGAGCTTGCTAGAAGTGATTTCGTTACTGGCAGGTACAATGAATGATTAAGCACCTCTATATGAATGTTCATTGCATTTCACTTCATCCTACTCATTATTCCCAAAAGCTAAATTGATCATGATAAAACTCTTGAACAATTATTGACTTTCCAACACTTCTAAACCCCTTGAAAATCATTCCAACGTGTACCTTAACATTCATTAACACTTTTGAACATCATCTAAATGATCCTTAGCAAGGTTTAAGGATGAGGGGTGTTACAATTTTTTTTTGTTTTCTTTATATTGAAGAAATAAGATATAATAATCATGTCAAGCCTAATAAGTTATGACAAGCCCAAACAAATCTTCCTTTAGTACAAGGTTATTATTATACCAAACTTCCTAGTAGGTCACTTATCATAATATTACTCTTACCTAGACACACTTAACTAGGGAGCTTTGAGGGAATTAGCATATTAATTCTGACATTAGACTTAAAGAGTATAAGCATTGGATTTTTTTTCTAACCCATAACATATCTCTCGAACCTCCGGGTAATATAACATCCATATTCCAAGTTACTTGACCTCAACTTTCATGTTGCTTCTTTATTTTCCTTGAGCTTAAGAATGATAAGTCATAGTTTTTGTAACACCTTAAATTATCACCACATTACCCATGTATTAGACCTTATTATGTGTAACACTTTATTTTAATATACTTTTTTTCTCAAGTAGTACAGCAAGTTTAATGCCCAATTGACTCATATTAGAAGCTTGAACCATTAGTGGAACCAAATATATAAAATAAAAAAGATAAAGTTACTATTTATTTGGCTCCCAACTTTTCTGGATGAACTTTGAAAAATCATAATTAATTTCAGAAAAACCGTATCAATATGATTCAAGTCTCTAAATGAAGCTAAAACACGCTTTACAAGAGAAAAATATGAATCTCATGTTTGACCATGCCAATTTATACAGTTTAATGCTTGAAGATGCACTGTACAAAATGGTCAAAATTCATGTTTTAGGTTTTCTAGCGTAACTTCAAAAATTCATAACAATTCATACAGATATCCAAATCATGCATTCTTTAGTTTGCTAAAAAGCCCTGTATGTCTATTTTTTGGAAACATATAACACTTATAAACACATTTTGAATGAATAGTGATCACAAAATCATCAAGTACACAAATTGGATAGAATATTCTATTATGCTGCAAAAGTGTATATTTACATTACATTCATCCTCCAAACTTGTCCATTATTGATCATACCATATTCATAACATCATAAAAGACCTAAAATAGTATAATGGCAGCAAGGCATAGCTTTACAAACTCATATATGGTTTTACACAAAGTTACATAAATACAAATAGCAAAGGTGATAATAATGTTAATCATCAAGCATCTTCTCTTTGCCCTTTGCCTTCTTCGGGGTCTTACTACTGTTTGAACCTATATTATGGGATACTTGAGGGAATGAGATTCAGACAATCTCAATAGCAAGTTATATACATGTATCATGTTATTCAATTCACATAATAATCACATTAAATCACTTAAAATCACATTTAATCATAATAATCATTAAATTGTCATATAAGTCATAAAAATTTTGGCAGTACAATGGCTTAAAAAATGGAGGGGAGTGAAACCCCTCATATTGCAGTCAAAATCAATCAAGAAATCACTATTCATAATATAACAACCAATTTGCATCATTACAAACAATGAAATAACATAAGCAAATATATATAAACTTAGCTACCTTGATGACTTCTTTTGGCTATACTCTATAATTCCAATGATTGCTCAGGCTTCTTCAAGCATCCTCAAGTCCCTAGACAATATTAAACAATAACTCAAGCCACCGATTTATTAACATAAAGCATATGATTCAAATGAAACCCTTGAAAATTCACTTTTGTTATCTTAGCTTATATCATGAAGTATACACATGTTCTTAAGGTTTTTAGCCATATGGAATCCATTTTTGGCATCAAAACAATGAAATTCCCACTCTAAGATAGTCTAATACTCTGACCAAAATTCTACTTAAAAGAGGAAAAATGAGACTTTCTTAAAACTTGCTTAAATCATACCTAGTTTACTTTCTCTTGCTAAATCTCATGCTTAATCATGATTTTATGATTTTAAAACATCATTCCTTCTTTAAACAAGCTTTGGCCAAAACTAAACAGTGGTTGGGATGGAAGAAATTCCATAAAAACTAACTCATACAACCCAACAATGAGGCTAAAACACTTGAAGCTTGCAAGAGAATCACTTACCAATTTTTCTTATAATTTCCTTCCTATTTTTCTTTGATTTTTCTTCACCTTCACGTGCTGTTCTCTCCCTCTAAAATGGTAGACCACTCTTCTCTCTTTCTTTACCAAAATCTTTAGCCAAAATGGGTGGAGAAGGGGTATTTATAATGCCAACTAAGTATGCTTACTTTTACTAATCACTTTAATTAATATTAATCAAAACGTAGCCTTTAAGTTAACTTAACCACTAAGGCTTCCAATTTTGTCATATGTAAGCTGCCAAGTGGCACCAACTTGAGTGCATAACATCTCCAAAATACTGCATAATTTTCCTAGTCATTAATACCTTGGATTGGTTACTTTCTACTTTGATCGATAAAATTACTTTTTGTAGTAGAAAAATACTTTATGAGTACAAGATTAAAGTAAACTTGTATCCAAAAATACTTTATTATCCTGTCTTTAAAAAACTCCTTTTGTGGTGTCTAATTGCTTTCCTTTTTACCCTTTTAGCTTTTACAGATAAAAAAGTAGCTTTATTGGTAAAAAGTAACTTTTTAAACTTTACCACTGATTATTTCTTTATCCATTGGCAAAATTATAATATTTAATTCTATCGGGTCATTAGTTATAATTTTTCCCAAAAACTTTTTAACTTTCTTCTCCTCGTGATTTTATTGCCTCAGGACTAAAATGTAATTATCTTAATTTCTGGGGGTAAAAATGTAACTTTCACATTTTTCAATCTATCTGCAAAAAATGACCTCTTTATCTTGTTTTACGCAAAACAGTAAATGTCCATTTTCACAAATATCACAAATTCCATGTGACCCATTGATTGTGTTTAGAAGCTTGAATCATGTGATAGATTAAAATAGAAAATATTCATTTCCCAGGTTACAATTCATATAGTAATCCCTTTTTCCTAAGCAAAACTTGAAAATTCATACTTAATTCAAGAAAAATCATATCAAGGTGATTCAATACTCTAAAAATAGTTTAAAGTCTTATCTACCTCGAAAAATTATCAAACAGGACCTTAATTATGCCAATTAATACAGTATTTAACACAAAATTTACTGTTTATATAGTCAATTTACAACTTCTTAGGAATTTGGCCTTAAATTTAAAAATTTATATCACATTCTATCCTAGGCCAATTTGTGTATTCTTTATGTCATTTGAAGACCCTACTTGTCTACTTTCTAGAAAAATTTATCTTATACATTTATTTAACTTGAATAGATCATAACATTATCTTAAACCATTAAGGGTTATAACTTCTCTTTTACTAGAACAATTTTAGGAAAACCTACTTATCTCTCATTATATTGCTCCAATTTCTTAGCATCAATGGCATATTAAACTTAAGACATAGATCTTTCCATGCATGTAAACGACTAAAATTTTTGAAGCTCTGTACAATTTTATCCTACTTTCTAAATAACCAACACATGTGGTGAGAATTCCAGTGTTTTCTACACTGTATAGTTTCGATCCCCAAATTTAGAAATTCATTATAAATCATATACTAAGCCAAATTGAGTGATCTTTCACTTTTTGAAAAGAAAATTCCATCTATTTTCAAAGCATATATACTACTCATACATCTTACCTTGTTTCATGTGAACAGTACCTAGGTTTCTATTAGAATGTTAAAAATAAGCCTCATAACATGTTTACATCATTATTCATTGCTCCAAATCCAAACATAATATTTCATAGTACTTTAAAGAACATAGTAGCATAGAGGTACAGATCTCAAAGGATGTACACAATTTTACATAATATTTCAAAAGTATAATATCATTACTTGAATCATCAAAACAAGCATAAACTCCCTCTTCTTCATCTTAGCTCACTTGACTCCCTTGTATTACTTGATCCTAACATAATTGTCATTTTGGAAGAGTGAGATTCCAAGAATCTCAATATTATTACCCAACATGCAAATATATAATCACATTTAATATGGAAACATCAAGAAAACATCATTAAACACTTTAGAACATATTATGCCATATAATTTCATCAAAATTTTGGCAGAGTATCCTTCTGTAAATTGGACATCCAAGAGTCACAAACCCCTTCAATTAACTTGGCCAAGAATCACCAAACATCAAAACAATCATATGGCAAAGCAACAAGTTCATAGAAATTTTATAAGACAATATAATGTAATGTTGGCAAAATACTACCTTAATGACTTCGTTAGCTTTTCACCATTGGTACAACTCTTCCAAAGTCTTCCACAACTTTCTTGAACCTAAATACAACATCATTTAAGGACATCAGCCGCCGATTCATGGTGTTGGTTCATAAAGTCTCAAACCATACCCTAGAATTTCATTTTCTTCATCTTAAACTTTTTCTTGATTCTTCACTTGTCCTCAAGGTTTTACATGTAGGAAACTCATTTTTCACATCATATCCATGAAATTCCCACTCTAACTTACTTCCCTGTTCTAGCTAAAATCACATTTGAAGGAGGAAAGAATGATTTTCCATGTAACTTGATTCAAACTCTTAAAAACCTTACTTTTCCAACAGGTTCATAGATTCTATCATATGTTTTGCATGAAAACTCACTTATTTCCACTTTCCTTGCTTAGGCTAGAACTGAACTTGAGAGGGAAGAGAAGAGAACTCCAAGGATTCATGCTAAACAACTCAAGAAACAAGTTTAGTATGGTGGAGAACTCTTACCTGGCTCTTAAAATAGAGTTCTCCAAGTTTTGCTTTTCCTTTTCTCTTCCTCCTTGGTCACGCCACTCTTCTTTTTTCTTCAGCAAATTTTCAGCTTCTAAACTCAGTTTGAACACCTAGTCAAGGTCTTTTGGAGGAAAGAGATGTAATGAAAGCATAAATCATGGTTAACTTGCTTAACTTTGGTTACTTTGTAGGAAAAAAAACTTTGCCTTCTTTAGTAAGTATTTGGGCCAAAAATCACATGCTTCTCATGCCCAAAATGATGCCACTAGAGAGGGAGTAAGTGCCAAAAAACTACATATTTTTCTTGGTTCAGTTATATCCTGTATTGGTAAATTTTTAATTATACTGACGAAATTGCTTTTTATGATATTTTGGTCACTTAAGGGATACAAAGTTATTCCAAATTTGTATATGTATTAAATTTATTATCCCATCCCAAACTATATTTGTGTAGGGTTCACATACTATTCTTGTCACCTTATTGCTTTTTGTGGGGCTCACAATCTCCTGTTTTCCTGTGTATTATTACTTTTGGCATTCAACACAAATTATAATTCACACTAACTTAGTTAACCTCTAAGCTATATTTCATTGGGTTCGGCTCATTGCAACCTTTATTTTAACCGAAATTTTAAGAATTTCAAAATTGCCCTTGATCCAGGTTATATTATAATTTTTAATTCTTTTGGGTCCTTTCTTGTAATTTCTCCTTGGGACTAATTTGCATAGAATTCTTCTATCCAGTGACTAAATATAATTTTTTCATTTTTCCTTCTATTCTAGAAAAATAAGCTTTTTACCCTTTTCCACATTTACTATATCTCTTTGTTTTCTCTAATTCTTTATGTACTATCTTATGATATTCAGTAAAATTAGGGATATTACACTTCAGCTCGTCATGAGCTTTCATTCAATAGATATATTGCATAATTTTCAATTCAATTCTAGAATTAATTCCTGCTAAGGACCTTATGGAAAATTAATTCTAATTAAGGATGAAACATTATTCATTCTAAGGATCAAGTAGGAAATTAATTCCAATTAAAGATTGAGCATGTAAAATTATAATCTTACTTCTTTTTCTACCTTTTCATACATACCATGCCATATTCCCATATCTCTATACATACAGTGAGATTTTTTGTACAATCTAGGATGTTACATCTCCTTCTTCCTTAAATAAAATTTTGTCCTTGAAATTTTGTTTAATTCTTACATATCATTCTCTATTTCTCTTCATTTCTCAATTTTCAGACTATAATTTATCAGAGGAATACTTTCTCTCTTACTTGCTTAACTTAATAGTCAATACTTCACTCTAGTATCATTAATTCATTCATAACTTTGAAAGGTTTGGCTAATACTTATCACATTGAAAAAATGTTGAGAACATTATATGTGTACCTTACTTTAGGGGAGGTTTTCCCATAACATACTCATTCTTACTTTCATAACTTCCTTATTTTATCAATACTTTAGTCTTTTTGTTGGCATCTGACACCATTTCTTTTCTTTTACTTTTCGTAACCTTTGACTAATTACTTACATAAATAGTCTTTCTGCCAAGGCATAATCATATCTCATTAGCTTTGCATAGATGACACTTACTAGGTCATCTCAATTTTCTTTTCATTTTACTTTCTGTACCTCAACTCTAGCTTTTCTCTTATTTTATGATCACCTTGAAGTTACTATGGTCTTAGTACCTCTATTGTGGTACTATAAACACAGTAGCTTGTATTAACTCCATATCTTGAGAGCATTCATTACCACTGCTATAAGTGGGAATACTTTTTCATACAAATTTTATCATATAAAACATAGGCTACTACCTCAGCTCAACCCTGATACATTATTCATACCCTGATCTATTCTTACTTTCATTGTCATAGACCCCCTAGGTCATCATTAGATCAAGAACATTTCACTCAGAGGAGGAGGTCTAGCCTCTTTCATTCATAAAAACTCATGTCATAATTCCTCTCCCACAAAAACTTTCTTTCTAACTAAGTAGAAGGATAGTCTGAGAGAAATTTTTCATAACATCTTGCTAAACTCCTAAAAATTTTCATTTCATTCTAAGGTTCAATCTCTCACACATTATAACTTTATTTGCTTTATTAGGATCTACTACGACCCTACAGTAGACTTTATAACCTACTAACTATACTTTTGTGAGTCCAACTCAACTTTTCTAGGTTCAGCAAGTAATTTCTCTTTCACAATGTTTTAAAAATTCTTAGTTGTCTTTCATGTTCTTCTAAAGACTTGAAGTTCTTTAAACATTTTCATAACTCTCATTATCATCATCGGAGACCACTATAATCTATTCATACTTATATTCACGTAGCCTAGCAAGTGCCTTGGTAAGATTTATAGTGCCCACATATAACTATTGGCACATCTTACCCTTCATACTTCTCACATCTCCATTACTTCCCAGTAAGTCACCCATCTTGGAAATTTCCCCACTTGAGCATGCTTAACTGCGAAATGCTGAGATGTTCTACTGCACTTATGCTACTACTGAACGTAGAGAATGTGGCACTAGGCTTCCTTCTAAGCTATAACTCATCTGTGGGAATTCTAGATAACTTATTGCTTTATTTCTAAGGCGTTCAATCCCAATTCACATATTTTTTTAACATCTGGCATAATATCCCATAATAATGTTTCTTTGTCATTCTTATTTTCACTCATTACTCATACTTGAAATGCTTCTTTAATCTTTACTCAAGCTTTTATTAGCTTAGAGGTTTAATTTACCACCATGCCTTTGCATATAAACATACCCGAAAACCCTACATTCTGCTTATCTATTCATAGCCTTTGAAATCTTTTGACTTTCTATGGGTTGAGGTCTAAATAATAGTAAAGCAGTGGTTACTAACTCTTTGCTCATCAACATTTTGCTCTATCTATTCTCATACATAACCTTCTTAACTTGCTTAGCTAAGGTTACTTGGTAGTGTGACAATTTAAGGGAAACTTCTTAACCATTATTCATTTTAGCTTAATTGGGCTTCTCCCCAAGAACTACCTCTCATCTGCCTTGGCTCAGCGGTTTTCATCATATGGAGGATTTCATCTATCTTGGCTCAATTAAGCTTCTCCTCAAGAGCTACCTCCTTTTGACCTCACCTTGGCAGTTGATGGAGGATTCTTTCATTGTAAGGCCTTCCAGCTAAGAACTTTCTTTTTAAAACTAGATTTTATACTAAGCTTAGAAATTAATTATCTAAAGGTTTTGTGGTTCCCTAATTACCTGCCACCCATCAAATACCTTAAGCTCATAATTTGTATCTTGGATTCATACCTTATGCCTTTATCATCATAAATACATTACTAACCTTCTGTTAAAGGGGTCTTGAATTTTCATCAAACTTTCTCATTCAAATCATATATCTATCCTTAACGTCCTTTTTTAAGCATTTCTCAGCTTGGACAGTCAATATAATATTTAACTTAATCTCAGTACATGGAATACTTCCAAGGGTAGGCAAAATTCAAGATTTTATTATTATAGCTTAGAAGGAGATTATTAGTAAAAAGCCAGATCATATCAATAATTACGTCAATGTTAAGGAAAAGCACACAAATTAGTGCTATTATAGTACATGGTGTTTATTTAGACAGGCAGTGGAGATTATGGCTCTTTGTCTTATTAAGGCATTCTTATGTAAATTATACAACAATAATTTCCAGACCTAACCTCTTAGCACTGTTATAAAATATAGAAGAATGGCTTTCACCTGAATCATACCTTTAGTGAAGTTAGGTGACTTACTAGCCTCATATTAGGATAGTACAAAGACTCTCTCTTGTGCTTGTGGTCTGGTGTTGGTTACCTTCATAGTACTGTCATGGGTATAACATCCCAACTTTCCATACCTGAGCACGTGTTCTGTCTTACTAAATATGGCTTTCTGCCATGAGCCTTTCTGTATTTAAACAAGATTGGCTTGCTTTGTCTACCTCCTCCACTCTTTTGCCATACTTTTTAGATCCCTTGTTATTCTAAGACTTCTTACCCTTATTATTACTTATTTTCCCTTTCTTTGTAGTTTTCTTACTAATGGTAGCCGTAGATGCTGGTAGAGCATATTTATGGTTCAAACTATCCTCAATGATTTTGCTCACTTAGTCTATTGAGTCAAAAGCCCAAATATGCATCAAGGCAACCTTTCCTTTAACTGTTGGCTTTAGGCCCTCTTTCCAGCTTTTCTATCTTTTCTACTCATCATTAAACTGCAAAAAGTAAACTAAGTATTGAGCCAGTTGGTTATACCTTACTACACATTCATTGACCAGCTCGTTCTTATCCTGGCGGATCATTATAAATTCTGCTTCCTTTGATCAGCCTCACTTTCCATATATATGTTTCCATTAAAGTCTTTATTTCCAATGTGCAACCCATTATCTTGGAAATCCTTTTAAGGCTCGTAGTCCAGCTCTCAACAATTTGCACATCAAATTCACCACCAATAGATGGAAATTGGTACTTTCTAAATTGTACAACTATATGTTGGTGGTTGATGAACTCTACCATTTACCATGTAGCTTGTCTCATAGGAATATACTAGTTTGCTTGAGGCTACAATAATATAAGTTGGGCACCATGGGTTCTAACTTCCTTCTGTTGTCCCTGAGCATTAACCATTTCTTGTAATTGCTTAATAGTTCTTTGTTGCTAATCCAAACTATCAAGGATCATTCATCAAGAATCTGGACCAGGAGTACCTTTATTTACTGCTACAGGAGTCATTCAAGAAGTTTATTATTGTCCTGTCTATCTCTACTGAATGCCCTTTTAGGTATTAACTATTCTTATCTTTCATCTTACTAATCGTAATAATCAATAATCGTACTCAGCCAATACCATTAACGACTTCCATCATCATTTTCCTTCGACCCCTGGTCTTCTTATTAATTTAATACTTTGCTACATTCATACTTGGTTCAAAAATCACCACCATACATCACTTCTACATATACATTTCTTCTACACATATATTATCATCAAATTATACTTATCGAGTTTTTGTACTAACATCAAACTTACCCTTGCCAATTGTTATTTCCATTGGATCCTTCTTTGAATCATCCTCTAGAACTTCCATAGCTTATGATCAAGTACTAGTTTAATCCATTCACTTCCAGGGAGCCAATGGTTATGATGCCCTTCAAACCATTCTTTTACTTCTAACATAGCACTCAGGAGATCTAGAACTTGAACTTATCTTCCAAATCTATCCTGGAATTCCTTAAAACTACTCTATCAATCATTTGGATTTGAAGTCAATCCTTGGTTTAGTTGGAAGGAGTTACCATTCTCTCCAAATGATTCGGTTAGCCCAAACTTACTCAACATGGCTCATAGGCCGATTAACCTCTTTACCTTGTGGTGCAACTCGTAACACCTTACTTTCATATACTATTTCCCATGTATCAAAGCATCTTTAATGTCCAATTGATTTATATTAGAGGCTTGAATCATCATAGGGTCTAAAATAAAGAAATTTAAAAAGATGAATTTACTGATCATTTGGCACCCAACATTTCTGGATAAATCTTGAAAAATCATAACTAAATCCAAAGAAATTGTATCAATATGATTTGAGTTTCTAAAAATAGCTAATGATATGCTTTACAAGGAAAAAATATGAAAGTTATATTTAATTACACCACTTGGTATAGTTTAATGCTCAAAGATATAATCTACAAATGGTCAAAAATTTTGTTCTAGGCTTTTTGGCCTATATTCAAAATTTCATAACAATTCACACAGATGTCCAATTCATGTATTCTTTAAGTTGTTCAAAAGTTCTGTCTATCTAGCTTTTGAAAATATATAACCCTATGTTACATTATGTTGGAGAATGTGCCCTAGGTCAATCATTGTATTATGAATATTGTACTTCATTATGAAAAAAGGTGTTTTTTTATTATATTATTATATTGTTTACATGTTTTTCTTTATAATAATATTCTTGGATAAATCATTTTATCCTAAACGTCCCTAGTCAATCATTTTTGTGGGAACAATAATGAAGTAAAGCTAGTATAATTTTGATTGATAATTATGGATTAATTATATATGTAGATACAAATCACAAGCACCTATTAGGGAAAAGGCGCTAGATCGACTCATCATGAGATAGTTGCACGAATCAAGTTATAAGCATATATTTCATATATATAACTGTGTCACTAAGCCCTCAGACTTGAGATCACCATGGCTTCCTACATGGAGAACACAGTACTTTGGGATAGTTAAAAGTAACCTTTAATCGGGAGATCATAAAGTCTATCATCAGGCATGGTGGAATATATGTAGAGGAAGATAAATGATCAAGATGGAATTTGTCCCTCTAATTAATTGAGAGATATATCTAGGCCGCTCAATGAGTGAGACTAAAAAATGCATGGCCGTGTTTGAATGGAAGGGTTTCCATTTGTTCAGTCAATTTGCTCGGAGATTGAGAAAGTTATGGTCGAGTAAAATGATGATGACGTTTCCATGCCTCATACTTGACTTACATATTGTGAGACAAAAGAGATGTGATAAGGTTGTATAATAGGTTGCATCAAATCACCAATCTCATATGATTTGGGTAGTCACAATGTCTTGCTAGAGGCCACTTGTGACTTATGGATACAATAGTGTCATTGGCCCACTACCAACATCATATGGGCATATAGGGTCGCACACAAAAATGAACCAACTCAAACTATAATGTCTAGATTCATTGAACCTAAGATGCGTCTAAATTCGTTGAATTTAATGTTTACTTAAGGGTGGACAAATTTTATAAATATATTTGATATATCTTATAAAATTTGAAATATATATATGTTTAATATATATTATATATATTTGATATATTAAATATATATTTCAAAATATACATATATCATTTAATCAATTTAAATAAATTACTTTTAAATTTAATTCTATATGATAGATTTAAATTTAAACTAATCTATTTAATTAAGATTTGATGTAATTTAAATAATTGATTTAAATTAATCAAATAATAAACTCTATCTATATATGATAGAGACTAGGATTATCTGAAATAGAATTAAGAGAAGAATCTCCACCTACCCTAGAGAGAGAGCGGTCGCACACTTAGAGAAAGAAAGTGTACGGACGCATAGAGAGAAAAACATACAGATGTTTATGAATAGTGATGCTAGCATGCCATTCAAGTTAGATTGATTGCTTGTCTGGATACTGGCAGAGGGTGCTGATCAGAAGTATCAATTCAATTCCTAAGGTCCGACGGTATAGGAAGAATATGAAAAAACACGCATCAAAGGTAAAATTCTTCTCTACATCTCGATTTAAGCAACATTGACTAATCCATAGGAGGAATTTAAGTTATGTTATTCCACTGTGCATGTACCGAAATTCTCAACACATTATATTTTGAATGAATAGTAGCTATATAAGTACCAGGTGCACATAATGGCCAGATTATAAAAAGTAATGATTTACATCATTCATATTATTCATACTTGTTCATGTCACATCTATAACATCTCCAAAGACTCAAAAGAGCATAATGGCAGCAAGACATAGCTTTACAAACTCATATATGATTTTACGAAAAATCACAAATATACAAGTAGCAAAGGCAATAACAAAGTTAATCATCAATAGATTTCTCCTTGCCTTTTGCCTTCTTGGTGGTCTTGCAATATTTAGAACCTATAATTTGGAATACTTGAGGGAATGTGATTTGGGATAATCTCAGTAGTAAGTTATATTCATGCATCTGCTATTCATTTCTCATAATAAACACTTTAAATCACTTTAAATCACATTAATTAATAAGTTGTCATCTAAATCATAAAAATTTTGACAATATAACGGCTTAGAAAATAGATATCCTAAGGAATAAAACATCTCATATTATATCCAAAACCAATCAATAAATCACAGTTCACAATGTGGAAACCAATTTTCATCATTGCAAGACAATGAATTAGCATAAGCAAGAATATATATACACTTAGCTAAATCTTTCTTCTAGATGAAGATAAAATTGTTTAAGGCAAATGAACTCTCTAATTTAGAGTGTATATGATAGTTGAAGTACAGTTTATGAAGTGTGGAAGAGTAGAATACTTTGATAGAAGATTTTGACAGAGTTTCAATATATACAATGTAAAATTATTTTCCCATATCTTCAAATGAAGTTATATTTATAGATTTATGTCTTAACTATACATTAGAGACAAGGTCTAGCTGTTAGATATTACCCAACGGTTACTTTGCAAAACTATCCATTCACCAACCATATTTAATGCGTCTGACATCCAAAGTTAGAATTTTGGGGTGTCAATAGACGAATTTCACAGAGACCATAAGTTAAAGACTTCAACGTTGAACTTTGAAGTTCGCCTATTCAAAGGCAAAATTCAAATTTTCATTTTTGACAAATGTTTCCATGCTAGAACATACGAATTTTCAAGGTTAAAGTTCTTTTGAAGAGTGTGAACAATTATTTCATATTGGTACCGTGCATTCAAAATTTGAATTTTGGTGCCCAAAATTCGTCTGTCAGTGAGCAACTCAATATGGCAAAAAAGTTCTTCTTTTCGAAATTAGAATTTTCAAAAATCAAAGTTTATTTGTCAGAGTGTAACTTTTATTAGACTTATGCCAAAGTTCAAATTTCAAAAGACCAAAGTTCATCTGTTAGAAGAATACCTAAGCAGACTTACACATTATTCCTCCAAAGTTCGAATTTTCAAAACTAAAGTTCGTCTATCAGAGGACTAACTTGACACTCTTTTTGAACTTCACTTTCAGATGAACTTTTACATATCTTCAGATGAATTTTTCATTTTTTACAAGTTGTGCTTTACTCGAAATTCAAATTTTAACAGTCAGAAATTCATCTGTCAAAGGCAACAACCTTATAAGTTCTAATTTCAACTTTCAAAGTTTGAATTTTCAAGGTAACATATGAAGTTTAACACTTCAAAATTTGTCTATTAGTAGATATTTCTCAAATATATCATGAGTTAACATAAGATTGCTGAAAAACACATTTTAAAAACATTTGTGTGCAAGATCAAGGTCTTTTACTCATGTGAATACAATGAGAAATCCTACAAACTAATCTTATACTCATTTTTCTTGGATTTCTTCACTTGAGGTCTTTTGTACACCTTTGATATCTTCCTTCCAAGCTTCAATTATTTGGAATCATCAAAAACACTTGATTCAACAGCTTAGAGAAGGATGTCAAGGTTATCTGGTTTTCTTTTCTGTAAGTATTGAAGTAGAAGTGGGTATTGAGGAAATCCCAGTGGCTAAAGAGTTTCTAGAAGTGTTTCCAAAAGAGATTAATGGTTTACCTCCTGAAAAAGAGGTTAAGCTTGCTACAGATCTAGTGCCAAGGACATCCCCTATTTCAATGACACCATATAGGATAGCACCTAATGGAATGGCTGAGTTAAAGAAGCAAATTGAGGAACTACTCGAGATGGGATTTATTAGGCCAAGTGTTTCTTTCTGGGGTGCTCCAGTGTTAATTGTAAGAAGCCTTATACTTTGCATTAACTATCATGAGCTAAATAAAGTTACAATTAAAAATAAGTGCCCATTACCCATAATTGATGATTTGCTAGACAAGTTGCTCGAGGCATGCGTGTTTTCAAAAATTGATTTAAGATCTGGTACCATCAGCTCAAGGTTAAGGTAGAGGATGTTCCTAAGACTACTTTCTGAACTAGATATAGGCATTATGAATTTCTTGTTATGCCATTTCATCTTACAAATGCACTTGCGATTTTCATAGACTACATGAATCAGAGTTTTAGGCCATACTTAAGTAGATTCATTGTGGTCTTCATAGATGATATTTTAGTATGCTCCAAATCTTTAGTAGAGCAGGAAGCGCATTTGAGAATTGTCCTAACTTTGTTGAAAGAAAAAAACATGTATGCTAAACTCAGTAAATATGAGTTTTGGCTCACTGAAGTACAGTTTTGGGTCATATAATATCCAACGATGGGGTCATAGTAGACCCAAGCAAAGAAAATGTTGTCCTAAAGTAGGAGAGGCCCAAAACTGTCATAAAGATCAGAACTTTTCTGGGTTTGGCAGGCTATTATAGAAGATTTATTCAAGACTTTTCCTAAATTACGTTGCCGCTTACGAGATTAACAATGAAAGAAAAACGTTTTGTGTGGGATAGAGAATGCGAAAAGAGTTTTCATGAACTAAAACTTAGGTTAACCTCTTCTTCTGTGTTAATCCTAGCTGATCCCCAGAAACCATATATGTTTTATTCAAATGCTTGTATGTTTGGATTTGGATGTGTATTAATGCAAGATGGAAGAGTAGTTGCCTATGCTTCTCGTCTGTTAAAAATACATGAAGAAAACTATCCTACGTATGATTTAGAACTTATGGCTATAATGCATGCTCTGAAGATATGGAGACATTACCTCTATGGTGTTACTGCGGAGATATTTTATGACCACAAAAGCCTAAGACATTTAGAAGATTAGAAAGAACTTAATGTGAGGCAAAGAAGATCGATGGAACTACTAAAATATCATGAGCATTCAATAAAGTACCATCCAGGAAAAGTAAATTTTGTGGCCCAAGCTTTAAGCAGAAAAGCCATCCATGTAGCCTACATGATGATTTTTTAAATCAAATTAATAGAAGATTTAAGATATTTGAGTTTGTCTCTCGAGTTGCATGAGACTAAGATTGACAGTGAATTTTATGAAGAATTAAAACAGGCTGAACAAGCAGATAAGTTCGTGGAAGTAGTCAAAGGAAAAATAAAATGGGGAGAAATGAAAGAATTCAATGTAACTAATGATGGTCTAATAAGATTCTAAAAATGAGACTATATTCCTCCAGTGGCAGAATTGAGAAAAAGAATTTTTAGCTGAAGCACATCAAAGAAAGTACACGATTCATCTAGGTATTACAAAATTTAAAAATGTTGTTTTGGTGGCTTAGTATGAAAAGTGATGTTACTTAGTATTTGGCTAAATGGCTGATCTACCAAAAAGTGAAAACTGAATATCAGAAGCCATCAAGTATGTTACAGCCTCAAGAAATCCCTGAGTGGAAGTGGGATAGTATCACAATGGATTTTGTCATAGGGGCACCAAGGAAATCTTCTGGATATGATATGCCATTTGGGTGATTGTTGATAGATTGACGAAGTCGGCCCATTTTCTAGCAATGAGGTTGATGTACATGCTAGATAAGTTGGCACAATTGTATGTTAAAGAGATTGCAAGACTACATGGTATGCCGAACAACATAGTTTCCAACAAAGATCTAAGATTCATATCAAATTTTTGGACATCTCTACAGGAAGCTATTGGAACTAAGCTGAGATTTAGTACAACGTATTATCCATAGATGTATGGCCAGATAGAGAGGACTATCTAAACTCTAGAGGACATGCTCAGAGCCTATATTTTGGAAATGAAATAAAATTAGGATGTGTATTTACCATTAGCAGAGTTTGCCTACAATAATAGTTACCATTCCAGTATTCAAATGGCTTCATATGAAGCATTGTATGGAAGAAGATGCTGGTCTCCACTATGCTAGACAGAACTCAGTGAAAGAAAAGTGTTAGGTCCAGAATTGGTTGATCTGACCACTAGACAAGTTGAAATGATCAAGAAAAAAGTTGTTAACGGCTCAAAGCAAACAAAAGAATTATACTGATAAGAGGAGAAAGTCGTTGGAATTTGAGATAGGAGATCACATCTTTCTTAAAGTATCTCCAACAACTGAGATTGGTTGATCAATTAAAACTAAAAAGCTAAGTGACATAGGACCATTTGAAATTCTATCTACAGCTGGACCTGTGGCCTACAAAATAGCTCTACCCCTTACTTGACTCAAATCCATAATGTTTTCCACGTTTCCTAGCTTGAAAGATAGCGACTAGACCCTTCACTTTTCATAGAATATGAACATGTTAATTTGCAAGAAAATCTATCTTATGTGGTAAAGCATGAGAAAATCATTGACAATCAAGTCAAAAAGCTAAGGGGCAAAGATATACCTCTAATGAAAGTGGTCTAGAGAAACTTGACCTCAGATGAAGCAACCTAGGAAATGGAGTTTGATATGAAGCAAAATTATCCAGAGCTATTTACATCAAGTACATTTTTCAATTTCAAGATAAAATTTATTTTAAAGCGGAGGGAATTGTAACATCCCTAAAAAGATAGAATATCTGGAGATGCATAAGGAATTCGTGAAAATGTACATCCACCATTTTCCGTTAAGTAAGGTAAAGATGTCATTTTTCCCGGTTGGACGGAGAAATAAGAAATTATGTTTTTACCTCTAAATATTATGAAATTATATTTATGTCCATACGCTTAAAAAATTATACCGATGAGAGTGGAAATATCCTTGGGAAAAATTACATCTAATGATCCAAAAATTTTAAAAATTATAAATTTATCCCAGGTTAGGGGTAGTTTTTTAAATATGTAAAATTACTATCAAAATGAAACTCTTGATGAAACAAGTCTAATGGTATATGTCATTGAGGATTCATGTTCAATGATGAAGAAATAATTGGTGCCAAAAGTTAAAAAGTAACTTTACACCAATAAATTACTTTTTAATATGCAAAAGAGAAAAAGTCAAAAAGAAAAACTATTGGACACTACAAAAGGAGCTTTTTAAAGATAAGATAATAAAGTAATCTTAGGCACAAGTATACTTTATTCCTGTGTCAATAAAGTGAAATTATACTAGAAAAGTAACTTTACTAGTCCAAGTTCAAAGAAACCAACACAAAGCATTACTGGACTGAAAAAAAATATGTAGTATTTTATGGGTAACTCTCTCTCTTCAAGCATGCCTAGTCAGCCATGTGCTGAAATTGAATAAAATATTAACTGTGAAGGCTTACGGAAAAGGCTAATTAAAGATAATCAAAGTGTTCTGCAAAAAAAAAAATCTTGGTTAGTAAAAGTAACCTTGATTAAGTTGCCTATATATACTTTTCACCCCTCCTTCATTTTGGACATCAAAGAGCAAAAAAAGAGAGAGAAAGCTTTGCCTAAGTAGTGAGAGAAGGAGTAGCAAACTTGAAGAGCAAAGGAAATAGGAAGAAGCTTAAGGAAAATCAATAAGTGCTTAACTTGAGATCTCTAAGTGTTTTGCTATGGCTTCATGCTTGCATGGCCTAGTATTCATGGAGTTCTTCCCTTCCTAAACTCTGTAAGTTTTGGCCAAGACATGGTTTGGGTAAGGAATGATGTTTTGAAATCATAAAAGTGTAACATCCTCAAAAAGCTAAATATCTAAATATGTATAAGGAATTCACGAAAACGGACAGACACTGTTTTACATGAAATAAGGTAAGAGGTCATTTTTCCCAGTTGGATGAAAAAATGAGAGAATACATTTTTGCCCCTATAGATTAAGATAATTATAATTTTTCCCCAAAGAGTTTAGAGTCAAGGGAAAATTATAGCTAATGACCCGAAAGAATTAAAAATTATAATTTGGCCCCAGGTCAAGGATAAAGCTGCTTTTTGATCTACAAAACTAAAAAGTTAAAAAGAAAAGTTATTGGCCACTGTAAAAGGATCATTTTAGAGATAGTAGGATAAAGTAATGTGAGACACAAGTTTGCATTATTCTTGTGTTAATAAAGTGAAGTTATACTGCAAAAGCTAACTTTACCGGTCTAGGTATAAAGTAATCAACAAAGGGTATTACTAGACTGGAAATATATGTAGTATTTTGGAGATGAGACCCTTTTAAATCATGCCACACCAGGTTCCATGTACGGAAAATGAAAACTTGGTGACTAAGTTTTGAATAGAATAAATCAAGGTAATTAGTAAAAGCAACCTTGACTAGTAAAAACTAAGTATCATTAATGGCCATTATAAATTACCCTCCCCCCCCACACACACACACTCCATTTGCATGATATATTCACAAAGAAAGGAGAGACAAGCTATTAAAAAGAGCAAGAGAAGGGCAGCCATATGTGAGGAAGAAAAAAAAGAAGAAAAAAAGAGAAGAGAAAATTAAGGAAAAAATGGTAAGTTGTCCTCTTATGATTTTCAAGTCTTCTAGCATAGTTGTTGAGTTGTCTAAGTTAGTTTTCTTGAAATTTCTTCTTCCTCAACCTCTATTCAAATCTCTCCCAAGCATGTTTAAGAGAGGGAGGGTGTTTTTGAACCATAAACTTGTGAGAAAGCTTGAATTTTCACAAGAAAAAGCAAGATAAGTAAGATTTGAGCAAGTTTTGAGAAAACCCAATCTTTTTCTTTGGAAGCAGAATTTTGATTAGAGCATTAGGCCATCTTAGAGTGGGAATTTCATTAATTTGACGCCAAAAATGGATTCCCCATGGCCAAAAATCATGAAGACAAGTGTTGGCTCAAAGATAAAGCCCAAGATAAAGAAAATGGATTTTCAAAGGTTTGTAGAGTATTACAAGAACTCTATGTTGAATCAAGTCTTTTGATTATTCCAAACCAACTAGTACATGGAAGGAAGATATCAAAGGTGTACAAAAGATCTTAAGTGAAGAAATCCAAGAAAAACAAGTATAAGATTAGATATAGGATTTCTTATTGAATTCAAATGAGTAAAAGACTTTGATCTTACAAGAGAATGTGTTAAAAGTGTGTTTTTAAGATAACTCATCAAGTATTTGAAAAATACCCACTATCAGATGAATTTTGGAGTGTTAAACTTCATTTGATACTTTGAAAATTCAAATTTTGGAATCTGAAATTCAAACTTCGGGGTGAAAATATCTTAGTCAGAAAAGAGGTCCTACTGAAAGACGAATTTCATCTTTGAAAATTCTAATTTCGGGTAAAACACAAACTATGAAAAATGAAAAATTCATCTGAAGATATGTCAAAGTTCACCTGAAAATAAAATTTAGAAAAAATTCTACGTTTGTCTTCTGACAGACAAACTTTGATTTTGAAAATTCAAACTTTGGAAAGATAGTTTGCAAGCCTGTTATGATAGTTTTTTGACATACGAATTTTAGTATTCATAAATTCAAACTTTGAAATTAGGTCTAATAAGGGATCTCTCTGACAAACGAACTTTGGTATTTGAAAAGAAGAACTATTGTACCATATTGAGCTACCTACTGACAGACGAATTCTGGGCACCAAAATTTGAACTTCGAAGGCACTGTAGTAATGTGGAGAAACTGTTCATATTTACCAAAAGAACTTTAAACTTGAAAATTCGTATGTGCCAACATAGAAACATTTGCCAAAAATGAAAATTCAAACTTTGATTTAGAATAGACGAACTTCGAAGCATAACGATAAAGTTTTTAGCTTACGGTCTCTGCGAAATTTGTCTATTGACACACCAAAATTCGAACTTTGAATGTCAAATGCTTTAAATGCGGTTGGTGAACGGATAGTTTTTCAGAGTAATTGTTGGATAATGTCTCTAATGGCTACATCTTGTCTCTAAAGTATAGTTAAGACATAAATCTATAAATAGAACTTCATTTGAAGATGTGGGTAACGATTTTACATTGTATATATAGAAACTCTGCAAAATTCTTGAGTCAAAGTCTTCTGCTCTCACATACTTCATACCTTGAACTTCAACTTTCATATACACTCTAAATTAAGGAGTTCATTTACTGTGATCAATCTGATCTTCATCTGGAAGAAAGATTTTATTGTTAAGGGATTTCACAAGGGATTTGGGAAGCAGTTAGCTAGAGTCCAAAGAGTGAGATTATAAGCTTTTGGAACAGAGCATCACGTTGTACTGAGGCATTGTAAGAAGCCTACCGAATTCTTGCAAAATAATGGAAAATCTCAAGTGATAGTTTGAGGACTAGACATAGGTCAAAAGAAAGAGACAGAACTAGGATAAATATTTGTGTCTTCTCTTCCCTTATCTTGTTTTTCACTTGGTTACTTTTTATACTATGCTTTTACTATCACTCTTGCTTTTACTACTCTCTTACACTTTTGCAGAAAATTTTAATTTTCCCAATTCACCCCCCTCTTAGGAAGCCAACATATCTAACAAGTGGTATCAGAGCCTATACTCCCAAACAAAGGAGCTAACAATCCACAAAATTCAATGGCTGGCTTTGGAGAGAGTATTCTACCTGAGGGAAACAACACAAATAGACCACTTGGCTTTAGTGGAGAACATTATGGAAACTGGAAGATGAGAATGCAAATCTATCTCCAGTCCATTGATCTGGATATCTGGTTTGTCATCCAAAAGGGAGATTTTGTCCCAGGGAAGCTGCAAGATGATGGGAAATACAAGGAGAAGCTAGAAGAGGAGTGAAATAAGGAAGATAAGAGAAGAGTCCTGCTAAACTTTAAATTAAAACACTGCCTAGTCAATGCATTAAACCAGGACAAATTCTACAGAGTATCACAATGTTCCACAGCCAAGGGTATATGGGACACTCTAGAAATCGCTCATGAAGGAACCATTGGAGCAAGGGAGAACAAATTGAACTCCTGCATTAGTGAATATGAAAGTTTTAGAATGGTGAAAGGTGAAGGTATCAAAGAGCTGCAAAAGAGATTCACCCTCATTATGAATCAATTAAAGAGTCTCAGCTAGGAGTACACTCAGCCAGAGAAAGTTAGAAAAATCCTTAGAGCTCTTCCTCTGGATTGGCAACCAAAAGTAACAGCAATAGAGGAAGCCAGAGGAGAATCAATGGCTTCTGTCATAGCACTCTTTGGTAGCCTTGAAGAGTATGAAGGAAAAATGAAGGTTCTCAAGGAAGCGAGTCATGACAAGAAGAAGAAGGGCCTTGCTTTAAAAATTGCAAAAGAAAATGAACAATCTGATGATGGTGATGAACTAGATGAAGAGACTCTGGCTATGATGGTCAGAAAATTCAGAAGGTTCTATAACAAGAAAAGAAATAAAAGATTCTTCAAGAAAGAAGGAAAAGAGACTGTCACGTGCTATGAATGCAAAAAGCAAGGGCACATCAAATGGGATTGTCCACAATTCCTAAAGAAGCAAGAGAAGGAAAAGAAAGCTACTGACAAGGGCAAGAAGAAAAGGGCATACATCTCATCTATCTGGGGCAACAGTTCAAATGAAGAAGAAGATGATGATGAAGAAATTGCTAACATCTACTTGATGGTACTGGCATCTGAAGAGACTTCAAGTCATCCAACAGTGATCATGAAGATGAGGTATATGAATATGAACCTTCCTATTCTGAATTGCTTGATGCATTTCATGATCTACATGATGAGTTCATTAAGACTGCTAAAGAACTAAAACAGGTTGAGAAAAAGATTAGCAAGTTAGAATCTAATTGCAAAATCTCTAACACTGCATCTCTGCACAAAGTTGAATCTGCTTGCTGTACACCATGTATTGAACTAAAGTAGACTAATGAATATCTGTTGAAAAGCATGGCTAGACTTACTAAGGGCAAGGATATGTTGTTTGCTTTAATGAAAAGTAAGAGAATTGCATAAGGAAAACCTGGACTTGGCTATGATCCTTGTGCAGTGAAAGAAAAGATTAAAAAGAAAAATCAAAATTTGTATATGAGGTATTTTGTGCATACTGATGGACATGAAAAGAAAAATCACACTCCAAAATGCATTGAATCCCATGTCCAACCAAAATATGTGAAACAAAAGTATTATCTACATTGCTTTCTTCCTGTATCACAATCTAATAGTCCCTTTACCACCTGTTACTTCTGTAACAAGAAGGGACACGTTTCCAGTTCATGTTTGTTAAAGAAAAATAGACTTGACAGGAAGGTAGAATGGGTTCCCAAAGGTACATTTGTATCTAGGGAAAATGCCACTGAGAGAAAAGGACCCAAGTAAATATGGGTACCTAAAAAGAAAATATGAACTTTGTTTTGAAAATCTGTCTTAAAGCAAGAAAAAGGAACAAATGGTATATGGACAGTGCTTTCTCAAGCCATATAACTAGTGATAAGGAGAAGTTCATCACCATTAGAGACAAGAAATGAGGAAAGGTGACCTTTGAAGGTGACCAATATGGCAAAATAGTTGGCATCGGCATTGTGGACAAGAATCCCGAAACATCTATAAAAAAGGTGCTATTTGTAATTGGCCTCAATCACAACCTGCTAAGTGTGAGTTAGTCGTGTGATCAAGGGAACTGGGTACTGTTTGACTCAAAGTTATGCCTAGTCATCCGAAAAAGTTATCATAAAGTAATCCTCAAGGCTCAAAGGGATGGTAATTGCTATACCATTTATCTTGATGAACTTCCTTCCTTAGATTCTGTCTATTTAATTAGTCAAAATAATGATAGTTGGTTGTGGCATAGAAGACTGGCACATGTTAACATGAACTAGCTATCAAAACTGATTAAGAATGATTTAGTCACTGGTTTACTAAAAATCTCTTTTGAAAAAGACAAAGAATATGATTCATGCCTCAAAGGAAAAAAAACCAAATCATCTTTCAAATCTAAAAAATGTAGTCACCACATCTAGACCACTACAACTATTTCATATGGATTTGATAGGTCCATCTATAGTAAAAAGCATTGGTGGAAACTTGTATGTTCTTGTGATTGTAGATGATTACTCTAGATTTACTTGGACTTTGTTTCTTTCTTCCAAAAGTGAAACATTTGATGCATTTGTAACCTTGGCTAAGAAGGTGTAAAATGAAAAAGGTATTTCTATTATGTCTATCAAGTCTAATCATAGAGGAGAATTTGAAAATTCAAGTTTTCTGGAGTACTGTGATGAACATGGAATTGATCAAAATTTTTAGCACCAAGGACTCCTCAGCAAAATGGAGTGGTGAAAAGGAAGAATATAACAATTGGAGAAATGACAAGAGTAATGCTGAACGAAAAGGAACTCCCTCAAGTATCCGGGGCTAATACAGTAAACACAACAAGTTATATCATTAACAGAGCCTACTTCAGACCAATTCTAGGGAAGACTCCTTATGAGCTGTACAAAGGGAGGAAGTCAAACCTTTCACATCTATATGTATTCGATTGTAAATGTTTCATCCATAACAATGGAAAAGAGCATCTGGGTAAGTTTGACACCAAATCTAATGAAGGTATATTTCTTAGCTATTCTAGCAGGAGTAAAGCATATATAGTTTTTAATAAAAAGACTAGATCAATAGAAGAAACTGTGCATGTTGTGTTTATTGAAAATGAAACAATTTCCAAGCATATCATTTACGAAGATGATCTTATCTCCAAGTTTAAGAACTTAAATCTTTCTGAAGAAGATAAAATTAAACCTCCACAAATATCTGAATGTACTAACATAGAGGAAGATATTCAGGAGAAAGATATTGAGTATGATAACAATGAGGAAATGTCTCAAGAACTCCCTAAAGCTTAGAAATATCAAAGGAATCATCCAGTAGATCAAGTGATTGGGGATGTTCAGGAGAAAGTTAAAACTAGAAAATAACTTAGGGATCAAATGATCAATTGTGCTTTTATTTCCCAAATTGAATCTAAGTGCGTTAAAGAAGCCTTAACTGATGAATACTAGATTCTAGCTATGCAAGATAAACTAAATCAATTTGAACGAAATCAAGTTTGGGATTTAGTGCCTAGACCTAAAGATCACCCTATTATTGGCACTAAATGGGTTTTTAGAAATAAACTTGATGAATCAGGAACAATCATTAGAAATAAAGCAAGATTAGTTGCCAAAGAATATAATCAAGAAGATATTGAATTTGAGGAAACTTTTGCTCTAGTTGCAAGATTAGAAGCAATAAGAATCCTATTGGCCTATGCATGCATGAAAAACATAATGTTATATAAATAGATGTAAAAAATGCTTTTCTGAATGGATATATCTTGGAGGAGGTTTATGTTGATCAACCTCCAGGCTTTGAGGACTCAACAAAACCAAACCATGTTTATAAACTGAAGAAAGCCCTTTATGGCTTAAAACAAGCTCCTAGAGCTTGATATGAAAGACTAAGCAATTTTCTAACTGAAAAGGGATTCAATAGAGGAAAAGTATATACAACTCTGTTCACTAAGAAAGAAAACAAAGACTTACTTATTGTTCAAATTTATGTTGATGATATTATATTTAGAGCTACTAATGAATCTCTTTGCAAGGATTTCTCTAAGCTAATGCAGGGTGAATTTGAAATGTCAATGATGGGTGAGCTCAACTTCTTCCTTGGATTGCAAATTAGGCAATCTGATGATGGGATCTTCCTCAACCAATCAAAATATCTGAAAGAGTTGCTAAAAATGTTTGGCATGGAAAAAGCCAAGTTAATGGAAACTCCTATGGCTACTGCAACAAAGCTTGATATGGATGAAGGAGGAAAGGCCTTTGACATAACTCAATATAGGAGAATGATTGGATCCTTGCTATACCTAACAGCTAGTAGACCTGACAGTATGTTCAAAGTCTATATGTGTGCAAGGTTCCAATCATGTCCCAAAGAATCCCATACAACGGCTGTGAAACGAATCTTTAGATATCTAATTGGAACATCACAGAAGGGACTTTGGTATCTAAAGGGCAACGAAGAAGAACTCATAGGATATACTGATGCTAAATTTGATGGATCCAAAACTGACAGAAAAAGAACAAGTGGAACATGTCAGTTCCTTGAAGGATCCTCGGTTTCATGGTTCAGCAAGAAGCAGAACAGTGTAGCTCTCTCCACTGTAGAAGCTGAGTATGTTGTACCTGGCAGCTGTTACGCTTAAGTTCTTTGGATGAAGCAGTAGTTTGAAGATCTTGAGATTGAGATAAAGGAGATACCAATAATGTGTGATAATCAAAGGGCTATTAACATCACAAAGAATCCTGTCATGCATTCAAGGACAAAGCATATTGAAGTAAGGCATCACTTCATAAGGGATCATGTCTTGAAAGGAGACATCAAATTGGAATACATCCCTACTGAAGATCAAATTGTAGGCATTTTGACTAAGCCTCTTACAGAAGATAGACACTGTAAAATCAGAAGGGAATTGGGAATGGTAAACCCCAATGAATTGTAAGAAATCTCTATCTGATTTTTTTTTGGTTTTGATATCAAATTAATGCTAACTTTAGCATAAAAGTATGTTTAAGATGTTTTGTAGGTGCTCTACATGTGCTTAGACTTGGGCAAAGCCAACCAAGATCACTGAGCTGTATGACAACCTGTCTGCGCTCATGCTAAGCATTAGGGATGAGTGAAATACCAAATTTGCTCATCTGTAAGATCAAATTTATCTGTTGGTAAAGAATATGAAAGTGGTTACTAATGTATATGTGGACATTAAGAGTGTCATTCCCTCCAAATTAGCTCCACCTTAGCCAGGATTCTCTGAGCCTGTCAAATCTCCTACTCATAAGCCTCCAAGTCCTTTTATGCTAGCCTCCCCTGAACCAGATGATGATGTACATGCTATTGAGGCTACTAGCACCATGGCTACTCCACAGGCCTCCAGTAATGAAGCAAGCCCTGGTCCTCATTTAGACTATGGCATAGAGGAAGAGGCCCCTCAAGAATCAAGCTCTCATGAGCCTATTACTGAAGATGCTCAGGATTCAATTCTTTCTATTCAAGAATTTGAGCAAGTGGAGAAACTGGTGGCAGCAATCTCTACTGCACCATTCATAAGCTACCCTAAATAAGGAGAAAAGCATTGTACCTTATATAGATCTAGCAGCCATTGCCCATGATGCTTGAAAAAATGTTTCGTCCTCCTGCTCCTGCTCCCTTACCTCTTTCTGCCTATGGTCTCTCAGAGGAATGAAGGGCTCAATTGGCTCTTTCTAGACAAGAAATGCAAGAGCTTCTTGAGGTCTCTGATGATGAGGAATCAAGCCTTGATGCTTCTACATCTCTTCCAAAGCTTAATCCTCAACTGCCTTTTGTTCCTGTGTCTCTTCGGGCAATTCCAGTATACCAAATACCTCGTCCTCCTATACATGTTCAAATTCCTAATGATGCCAAAAAAGGGCAGAAGTCATCCGAGTAAACTGGCAAATCTGCTGCAGAACCATCTAGCAAAGCCTACAACAAGAAGTCCAAGCCCAAGAAGAAGAAATTAGATCTTAGGATTGCTTGGTCTTTCTTGTAGTGTTGTTTTTCTTTTAAATGAATGATAATCTTGCTTTTGAATTCTGTGTTTGCAATATCATATCTTTGTACTAAAACTATAAATGAATTAATGAAATTCCCTATTTAATCTGTTATACATGATGCATTTATCTTCGAATTTTAATACATATGTTAAGGAGGAGCTCTTTGAAGCAAATCCAAGTACTAATCTAGTTTGCAAGTTATTTTTTCATCATCAAAAAGGGGGAGAAAGTTGAATCAAGTGTTTTGATGATTCCAAACTAACTAGAGCTTTGAAGGAAGATATCAAAGGTGTACAAAAGATTTTAAGTGAAGAAATCCAAGAAAAACAAGTATAAGATCAGATATAGGATTTCTTATTGAATTCAAATGAGTAAAATATTTTGATCTTGCAAGAGAATGTGTTAAAAATGTGTTTTTACGATAACTCATGAAGTATTTGAAAAATACCCACTATCAGATGAATTTTGAAAGTGTTAAACTTCATTTGTTACTTTGAAAATTTGAATTTTGGTATCTGAAATTCAAACTTTGGAGTGAAAATATGTTAGTCAGAAAAGAGGTCCCTCTGATAGATAAATTTCATCTTTCAAAATTCAAATTTTGGGTAAAACACAAAATATGAAAAATAAAAATTTGTCTGAAAATATGTCAAAGTTCATCTGAAAATAAAATTTAGAAAAAGTCCTAAGTTACTCCCCTAACAAAAGAACTTTTGATTTTGAAAATTTAGACTTTGGAAGGATAGTTTGCAAGTCTGTTATGATAGTTTTTTGACATACGAATTTCAGTATTCAGAAATTTGAACTTTGAAATTAGGTCTAATAAGAGATCTCTCTGACAGATGAACTTTGGTATTTGAAAATTTGAATTTCAAAAAGAAGAACTATTGTACGATATTATGCTGTCCACTGACAGATGAATTTTGGGCTCCAAAATTTGAACTTCAAAGGCACTGTAGCAATATGGAACAACTGTTCACACTTACTAGAAGTACTTTAAATTTGAAAATTCATATGTTCCAACATAGAAACATTTGCTAAAACTAAAAATTTGAACTTTGATTTAGAACAGACGAACTTCGATGCTCAACGTTAAAGTCTTGAGCTTACAATCTCTATGAAATTCGTCTATTGACACACCAAAATTCAAACTTTGAATGTCAGATGCATTAAATGCGGTTGGTGAATGGATAGTTTTTCAGAGTAACCATTGGATAACATCTCTAACGTATAGTTAAGGCATAAATCTATAAATAGAACTTTATTTGAAGATGTGGGTAACGATTTTACGTTGTATATACAGAAACTCTGCAAAATTCTTGAGACAAAGTCTTCTGCTCTCACATACTTCATACCTTGAACTTCAACTTTCATATACACTCTAAATTAGAGAGTCCATTTACAGCAATCAATCATATCTTCATCTGGAAGAAAGATTTTATTGTAAGGGGATTACACAAGAGATTTGGGAAGCACTTAGTAAGAGTGTAAAGAGTGAGATTATAAGCTCTTGGAACAGAGCATCAAGTTATACTGAGGCATTATAAGAGGCCCACCGAATTCTTGCAGGATAGTGGAAAATCTCAAGTGGTAGCTTGAAGATTGGATGTAGGTCAAACGAAAGAGATCGAACCAGGATAAATATTTGTGTCATCTCTTCCCTTATCTTGTTTTTCACTTGGTTACTTTTTATTCTCTGCTTTTACTATCATTCTTGCTTTCACTACTCTCTTACACTTTTGCAGAAAGTTTTAATTTTTCCAGTTCACCCCCCTCTTGGGAAGCCAGCATATCTAACACTCTGTGCCTCATGCTATGAAATTGGTGGCTTAAGCACTTGTTTATTGATGCCTAGGGACTTGAGGAAACTTAAGGAGGTTGGTGGAAGCATTGGATTCAAGAGAAAGAGCCAAAGGAATGCTTTAAGGTAGCTAAGTTTTATATTCTTACTTTATGTTCTTTCATTGTCTTTCTATGATTAAATTGTGTTGCCATATTGCAATTGTGATTTATTTGATTGGTTTTGGCTGTAAAATGAGGGGTTTTATTCCCCGGGATGTCTATTTTCTAATTCGTTATGTTGCCAAAATTTTTATGACCAATATGGTAATTTATTGTTTAAATGTGATCAAATGTGAGTTATTTGACATGATTGATATAATTGCATAAAATGTAACTTGCTACTAAGATTGTCTCCAATCTCATCCCCTCAAGAATCCTAAATGATTAGGTATAAGCAATGGCAAGGAGATCAAGGAGCCAAAGAGAATGAAGGAGAGAATGATGATTGATAACAATTTCAAGCTATGATTTCATATTTTGAAATAATGTATTAAATTATGTAAAATGTTATGACTCTATAATTTTAGCATGGTTATGTTTCCTTGTGCCTTGCATGATGTTTAGTATGGAATGAAAACATGTTTTGATGATATAGTGGGCATGTGCAATTAGTTTTGCAAAGAGATGCTTATCATTGTCCAAGATGACCAACCATAAAAGAAGCAAGGTAATCTATTCGAAGTAGAGAGAACAAGCTTTCCAATGAGATAAAAAAAACACTAGATTTGGATATATGTACAATTTATAGTGTAATTTTAAAGTTAAGGGTCAAAACTAGACAGTTAAGTGAAAGCCATGGACTTTACTGTAAGTATTATTAAATTTGAAATGTGATATAAAATCATACATAGGTCTAAAAATCCAATGATTTAAATGTATAGATAATATGCCACTAGGTTGAAGGAAATTGGAGCTATACAATGAGAGTTATGCATGTTTTCCTATAATTGTTCCAGTAAGAGTGATGTTCTGACCCTTGTTTCTTGAAGTTGATTCTGTGCCCAGTACATATGAAATAAATGTACAATAAAAATGTGGCTGTAAAGTAGACATGTAAAGCTTTCTAAGGGTGTAAAGAAAGCATGAATTGGCTTAGGCTAGAATGAGAAATGAATTTTCAAGCTTAAGTCAGAAAATTTGGAACTTAATATTTTGACCATTCAAATAGCGGAAGTTTAAGTATTAAATTGTATCAATTGTGAAGTCAAATACAATTTTCATATTTTTCCTTTGTATATAATGTTGCTAGCTTCATTTAGACATATGAATCACATTAATACCATTTTTCTGAAATTAGTTATGATTTTTCAAATTTCAGCCAGAAATATGGACAATAGATGAACAGTAACTTTCAAAAATTTTATTTTACAGATTTAATCCCTTTAATGATTCAATATTTTAAAATGGCTTAGTTGGACATTAAAAATACTATGCTACTTGGGAAATTGTATATGAAAGCAATGTGTTACAAAAAGCATGAGAAAGTGTGAGTTTTCACAAGACAAAGCAAGTTAGGTATGTTTTGAAACAAGTTTGTGGAAAATCCAATTTTCTTCCAAGGACCAGATTTTTTGTCAACATAGAAAGCCATCTTAAATTGCGAATTTTATAGTTTTGAAGTCAAAAATGGATTCCCCATGGTCAAAAACCTTAAGAACAAGTATATGCCTCATGATATAGGCTAAGATAGGCAAATTCGACAATTAAGGGTTCCTAGGGTTTCATGAGAGTTCTATATATAATGACATGAAATCAGTGGCTTGATCTATTCTTTAATAATCTCCAGGGACTTCAAAAATCCCAAGAAAGCAAGGGGGATTATTGAAAGCAAAGGGTATAACCAAGGGAAGTCATCAAAGGTAACCCAATGTTTTAAAAATTGGACCGAACGTCGAATCGGAAATAACCGGCTCACGGTTTTTACGGTTCAACCGGTTAGACCGACAGTCAAACCGGTGATGTAATAATTAAGTAAAAATAATATTATATATAATAATATAAGTATAAAAATAAAATAACAAATTGTTAAGAGAATAAATTTAAATAGTTTAAGTTCATAATAAGTTAATAAGCTTACATAGTAATAATATATGTTAAATCATTTAAAGTAATATTAAAACATTTTAACATGATAACACTACATGACAATAATATTATAAAATGACTATACGGTTAAATTATTAAAATTAATGTTAAAATATTTTAACATGATAACACTACATAACCATAATATTATAAAATGACTATATTCCATCTATCCTTAATTATAAGAAACAAATAATTACTTTATCTATATCAAGGAAAAAACAGTTTTGGTAGTTAAACTCATTAATTGTGTTACAATTTCAATTTCCTTTTCAAAATTACCCACATTAAAAGTCTAGAGTAAGACTAATTAATTATTAGTAATTATCAATATAACCTTAATTATTTAAGGGTATAAAAAGAAAATAATATTAATTACTTCACAAATTTTATTCATGTCTCTTATATTTTGAGATAAATCAAGAGTCTCAAAATTCTCTTGTAATTTGGGACGGAATGAGTATAATACAATGAATTTTTTTATTTTTATAATTAAAAACTTTAAAATAAAAAAAGAAATAGTGTTTTACTCTCTAATAATTTTTATAATTAATAATTTTGGCAAAAAAATTAAATTTAAGTTAAATTTTAAACAATTTAAAAAATCATCCGATTCTCTAAAAATTGCTCCTGTTTCTAGCTCAATTCCGATTTTCGGCTCAAAAGTCAGTTCAAAACAGTCCAATCCGGTCCAACCCTTAAAATGGTCCAAAGCTGAAAATTGAGCTATTCTTCACTCCGGGTGACGGTCCAACCAGTCTGACCGTCCAGTCCAATCCGGTTCTCAAAACATTGAGGTAACCAAGTTTATATTTTCTTGCTTATGTTATTTTATTGTTTTGCTTTGATGTAAATTGGTTGTCATAGTGTATATTGTATTTTCTTGATTGGTTTTGGCTGTAATATGAGGGGTTTTATTCCCTAGAATGCCAATTTTCTAAGCTATTATACTGTCGAAATTTTTATAAATTATATGGCAATTTATTGGTTTATATGATTTAATGTGATCAAATGTGATTTTCATGTGAAATGAATAACATGATGCGTGAATATAACTTTCTACTGAGATTGTCCCAATTTAATCCCCTCAAGTATCCTATAACATAGGTTTAAAGCATGGCAAGAACCCCACGAAGGCAAAGGGCAAGGAGAAGGCTTTGAATTGCTAATGTTATAATAGCCATAACTCTTTGTGTTTTGATAATTGTATTGTGAAATTTTATGTGAATTTGTAAAGTTGTGTCTTGCTACCATTATGTTATTTTAGGTCTCTTGTGATGTTATGAATATGGTATAATCAAGGATGGATTAGTTTGGAGGACGAATGTAATGTAAATATATACATTTGCAATAAAAAAGCATATTCTGGTCAATTTGCACAGCTGATGATTTCATGGTCACTGTTCATTTGAAATATGAAATATTATATAATATATTTTTGGAAACTAGACATACAGGGATTTTAAACAAGCTAAAGAACACATGAATAGGATGTCTATATTATTTGTTAGGAATTTTTTTATTTAGGCCAGAAAATTTGGAATATGAATTTGACCATTTGTATTGTAACTATTTGAGCATTAAACTATAAAAATTGGTACAGTTAAACATTTGATTCATATTTTTTGCTTGTAGAGAATATTTCCAGCTTCATGTAGACACTTGAATCATATTGATATGATTTTTCTAGAATTAATTATGATTTTTCAAATTCATCTAGAAAACCTTGGAACCAAATGAATAGTAAGATTGTTTTCTCTATTTTATGCAATATGAATCCTATGATGATTCAAGAGCCATTTGGACATTAGACATGCTTTAATACTTGGAAAATGTATAATAAAAAAAAGTGTTACACTCTTTTACTTCTTTATTTGGCAGCTTGGAAGAATATGATGGCAAGCTAAAAGCTCTCGAAGAAGTAACTCATGATAAGAAGAAGAAAAGCTTAGATCTCAATGCTGTAGAAAAGGAGGAAGATATAGTTTTTTATGAGGATGAAGGTCTTGATAAAGAAACAATGGTCATGCTCATCAAAAGATTTGGCAAATTTTATGGAAAGAAGAAAAACAAAAAGTTCTTCAAGAAAGTTATTGGAACCAACAGGAAAAGGAAAACAAAGAGCCTATAACTTGCAACAAATGCAAGATAAAGACAAGAAAGCTGACAAAAGGAAAAAGAAAGCCTATAACTTGCAACTAATGCAAGATAGAAAGGGTTCCTAAAGGTACTTTAGTACCTAGGGAGAATGCTACAAACAAAAGAGGACTCAAATAGATTTGGGGACCTAAGAAGAAAAACTAAAATCTGTTTTGCAAGTGTGTCTTAGAACTAGCAAAAGCAACAAATGGTATATGGACAGTGCATGCTCAAGATTTATGATTGGTGACAAAGAGAAGTTGATTATCCTTAAAGATAAGAAAGGAGGAAAAGTGACATTTGGAGGTGACCAACATGGGAAAGTTATTGGCATTGGCATCGTGGGTAAGACTCCTAAAACATCCATAGAAGAAGTATTGCTTGTGATTGGCCTCAACCACAACTTGTTGAGAGTGAATCAAACCTATGACAAAGGAAACTAGTTGCTTTTTGACTCAAAATTCTACTTAGTCATAAAGAAAAGTGATCACAAGATTATGCTCAAAGGTGATGGGATGGTAACTATTATACTATTGACTTAGATGAATTCTCTAACTTAGATTCTATATGTTTAATCAGTAAAGATAATGAGAGTTGGTTATGGCATAGAAGATTAGCACATCTTAATATGAACCAATTTAATAAGTTAATTAAAAATGACTTAGTTACTAGCTTACCTAAGATACCATTTGAAAAGGACAGAGAATGTGATGCTTGTCTTAAGGGGAAGCAAACTAAGTCCTCTTTCAAATCTAAAAATGTCATCTCCACATCTAGACTACTCCAACTACTACATATGGATTTGGTTGGTCCATAAAGAGTAAAAAGCATTGCAGGAAATCTATATGTGCTAGTAAATGTGGATGATTACTCTAGATTTACTTGGATTTTATTTATTTTCCTCTAAAGATAAGACATTTGATATATTTGTAACCTTAGCTAAGAAAGTATAAAATGAGAAGGGTATTTCTATTGTGTCCATCAAGTCTGATCATGGAGGAGAGTTTGAAAATTCAAGCTTCTTGGAGTACTGCGAAGAGCAAAGAATTGATCACAATTTCTCAGCTCCAAGGACACCACAGTAAAATGGCATGGTGGAAAGGAAGAATAGAACATTGGAAGAGATGGTGAGAGCAAAGCTGAATGAGAAAGAACTTCCTCAATATATCAGGGCTGATGTAGTGAACACAGCAAGCTATATCATCAATAGAGCATACATCATACCAATCTTAAGGAAGACATTTATGAGCTCTACAAAGGAAGGAAGTCAAATCTCTATCATCTGCATGTGTTTGGATGCAAGTGTTTCATCCACAACAATAGAAAGGAGAATCTGGGTAAGTTTAACTCCTAGTCAGATGAAGGTAATTTCTTGACTACTCTAGCAAAAGTAAAGCATATAGAGCATTCAATAAAAGAACCAAAATATTAGAACAGTCTGTGCATATAGTGTTTATTCACAACAAGACTCTCTCTAAATCTGACTTAGATGAGAATGAACTGATTTTTGGCTTTAGAAAAATGATACTCCAAGAAAGATAAAATTGAACCTCCAAAAATATCAGAATCTACTACCACAGAGGAAGATATTCAAAGGAAAGATCATGAACTTGAAGTTAATGAAGAAATTTCTTAAGAACCACCTAGATCTTGGAGATGTCAAAGGAGTCATCTTGCTGATCGAGTGATTAGGGATATTCAAGAGAATGTCAAAACAAAAAGGCAACATAGCGATCAGATAAATCATTGTGCATTCATATAAAAAATTGAAACTACTGCATAAAAGGTGTATTAAAAGATAAATACTGGAATATAGGCATGCAAGAAGAGCTGAATCAGTTCAAGAGGAATCAAGTTTGGGACTTAGTGCCTAGACCCAATGATCATTCAATGATTGGGACCAAATAAGTGTATAAACAAACCCAATGAATCAGGAGTGATCATCCAAAACAAGGCCAGGTTGGTGGCCAAAGACTATAACAAGGAAGAAGGTATAGATTATAAGGAAACTATTGCTCCAGTTACAAGATTAGAAGCAATAAGAATTCCTTTAGCTTATGCCTATATAAAGGATATTAAGTTATATCAAATGGATGTAAAGAGTGCTTTTGTAAATGGTTATATCATGGAAGAAGTTTATGTTAATCAACCTCTAGGTTTTGAGGACTCAATTAAGTCTAATCATGTATATAAACCAAAGAAAGCCCCTTACAGTTTAAAATAAGCACCAAAAGCATGGTATGAGAAGCTAAGTAACTTTTTAATTGAAAAAAGGGTTCAACAAAGGTAAGGTTGACACAACCCTTTTTACTAAGAAGAAAAATAAGGATTTACTTATTCAAATTTATATTGATAATATTATATTCAGTGCTACTAAGGAATCTATGTGTAAAGATTTTTTTAAGATAATGCAGTGTGAATTCAAGATGTCCATGATTAGAGAACCGAACTTTTTCCTTGGACTGCAAATTAGACAATGTGATGACGGCATCTTCCTGAGTCAATCAAAATATCTGAAAAAATTACTGAAGAAATTTGGAATGGAGAATGCTAAGTCAACGAGAACTCCAATGGCCACTACTACAAAGCTTGATATGGATAAAGGAGGAAAACCATTCGATATCACTTAATACAGAAGAATGATTGGTTCCTTGCTGTATCTAATGGCTAGTTAACCTATTATCATGTTCAGTGACTACATGTGTGCAAGGTTCCAATCAAGTCCCAAGGAGTCCCACGCAATAGCTGTGAAGAGAATATTCAGATATCTACTCAGAACACCTCTGATGGGACTTTGGTATCTGAAGGGCAATGGAAAGGAGCTTATTGGATATACTGATGCAAACTTCACTGGATCCAAGACATCCAGAAAGAGCACAAGTAGTATGTGACAATTTCTTGGAGGATCCTTAGTCTCATGGTTCAGCAAAAAGCATAATAGTGAAGCTCTTTCCATTGTAGAAGCTAAATACATATCTACTGGAAGTTGATGTGCTTAGATTTTGTGGATGAAATAGCAATTGGAAGATCTTGGAATTGTGCTGAAGGAAGTGCCTATCAAATGTGATAATCTCAATGCCATCAACATCACAAAGAATCCAATGATGCATTTAAGGACAAAGCATATTGAGATTAGACACCATTTGATAAGGGATCAAGCTCAAAAAGGAGATATTATCTTGGAGTTTGTCCCAACAAAAGATCAACTAGTGGATATCCTGACCAAACCACTTCTAGAAGACATATATGGAAATTTCAAAAGAGAATTAGGAATGGTTAATGCTAATGAGTTGTAAGCAAGCTTCTATCTTATTCTCTTTATTTTCTAAGTTAATGTGTTAAATCATATACTAACTTCAGCATCAAAGTATGTATAAGATAGTTTGAAGTTTCTCCTCATGAGCTTATATGATAAGAGATAAAAAATAATGGAGTATCTCTACTGAAGAAATATGGAAATGTGAATTTTTAGCATCTGTTTGTAAGTTTTATTCTTCCTAATTTGTATTTCAATTGCCAATAGATGAACTTCCATACTTTACATGTCATATTGAGTGACTTTGCTTACTCAAAATTTGAACTTTGGCCTCTTAATAGTCGAATTTCAATGCCTTATACGCTATACTTATGTTTTCGTCTGCTCGAAATTCATTTATTGACCTTTTGAAGTACAAATTTTGACTGTTTGTATGTGTATGTGCTATGCCTGCTTGTGTACAACATTCAAACCTTGATGATTCAATATTGGCACTTCAAACACTTCTTCATAAATTCTCAAAATTCAAACTTTGAATCTTAACATTCATCTATTGGACCTCATATGTTTACATGCTTTCTATTGAGACTTCGAAATTCAAACTTTAAGGACACAAAGTTCATCTGTCGAAACTTCTATCTATGTTAAGTCTCTGATAGTCATCTTTCAATGCTAAAATTTGACTATAGAATATTTTCTATGTAGTGAGTCTCTGACAGTTGAACTTCAAAGTTAAAAGTTCATCTATCAAGGCAATTTCTGTGTTAAGTAGGGAACGTAACTTCTAGAAATTTAAATTTTGGCCCCCAAAATTATTCTGTCTAACTATCACTAAAAATGATTTAGAGATACATACAGAAGCTAAACAAATGCAACCCTATTCATATTACAACCATTACAACTTTCATTTTTCTCTCAACCATTCTTAAATCCCTTTGGCCAAACACCCATTTCCACCAATTAAACTCAAAATTGAACACCATCTGAGCATTACTTGAAGCAAATTTCTCAAAGAAATGGTGAGAACAAAGAATATAAATAATGATATGGAATAAGGAAGGCCTAAAAGATCGCCAAAGTCTCAGTTTGCTACGCAAGAAGGTGGTGCTCAAAAATGAAAGGCTAAATCAAGCATATGAACACCTTCAAAGAAAAAGAAAACAACTGAATCCAAGGTAGAATTGAAGAAACCCAAGCCTGCTGCTCCATTTTCCAGTACAGAATCTGAAGCATTGGAGATGATTATTGATCCTTTATGCAGCTCTGACCATATCTTGAAGGAGTTCTTAATGAAATTTGCTGTAAAAAAAGTAATTACTCCTTACTGGACTAGTCTAGAATAATTTCTTATATCAAATGATTTTGATGCTACAATCTGATTGGGGAAGTACAATAACCTTTTTAGAAGTTATAAAAAGTATGGTGAAGAAGTAATCAAGACTTAGTATACTTCTTTAAAGTTCAACAACAAAAATGAAAAGCATCAAGTTACTCTCCGGCCTAAGAAAACTTCTAGTTGATTGAAGAAAGCATCAATCACATTCTGGAGATTCCTAGCCAAAATGAGTTCAAGATAGATATTACTACCACCAAGTACATATAAGAGAATGATGAAGCAATTAAAGAGGATGGAGAATACTTGAACTATAAGTAAAGCACAATCCTGAATACAATCTTCAAGAGAAAAGAATACAAGCTTCTTCTAAAAAATGGTTAGCTTTCATATCTTAGTGTATAGATGAGGGTCCTACACTACATAGTATCCAGGATCATCTTTAACAAGGGAGGTAGCTTTAATCTGATCACCAAGGTTGAAGCTCATGTGATGACGGCCCTAATTTACAGAAAAGAGCTTAACCGTAGAAATATCATTCTTCAGAGAGTATTAAAGGCTTGGGATTAGAGGAAGGTATCTACACTAGCCTATGCCTCAATCATCCCCAAACTTCTCAAGTTTGCCAAGATCTAACACTTGGAAAAAGGTAAAGGAAAGCCCACTGAGGAATTTAGATAGGAAGAACTGATAAGGATAGACAGAGAGAGAAATGAGGGCAAATGGGTAGAAAAATGAGCCAGCAAAACTAAAGATTTCTTCTATGAAGGAAGATAGCCAGTTCCACAACAACAGCAGGAAGTTACTTCTAAGGCTGCTCAATCTACCCAACCTGAACCATCACCTACCCAATCTTAGAGTACCCAACCACCTAAATCATTCATCCCATCTTACTACAACTTGAACAAAACTAACACCAAACTTAAGCTATATGATTGTTTATTTGAAATGATCATAGGTATTAGAGATGAGCAGAATACCCAGTTTACAAGCCTGCAAGCCTAACTTCAAAATGATTGTTAATGCCTACAATGACCTATAAACCTCCCTCCTAACTACATTAGCACAGCTATAGCCTGGTTCCTCTGATCCTCACAAGCCTCACTCCCCACATGTCTCTAGTCCTTTAGAAGAAAGCCCTTCTGCTACTATTACTATTAGTCCTTATGTTTCTAGCCATGGTACTAGCCCTAGTCTATCTCTAGACTATGGTATAGAGGAAGCCAAAGATGCTCAAGTGAAGTGCTCTTGTGAGCCAATTATAAAGTAAACTGCTCAAGAGTCAAATCTTTCAACTCAAGAAACAAAGTAGATGGAAAAGCTTGTAACAGATCTCACAGCAACTCCTATTGTTCAATCCTCTATCAATGAGGAAATGGGGATTGTACCTTATGTTAACATTGTTGATATTGCACATGCTACTTAGGTACAAGCTCAGAAGTTGGATGAGATATTTGTACTACTAGCGCCTCAACCTCCACCTTCTCAACCTAGACTTATAGTAGAACAACAAGCTCAGCTGGCTAACCTCCTAAAGAAAGCTTAGGAGCTATCTTCGGGGTCTGATGAAGAACTTCTTCAAATACCTCATCCAGTGCCCTTTATACTAGTTCCACTTCAATCTATACCCACGGCAAAAGTGTCTCCTTCCTTTGTACTTGCCCTTGATGATGCCAAAAAAGGGGAGAAGCAAACTGAAGCTATGGCCAATCAAGCAAAACATATGGCAAAAGGGTTAAGATCAAGGCTAGAAAGGAATGGAAGTGGGAAAACAATAGAGCTTATGCCTTAAGACGTTTTGTTTTTGGTGCTTTTATGTATTTCCACTTTTGATGTGTTTCCTTTTATATGTCTTAGTGTACTTATTTGAACTAGTATGAATCTTTCTACTCAATGTGATTTTATCAATGAATTATGTTTCTTTGTCTCAATAGTTCTTTTATATTCTCCTACAAATTTTAATCTGATACATGTGCTGAGAATATATGTTAAAATTTGAATTTTAATGCATATGCTGAGGGAGAGCTCTTGGAAGCAAAGTCAAGTACTAATCCAGTTTGTGAGTTATTTTGTCATCATTAAAAAGGGGGAGAATGTTGAATTAAATGTTTTAATGATTCAAAACAACTAGAACTTGGAAGGAGAATATCAAAGGAGTATGAAAGCATAAAGTAAAGAAATCCAGTTAAAATCAAGTGAAGAAATAGCTTTTAAGATTTCTCACTATAAACACTAGGTAAAAAGCTTTAAATCATACTTATTTATGCTACCACAATGTTTAAACAAGATATGTTAAAGTTATCTAATATCGCCATGTGTTACAATTGAAATGGCTAACAAATGAATTTTGGTATTTGACTCATGCTAATTTTGCACAAAATTCGTACTTTGCTTGTTAAAATTTGAAGCTACAGAGATTTAATCTCTGATAGATGAATTTTAAATCTGAAATTTGAATTTCAGGCTAAGCATATTTAGTGAAAGTGTACAAAATTCGCGTGAAATTTAGTTAAAATTTGACAATTGGTGAAGTTCAAAGTAAGTTCAAAGTCACTGCCTCTGATAGACAAACTTTATGTTTCAAAGGTGAACTTCAAAGTGTTGTATGCCCTATTAGAGCATGCCTCTACCAGACAAACTTTGTAGTTCAAACTTTGAACATCGAAGTAAAAAACTTTTGTGTTTTGTTGGAACAAGCCTTTGATAGATGAATTTGAATTTCTAAAATTTCGAGGGCATTGTGAAAACTTGAAGCAACTGTTCAAACCCAATAGATATACTTCCAATAAGAAAATTGGCACAAATTAACATGGGGTATCTTTTACAAACTCGAAATTTGAATGTCACTTAGTAATAGGTGAATTTTGAAGTTCAGCATTAAAGTACTTAACCTTTTGTCTCTATGAAATTCATCTGTTTAGCCCAAATATTTGAATTTTGGTGTGTCAGACACATTTAATATGGTCGGTGAATTACTCTTTTTGCAGAGTTACTATTGGTTAATGTGCCTAATGGTTAGATTTTGTGTCTAACAACTAGTTAAGCCATAAATCTATAAATAGAACTTTATTTGAAGTTGTGGGCAATAATACATTTAAGTCTGATATTGCAAAAAACTATACTGAATTCAGTGTTAAAGCTTTCCACCTACACACCTCATTATTAATCTTCAACTTTTATATTGTTAGGTTTGATGGCTTCCGAAGAGGAAGAGTGAATTGAGAAGTTCAAACTTTTTCTAAAAAAATATGATATAACAATGATAGTGAAAGTTTGTAGAAAATAGAGTACACAAGAAATAAGGCAAATGCAAAGTAAAGTAGAAAAGGACACATAAATTTATTCTGGTCCTGTTTGATCCACTTGACCTACGTCCAGTCCTCAAGCCATCACTTGAGATTTTTTACTACCTAGCAAGAATTCAGTGGGCTCCCTGCAATGCCACAGTACAACCTTATGCTTTTTTCTAGGAGGTCTCAAATCTACACTCTGCACTCTTACAAAGTGTTATCCAAATCCCTTGTGAAAACCCCTCACAAGAAAATTCTTCTTTCAGATGAAGAAAAGATTTTATACAGAAAGAGAAACTCTCTAACTCAAAGTAAATGTGATAGTTGAAGTGTAGTAAATGAAGTTTGAGAGATAAAAGGCTTAAACTAATGACTTCAGCAAAGTTTCAGTATTTACAACACAAAATCATTTGCCACAACTTCAAATGAAGTTCTATTTATAGATTGTGAAGAAACTAGTCATTAGACATAAGATCTAGCTGTTAGACATGTTAACCAATGGTTACTCTACAAAATTACCCGTTCACCAATTGCATTTAATGCTTCTGACACACTAAAATTCAAATTTTGGGGGTCAACAGAAAAATTTCGCAAAGACCATAAGCTAAAAACTTCAATGTTGAACTTTCAAAATTCATCTGTTCAAGAGTGAAATTTGAATTTTGAATTTGTCAAATATATCTTGTAAAACCTTGCTTTCATATACAATTTCCCAAGTAGTATAGCATTTCTAATGTCCAACTAAACCATTTTAGAAGCTTGAATCATTAAAGGGATTAAATCTGAAAAATAAAATTTTTCAAAATTTACTGTTTATCTATTGTCCATTTTTTTGGTTGAAATTTGAAAAATTATAACTAATTCCATAAAAATTTTATTAATGTGATTCAAGTCTCTAAATGAATCTAGAAATATTATATACAAGGTAAAAATATGAAACTTTTATTTTACTACATCAATTGATATAGTTTAATGCTTAAACTTCCACTGTTTGAATGGTCACTTTTCTCTTTTTCAGGATTTTGGCGCTAAATTTAAAAATCCATATCTAACTCTATATTGAGCCAAATCATACATTCTATATGCCATTGGAAACCTTGATATGTATACTTTCAGCCATATATTTACTATACATTTATTTACTTTGTACAGGGCATGATTCCAACCTAAATCACTAAGGGTCAGACACTCTTATTGGAATAGTTTTAGGGAAACATGTAATCTCCTATTGTACAGCTCCAATTGAACTCAAACTGGTGGTATATTGAACTCAAAATGCATATCTTTTCACACTTGTAAACCACTGATGTTTTGGAGCTTAGTACAATTTTACATTACCTTTCAAAATAAGTGATACTTATAGTAAAATTCGTAGCTTTCACTTCACTGTCCAGTTTTGACCCTCAATTTTAAAAATTACACTATAAATTGTACACATGCCCAATTCTAGTTTTCTTTAGCTTGTTGGAAATCCCTATTCATCTAGTTTCCGAAAATATGTAACACTTAAATGTTACATCACATTTCTTGTGAAAAGTAATAATATAACTGACAGATGCGCATTATTGGCCAGAATTTTTCATAACTATGTAAAAGTGTATACATACAATATATACATCACTCACACTTGTCCATTCTTGATCATGCCATATACATAACACTATAAGAGACATAAAGGAACATAATTACAGAGGTATAAGCCTCATATTTCATCATGCAATATTATACAAATTGCTAGAAATAAAATGTCATAACTTTCATTATTTCCTTATTTCTCTTGCTTATTTCTTGGACTTCTCCATGGCCATGCCATAGCTTAAACCTAACATTTGGGATACCTGAGGGGATGAGATTATGACAATCTCAGTAGTAAGTTACATTTCATGCAATTATGCCAATCATGTCAAATAACTCACATTTGATCATATTTAATCACATCAATCACATTTAAAACAATAATTTGCCACATTGGTCGTAAAAATTTTGGTAGCATAACGGCTTATAAAATGGACATCCCGGGGAATAAAACCCCTTAATTTACAACCAAAACCAGTTAAAGAAATTACAATTACAATATGGCAATACAATATGATTATAGGAAAAACAATGAAAAAACATAATGCAAGATTAAGTAACTTAGCTACCTCTTGGTGTACCACTTGACTTTCCTCTTGAAACCAATGATTCCTCTAGCTTTTTCAAACTTCCTCAAGTTCCTAAACAACATTAAACACTTGTTCAAGCTATTGATTTCATGACTTAGCTCATAAAGTCTCAATGGAACCCTAAAACCTTATATAGCTTATCTTAAGCTCAAACTTGAAACCAATACTTGTTTCTAAGTTTTTCCACCATAAGGAGCCCATTTTTGGCTTCATAATCATGAAATTCCAAACTTAAGACACACTTTTTGAGCTGGTCAAAATCTGTACCCGAGAGGAAAAATGTGTTTTTTCAACTACTTGCTTCAAATCATGCTTAGTTTGCTTCCTCTTGCTAAATCTCATGCTTAATCACAATTTTATGGTTTAAAAACACCTTGCCTCTCTTAAACATACTTAAACCAAATCTAAACAGCAAGGGGAGAAGGAGAAAATTCAAGAAAACTAACTCAAACTACTTAAAAACTAGGCTACAACACTTAGAGAACACAAGAGGTTTGCTTACCAATTTTCCTTGCTTTTCTTCCTTATTTTTCTTCTCTTTTTCTTTCCATCACCTACGAAGCTTCCTCTTGCTTGCTCCCTTCATACCTCTCTTCCTTCCTTTCCCAAATGAATTTGTCAGCCAAGCCATAAGGGAGTATTAAAAAAACACTTAATTACTTTTACTAACTATCATTAATTAAGAAAACTTAATAATTAAGTTTTCCATTTTCCTTAACCATTAAGGCTTCCAATTTGGACACATGGGTTGATGAGTTGGCACCATTTTAGTGGGAAATTATCTCCAAAATACTGCATATTTTTCCCAGTCCAATATTACCCTGTGTTGCTTACTTTATATCTGGATCGGTAAAGTTACTTTTTGCAGTATAAAATCAATTTATGAGTACAGGATTAAAGTAAATTTATATCTGGAATTACCTTATTATCCTGTCTCTAAAATGCTCATTTTGTAGTTTCCAATAGCTTTTTTTTTACTTTTAACTTTTGCAGATCAAAAAGCAGCTTTATCGGTATAAAGTTACTTTTTAATCCTCGGCACTGATTATTTCCTCATCCTTGAACATTAACCCTCAGTGTCATATACCATTGGACTTCTCTCGTTGAGAGCCTCATTTTGATAGTAATATTGCATATTTAAAAAAATTACCCTTGACCGGGGTAATTTATAATTTTTAAAACTTTCAGGTCACCAAGTGTAATATTCCCCAAAATATCTGACTTCTCTTCCCCACGTGATTCTTGGAGACATAATTGTCATTTCCATAATTCTTAGGGAGGAAAATGTAATTTCTCATTTTTTTGTCCAATCGAGAAAAATGACCTCTTTACCCTATTTCACGCAAAACGGTGTTTGTCCGTTTTTGTAAATTTCCTATGCATTTTTATTTATCTAACATTTTAAGGATGTTACAAATCTCATGTTAAGACAAATGAATTCTAATATTTAAAATGCATTTGTTCAGTATGAACAGTTGTCTCATGTTTTTGCAATGCGCTCAAAATTTGAATTTTGAAAGTCAAAATTTGTTTGTCAATTGCTAGCTCAACATGGCACAAAGGTTCTGCTCTTCGAAATTCAAATTTTGTATTCTAAAATTCATCTGTCTGAGATAAGCTCTAACTGGACTTGCAAGTTCTCACTTCAAAATTTGAATTTTGAAATCCTTAATTCGTCTGACAGAGGGACTGACTTTGAACTCTTTTTGTACTTTAATATCATTCAAATTTTGTCAAGACTTTAGATGAATTTTGCACATTTTGCCAACCACTTGAAATTTGAATTTTAGAACTTGAAATTCATCTATCAGAGATGATAACTCTGAAACTTCAAATTTCAACAAGTAAAATTCGATTTTTGCACAAAACGTATTAGAATTAACACCAAAGTTCGTCTATTAGTCAGTGTTCCAAAATATAACATATGTTAACATAGGATAACTGTGAAAATACTTGTTTAAATGCAGTGGGAACATAATTAAGTAAAAATCAAAGCCTTTTACCCCTTCTACATTGTTTAAATGCATAAATGTAGTACCATGGTATTGTAATGAGCCCAGTGAATTCTTCCTGATAATGAAAAATCTCAAATAGTGACTTGAGGACTGGACGTAGGTCAAGTAGACTAGATTGGACCAAGATAAATTATTGAGTATTCTTTTCCCTTATCTCTTATATTCAATTTTTATTATATTTTGTTGTTCTACGAACTTTTGCTTTCACTGCTATATTGTATGTAACACCTCTATCTAGGACCATTTCCCATGTATTAGACCTCATTAGAGGCTAATTATACTTAAATAAAAGTTTGAATCACAATAAAATATTATAATAAATTTAATCAATTTAAAGGGTACTATTTGTTTAATCCCATTTACGGCAAACTTCTGAAAATCGTAACTAATTCAATAAAAATCATATGAGAATAATTCAAGTCTCCATGGATAGCTTAAAACATTATCTACATGGAAAAAATAATCAATCAGAGCAATTACTTTCTCTTCCTTGCTCATGACCGAACTCAAGACTAAAGAGGGAGGAGGAAAGAATTTTATGGAACTACTTTAAATCATTAGAGAAATCAACTTGAAGCCATAGAGACTCACATTTAATCTTGAATCTTCAAACTTCCAACTTTGCCTTTTCTTTTCTCTTCTCTTGCTCTCTTTCTTTCTTTTGTTTTTTCTTATGTTTGGAAGCTCTCTCTCTCTCTCCTTGCTGCAGCAAAATGTCGTCCAAAATGTGAGAGGAAAGAGGAGATTAATTTAATTAACCTTCTGATGATGCCAAAAAGGGGGAGAAGAGTAAGCAAACTGGCAAATCTGCTGCTAAGCCATCTGGAAAGATTTACAGCAAGAAGACCAAGCTAAAGAAGAAGTGATTAGATTTTAGGCTTGAGTTCTCTTGTTATGTCTCAGATGTTTATTTTGATTGTTTGTGTTTTGTATTTAATTTGTGTATTTAGAAGAACTTTGCTTAAATTGATCTCTGTAAAGCAACATTTGATTAAATGAAAGAATTCCTTGGTTGCAATGATCTGTTCTTATTATTCTTTGAATTCCATCACATGATCTACTACATATGATATCTTTTGAAATATAATGCATATGTTGAGGGGGAGCTTGTTAAAGCAAACCCAAGTACTAATCCAGTTTGTAAGTTGTTTTGTCATAATCAAAAAGGGGGAGAATGTTGAATCAAGAAGTTTTGATTATTCCAAATCAACCTTCAAGAGCTTGGAATAAAGATATCAAAGATGCTCAAATGAATTCAAGTGAAGAAATTCTGGACAAATCTGTGCAAGAATAGATATAGGTTGTTTAGTTATGTTTTAATTTGAGTAAAAGACTTTGATTTGGTGAAAAGATGTTTTAAAACCTTGATTCTATGTTAAATCATGGAATATTTGAAAACTACCCACTAACAGACGAAGTTTGAAAGGTTAATACCAATCTGTCATAGTGAAAATATGAACTTTGTCTTTGGAAATTCGAATTTCATACTGAAACAGAAAAAGTCTGAAGAGATGCCTCTCTGACAGACGAATTTTGACTTGATGAAATTCAAATTTTGATAAGTGTCTGAAAGGAGCTTTAAGAAACAGACGAACTTTGGGTTTTGAAAATTCAAATTTCAGACAAAATGAAACTTATGAAAACTAAAGAAATTCGTCTGAAATTATGTCAAAGTTCATCTGAAACCAAGTTTAGAATGGATTTCAAAACTGCTCACTGATAGACAAACTTTGAATATGAAAATTTGGATTTCAGAAACTAAGCTTGTGAGTCTGTTAGAATGATATGTTGACATACGAATGACAGTATTTATAAATTCAAATTTTGAAGTTAGTCTGAAAAGAGGTCTCTCTGACAGACAAACTTTGACATTTGAAAATTCGAACTTTGAATTATACGAGCTACTGTGACTTATGAACCAGCTACGGACAGACGAAATTTTGAGGTTCCAAAACTCGAATTTCGAAGGCACTGCAGCAAATTGAAAATACTGTTCACACTTAACAGAAAAACTTTCTACTTGAAAATTTGTATGTCACAACATAGAAACATTTTCAAAATATCAAAATTTGAATTTCACTTCATGACAGACGAACTTCGAGCTTTCAACGTTGAAGCTGTTAACCTTCGGTGTCTGCAAAATTCGTCTGTTGACCAATCGAAATTCAAATTTCAGTATGTCAGAACCATTAAATGCGGTTGGTTAACGGATAGTTTCTCAGAGTAACCATTGGATAACTTCTCCAACAGATAGATTTTGTCTCTAACGTATAGTTGAGACCTAAATCTATAAATACAACATCATTTGAAGTTGTGGGTAACAATTTTAACATTGTATATACTGAAACTCTGCCAAATCAATTACTCAAAGTCTGTTACTCTCTCACTTCAATATTTTGTACTTCAACTTTCATATTCACTCTATTTAAGAGAGTTTAATCTTTGTAAATAATTTTTTCTTCATCTGGAAGATAGATTTTCTTGTGAGGGTATATCACAAGGGATTGGGGAGAACTTTGTAAGAGTGCACAGAGAGATAGAGTGAGCTTTAGAAACAGAGCAACATCTTTGTACTGAGGCATCTGCAAGAAGCCCACGGAATTCTTGCAAAATAGTGGAAAATCTCAAGTGGTAACTTGAGGACTGGACGTAGGTCAAGTGGAGAGACTGAACCAGGATAAATTTCTGAGTCTTCTTCTCTTTACTGCCACCTTTACAGTTATCTGGTTATACTCTGTTTTACCATCATATATTGCTTTCTTCACCATTCTTGATATTTTGCAGAGAATTTTTAATATTCCCAATTCACTCCCCCTCTTAGGAAGCCAGCTAACCTAACACCTACTAGCTTCCTTGGGCTTCTTCAAGTCCTAATGCATCATCAAACAACTACTCAAGCTAATGCTTCCATTATTTTCTTCAAAAAGTGTTCATGAAACCCTAATTCTTCAAAAATTCACCAAAAATTCATTTCTATTTAAAAAATGATGAATTATACCTCTATTCCATGTAATTTTTCATGAGAAATCTAAATATGGCCTTAGAATTACCAAATTCTATCTCTATATATAGTTACTGTTCATTCTGAATTAAACCCTAACTTTTCACTTTCTAAATCTTAAGCTTTTATTTCAAATAAATACTTGTTCCTAAGGTTTTGGACCATGAGGAACTTATTTTTGGAATCAACAACATGAAATTCCATCTCCAAGACACTCCCCTGTTCTGGCCGAAATGAGCCCTAAAAGAGAAAGAGGTGATTTTCATGCAACTTGCTTCCAACTCTTGGGAATCCTTACTTTCTCTCATAGATTAAGACTTCTAGCATGATTCTTGCATGAAAACCTATTTCTTTCTTTTCCTTGCTCATGGACAAACTCAAGACTAAAGAAGGAGGAGGAAAGAATTTCATGGAACTACTTTAAATCACTAGAGAAATCAACTTGAAATCATACAGACTCACCTTTAATCTTGAATCTTAAAGCTTCCAACTTTGCCTTCTCTTTTCTCTTCTCTTTCTCTCTTTCTTTCCTGTGTTTTTTTCTCATGTTTGGAAGCTCTCTCTCTCTCTCTCCTCGCTGCAGCACAATGTTATCCAAAAAGTGAGACAAAAGAGGAGATTAATTTAATTAACCTTGGCTTAATCCACTTGAGCCTTCCTCCGTCCTATTTTCCTCCGGTCCTGTACACCATGCCAAAATAAAGTCATGAGGGGTGTTACATCCAGAGACTACATAGGTATGGGACTATATAGTTAAGGATAGCTTAAAGAAATTGATAGGTACTACCTATACCAACAAGGTGCACCTACCTTTTCGGTAGCCTATCCCTTAAGAACTCCTCAGTTAAGCGTGCTTAACTTGGAGCAACCGAAATGACTTGTGTTGGTTTGTGAGGACAGTCATCAATCCCAAAGAAGTGGTTGGACATTACAGGTGGCATCAGAGCAATGGTTTTGGGCCATTGTTTCTGCTTGAAGTACTACTTGGTACAATTTTAAATACATAGACTATATTCCTACTACAATGCTAGTCCAGAACCATATAATTGAATGTGTTATTGTTGCTTGTGTGTAGGAAGAATGTCTCAAGGAGGAAGACCAAGTAACAGTAATCTCATGAGATAGATGCATGAGATGCTGGCTGGCCTCAGTAATCAAGTAAACACTTAGGGGGAGACGTTGAACAGATTACAAGAGCGAATGGATAGGCAAGAGCAAGGTGAAGTGAATGAAGAGGCTGACATGTTTGTGGATCTTAATACAGGAGAGGATGAGAATGAACATGTGGTGGAGCCTGAGAAAGCCCCAAGAGCTGGAAGAAGAGGTATCTCTTCACAATTGAAGGACTTTTGGAAGTTCAATCCTCTAGCTTTTGAAGGTACCATGGATGTTTCATAGGCTGAAGATTGGATAGAATAATTGGAGAATATCTTCAGTGTGATGGATTGCACCTCAGAGCAAAGGGTGAAAGTGGCGGCATTTAAGCTTAAGAAGAAGGCCAAGTGTTTGTGGGGGAGTGTTCTCCTAAATGTTGAAGCGATGAATCCTCCTATGACTTGGGATCAATTTAAGGAACAGTTCTTTGCACACTACGTCCATCCAGCTTTAATGATGTAGAAGGAGGTTGAATTCCTAACTTTTCAGTAAGGGAATCTGTCCGTAGAAGATTACATTGATCAATTTCTGGACTTAGCCAAGTATTCCACTTGTCTAAATAATTACCCTAGTGATAGATGGATGGCTCAGAGATTATTTGAGGGAGCCCATCTAGAGATAAAGGAGTGACTATCTGTGGTGGAGCTTGTGTCCTTTGAGAACTTTTGTATGAAGATACGTGCCATATATAGACAGATGAAGGAGGTCAAGGAGTATAGAAGGAATTCCATGATTCAGCCCTTTTCTCACCTAGGACCTACAGGAGGAATAAGCAAAGGAAGTGGTTTAGGTAGTGGTAGCAGCGGTGGCAGTACAGTTCTAGTGAAGGAAGAGGTTGCCATAATAGAGGCCGCCATGGTAGAGGAAAAGACAGGTTTGGCAGAGATCAGTCCAACAGAGGTCGGTTTGGCAGAGGACCCTTTTATTGAGGAGGCTTTGACCAGGGGAGTTCTAGTCAAAACGAGTATGCAGGAAGAGATTTAGCCCCATCTCAGTATGGTTTAAGTAGTGCATCAAATCCGTGCACATAATGCTGGTTTAGCCATGGTGACCGTCTGTGCTTGATTTGTTATAATTACGGGAGACCGAGTCATATGTCGCAGAATTGTCGGGAGCCAAGGTGTGATGAAGTGAGAGGAGGCCCACGATGCCCGGATGAGTCTTTGCCATCACCCGACAGGAAGCGGATGCAATGTCTAATCTGATTAGAGGTAAACTTAAACTCAATGGTTACTCTATTCATGCTTTGTTTGACTCTGGTGCATCGCATTCCTTTATTTCTTTTGATTGTGCTCGGAGATTGGATATTGTGGCAATGGGGTTGCCTTTTGAGTTATTGGTATCTACACCCATGGGAGTTTCAATAAGAACTACTTAAGCTTGTTTGAATTGTATGGTTCATTTTAAACATTGAAACACTACTCTGGATCTAATCTATTTGCCGTTGCAAGAGATTTATGTGATAATTGGGATGGATTGGTTGGAGGCAAATAATGCTATTCTTGATTGTGCTCAGAAGACTGTGTCTTTGCCTATAAATGTCCCTAGTGTTGAAGGGGATGATAATGTATGTTTGTCCTTCGCCCAAGATGACAGGTATCTGAAGAAAGGATATCAAGGGTTTCTGGTTTTCTTCTCTATGAACGTGCATATGAAAGGGGTGTAGAAAGATATCAAGTTGTGAATGAATACCCTGATGCGTTTCCAAAGGAGATTACCAATTTGCCACCACCACAAGAACTGGAGTTTTCCATCGATTTGGTGCCCGAGACAAGTCCTATTTCGAGGGCCCCATATCGAATGGCATCATCTGAATTAAAAGAGCACAAGAAGCAGATTGAGGATTTGTTAAAAAGAGGTTTTATCAGACCTAGTGTCACACCTTGGGGAGCTCCAGTGTTGTTTGTCAAAAAGAAGGATGGTAGCCTCAGATTGTGCATTAATTACAGGCAAATGAACCAGGTGATGATCAAGAATAAATATCATTTGCCTAGGATTGAAGACTTGATTGATCAGTTGGTAGGTGGCTCCGTATTCTCTAAAATTGATCTGAGGTCAGGATATCATCAATTGCGAGTGCGTCCTAAAGATGTGCCTAAAACAGCATTTCAAACGTATGCCATTCGGGCTGACCAATGCCCCGGCAATCTTCATGGATTATATGAACAGGGTGTTTCGGCCTATTTGGATAAATTTGTGGTAGTTTTTATTGACGACATCCTGATCTACTCCAAGAGTAAGGAAGAGCACGCATTCCCTCTACAGATTGTATTGCAAGTATTGCGGGATCACCAACTGTATGCTAAGCTCAATAAATGCGTGTTTTGGCTATGGGAGGTGAAGTTTCTAGGTCATGTGATTTCTGCAAAAGGAGTAGCAGTGGACCCTAGTAAGGTTGAGGTAGTGTTGAATTGGGAGAGACCGTGATCAGTGATTGAAATTTGGAGTTTTCTAGGATTCGCTGGATACTAGCGAAGGTTCATTCAGGGATTCTCTCAGCTTGTTATGCCATTGACTAGACTCACCCATAAGGATCGATCTTACATTTGGGATGACAGGTGTGAGAGAGCATTCCAAGAGATGAAAAGGGTCTTAGGTGTGTTTTGATGCAGCAAAGTAGAGTCATGGCGTATGCTTCAAGGCAGTTAAGGCCTCATGAGGAGAACTATCCTACTTACGGCCTTAAGCTAGCAGCTATAGTGTTTTCCTTGAAATTGTGGAGGTATTATCTCTATGGCACTCAAATCGAGGTGTTCAGTGATCACAAGAGTTTGAAGTATTTGTTTGATCAGAAAGCATTAAACATGAGGCAAAGACGTTAGGTTGAGTTCTTGGTAGACTATGAGTTTGCTTTGAAGTATCATCTTGGGAAAGCCAACATTGTGGCGGACGCATTGAGTAGAAAGTTGATCCATATAGCCACAATGATGATAAGGGAACAACAATTGTTGGAAAGCCTGAGAGATATGAAGTTATCCATCAATGTCTATCCTGGAGTACTGGTAATGAGTTCCATCAGTGTGTCAAGCAATTTATTAAGGAACATTTGCTATGCTCAGATGGAGGATGACTATCATTTGGGCATTCAGGAACAAATTGAAATGGCGGAGACCCGGGACTTTGAAATTCTGGAGGATGGTATCATCTGGTACCGTGGTCAGATTTGTGTGCCAAATGTTGTGGGGTTGCGAGAACTTATTTTGAAAGAAGCTCACAAGAGCAGGTATACTATTCACCCAGGTACCACCAAGATATACCAAGATCTAAAGCGTGGTTATTGGTGACCAGGTATGAAAAAGGACATCGCAGAGTATGTAACAAAATGTCTAATCTGTCATAAGGTGAAGATCGAGCACCAATTGCCTGCAAGTATGTTGCAACCTCTAGAGATCCTGGAGTGGAAATGGGATAGTGTTTCCATGAATTCTATGATAAGATTACCAAGGACCTCTTCAGGACACAATGGAATATGGGTCATTGTGGACAGGTAGACAAAGTTGGCCCATTTCCTTCCAATTCAGGAAACTTTTTCGATGGAGAAGTTGGCTCAATTGTATGTGAAAAAGATTGTGAGGCTACATGGAGTCCTGATGAATATTGTGTCAGACAGAGATCCTAGGTTTACATCTAGGTTTTAGAAATCTCTTCAAAAGGTCATGGGTACAAAATTGAGTTTCAGTACTTCTTATCACCCTCAATCTGATGGGTAGACTAAAAGGACTATTCAGACTCTAGAAGACATGCTGCGAGTATGTGTTCTAGAGAACAAAGGCAATTGGGATCAGTTTCTGCCATTGGTTGAATTTGCCTACAACAACAGCTTCCACTCGAGTTTGCAAATAGCTCCGTATGAAGCGTTGTATGGTAGAAATTGCAGGTCACCGTTGTGTTGGGTTGAACTCATTGAAATGAGTCTTTTGGGCCCGGATATTGTGGATCAAACCTCTCAACAAATAGAGAGTATTCGTTAGAAGAGTCTTACTGCTCAGAGTTGGCAAAAGAGTAATATGGACAGAAGGAGGAGACCATCAGAGTTTGATGCGGGATATCATGTGTTTTTTAAGGTCACTCCTACTACGGGTGTTGAAAGATCAATTTAAGCCAAGAAGCTCATTCCGGGTATATGGGTCCATACCAAATTCTAGAGCAAATTGGGCCAGTAGCGTATCGAGTGACACTACCGCTTAATCTTGCTAGATTGCACGATGTTTTCCACGTGTCTCAACTCAAGAAGTATCATCCAGATCCGTCTCATGTAATTGACAATGAGGTAGTTCAAGTGCGAGAGAATCTGACTTTTGAGGTCACGCCGTTGCAAATTCTTGATGTAAAAGAGAAGCAGTTTAGAAATAAGACCATAAAGTTGATAAAGGTCCTATGGAGCGGCTTGACATCCAATGATGTCACATGGGAGACAAAAGAATCCATGCGAATGAAGTATCCAGAGATTTTTGCTTGAGGTAAGAGTTGAAATTTTGAGGACGAAATTTTTATAAGGAGGGGAGAGTGTAACACCCCTCATGACTTTGTTTTGGCATGATGTGCAGGACTAGAGGAAAATAGGACAGAGGAAGGTTCAAGTGGAGTCTAAAAGAGCTCCACGCCGCGGCGAGAAGCAGGGCCGCCATGGCGAAAGCGTGTCCAATGGCTCTTTCTGGATCAAAACTGGTGGAGATGCAACGAGGTGTACTGAGGCTGCGGCGAGAATTGAGAATCTTGATTAAATTGGGATCATTTCAGACGAACAGGAAAGAACGAAATGAACGAAGCGACAGAGGTGAAATGTAGAGCTCTACTAGGGTTTGGAGTTTTTGGCAATTGGGAGTAATTTTTGGACTCTGGATGCTTGGATTTAAGTTGGTAAATGATTTCTACTCCTCCCTCTCCATTTTCTTCGATTGAAATTTGGGGTTTTTCAGTTATAAGTTTGGATCTTTGGTTTTGGCCGAAATCCACCGATTGAAATGGATGAAATAGGGTTAAGGAAGTGTGTTTTGGTATTCTTGTTGCTTGGATGTGAGTTTTGAAGGGTTTATACATGATTTGAGCTTAACCCTAGGTTGTTTTCGGTTAGGACTCTTGGGAATCTGAAGTGTATATGGTTGAGTAGTATTTGAATGGTTCTCAAGAGCTTATTGATGCATAAAAGGGATGTTAGAACCTTGGGTTAGGCTAAATTGGTTGAATTGTGATGTTTGGTTATTGGTATATTGTGTTAATTGAGGTATTATGGTATTGTAAGGTTGTTTGACTACTCAGAGAAGGCTAGTCGTGGGATTGGCGTTCAAGAAAGCTTGTGGAACTCGTGTGAGCATGGTATTGACAACCTGAGGTAACCGGGTGTTTATGTGTATTGTATTGTATGATAGTATATATATTGTATATATATACATGTTTCTTTCATACCATGATATAGATGTGTTGTGTGTACTGTTTTCTATATATATCGTGGTATGCATTCAGCTAGATGATGATTATGATGACTATGATGATCATGATGATGATTATGATGATGATATTGACATGACATGATATGATGCAAATATGACATTATGATATGATGATGATGATTATATGATGATACATAAGCATCACCACATGACATTGTGAGATTGTGATATATGGTGGATTGGGTAGTGATAATGATACGATATATGATGATATATGTTAGGAAGGATAAGAATAGAATATATATATATATATGTTAGGAAGGATAAAGATGGGATCCCTGCGGCTAAATCGCCTCCTATGGCCAGGAGGGGAAAGGCGCGCAGTGGACTGCACCTTCCCTAAATCACTGCCAATTCATGGTGGGAAAGGGGAAAGAGAGCCACAGTCCGAACATTAGTGTTACCTTTGGCTGGGTGCACTAATGGGAGGTGAGCTTGGTGATGTCCCAGAATCAGTCTTCACTGACTGTTGGAAGAGAATTACCTATACGAAACATCCTGTTATGATGATAGCCCGTGGTTCTAGCTATGTGCAAGGGAGACATGCAAACCATTCATTTCACATTGCATTCATGAGTTGTATGCGATATATGTATATATATCTATGTGTGGTTGTTCCTGATTACTGAGACATTGCCTCACACCCCTCTCCCATGAACTAACCTTTCAGGTGACGATTTTGGCACTAACCCTGAGAAGCCGAGGGAGTAGCAACAGACATAGGAATACTAGGTCTATGTACTGTGTGTGTAATTTGGATTTTGTAACTTGTGCCAAGTAGAATAGAATGTTTTGTAATGGATGAATGTATGACATTGTAAGGATTGTTGTGGTTGGATGTTGTATGTATGTGTTATGTATGACGAAAGGTATTTTTGGGCCTTGTTGGTGTGTTTTAGGCACTGTAGCCTGTTTTGTCAAGTTGGGGTTTAAGGGAGTCAAATCTCAGAGGAGTGGTTCCTTTGAGGTGAAGCCTCTTTAGAAGAGTTAGTTTGGGGATTTTGGACACGTGTGAATGGTCTATGAGTGACCATTTGCCTTCGGTGATAATTGGAAGTTGTTAGTGATGAGTTTTGGTCAACAAGTGGTCAAATTGGTGTTAGGGGTCCAGAATCTCCATATGGAGTTGGATTGAGGTGAAAGTGGTGTCTATGGATAGATTGGGACTATATTGACTTGTAGGAGTTGGAATCAAGTCAATCGAAGGTTGGAGCATAAAGTTATGTGCGTCGAAAGTTCACCCCAGTATTGAGTTTTTGCTGTGTGGAAACCAATATGGGGCACCGCGGCACCAGGTATTAGGCCGTGGCTCACGAAAGGCCAGAAGAGAGTGAAAAACTGGGGTCATTGAAGCCGCGGCGGTACTGTAGTGGCCGCAACCATAGCCCAGTTTTAGTGTATTTTGGTTCGTTTCCACTGGTATGAAGTTTTGGGAAGTTATTTTGAGTTGTTTGGGTTGTGTTTGGCTGAATTTTGAAGATTTTGATTAAGTCTGGAGGTGTCTAGAGTCAGGGTATTACAAAAACATCAAAATAACACATTTTGAATGCATTAACACATTTATGTCATATAAATTCATAAAATTTTTGACAAAGTTTCATTTTGAAAAATGGACAACCCAGGGTCTCAATGCCCCTCAATCAACTCAGCCAATACACATAAATCATCTCAAAATATTATTACAATTATATGACAAGGCATAAAGCACATTGAAAATACATATGATAATATAATGCAAGTATGGAAAATTAACTACCTTATAGCACTCCCTTGCTTTCCATACTTAGTATGCCACTTTTTGGGCCTCCTAACACTTCGTTGAACCTAATCATTGTTAATTCAGACATTTTGATTATTCTAAAACAAATGAGCTTAGAGATCTAATATCAAATGAACACAAGAGAAATAAAGAACAAAGTTGGAGTTTCTTGAAGATTGAAGAGTTGTTTCACATGTTTTAGGAAACTATTTGAAAAAGAAGGTAGTTAAGCTTTGAATATCAATTCACCTAATATTAAATGAGATAACTAACTGAATGATTAATGATTAGCTCATGATTTCAAAATGGTTTTCAAGAAAAGAGCTATCTTATGAGGATAAAGATCCAATTTCAAATTGATTCTAAGTGTTCAATTGCTTTTCATGAAAATGTTTTAACTTATGGGGATAAGATCTCAATTTCAAAGATGTTTCTAAGGGTTTACCTTATTTTCAAGATAATGTCTTACCTTATATGCATAATCATTTAAGGTTTTGGGGATAAAGACTCAATCTCAAAGTTTTTTCAAAGTCTGTTCTTCAATTTCATGAAAAGGGATTGACGTTATCCATATAACACAGCTTGGGGATCAAGTTCTTAAGTTTGTCCAGGTGGTTATCCTGATATAGTTAACATCTTATCCGCATAAGGAAATGAACAGTTAAGGTAAGTGGTACTGTACAGCTCGTTATTCGCATAACCTAAGGAGGTTATCCGCATAACGTGTGTTACAGAGCACTTGGACTCTTCTCTGTTAAAAGGTTATCCGCATAACCTATATTTTAGAATACTTGAACTTTCCTTGGGTAAGTAGATTATCCGCATAACCTAGGGAGATTATCCACATAACCTATATTACAGAACTAATAGCTTCTCTTTAGCAAAATAGGTTATCCGCATAACCTTAGGAGGTTATCCTGATAACCTAAGTTTCACAAAAGCTCAGTTTGAGAAAAACTTAACGTTATCCTAATAACTGAGTGGTTTTCATGAAAATGATTTTGAGCTAAACCTTAGTCATTCTAGGTAGTACGTTATCTGCATAACCTAATTAGGTTATCCACATAACAAAAAGATCTACGTTGAAAACAAAAACAAATAGTTACCCATTATTCGCATAACCTGAGGAGGTTATCTGCATAACCTCTATCAGATGCATTTAATGCGATAGGTGAACAGCTATTTTACTGAGAGTAATAGCTAATCTTTATTTCCAACAGATAGTTTTGCCCCAAGACTACAAATAGGACCTCATTTAAGTTGTTGGGTAATGAAAAAAATAATATACACACCAAAACTCTGCTGATTCATTCAAAGCTTACCTACCCTCTGTTGTTCTCATTCATTGTATCTCAACTTTCATATTTACTCTTTTGAGAGAGTTTTCATTCTGTAAAACATCTACACACTTGTAGAGAGTACTTAGTGTGAGATTATACTAAGGGAGATAGTCGTATTCTTGAGTAAGAAGAGTGAGAGAACTTGTTTCAGTTCAAAGTTTGGGCTAGTGTTATACTGTGATCATTGCAAGAACCCATTCAAATCTTACAAGAGATAGTGGAAAAATCTCAAGTGGTGGCTTGGGGACTGCACATAGGTTAAGTGGAACAGACCAAACCAGGATAAACTACTGAGTTCTCTTCCCTTTGCTCTTTATTTCTTATACTTTATTTTCAGTTATCTTTTTAGTATCACTATTGTATTTTGTCTTTGCAGAAAAATTTCAATCTTCCCAATTCACCTCCCTCTTTGGAAGCCAGCTGAGCTAACAATTATATCATCATTTAATCCATTTAGCCACTAATTTTCGGAATTACACTAAACTATGCTCACAAATCCCTAACTTTTCCACTTACTTTTCCTTTGATCTTTCTTTGTACAACACACTTGTTCTTAAGGTTTTGGACCATGGGAAGTCCATTTTTGAAGTCAAAATAATGAAATTCCAACTCAAAATGCTCCAAAACACATAAAATTGAAAAAATGACATAAAATTGAAGAAAAATTATTTTCTTCAAAACACATTAAACTAGCCATAGATTCTTGCTTCTAGTGGTTAATCTGAGTTTTTCCCTAAGTTTAATGGTTGATTAACCCATTTCTTTGCTTAATAATGCCATGGCTGAAACCCTAAGAGGATGGAGAAGAAAAACTAAGCCATAAACCCTGCTCCAAACCTTGCAAACATCAAGCTTGAACTAGTAGAAACAACTTACCAAAACTTAGCTTTCAATCTTGCCTTAAGCTTTCTCTTCTCCTTCTCTCTTTTCTCCTCTTCCTCTTTGCATTTTTTTCTTTCTATTTGCTGCTAGAAATGGTCGTGCAGATGAAGAGGAAAGAGAGTGCTTAATGACTTAATTAGGTGGCTTAACAATGTACTTAATCATGGTTAATCACTTAATTAACCTAAGTTATTTTCAGCCAAAAAAAGCAACAACTTCTTGGAGAAGTTTTGCCAAAAACCAAGCTGCCCATTTTGCACGCCTAATAAGAGTGTTCCAAGTGTCCAGTACACTCAATTTTTCCTGGCCTAGATATATCTTGAACCGGGTAATTTTTAACCGTACCAACAAAACTGCTTTTTACAGTAATTTAGCATATTTGGGCATCAGGACTATTCTAATTTTATTTTTACATTTTCATAATTATCCTGTGCCAAATGGTATCTGTGTATGGCCCGTATCCTGTCCCAGTTACCTTTCAACCATTGGTAGGGCCCACAGTTTACTTTATCGATTTACTGTTACTTTTGGACATTCGGCGCTGATTATTTCTTTTTTCTTGAACATTAACCCTCAGTGTCATATACCATTGGACTTCTCTTGTCGAGGCCTTCATTTTGACAGTAATTTTACATGTTTACAAAATTACCCCTGACCCACGTCATTAGCTATAATTTATGAAACATTTGGGTCTTTAGCTGTAATTTTTGCCAAAGACTTTTGCACTTGGACTCCAAAATTTATTGACTTTAGGGACATGGATGTCATTTTGATAATTCTTTAGAAAAAAAATATAATTTTCTAATTTCTCCTCCCAATTGGGAAAAATGACATTTTTGCCCTTATTCATGTAAAATGGTGTCGGTCCATTTTCGTAAATTTCTTATACATTTAATGTTATTGTTTATTTCTTCCTCTTTTATTACTTTATATCCAATAGAATTTCGGGATATTACATTGTATTTTTACAACAACAAAAATTCAAACTTCCCAATTCACCTTCTTTTGAAAAGCCAACATTCCTAACAAAAGGAAGGACGAAGGGAAGGCTAGGAAGAAGATAAAAGGCTTTGGAAAAATTCCATGGTAGCAACTTATTAATATCCTTGCTTTTTTATTTTGTTTCAAGTAGTTTATTTGAATTGATAATTATATTGTCATTTTATGAAAAATGTAACACCTTGACTTTTGACCTTTCTCCCATGTATTAAATTATTATAGGATTCATTTATACCTTATTAGGACCTTGAATCATATAATATGTCATAATAAAATTTTCCACAATTCTGTTACTATTCATGTAGTATAAATTCTTTTTACTGACCAAACTTCGGAAAATCATAACTAATTCCACAAAAATTATATGTTAGTGATTCTAGTCTCTAAGAAGATTTCCTACATGGGAAAAATCTAAAACAGAGCAATGACTGGGCCACTTTGTACAGTAAATTTTCTTAAACCTACTATTCATTTGGTCAATTTCAGAAAATCCACTATAATTCGCATACACATCAAATTTGAGTGATCTCTGGACCATTTGAAATCTCTTTTTGCCAACTTAACATTCATATATTATACATCAAAATGTCCAATTAGTGTCAAGTTCACTATCAAGAGGTCAGAATGACCATTTGCATCCAAGTATATTGCAATGCAAAAGATATAAAATATTTACATGGCTATAATTTATCTTCATATCATGTCGTACATACCTAAAGGAACCTAAAGGCCTGAAGAAACAGATTTAACATCATTTTCACCAATTTATAAAAAACCTCAAAACTCATGGCCATTGTAAGTGACAACATGTTAATCACCCAGTACTTTCTCCTTTCCTTTCTCTTCCTTGGTGGCCTTGCCATAGTTGTTTCCTAGACATGGTTAGCATGTTGGAATGTGAGATTCAAAGAATCTTAGTAGTAATTACCATTCAAGCATATATATTATCACAATTAACAATAAGGTTCATATAAACAAACAACAATCACTTGAACACATCAAATAACATAATTCTATAAAAAATTTGGGCAACATTTCAGTTTGCAAATGGGATATCTAGAGGTTACAAACCTCTTTATTTAGGTCAACCAACAATCACAAATCATCAAAACAACCATGTGACAAGTGATCATGCTCATAGAAATCATAAAAGACAACATAGTGCAAAAATCTGTAACATTACTACCTTTGAGTATTCCCTAACTTCCTGCACTTGGTACACCACTTCTTGAGCCTTCCACAACTTCCTTGAACCTAGTCATATTATCATTTAAGCATTTTAGCCACTGGTTTCAAGAGCAATATCATATAGTACTCATAAAACCTTAAATTCTCATTTTTCTTTCCTTTAAGATTTTCTTGAAACCAACACTTTTACTTAACTAATTTGGACCCAAGGAATCTATTTTTAGGGTAAAAAAAATGAAATTCCAACTCTAAACACAAATCCTAACTGACCAAAAATCAAGGGAAATGGAGAAATTTTGCTATATTACATAATACCTCAAACTAATACCATTTTCATGCTTTAGGTGACTAGTTTTGCATTTCCCCTAAGTTTGGTGAACAAAACTCATTTCTTTCATGGTTTAGGGTCTTGACAGAAATGTTAAGAGAGGGTGGAGAAAGAAAACACTCCATGAAACAACCATCTAATACTCCACATAGCAAGCTTAGGGTAGTAAAACAACTTACCACAACTTATTCCTTGAAATTTCCTCAAGCTTTCTCTTCTTCTTTCTCTCATTTCTCACTTTCTTTCTTGCATTTTCTTCCCCTATTTTGCTGCTGGGAGTGTCATTCAGAATGGAGAAGAAACAAAGGGATTTATTCTTGAATCAGAAGTTTTGATGATTCCAAACAACTAGAACTTCAAAATAAAAATATCATAGGAATGTGAAAGGATTAAGTGAAGAAATCCAAAGAAGAACATAAGAAAACTTAGTTTTAGGATTTCTACTCTTCTAATATGGGTAAAAAGCTTTGATCTTATTTCTTTTAATTTTCCACAACTTCTGGATATGTTATTTGGAAGTTATCCTATGTCAGCATATGTTAGTTTTGAAAAATAAGGACTAACAGATGAATTTTGTTTCTTAACTCATGAATATTTCATACAAAATTTGAACTTTGCTTAGAGAAAATTGAATATACAGAGGTTCTCGTACGGACAAATTTCAGTTACGAAATTTGAATTTTGGGCTAAGAATTGTAAATGAATATGTGCAAAATCCGTTTAACACTTAGTCAAAATTTGAATGTTGTTGAAGTACAAAGTGAGTTTAAAGTTACTCTCTCTAACAGACGAACATTGGACTTCAAAATTTGTATTTCAAAAAGAGAACTTATAAGTCTTGTTAGAGCAAGTTTATGACAGATGAATTTTATAACTTAACATTCAAATTTCATAGAGCAGAACTCTTGTGCCATGTTGAACAAGCCTCTGATAGACAAATTTCAGATTTTGAAATTCGAATATCAAGTGCATTGTGAAAACATGAGACAACTATTCAAACTCAACATATACACTTTGAATATGAAAATTCAAATGTTCTAACATGGAATAATTTTAATAAACTCATGTTAAAGTTCAACGTTAAAATCCTTGACCTTCTGTTCTGACAAAATTCGTCTATTGATACCCAAAATTCAAATTTTGGTATGTCAGATGCATAAAATGCAATTGGTGAATGGCTATATTTGTAGAGAGTAGCTATTGGTTAATGTTTCGAATGGCTTGATCTTGTGTCTAACGACTAGTTAAGCCATAAATCTATAATTTGAAGTTGTGGGAAATGAATTTAATCTTGTTTGTACAAAACTTTGTCAAATTTATGACTCAATTTTTTACTCTTACACTTCATTTATTATACCTCAACTTTCATATCTACTCTTAGTTAGAGAGTTCATATTCTGTATAAGAAAAAATTTTCTTCATCTAGAAGAAGGATTTTTGTGAACGGAGTCACAATGGGAAATAGGAAGTACTTTGTAAAAATACAGAGTGTAAAATTTAGGGGCTCTTAGAATAGAGCATAAGTTTGTACTGAGGCATTGCAAGGAGCACATTGAATTCTTATAAATAGTGGAAATCTCAAGTGGTGACTAGGGGATTGGATGTGCGTTAAGAGGATCAGACCGAACCCAGATAAATTTCTGAGTCCCTTCTTCCTTCCCCTTGCATTTACTTTCATTATTCATTATACTCTATTTTTCTGCAAACTTTTGTTTTCACTATGTAATTACATTTTTGCAGAAAATTTTTAAACTTCCCAATTTACCCCCTTTTGGGAAGCCAGCTATTCTAACATTTATCACTTAATGAATTGGCTAATTATGGTTAATTACTTAACCTAACCATAGTTGTTTTTTGTAGCAAAAAACACCAAGCCTTCTTAAGGAAGTTTTGACCAAAAATCCCATGCCCTTTCTGCCCAAATCTAACGCCAATTAAAGGGGTTTGAGTGTTCAATCACTGCTTAATTTTTCCAGGTCAAGATATATCCTGAACTGGTTAACTTTTAACTGTACTAAGCCAATCACTTTTTATAGTAAATTAGCATTCCTATGCTACAGAACTATTCCAAATTTATATTTATATTTTCTTAATTATTTTATCCCAATTGATATCTGTGTGAAGCCCACATCCTATCCCGGTCACCTTTTAACTGTCTGTAGGGCCCATAATCTACTATATCAGTATAAAGTAACTATTGGACACTCAGCACTAATTATTTCTTTCTCAGCTCGTCATGAGATTCGGTTTGACAATAATTTTTAATATTTACAAAATTACCCCTGACTCAAGGTTAAATTATAATTTTTGAAACTTTTGTGTCATTAGCTGTAATGTTTCCCAAAATATATTCACATGCATATCCCATGTGACTTTTCCACATGAGTGACTAAAATGAAATTATCATAATTTCTAGTGGCAAAAATGAAATTTTCCATTTTTCCGTCCAATTGGAAAAAAAACCTCTTTGCCCTATTTTACGCAAAATGATGTCGGTCAGTTTTCACGAATTCCTTGTACATTTTACGTTATCATTTATTGTTTTCTTTTTCATTACTTAATATCCAGTAAATTTGGGATATTACAAAAAAAATATTTGAGTTTATGAAATGATGTTTATGTTTGAATTAAAGCCATGATTTTGTTATGAATATGCATGAATATATTTGAATTTGATATGAACATGTACAATGTTCACAAGAACATGATTTGGATCTTTGATAGTAATGGCAATACCATGAAATTTTGTTAGTATGTTGAAATGTATATTTCTTGATTTATATGATGAATGCCTGATTAAATGAAGTTGCTACTAAGATTTCCCCAAATCTCATCTCCAAAACCCAAACTATGTTTTGGTACAAGCATTATGAAAGAAAGAAACAAGGCAGTGGAAGCATGGAGGACATTGATATTGTTATATTATTATTTTGTTAGATATGTCAAAGATAAGGAAATTATAATTGTAAGCTATGACATGATGTACATTGTGTATGACATGTTTAATGAATGAAATATTATGGCATAGAATGATTTTCCAAGTATTATGAGTTATGTTACATGTAAATTATGTATACGAACCTTAGGAAGATAAATGATTACATTAGAATTTTTGAAAAATGAAAGAAGATAAAGTAAGGAAAAGAATGCATGACGAAGTAGAAGCTTTTGATATCAATTAGAGGACTCAATAAGCTTTAAAATAAGACCAAAGTTACCTCAATTGGATAAATATGAAAGAAGATATTAAATTTCAAAGAAAATGGATCAAAATCTGGAAAATTAAATAGCCAAATGAACGGTAAAATTCATGGAATAAACTGTATCGATTGGCATGATGGAACTTCAAATGGATATTTTATCCATTTAGAAGATAAAAAGTTCTTTAATATGGAGCTTGGACTTTGTCAAAAAGATTTTTCTATAATTAGTTATGATATTTTCAAATTTAATTAGAAATTTAGGGTTACCAATTGAAATGTAACCCGGTAAAAATTTTCAAATTTTAAGATTTTAAATGGTTCAAGATTTTGATATTTGCATGGCATTAGTTATGGATCCATTGGTATGATTGATTTACTATTCTAAACCATGTCCTTCCAGACAAAACTATATTTACTATTATGAACTAAACTAATGTTGTGAATGGCCAGAACCACGTGAGAGATTATTAGAAGAGCTATATGGCTGCTACTTGAGAGCCATGATCAATAGTGTTCTCATTTCTTCCATTTTGTATTCTTGTTTTGCCATAATTTGTCTCATCATATCATCTTGCCTTTGTTTCTGCTTTGCCATCCTTTGTTGATGCATTACTAATACTTTTTGATGCTCTTCCATCACTCTTTTGTGGTCTTCTCTTATTTGTTTTATTTGATCTTCTAATTCATCCACTCTTGAAGATGTGTCATTTCTAGCAGTGAAACGACTTGATTCAAAATAGTATCAATGACCTCTAAACACCTAAGATGGTGTTAAGTTTAATATAATATAAGTTTTGATGATAACAAATATAGGGTATAATAAGGAACAAAATACATCATATATGTATAACATATATAATGTTCCTTAAAGAAGTAAAATATGCATTAGCATGTACTTAATTGAGTTTGTAATGCACTTATCATGCTACGTACTAATATATCTACTATGCTTTTATATTGTATAATACAAGTTGGATATATAAATTAGACTGACTACTTAGTTTGTAAGTATAATATATTAAATGTAGGATGGTCTAAGTAGGAAGAGTGAGCATTGCAATAAAAATGGTAATCAACATCAGGTCTCACTTAAGAAAGAAGAAGAGATATGATGCTCCAAGAATTGAAGATCAGAAGGCAGCGTGCCAAGAAGGGAATGACCACGTGAAAATGGAGCTCAATCTTTGAAGACCTCGCTATTAGGTATATTTTGTTTTCACTTAGGTCTTGAAGTGGATTTAACCTTTGAAGTTTACTTAATCTTGTTACCATATTTTTTGAACAAGTTAAATTAAGTAAATCTAATGTTAGCAAGTGTTAGAATTGAGAAATATTTGCTAACAGATGAATTTTGCTTTTGACTCATTTATTTTGTGCAAAATTCAAACTTTACTGAGTGAAATTCAAAGTTACAAAGGTGTTATCTCTGACAGATGAATTTCAGTTCTGAAATTTGAATTTTGAGCTAAGCATTATTAGTTAAAGTGTGAAAAATTCACATGAAACATAGTCAAAATTCAAATTTTGATGAAGTTCAAAGAGAATTCAGAGTCTTCTCCTTTGACAGATGAATTTTGGACTTCAAAGTGCTAATTTCAAAATAGGAACTTGTAAGTCTCGTTAGAGCATGCCTCTAACAAATGAACTTTGTAGTTCAACAATCAAATTTCAAAGAGATAACTTTTGAATCATGTTCAATGTGCCTCTAACAGATGAATTTCAACTTCTAAAATTCATATTTCGAAGTACACTGTGAAATCTTGAGACAATTGTTCAAACTAAATAAACGTACTTCCAATATGAAAATTCACAAGAACTAACATGGGTTAACAATGGCAAACTCAAAATTCAAATTTCACTCTATGACATATGAATTTCTAAAGTTCAATGTTAAATATATAATTATACTGACTTTGCGAAATTCATCTACCAAGCCTCAAAATTCAAATTTTGGTTTGCCAGATGCAATTAATGTGATTGTTGAATGGCTCTTTTGAATAGTAATAGCTAGAACTTATGTCTAACAAATAGATCTTGTATCTAACAAATAGTTAAGCCATAAATCTATAAAAAGAACTTCATTTGAACTTATAAGTAATGAAATTAAATGAGTTTTCCCAAAATGCTGCTTCAATATATAAAATCTTTTTGTATCAACATTCATAGTTAAACCCAGGTGTGAGGAGTGAGCTTTCAATGTATCATTTACTCTAAAAGAGAGTTTTATTTCTGTATTCATTCATCTTTACTATTTTCTGGTAGAATCCTAGTGTAGGGATAACATTAAGGAAAATACATATCTTGTAAAGGTGTGGAGAGAGTGGATTCACAAGTGCCAACTGAAACTTGTGGGATGTGCTGAGGCTTCACGAGTGCTCGGATCAAACTTGTGAGATATAGTAAAAATCTCAAGTGGTGGCTTGAGGACTGGATGTAAGCCAAGTGGAATAGGCCGAACCAAGATAAATTCTTGTGTTTGATCCTTTAATTTATTATTTCACATATATCCTTCATTACTCTTTGTTCATCCTTGTTCTATTACATCTCTTAGTGAAATTTGTTTATACTCAAAAATGGAGAAAATCTTGTATCATCCAATTCATCCCCTCTTGGGTGACCAGTCAAACCTAACAATTGGGATAGGGCCCAACTATTAGGTCTAGTGACCAACATGATTAGCTTTGATGTTGCCAAATAGTGGAGTAAAAAGTTTAAAAGATATGTGTATTTAGTATTCATTACATTATTTATATCATGCTTACCATATGATGTGAATTGGAATAACTACTTTGCTTGAAAAGAGTTGTATTCAATGTAGGTTATCTAAGGAAAAGGAAAAGTGAGCATTGAAGTGGAGAAATAGAATATAACACTATGCTTAACTTAAAGACAAAGACAAAGAAAGGTTGCTCCAAGAACTGAAAGACATGATGACATCAAGGGAGCAAGATGATTTAAAGAAAGCAAGTGAATCCAAGAGAAGGTGGAAGCTAAGTAAAATGATGTATTTATTTTCTTCTCTTAGGCATAGAGTTAGTTGAGCTTTAAATTACCATCAATCCTAAATGGGCATGTATTTAAAGTTTTGGTAGCAAGCTCATGGTTTTTAAACATGTTTTCATACTAAAACTACCTTGTTCTACCAAGCTTAGGAGGATTTCCTGACAACCATTTCGTTTCAACCTTGTTTCTGCTTCTAGTAAAGAGCTTGTTTGACCAAGATGGCTACCAAAATGCTTGAAGAAGAAGCAGGAAGATGGTGGCTTAATATTAAGTTGATCCTATGAGCTCGGAACATACCTTGATACGGAAATTATTTTATAATATGTCTATGATAAATGGTTCTTGCAACCAGTAAAGGATGAAAAAGAAGATGAGGTTATTATGTTCTAACAAGCAAAGGATTGATCAATAGATAAGTACATAGCCATATTCATGTAGCTATTCTAGTTCTCTAATTAGCTACAATAACATGATGAGTAGAGGTGGAAAACAGAGAAGCTAGGAAGAGGATTAAAGCCAATCATTAGGAAAGGGAAGCCCAATGCGAATTAGATAATTTAATACGCTGGTAAAGGTTGGAAGAACTATAGGAAGTAGTTTGAATTATCAAAGTTTTATGTTTGTTACCTAGTAAATGTCAGAGAAGCTACTACTGATAAAGGTAAAACCAGCAGAAAGAGAACAAACCTATGAAGTAATAGCAGTGAGAAAGAAAGATACTCCTTCCAATTATAGTTTACCTATAAGTATAAAGTATTGTTTTATGAAAATCTGGCCTAGAAATTTTTTAGCAATATAAGAGAACAAGTCTTGAGGATAGTAGTTGCTAGATTAGATGAGGATGTTTTACAGGTCATGAAACTTTTCAGAGTTAGATCCCGATAGATCTTGTCAGTCAAGTAATGATGTAGGGTCATAGAGAATCTTAGTAGGGCTTTTAAATCGCAGTAGAACTCATGGTCATAGTAAACCAAGTGTGGGGTTATAGTAGACCTCTAAAGAGAATGGGAAAGATCAATGAGCTCTAAAGTTCTGATAGTTCTCTGAAAAGAGGATGACCTACAATTATTATTTTAGACAAATATGAAACCTCATTAATCAGCAACTAGAGCAGATGTTTTACATTAGACTTTTCTCTAATACCAAGCCACTAACCAGGAAGTAGCAAAGAAATATGAAAAGAGGCCAGATGTTTTTAATGATGAATAAAAGGTATGTACAAATATGAAAAAGTGGTGACAATGAAAATGAGACGTAAGTACTCCACCTACAAATAAGTATAGTGGCGAGCTGTTTTTAATGATGAATAAAAGAGGCCAATAAAGAACAAACAATAGTGATAAAAAAAGATAGCTATTTGCAAAATCGATAGGGAAACTAATGTATAAAGGAAGATAAGAAAGGAGAACAAGTAGTCACACTAAGCCAAAAATAACTTCTTTTGGCGCTTAATAGTTAGCGATTATAAGAGAAAACGCTAACAAAAATGAGGTGGAGGTTTATCTTGGCAATTCTAGAAATAACCGCCAAGAAAAGTTGCTTTTCTTGGTGGTTATTTGTAGAACCACCAAGAAAAACCTCCGCCTCATTTTCATTGGTGGTTGCATAAATAAACCTCCTCCCTTATGAACTAGTGAGACTAAACCTCCTCCCCCATGTTAACACTCCTGGTCCAATGATAACACAGGGGGTCTGTTATAATGAAAAGATAAGTATAGATCTAGATATAAGTAATGAAACAGGGTTGAGTTGAGGGAAGTAGCCCATATTTTATACGATAAATTTTATGAAAAATCTATTCCTACACATAGCAACGATGATTAATGCTCTTGAAAAGCATAGTGATTCAAAGTTAAAATGTATTATTACCTCTATGGTACTACCATATAAGTATTATGAGACCACCAAGAACATCAAGTGACAATGTAATAAGAAAAATGAGCTTAAGTTAAAGATGAGATAATGAAAAGAAGGCTGAGATGGCTTCATAAGTATTGTGTAAGCAAAATAAATGTCGTAAGATTATCCTTTGGCAGACAAATGATGTGTGTAATGTTGGATCAAGTGTTTTGATGATTTCAAACAACTAAAGCTTGGAAGGAGAATATCAAAAGGAGCATTAAAAGCACAAATGTGAAGAAATCCAAGGAAAAATATGTGAAGATTTAGATGTTAGGATTTCCCACAATGTACAAAGGGTAAAAGGCTTTGATTATTACTTATTTATGTCTCCACAGGATTCAAACAAGTGTTTTCATAGTTATCCTATGTTAGCATATGTTAGATTTGGAAAACACTAACAAATAGATGAATTTTGCTCTTGATTCGTATGTATTATGTGCAAAATTTGAACTTTGCTCTCTAAAATTTGAAGTTCTAGAGTTATCAACTCTGATAGATGAATTTCAATTTCTGAAATTTGAATTTCAAGTTAAGCATAGATAGTAAAATATGAAAAATTCGTCTGATGTCTTGTCAAAATTTGAATGTTATTAAAGTACATAAAAAGACAGACAAATTTTGGATGTCAAAATTTGAATTTTGAAATAAGAACTGGTGAGTCATGTTAGAGTATGTCTTTAACAGACAAACTTTGAAGTGTAAAATATAAATTTCATAGAGGAGAACTTTTGTAACATGTTAAGGAAACCTCTAACAGATGAATTTTAGATCCTAAAATTCAAATTTCGAGTGCACTATGAAAACATGAGACAACGGTTCAAACTCAACAAATGTACTTTGAATATGAAAATTCGTATGTTCTAACATGGGATATATTTGATAAGTTCAAAATTTGAATTTCACTCTTGAACAGACAAATTTTGAAAGTTAAACATTGAAGTCTTTAGCTTATAGTCTCTGTGAAATTCGTCTATTGACACCCAAAATTTAAAATTTTTGTGTGTCAGACACAATAAACGCAGTTGGTGAATGGCTAGTTTTGTAGAATAACCATTCATTAATATCTCTAATGACTAGATCATGTTAAGGAAGTTCAACGTTAATATCTATAACCATTTCTAAAATTTCACAGAGGAGAATGTTTGTATCATGTTAAGGAAGCCTCTGAAAGACAAATTTCATATCCTAAACTTCGAATTTCGAGTGAACTATGAAAACATGAGACAACTATTCAAACTCAACAGATGCACTTTGAATATGAAAATTCATATGTTCTAACATGGGATATATTTGACAAGTTCAAAATTTGAATTTCACTCTTGATAAGATGAATTTTGGATGTTCAATGTTGAAGTCCTTGGCTTATAGTCTCTATGAAATTCATCTGTTAACACCTAAAATTTAAAATTTTTGTGTGTCAAAAGTATTAAATGCGGTCGGTGATTTGCTAGTTTTGCAAAACAATCGTTTGTTAATATCTCTAACGGCTAGATCTTGTTAAGGAAGTTTAACGTTAATATCTATAACCGTTTGCAAAATTTCACAGAGGAGAACTTTTATATCATGTTAAGGAAGTCTCTAACAGAGGAATTTCAGATCCTGAAATTTGAATTTTTAGTGCACTATGAAAACATGAGACAATTGTTCAAACACAATAGATGCACTTTGAATATGAAAATTTGTATGTTCTAACATGGGATATATTTGACAAGTTCAAAAAATTTAAATTTCACTCTTGAACAGACAAATTTTAGAAGTTTAAAGTTGAAGTCCTTAGCTTATAGTCTCAACGAAATTCATCTGTTGACACCCAAAATTCAAATTTTTTATGTGTCAGACGCATTAAATGTGGTTAGTGAATGGCTAGTTTTGCAAAACAACTGTTCGTTAATATCTTTAATGGCTAGATCTTATGTTTAATGACTAGTTAAGTCACAAATCTATAAATAGAACTTTATTTGAAGTTGTAGGTAATGAATTTAATTCTGTTTGTGCAAAACTCTGCTAAATTTCTGAGTCAAAGCCTTTACACTCTCGCACTTCACTTATTGTACTTCAACTGTCATATCTACTCTAATTTAGAGAGTTTTTCTTTCTGTGTACTATCTTTTCTTCATCTGGAAGAAAGATATCTTCTGAGGTGGTTCACAAGGGAATTGGAGAAACACTTTGTAAGAGTGCAGAGCGTAAAAGTTTAAATATTCTTAGAACAGAGTACAAATTTGTACTGAGACATTGCAAGGAGCCCATTGAACTCTTGTAGATAATGGAAAATCTCAAGTGGTGGCTTGGAGACTAGACATAGGTCAAGTAGATCGGATCAAATTAGGATAAATTTCCTTGTCCTTTCTTCCTTCACTTTACCTTTACTTTCATTATCTTTATACTATATTTTTCTACAAACTTCTACTACCAAAGTAAAATCACATTTTTTCAGAAAAATTTTAGACTTCTCAATTCACCCCCTCTTAAGAAGCCAATAATTCAAACAAGTGGAATCAAAGCCCAGACTCTCAACTGAAGGATTTAGCCATCCCGAAGAATATATGGTTGGCTTTGGACAGAACATCTTACTTGAAAGAATCAATACTAATAGACCTCCAGGCTTCAGTGTAGAGCACTATAAATATTGGAAGATGAGGATGTAAATTTATCTTCAGTCCATAAATATGGATATTTGGTCAATCATCCAGAAAGGTGACTTTGTCCCGATGAAGCTACAAGATGATAGCAAGTATAAGGAAAAGCCTGAGGAGGGGTAGAACAAAGAAGATAGGAGAAGGGTTGTGCTTAACTTCAAAGCAAAATACTACCTGGTTAGTGCTCTCAACCCAAACAAATTTTACAGTCTCCTAATGTTCCATAGTCAAAGGAATATGGAACACTTTGGAAATTGCCCATGAAGGAACAATTAGAGTAAGAGAAAACAAATTAAACTCCTGCATTGATGAATATGAAAGCTTTAGGATGAAATAGGGAGAGAGCATCAAAGATTTGCACAAAAGATTCACCCTCATTGTGAATCAACTAAAGAGCCTTGTTTGGAATACACATAGCCAGAAAGGGTCAGAAAAATCATCAGAGCTCTAACTATTAAATGGCAACCAAAAGTGACAGCCAAAAAAGAAGCCAAAGGAGAATTAATGGCTTTTGTCACAGCTCTCTTCAGTAGCCTTCACAAATATGAGGGCAAGATGAAAGCTCTCAAGGATGCAGGATAAGAAAAAAAGAAGAAAAGTCTGGCATTAAAAGCTGTTGAAGAAGAAGAAGAGGATTTAGATGATAAAGAAGAACTGGATGAAGAAACTCTTGTTATGTTTGTCAAAAAATTTGGAAGATTCTTTGTCAAGAAGCAAAACAAGAAGTTTTTCAAGAAGGGAGCAGTGGCAGACAATAAAAGGGAAACCAAAGAGCCTATAACCTGCTATGAATGCAGAAAGAAAGGGCACATCAAATGGGAATGCCCACAATTCTTGAAAAAGTAGGAAAAAGAAAAGAAAACTGGGGCAACAACTCAGATGTAGAGGACGAAGATGAGGAAGAAATTACCAACATATGCCTAATGGCACATGTAGTAGAAAAAGCTCAGAATCCATCTGATAATGAGCATGAAGATGAGGTAAATGATTCTGACCCTTCTTATTCTGAACCACTTAATACATTTCATAATCTGCATGATGAATTCATTGAAATTGCAAAAAAAAACTAAAACTAGCTAAGAAGAAGCTTAGTAAGCTAGAATCAGATTGCAAAGTGCTTGACATTACATCTCAACATAAAGTTGAATCTGCCTGATGTGCATCATGTATTGAGCTTAAGAAAAACAATGAATATCTTCTCAAAAGTCTGACTAATCTTACCAAAGGAAAAGATATGTTGTATGCATTGCTAGGTAATCAAAGGATTACATAAGGTAAAACTAGTCTTAGCTATAACCCTTGTGCAGTCAAGGAAAAAAACAAGAAGAAAAATCTAAATTTATATATGAGACATTTTGTACATGCATAAGGGTATAAGAAGAAATGTAACTCTTCCAAATCTATTGAAACTTATACTTAACCCAGCTATGTGAAGCAAAAATACTATCTGCATTGCTTTCTTCCTGTATCTCAATCTACTATCTCAATCTAGCAGTCCCTTAATCACATGCCACTTCTGTAACAAGAACAGACATATTTCCAATTCATCTTTCTTAAAGAAGAATGAACTTGGCAGGAAGGTAAAATGGATTACCAAAACTACATTTGTACTAAGGGAGAGTGCTACTAATGGAAGAGGACCCAAACAGATTTGGGTATCTAAGAAGAAAGAGTGAACTTTGTTTTGCAAGTGTGTCTTAGAACTAGCAAGAGCAACAAATGGTATATGGATAGTGCATACTCAAGACATATGACTGGTGATAAAGAAAAGTTCATCACCCTCAGTGACAAGAAAGGAGGAAAAGTGACCTTTGGAGGTGACCAATATGGCAAAGTGTTTGGCATCAGCATTGTAACACCCCTCATGACTTTGTTTTGGCATTGTGTGTAGAACCGGAGGAAACAGGATGGAGGAAGGCTCGAGTGGAGGAAAATAGGGCTCCACATCATGGCTTGAAGCAGAGCCACTGTGATGAGAGCAAGTCCAGTGGTGTTTTCTAGCTGAAATATGGTGGCATTGCAGCAGACTTATTTGAGGCCATGGTGAGAGTCGAGGATTTCATTTAAATCAGAAACATTTTAGATAAATAGAAAGAAAGAAACGAAGGGAAGCAACAGAGAAAAACAGAGGAGCTGTACTAGGGCTTGTGAGATTCAGCCTTGGAAAGTGATTTTCGAACCTCAAGAGCTTAGATTCATGTTGGTAAGTCATCCCTACTCCTTTCTCTCCATTTTCTTCAGTTGAACTTGGGTTCGATTATATGTTGGGTTTTCAGATTTTGGCTGAAATCCACCAATTGAAATGGATGATATGGGGTTAAGGAAGTGTGTTTTGGTGTTCTTGATGCTTGGGTGTGAGTTTTGAAGGGTGTATGCATGATCTGAGCTTAACCCTAGCTTGTTTTTGGTTAGGGCTCTTGGGAATCCTAAGTGTATGGGATTGTTTGGTATTTGAATGGTTCCTAAGAGCTTATTGATGTATGAAAGGGGTGTTGGAGCCTTAGGTTAGGCCATAGTAGTTGAATTGTGATCATTGGTTTATTGGTATATCTGGTTAATTGAGGAATTATGGTGTTGTTAAGGTTGTTTGGCTACTCAGAGAAGACTAGTCATGGGATTGGCATTCAAAAAAGCTTGTGGAACCCATGTATATGTAATAACGACAATCGAGGTAACCAGGTGTCTGTTTGTATTGCATTGTTTATATTGTATGATAGTATGTATATTTGTATATTTATGCATGTTTCTTTCATACCACGATATTGATGTGTTTGTGTGTAATTTGGATTTGTTTCTTGTGCCAAGTAGGATAGAATGTTTTGTAATAGATGTATGGCTTGGAAAAGGATTGTTATGGATGAATGTTATTGATACGTTATGTATGTGCTGTGTATGTTGGATGGTAATGTTGGTGAGCCCAAAGGTGGAATTGGGCGGTGTCAATGTGTTTTAGGGCCTGTAGCCCAATTTGTCAAATAGGATTCAAGGGGTCAAATCTCATAAGAACGGTTCCTTTGAGGTAAAACCTCTTTGGACAAGTTGTTTGAGTAGCTTTGGACCTATTTGAATGGTCCTGGTTGGTCAAATTGCCTTTGGTGGCAAATGGGAATTGTGAGTTGTGAGTTTTAGTCAAAAAGTGGCCAAAACGTTGTCAGGTGTCTAAAATCTCCATACGGAATTGGATTGAAGTGAAAGTGGTGTCTATGAATAGATTGAGACTAGACTGACTTGTGGGAGTTGGAATCAAGTCAATCGGAGGTCAGAGCATAAAGTTATACGCTTTGGAAGTTCGCCCTAATGTGGAAATTTACTAGTGTGGAAAACCAGTAGGGGGCGCCGTGGTGCCAGGAAGCAGGCCGTGGTGCCAGAGAGTCCAGTAGCAAGTGAAAAACAGGGGAGGTCGGGAGCTATGATGTAATATCCTGAAATTTCTCTTAAATATTTAAGGCTCAATATTTTAAAATCTATAAGGAATTTGCAAAAACAGATATATGTCGTTTTGCATGATATAAGGCAAAGAGGTCAATTATCTCGGTCAGAAGGAAAAATGAGAAAATGACCATTTTGCCCCTGAAAAAAATAGAAGAAGGAAAAAAAAGAATGAGAAGAAGAAGCCGGTGGACGTACGCGGATATTGAAACAAATTTTATAAATTTTGGGAATTTACACCTAAGACCTGAAAGTTTTAAAAATTATAAATAGTCCCGGGTTAAGGGTATTTTTGTAAATATGAAAAATTATAGTCAAAATGAAGCTCTCATTGATTTAAGACCAATTAGTGAAATTTATTAAGGTCAAAATAATATTTATTGGGTAATTAGGATTTAATATTAATGTCTTACCCGATAAAGGTCAGTCTGGACTTGAGAAAAAAGCAGTATTCATTCAAGAAAAATGTGTAGATTTTATATTTGGACCAATTGGGATAAGTATATTATGAAAAATTTTATATCCCAATATAATTATAATTAGTATTCCAATAATAGTAAAATATACTGCTAAAGTAGCTTTATTTGTCCAGACCGGTTCAAAATATATTTGGATAAGTAAATATCTAAAATTTTTGGACCAAAATACTCCCCATTTCGTGCTCCACAAGCTGCACATGACAAAATAGCCTTAGTTTATTATTTTCATGAAAAAGTAAGAAAAATCAAGAACATTAAGTGGCAAATTTTTATTGGTTGGAGAAATTTATATATACTTCCTCCTTTCCCATGTTTTGGCCGACCATATAGTAAGGAAAAAAGGAAGAAAAGTCTGCAAATTGAAGAAAGGAAGGCAGCAACGTGAGGGAGGAAGAAAAAATAGGAAAAAATTGGCGGAAAATCCAAGAAAATTTGTAAGTGTTTCTCTTATGACTTACAAGTGTTCAACTATCTTTTCTTGGTTGTTTGGCTTAAGTTTCCATTAAATATTTTCTTTCCCATCTCTATACAATTTCAGTCTAAGCTTGTTTGAGTATGGGGAGTTGTTTTAAAGTCATAAAATCATGATTTGGCATGAGATTTTGCAAGAGGAATCAAGTATAGTATGATTTAAGCAAGTTTTGAGAAAAACCAATTTCTCTTCCTATAAGTCAGATTTTGGTGAGCTTAGTATGATGGGAAAGAGTTGGATTTTCATTGTTTTGATGTTAAAAATGGATTCCTTGGATCCAAATTAGCTAAAAACAAGTATTGGATTCAAGGAAAACCAAGAGATAAAGAATTTGGATTTTTAGGGTTTTTGTGAGACTTTGTAAAGCAACCCTTGTTTTAAGTTGATTAAGTTGATATTGAATGATGTTTTAGGACTTGTGAGAGTTCAAGAAAGCTAGTGGAAGTTTTTGTTCCAAGTGCAAAAGTAAAGGAAAACATAAAAGGTAGCTGGGTTTATTTTATTGCAATATGTTATTCTTTGTTATTTCCATGATTATAACTTGTTGCCATATTGTATTTATGTTGTTCTTTGACTGGTTTGGCTATAAAATGAGGGATTTTATTCCCCGGGATGTCCATTTTCTAAGGGGAAACTCTGCCAAAATTTTTACTTGACAATATGGTATTTTAATGATTTATGTGTTTATATGTGAAATATTTGTGAAACTTGAATGATATATTTGCAAGAGATAAACTAGCTACTGAGATTTTTCCAAAACTCACCCCCAAGCACTAACATGATAGGTTCAAGTGATGGCAAGACCTCCAAGAAGACAAGAGGCAAGGAGAAGATTAATGATGATTAGATTTATAGCCACCTTGGTTGCTTGTTTTCTTGTAATTATATATGAAATCATATGTATTTTCATGAACCTGTGTTTTGCTGCTATAATGTTCCTTTAGAGTTATTGTGATGTTAAGAATATATTTTGGAAGAGTTTGAATCATGTAAGTAGGTTATGTATTTAGTTTTTGGAAGTTGGTATGTAAATCTGTCCATTATGCGCACTGATCAGTTACACAGTTACTGTTCATTTTAAATTCAGTTTCCTATATGAGTGTTATACATTCTTGGAAAGTAGACATAGAGATCTTTCCAAAGAGCCAAAGATCACTTGATTTGGATAAGTATACGAAATGTTATGAATTTTTGAAGATGGGTCAGAAAATCTGGAAAAGTAGTTTTGACCAAATAAATAGTATACTTCAACAAATTTTATGAATGAATTAGCTCAATTAAGTTCCAGTTATATATTTTTCCCATGTAGGAAATATTTTTAGCTATTTTTAAAGACTTGAATCATCCTCATATGATTTTCCTAGATTTAGTTATGATTTTTCAACATTTAGCCGGGAAAATCAATTTACCAAATGAATAATATTTTGAAAGATTGAATTTTTCTCATTCAATCTTCTAATGATTCAAGCTTCTAAATTAGCTCATTTAGCATCATATATGCTATCATACATGGGAAATAATGTAAGAAAGTAACGTATGACATACGGCGGTACTGTAGCGGCCGTGGTCCCATCTCAAATTTTGATGTTGTTTGGTTTGTTTCCTCTACTCTGAAGTCTTGGGAAGTTGTTTTGAGATGTCTAGATTGTGTTTGGTTGGATTTTGAAGGTTATGGTCAAGTCTGGAGGTATTTGGAAGGAGGTTATTACAAGCATTATAGGCAAAAATTCAGAAACATCCATAGAAAAAGTGCTGTTTGTAGTAGGGCTCAACCACAATTTGCTGAGTATGAATCAAACCTACGATAAAGCAAATTACGTACCGTTTGACTCAAAATTCTGCCTGGTCATTTGTAAAAGTGATCACAAAGTTATCCTCAGAGCTCAAAGGGATTCTAACTGATATACCATTAATCTAGATGAACTTCCTACTTTAGATTCAATATGTTTAATTAGTAAAGATAATGAAAGTTGGTTAAGCCATAGAAAATTGGAACATGTTAACATGAACCAACTAAACAAGTTAATTAAAAATGAGTTAGTTAATGGATTCCCAAAAATTTCTTTTAAAAGAACAGAGAATGTGATGCATGTCTCAAAGGGAAACAAACTAAGTCATCTTTCAAGTCTAAAAATGTCATCACTACATCTAGACCACTACAATTGCTACATATGGATTTGATAGGTCAATCTAAAGTCAAAAGTATTGGTGAAAATTTGTATGTGTTAGTAATTGTAGATGACTATTCCAAATTCACTTGGACTTTGTTTCTTTCCTCCAAAGATGAGATATTTGATGCATTTGTGACCTTAGCCAAGAAAATGCAAAATGAGAAAGGTATTTCTATTATGTCTATTAGGTCTAATCATGGAGGAGAATTCAAAAATTCAAGCTTCTTGGAGTACTATAAAGAACATAGAATTGATCACAACTTCTCAGCTCCAAGAATACCTCAGCAAAATGAAATGATGGAGAGGAAGAATAGGACTTTCGATAGCAAAAGCATTACTAAATGAGAAGGAGCTTCCTGAATACTTCTAGGCTGATGCCATAAATACAACAAGCTATATCATCAATAGAGCTTACATCAGACCAATTCTGGAGAAAACACCTTATGAGCTCTACAAAGGAAAAAAGCCAAATCTTTCACAAATGCACATGTTTGGAAGGAAATGTTTCATCCAAAATAGTGGAAAAGAAAATCCGGGTAATTTGATGCCAAATCAGACGAAGGTATATTCCTTGCTACTCTAGTAGAAGTAAAGCATATATGGTGTTTGACAAAAAGTCTAGGATCATAGAAGAATCTGTGCATATAGTTTTCATTAAAAATGAAACTGTTTCTAAACTTGTCTTAGATGAGGATGAACTGATCTCTAACTTCAAGAACTTAAACCTCTCTAAGGAAAATAAAATTGAACCTCCAAAAATATCAAAATCTACTGATGTAGAAAAAGATATTCAGGAGAAAGATATGGAAGTTGTGGATAATGAAGAAAATTCTCAAACTTATCATCGCATCTCGACCCTTAGTTTTTTTTTTTTTACTTTATCAATCTTTAATCAGTATCTAGTTGCATATATATTTAGTCAAAGATTGCAGCTATACATTTTATTTCTATATACATGCTCCCCATATATGCACATTTCCTTGAGCTTATAGGGCTTCCATACTAATATTAGGCTTCTCAATTGGATCTCCTTTTGGATCCCCATATGAGAATTCTATTGCCTTAGCTTTCCTTCCTGATAGCGCTCTATCTAGAGTGTTCAGGCAATGACATAGCCTTTCAGAGTGTTAAACACTCAACCTTAAGGGAACTCCTTAATACAGCTCTAGAGTTCATGATCTTGTTATGACATCTAGTACTTGCTCAACACATTCTTTTATAAGAAGTTTAAAATCATAATGCCCTTCTAAGAATCTCTTTCGCTTCTTGTACTGTACCAAGGAAATCTAAAATTGAGCATATCCTCACAAATCCATCATGATATTTATCATACATAGCTTTAATAGCATTTGGATTTGGAGTTCTTGGTTTAGTTGGAATAAAAATCTTGCTGGATCCTATGTCTTCCCTTATAGGATATTGATTAGGCTCAGGCCAAATTCTTGTATTTGGGTTACTAACCATCTTTCTTTTCTAACATTAGTTTTCCCCCATTGATTCTTTTCATAACTATCATTTAATCCTTACCGGCCTCTTTCATTCATTACTGAAAACATCTTGCCACTAAACTTATTTTGTAGGTAGGATACTTGCTTTTTACTCATTAACAACCTACCATCACATCTCATAGCTACTTCCTAATCAGTGGCTTGGCATTAGAGAAAAGCCTTAGGTCAATATTCATACTAGCTGTTGATTAATGAGGTTTCATATCTTTCTAAAATCATCCTAGGACATCTTCTTTTAGAAAACTATCAGAACTATAGGGCTTATTAATCTTTCTCATCATCTCATACTCTTTAGAGGTATATTGCAACCTCAAAATTGGTCTACTGTGACCATGAAATCTATTACGATCTCTAAGCCCTACTAGGATCCTCTGTGATCCTACATCTTCTTTTTACTGATAGGATCTAACTACGATCTCATTCTGAAAGGATTCATAACCTAAGGAAAACATCATTTGTAAAACATCCTCAACTAATCCAGCAACTATTATAAGCCATCCTTAAGACTAATCTCATATGCCACTAAACATTCTTAGGCCAGTTTCTCAAAAGGAATAATACTTCTCATCAAAAGGGAAAACTATAGCTAAGAGGATTACCTTCCTCTCTTGATGCAAAGATTTACCCAGATCTTTGCTCTAAGAGTCAAGACCTTTAGCTCTGATGCCAAAAATGTAACACCTTACTTTTATCTATATTTTTTCATATATTATAATATGTACAATGTCCAATTAGCTTATATTAAGAGCTTGAACCATTAATAGAACCAAAATATTAAAATAAAAAAAAATGTGGTACTAATCATTTGGTTCTCAAGTTTTCTGGACGAACTTTGAAAAATCATAACTTAATCCAGAAAAATCAAATCAATGTGGTTCAAGTCTCTAAATGAAGCTAGAAACATGATATACAAGATAAAAATATGAAAAATTCCTTTAACCAGACAAATTAGTACATTTTATTGCTCAAACTTACACTATACAAATGGTCATTTCTCTCTTTTTCAGGATTTTGGTCATAAATTTAAAAATTCATATCTAACTCTATATTGAGCCAAATCATGTATTCTATATGCCATTGGAAATATATATATGTCTAATTGTCTTCATATTTTTATTATACACTTATTTAGTTTATACAGGACATGATTTCAACTTAAATTACTAAGGGTCAAAGCCTCACTCTTATTGGAACAGTCTTGGGAAAACTTGTATATCTCTCATTGTACAGATCCAATTGAATTCAAACCAGTGGCATATTGAACTCAAAACACAGATCATTTCAAAAATGTAAATCACTGAATTTTTGGAGCTCTGTAAAATTTTATATTTCCTTTCAAAATAACTGATACTTACAGTGAAATTTACAGCTTTTACTTTACTGTCCAGTTTTGACCCTTAACTTCAAAAATATACTATAAATTGTACACATATCCAAATTGAGTGTTATTTAGCTCATTGGAAATCTTGTTCTCTCTAGTTTTAGATAATATATAACACTTAACTTACTTACCCTATCTCGGTCAAATAATATTGACTTTACTTTCATTACTATAAAATGAACTTCTAACAATATAACATGGCAAAGTAGAATTTATAACAAACTCACATGATCATTCCATGTTTCAAATCCATGGCAAACATTTCATAATACTCATAAGGACATAATAGCACAATGGCACAAATCTAAAAGTATATACATGGTTTTATACATAATTTCAAAATATACACTCATAGCTTGAAAACACCATCAAGCATCATTCTCTTCTTCATTCTCCTTGCCTTTTCTTTGGACTCATTTGCCATAGCTTGTGCTTAGTCATTTGGGATACTTGAGGGGATGAGAATAGGAGACAATCTCAGTAGCAAGTTACATTCCATGCAATTATGTCAATCATGTCAAATAAACTCACATTTGATCACATTTAATCACATCAATCACATTTCAACATTAAATTGCCACATTGGTCATAAAAATTTGGCAGCATAACAGTTTAGAAAATGGACATCCCGAAGAATAAAACCCCTTATTTTACAGCCAAGACCAATCAAAGAAATCACAATTGCAATATGGCAATACAATTTAATCATAGAAAGACAATGAAAGAACATAAAGCAAGAATATGAAACTTAGCTACCTTGAAGCACTCCTTTTGCTTTTCCTCTTGAATCTAATGCTTCCAATAGCCTCCTTAGGCTTCCTCAAGTCCCTAGACAACATTAGATACATGCTCAAGCCAATGATTTCATGGCTAATCACAAAAAGCTCTCATAAAACTCTTGAAACCCTTAAACTCTCACACTCTTTACCTTAAGCTCTATCTTTGAGCTAGCCCTTGTCTTTAAGGTTTTTCATCATAGGGAATTCATTTTTTCCATCAAATTAATGAAATTTCAACTCCTTCCATCATATTAAACTGACCGAAATCAAGGGTTTAGGAGGAAGAATGGAATTTTTTCAAAAATTGCTTCATAACCTTCCCAAACTTATTTCTTTCACTATATCACATACTTTCTCTAAACTTTATTGCATAAAACTACTTCCTTTCTTAAATCCATATCCAAACTGAAACTAAACAGCAATTGGGAAGGAGGAAAACTAAAAGAAATAGCCATAAACTACTTAGGAACTTGAAGGAAAATCACTTAGAATTAAAAGGAGAATTCTTGCCTTTTTCTTAAATTTTTTCCTTCTTCTTTTGTTTATTCCTTTTCTCCTTCTCGTTTTCTCCTTCTCCTTTGGTGGTTTGCAGCTGCCTCACCTTCCTTTCTTTATGCTAGAGTCGGTCAAAAAGGGAGGGTATAAATAAAGAATAAGAATCCACCAATTGATGCCATGTGTCCATTCTTGAATCTTGATTGAAAAGTTAAGAAAATGTGAGGAAATATTAAAGTAATCTCAATATCCTCATGTGCAGCTTAGGTCACAAAATTGAGCAGCTTTTTTGTCCATAAATTTCAGATTTTTACTTATCCAGATATATCCTGAACTAGTCTGGACAAATAAAGTTACTTTAGCAGTATATTTTACTATTATTGAGATATTAATTATAATTATATTGGGATATAAAATTATCATAATAAAATTATCCCAATTGGTCCAAATATAAGACCCACGCATTTTTCTTGAATGAATACTGCTTCTTCCTGCAGTCCAAACTGACATTTATAGGGTAAAACATTAATATTAAATCATAATTACCCAATAAATATTATTTTGATCTGAATAAATTCCATACTATATTTCATTAGTCTTAGCTCATTGAGAGCTTCATTTTGACTATAATTTTTCATATTTACAAAAATGCCCTTGACTCGGGATAAATCTATACTTTTTAAAACTTTTGGATTATTAAGTGTAAGTTTCATCAAAATTCATAAAATTTGTTTCATTGTACACGTAAGGTCCACCGCCTCTTCTTCTTCTTTGTTCTTCTTATCTTTCTTTTTTTTTTCTTTTCAGGGGTAAAATGGTCATTTTTTCACTTTTTCTTCTGACCGAGATAATTGACCTCTTTGCCTTACATTATGCAAAATGGTATATATCCATTTTTGCAAATTCCTTGTAAATTTTAAAATATTGAGCCTTAAACATTTAAAAAAAATTTCAGGATATTACAATAAATTTCCAGGCTTTGAGAATTCAACTAAATCAAATCATGTATATAAACTAAAAAAAACTCTTTATGGTTTAAACAGGCACCTAGACCATGGTATGAAAGACTAAGCAACTTTCTGATTGAAAAAGGATTTAATAAAGCAAAGTTGATACAACTTTGTTCACTAAAAAGGAAACAAAGATTTGCTTATTGTTCAAATTTATATTAATGATATTATATTTGATGCTGCTAATAAATCTTTGTGCAAGAATTTCTCCAAGTTAATGCAGAGCAAATTTGAGATGTCAATGATAGGAGAGCTCAACTTTTTCCTTGGATTGCAAATTAAACAATATGATGATGGCAGTAACACCTTAAACTATGGCCCATTTCCCATATATTAGATCATTTTATATGTTTTTCATCATACTTTAAGAACTAGAATCATAATATAATAAAAACAGAATTTTTCAAAATTTGGGGTACTGTTCATTTGGTAATTTCCATTTTTCCCAATGAAATTTGAAAATTCATAACTAAACCTAGAAAAATGGTTTTGAAGTGATTCAAGTCTTTAAACTTTTCTTAAATTCAGATCTAAATGGGAAAAATATAAAATAGTAACTTCATTGAGCCAATTTGTACAGTAAATTTCGTGGACTTTTACCATTCATTTGGTCATTTTTCTACCTTCCAATTTTCTGACCTCAAATTTAAAAAATCATATTTCATTATATTCATGACCAAATCGTGCATACTCTATGTTATTTGAAAGCTATATATGTCTACTTATAGACATATTTTTCTTACACATTTATTTCGCTTACATAAGGTATAACATTAACTTAAATTGTGAAGGGTCAGAATACTATAGTTACTAGGCCAGGTTTGGGAAAACTTACATATCTCTTAATCTATAGCTCCAATTACCTCTAAATCAGTGCCATATGAAACTTAAAATAGATATTTCTATACATATAAAACATTGAATTTTTAGAGCTCTGTACTATTTTATATTGTCTTTTAATGTTTCCAGTACCTACCTTCTAGATCCTAGTTTTCTCAATCTTGCCCTGTTCTAAACCCTAAATTTGAAAAATCATTATAATTTGTACACAACTCCAAATGGACTGTTCTTTGGACCCTTTTAAATCTCTATTTGTGTAACTTAATAGAATATATAATTTATATCCCTTAACCTTACCAAAATAATTTTCCATACATTTTCACATGGTCAAATCATGTTACAAACTTGTACTAATCATCTCAAAAGACTTAGAGGCCTTTGATTGTGTACAAGCACAGCCTCGAAATTTCATATAAAAATTTACATGATTTAACAAAGAAACAATACATCATAGTAAATAAAAGGCAAATTATTAAAATCCTTCTCCTTGCTCTTTGCCTCCCTTGGATTTCTTCCATAACTTGAACCTATCATGTTATTATTTGGGTGATGAGATTTTGGAAATCCCAGTAGCTAGTCACATCTCAAACATTTACATCACCCTGCATGCTATAAAACCTCATAAAAATCATAAAAATCATTTCAAGGCAAAAATCACCATATTGTTTATAAAAATTTCAGCATTATAACGGCTTAGAAAATGGACATCCCTGGCACTAGCCCTTTCACAAAAACAGCCAAAACCAGTCTCAAGCATCATAAAAACAATATAGCAAGTCATCATTCACAATAGAATATAGTAAGATAATATAATGCAAGAAAATGTAACTATGCTACCTCATGAAACTTTATGTCTTTACTCTTTGATTCAACCTTTCCAAGGACTTCCTTAAGCTTTCTCAAACCCGAATGCATCACCAAATATCAAATAAATCAACTTGAACTAAGGGTTGCTTCATAAAGAACTTCAAAACCCTAAATTTCTACTTGCTTCATCTTAAGCTTTCTCTTGAACCTATCACTTGCCTTTAAGGAATTCCACCATGGGGAATCCATTTTTGACATCAAAATCATGAAATTCTCACTCCCTCATAGACTTTCACACTGGCCAAAACTCATAGCACAACGGGAGAAAAGGAAATTTCTTTGCAACTTACTTTATACTCATGAAATCTTGCTTTTCTCAAAACCTTTCCATGCTTTCTGCTAATTTCTTGCAAAGAAACTCTTTCCTCCTCAAACCCTTAGTTTGGCTGAAATTATTACTTGAGAAGGAGGAGAGGAGTACTCAAATAAACCATGTGAAACCACTCTAAAACATAAGCTAGAAACCTTAAGAACCATAGGATATATCTTACCTTTGGCCTTGATCTTTTCTCTTCTCTTTCCTTCTCCTTCTTCCTCACATTTTTCCTTCTTCTTTCTTGGTGTTTTTTAGGATATCACTCCTCTTCCTTTCTTGCATAAAGTCGGCCAAATGAGGGATTAATTCTTTTGATGCTATTTGCCCAAAAGAGACTTTCCAAAGAAGCTTTGTTTTTGTGTGGTTAATATTGTATACTTCCTCAAGAAGTTTTGCCAAAAATAATATAAAATATTGAATTCCCACATGCGCTCAGCTGTTGGATGTCCAAATGAGAAGGGAAATGAATAATTATCTCATCTAATTAACTACTTAATCATGGAAAAATTAACTTAATCTTTAATTAGCAAAAGTAACTACTTCTTGAAGAAGTAGTCTTGAAAAATAATAAAATATTGTCATTTCTCTCACATGGGCTGCTGAATGTTATGCCTAAAAGAGGTGTTTGAGTGTCCCCATACTGCTCAATTTTTCTTGGACCAGATATATCTTGAATCGGGTAATTATTAACTTTACCGATAAAATTACTTTTTATAGTAAATTAGCATTTTTGGACTACAGGACTATTCCAATTTTATTTTTATATTTTTAATTATCCTATCCCAAATGATATCTATGTATGGCCCATATCCTATCCTGGTTATCTTTTAATCATCGGTGGAGCCCATGATTTACTTTATTGTTTTATTGTTACTTTTGAACACTTGACACTAATTATTTTTTCATCCCTAAACATTAACTCTCAGTGCCATATATCATTAGGCTCATCTTGTCAAGAGCTTCGTTTTGATAGTAATTTTTCATATTTACAAAATTAACCCTAACCCAGGGTTAAATTATAATTTCTAAAACTTTCATGTCATCAAGTGTAATTTTTCCCAAGAACTTTTGCACCATTTTTCCCCATAAATATTTAGACTTGGGGACATGAATGTCATTTTCATAATTCTTGAGAGGCAAAGTATAATTTCTCATTTTTCTATCCAACAAGGAAAAATGACATTTCTACCCATTTTTACAAGTTCCATATATATATATATATATATTTCTAGATATTTTAACTATCTTGAGATATTACAATGGCATCTTTCTCAATCAATCCAAATACTTAAAAGAGTTGTTGAAGAAGTTTGGAATGGAAAATGCTAAATCAATAGAGACTCCAATGGCCACTGCCACAATACTTGACATGGATGATAGAGAAAAATCATTTGATATAACTCAATATAGGAGAATGATTAGTTCCTTACTGTACCTAACAGCTAGTAAACTGTTAGATTAGCTGGCTTCTCAAGAGGGGGGTGAATTGGGAAGCTTGAAAATTTTCTGCAAAATATCAAGAAAGAGAAGAAAGCAAAGTATAGAAGGTAAAACAGAGTATAGGAGAATAAACTTTAAAGGTTGCATTAAAGAGAAGAAAACTCAGATATTTATCCTGGTTCGGTCTCTCCACTTGACCTACGTCCAGTCCTCAAGTCACCACTTGAGATTTTCCAATATTCTGCAAGAATTCAGTGGGCTTCTTGCAAATGCCTCAGTACAAAGATGATGCTCTGTTTCTAGAGCTCACTCATACACTCTATGCACTCTTACAAAGTGCTTCCCAATCCCTTGTGATACCCCTCACAAGAAAATCTTTCTTCCAGATGAAGATAAGATTATTTACAAAGATTAAACTCTCTTAAATAGAGTGAATATGAAAGTTTGAGTACAAATATTGAAGTGAGAGAGTAAGAAACTTTGAGTAGATGATTTGGCAGAGTTTCAGTATATACAATGTTAAAATCGTTACCCACAACTTCAAATGATGTTATATTTATAGATTTAGGTCTCAACTATTCGTTAGAGACAGAATCTATCTGTTGGAGAAGTTATCCAACGCTTACTCTGAAAAACTATCTGTTAACCAACCGCATTTAATGCTTCTGACAAACTGAAATTTGAATTTCAGTTGGTCAACAGACGAATTTCGCAGTAACCGAAGGTTAACAGCTTCAACGTTGAAAGCCCGAAGTTTGTCTGTCATGAAATGAAATTCGAATTTTGATATATGGAAAATGTTTCTTCGTTGTGACATACGAATTTTCAAATACAAAATTTTTCTGTTAAGTGTGAACAGTATTTTCAATTTGCTACAGTGCCTTCAAAATTCAAATTTTGGAACCCCAAAATTCGTCTGTCCGTAGCTGGTTTATAAGGCACAGTAGTTCATATGATTCAAAATTCAAATTTTCAAAGGGCAAAGTTTGTTTGTCAAAGAGACCTCTTTTCAGACTTACTTCAAAATCCGAATTTATAAATATTGTCATTCGTATGTCAACATATCATTGTAACAGGCTCATAAGCTTAGTTTCTGAAATTTGAATTTTCATATTCAAAGTTTGTCTGTCAGTGAGCAATTTTGAAATCCAATCCAAACTTGATTTCAGATGAACTTTGACATAATTTCAGACGAATTTCTTTAGTTTTCATAAGTTATATTTTGTCTGAAATTTGAATTTCCACAACCCAAAGTTTGTCTGTTACTGAAAGCTCCTTTCAGACACTTATCAAAATTCGAATTTTCTCAAGCAAAAATTCGTCTGTCAGAGAGACTTCTCTTCAGACTTGCTCTGTTTCATTACGAAATTTGAATTTCCAAAACCAAAGTTCGAATTTCCAAGATGACATATCAGTATTTACCTTTCAAACTTCATCTGTTGGAGGGTGTTTTTCAAATATTCCATGATTTAACATAGAATCAAGGTTTTAAAACATCTTTTCACCAAATCAAAGTCTTTTAATCAAATCAAAACATTTCTAAACATCCTACATGAATCTTTGCACTGATTTCTCCAGGATTTCTTCACTTGAACCTTTTGTGCACCTTTGATATCTTTATTCCAAGCTCTTGAAGGTTGGTTTGGAATCATCAAAACACTTGATTCAACATAAACCTGGCATCATGTTCACTGTCTGCATATGTGTTAGGTTCCAATCATGTCTTAAAGAGTCTCATGCAACAACTGTTAAAAGAATATTAAGATATCTAATTGGAACATCATAGATGGGACTCTGGTATCCAAAGGGCAGTGGAGAAAAGCTTGTAGGATATACTGATGCCGACTTTGTTGGATCCAAGACTAACAAAAAAAGCACAAGTGGCACATGTCAATTTCTTAGAGGATCTCTAATCTCATGGTGCAGCAAGAAGCAGAATAGTATGGCTCTCTCCACAGCAGAAGCTAAATATATAGCTACTAGAAGCGACTGTGCTCAAATTCTTTGGATGAAGCAGCAACTTAAAGACGTTGACATTGAAATGAAGGAAATACATATAAGATGTGACAACCAAAATGCCATCAATATCACAAAGAATCCAGCAATGCATTCAAGGACAAAGCACAATAAGGTCAGACATCATTTCATAAGGGACCATCTTCTGAAAAGAGACATCATGTTGGAATTTGTCCCTACTGAAGAACAGATTGCAGATATCCTAACCAAACCACTTCCAGAGGATAGATATTGCAAAATCAAAAGAGAATTGAGAATGGTAAATCCCAATGAACTGTAAGTTAACTTCTAATCGAATCTGTTTACTTTCTAAAATTAATTTGTTAAAACTTTCACTAACTTAAGCTTCGAAGTATTTTTAAGATGTTTTACAGGTACTCCTCATGAGCTTAAATGATAGAAAAAATAAATATAATTGAGTATCTCAGACATGCCTAATCAACAGCTGCTAAAAAAGACTTGGAAATTTGAATGTTCAGCATGTATCTCTAAGTTCAATCTTATAAAATTCATATTTTGGATGTGGTTAGGTGAATTTCCATACTCTTATATTTTTAAATGAGTTGGCATGCTTAAAATTTGAACTTAAGTACTTAACAGATGTATTTTAGTGCTTCACATGTTGTTTTAGTATTTTCAGTTCATTTGAAATTCATCTGTTGCTTAATTGAAATTCAAATTTCAAAATGCTGGTATAAGTGTTGGCTTTGTCCATGTGTTAAACATTCAAATTTTAATTATTCAAAATTCGCAATTCAAAAATTTCTTCACAAAGTCTCAAAATTTGAATTTTGAATCCTAAAATTCATCTTATAAATATTTCTTACTTGTTTTCCTTCAAATAAAGATCTTAACATTCAAACTTTAGCAGCATAACATTCGTCTGTTAAAGCATTTATTGATATTAAGTCTCTATTAGACAAATTTCAAGATTGAAATTCATCTGTTAAAGTCATCCCTCATATGATAAGTCTCTGACAAATGAACTTGAAGGATGAAAATCCATCAGTCAGACAACTTCTCTAAGTTGAACAGGTAACATAACTAACCAAAATTCAAATTTTGGCCCCCAAAATTCATCTGTTAAATGATTACATAAGCTAAACCAAAGGGTCACACTTTGAATAAAAGCAACCCTATTCGTCTCTCACCCAAAGCTATTCATCTTCTCCCTTAATTTCTCATAAATTCCTTCAGTTAAACTTCTTTCCCCACCGATTAAACTGCTACCCAAACCTTATAAACTCCCTCTAAGCATCTTTCAACTCTAATCTATCATGAAAATGGTGAGAGTTCAGAACACCAATGTAGGAAAAGGAGAGTCTAGAACCAAATGTGCAACCAAATCCCAATATGCTGCAATGGAAGAAGAAACCCAGAAAAGGAAGGGTGAATCTAGCAAGGGAACTCTGTCTAAGAAGTAGAAAACAACTCTGAAGGCTTAATCAAAGAAACTAGCCCTAGTTGTCCCTGTATCTAACACCGAGTCAGAGGAACTGCAGTTAACCACAGAGCTACTTTGCAATTCTAATCAAATCTTGGAAGAATACACCATGAAATTTATGGGCAATAAGGTAATAACTCCTCATTACACGAACTTGGAAGATTTTTTTATTTTCCAACAATTTTGATGCTAGGTTTTGGATGAGCAAGTATAGGAATTTGTTGGAAATTAAGCAAAAGTATGACAATGAAGTAATCAAAACTTGGTATGCTACTTTGCATTACAATAACAAAAAGAGGAAATACCAGGTAACACTTAGATCTAGAACTCTATGGCTACCTGATGAGAACATTAATGAAGTGTTGGATATCCCTAGATAAGAGGGATTCAAGATTGATATCTTCACCTCTAAATACATGGATAGGATGATAATGCTGATGAGAAAAGTGGAGAATTTCTAAACTACAAGGAAAGCACAATCTTGAATACTCTCTTTAGAAGGCATGAGAATAGGCCTCCTCTAAGATTGGTAAAACTTCTAACCTAAGTGTATAGGCCAGAGTCTTGCACTATATAGTGTCAAGGATCATCTTCAATAAGGGAGGAAGCTTCAAGCTGAGGCTCACGTGATGACTGGCTTGATACGAGGAAAATTGCCGAATCTAGGTCACATCATCTTTTAGAGAATGATAAAGGCAAGGGATCAAAGAAAAGACTCAACCTTGCCCTATACCTCTACCATCACCAAGCTTCTTAGATATGCCAAGATTTAGCACCTGGAGAAAGGCAAAGGAAAACCCACTAAAGTATTCAAAGAGGAAGAGATTATCAGGACAAGAATGGGAAGAAACAAAGGAAGTTCGATTAGGAAAGAAGCAAGCAAATCAAAAGATCTGTTACATGAAGGAGGAGAATCACAACAGCAAGAAGGTACATCTGAGGCCATCCCAAACATTCAGCCCTCATCACAACCAACCCAACATGTTTGTCCTCAACCACTGCCTACTCAGCCACCTCAACCATTGTCACACTTCATACTTAGACCCATTTCCCATGTATTAGACTCCATTCAAGTCTATTAATGCATTATTAGAGACTTGATTGCATAAAATAACTTAAACAAATTTTTTTTTCATTTTCGGGTACTATTCCTTTGGTTAATCTCATTTTACCCAACGAACTTTGAAAATTCATAACTAAATCAAGAACAATCATATTGATATGATTCAAGTCTCTAAACATAGCTTAAAATATTATCTACATGGGAAAATAATGAAACTAGGTATCTACTTGGCCAATTCATATAGTTCATTTTTTTAAAAAGTACTGTAGCAATGGTCAATTTTTAAAAACACTGATTCTGTCCATAAATTTGAAAAATCATCATAAATCATAGACAACTCCAAATTGGATGATCTTGTGTGTTTATGGAAAGATATTCATGTATAGTTTACAGCCATATAAAGCATTCATGTAATATACATCAAAAAATCAATATAGTACACATATTTTCCAACAGTGCTCAGAATGGCCACTTACATCATTCAACTTTACAAAATACACCTTAATATATACATACATGGCCATTTCATGTCTCCACTTTGTACAATACATTATGTTAGATCTAGATAGACATAATTACATTCAAGTAGAGTCCTAAAATCATACACATCATTTTTGCAAGATACTCCAAACAAAACACCAAGGAAAGCAAATTCATTTTAATGAACAACCTCATTCTCCTTTCCTTTTGTCTCTTAGGAAGCCTTGCCATAACTTGGATCTATAATTTTAGACATTTGGAAAAGGACGAGTTTCAAAGAATCTTAGTAGCAACTATCATACATGCTCATATATCATTATACATTGCAAACTTTTATGAAAATGCATCAAGATTTCATTTAAAGTTAATTATGCACAATTAATTTCTAAAAAATTTGGGCAGTATTTCCCCTTAAAATAATGAAATTCCTAGGGTCAAATACCATCAAATAACACAACCAATCAATCCAAACCATCACACAACATCATCAATTAACAAATACATCAAATAAGCATAATGGCAACAATAACAATATATATGCATAATAGGGTTAGTTAACTACCCTTAAGCTTTCCAAACCTTTCCAAGCTTTATCTCTTTCTTTAATCTCCTAACACTTCTTGGAATCCTATAACGTCATAAAACATGGTCATAATCTATTGGTTGGATGGCCTCATTCACAAAGTGTGCAATAAACCCTAAACTTTTCACTTTGATTTCCTTTGGGTTTTTATTGTACAACATGTAATATCCCAAAATTTCACTGGATATTAGGTAATGAGAAAGCACATAATCAATGATAATATAAAATGTACAGAGAATTCACGAAAACGGACAGACACCATTTTGTGTCAAATAGGGTAAATAGATCATTTTTCCCTGTTAGACTAAAAAATGAGAAAATTATATTTTGTCCCCAAAGAAATATAAAAATAACATCTACATCCCAAAATATATATAAATTACGTGGTGAAGAAAAAGAAAAGCCCTTGGGAAAAATTACACCTAATGACCCAAAAGTTTCAGAAATTATAATTTAACCTTGGATTAAGGGAAATTTTGTAAATATATAAAATTATGGTTAGAACGAAGCCCTCAATGAGAGAAGTCCAATGGTACATGGCACTGAAGGTTAATGTTCAAGAATAAGAAAATAATCAATACCGAGTATCCAAAAGTAATAGTAAACCGATAAAGTAAACTGTGAGCCCTACCGATGGTTAAAATGTAACTGGGACAAGATATGAGTCATACACAAATACCATTTGGGACATAATAATTATAGAAATATAAAAATAAAATTAGAATAGTCATGTATCCCAAAAATGCCAAATTACTATAAAGACGATTTTATCGGTACGATTAAAAATTGTAAGGTTTAGTATAACATAAGTTTTGATAATGACAAATATAGAGTAATAAGGAACAAATGGATCATATGTATCTGATATATATAATGTTCCTTAAAGAAGTAAAATGTGCATTAGTATGTATTTAATTATGGTTATAATAGATATATCATGCCATGCACAAATATATCCACTGTACTTTTACAATGAATAATATAAGTTGGACATATAAACTGGACTAACTACTTGGTTTGTAAGTGCAATATATTAAATGTAGGATGGTACAAGTAAAAAATTGAGCATTAGAATACAGAAGTAGAAATCAATATTATGCCTCACTCAAGAAAAAAGAAAAGAAAGGATGCTCCAAAAATTGAAGATCAGAAGGAAACATGCCAAAAAGGAAATGACCAAGTGGAAGTAGAACTCAAGATTTGAAGACCTAGTCATAAAGTATATTTTGTTTCTACTTAGGTCTTGAGGTGGGATTAATCTTTGAAAATTACTTAATCTTATTACCATATGTTTTAAATGAGTTAGATTAACTAAATCTGATATTAGCATATGTTAGATTTGAAAAACTCTGACTGACAGACAAATTTTGAGTAGTTAAACTTCATATACTTTGAGAAAATATGAACTTTGCTGACTGAAATTTGAATATCTAGAGATATCACCTCTGACAGACGAATTTTGAGTGTTGAAATTCAAATTTTGAGTCAAACATAGTTAGTAAAATGTGTAAACTTCGTCTGAAGTCATGACAAAGTTCATCTGATAATTAAGCACTAAAAGGGTTAAAAAACATTCCCTCTGATAGACAAATTTTGGATTTCAAAATTTGAAATTTAGAATGAAACTCTAATTTACAATTGCATTTGATTAACTCAAGAAGTTTTGGATATCAAAGTAACATATCCTTACTTTTAAGCATAGTGAAATCTGGTTTGACCTTTGATTAGTATTTTTTATACATCTCTCAAAATACATATGGGTTTGATGTAAAACTTATTTCATATGAAACTACACTTAATAAGATTTTCAAAGAAGGTTATTTCACTCAAAATAAAATTCATATGAAAAAGCTATGGTCATTTAAAGTTGAGTAGTGAGATATGGACTTTCAGTTTTAACCTCTATCATTATTTTTATCATATCTCACATAATAAATTTTTTTTTGAAGTGAAACTTATTGCATTTGAAAGTAGACATTGAGAGATTTCCAACCATAGGTCATTTGCTTAATTTGGAGTTAAAATGAGAGAGTTATAGCTTCTGCAAAATTATGTACAATGCAAAGTTTAAAGTTATAGAGGTTCCGTCTCTGATAAATCAATTTCAGGCCTCCGAAATTCAAATTTTGAAGAGAACTTTTGTGTCATGTTGAGCTTGCCACTGATAGACAAGTTTTGGCTTCTAAAATTTGAACTTCAGGTCTAACAGATAAATTTTGGCTTTCAAAATTTGAATTTTGAAACTCCAGAATGTGAAAATACTTCTGGAATAGCAAACAGACGAATTTCCACATCCAAAATTCAAATTTTGAAAGGAAGAACTTGTGCCATATTGAGTTGCTCACTGACAGACGAATTTTGGATACCAAAATTTGAACTTCGAATGCACTGTAGCAATATGGAACAGCTGTTCGCACTTACCAGAAGAACTTTAAACTAGAAAATTCATATGTTCCAACATAGAAACATTTGTCAAAGATGAAAATTCAAATTTTAATTTACAATAGACGAACTTTGAAGTTCAATGTTAAAGTCTTTAACTTATGGTCTCTATGAAATTCGTCTGTTGACACCCAAAATTCAAATTTCACAATGAACGCATTAATTATGGTTGGTGAACGGCTAGTTTTACAGAGTAACCGTTGGGTAACGTCTCTAACGGCTAGATCTTGTGTCTAACGTCTAGTTACACTACAAATCTATAAATAAAACATCATTTAAACTTATGGGTAACAATTTTAAGAGAGTTTATGCAAAAATGCTGTGACAATTTGTAAAATCTTTCTATCTCAGCATTGTTTGAAAAACCCACCTCAATAGAGTGAGCCTTCAATATATTATCTACTCTTCAAGAGAGTTTTCATTCTGTAAACATTTCTTTCTACATATCCTGGGTAGAATCTTAGTATGGGAAAATACTAAGGGATTTACACATCTTGTAAGGGTGTGGGGAGAGTAGCTTCACAAGTGCCTACTGAAACTTATGAGATATACTGAGACTTTACAAGTGCCCGGATCAAACACGTGAGATATAGTGGAAAATCCCAAGTAGTGGCTTGGGGACTGGATGTAGGCCAAGTGGTAGACTGAACCAGTATAAATTGTTGTATATTGTTCTTCATCTTCTCTATTCAGTTTCTACACATAACTCTCTCTGTTTATCCCTGTTTTGCTGTACTCTTAGTGAAATTGGGTTGTGATCCAAAAAGAGCGAAAATCTTGCATCACCCAATTCACCCTCCCCTCTTAGGTGACTAGCCAACCTAACAAAAATTACCCAATTCAAGATATATCTGGATCAGGAAAATTTGGGTAATTTTTGGACACATTTCTCTCTTTCCCCTGCGTGAATTACTGCAGCCCATGATGCCAACCAATCATCTCAAAAAGTTGGGAAAACTTGCTAGGTAAGGAGACAAAAAAGTAACTTTAGTGGATTTATTTAATTAGCCATAGTTAAGGGTGTAATTAGCCACTTAAACCTTTCTCTTTCTTCTTCATTTCACGCATGAACCAACAGCCAAAATAGAAGAAGAAAATGCAAGAAAAGGAAGGAAGAAGGAGGGAGAAAAGGAAGAAGAACAAGGGAAAATTGAAGTACAAGTTGGTAAGATTCTGTACTACCACCTTAAGCTTACTATCTATGGCTTTCAAAGCATGTTTTATGATTTAGTTTGGCTTCCTCTTCACCTTAGGGTTTCATCCAAAATGGGGTTTTAGCATAGGAATGAGTTTTGAACCATTAAACTTAGGGAAAAGCTTAGATTAACCACTAGAAGTATGAATCCATGGATGGTTTGAAGTGAATTTAAGGAAATCTTTTCCAATCACTTTGAGACAATTTTTGTCAGACCATGGGGAGTATTTAGAGTTGGAATTTCATTATTTTGACCTCAAAAATGGATTCCCTATAGTCCAAAACCTTAAGAACAAGTGTGTTGTACAAAGAAAGATCAAAGGAGATTTAAGTGAAAAAAAATTGGGCTTTAGTGAGTAATGTGTTATGTAACTCATGAATCGAATGGCTAAATTGGTTCAATGATGATGTGGATAGGTTCAAGAAGGTTGTGAAAAGCTTAAAAAGTGGTGGACCAAGTTTGGAAAGCAAGGGAGCATCATAAGGTAGTTAAATCCCCATACTTGCAATATGTTATCATACTTGTTTCAATGAGTTTCTTGCTTTGCCATGTGTTTAAAATGATGTTTTGTGATGAATTATGTGTATTGGCTGAGTTGATTGAGGGGCATTGTGGCCCCAGGATGTCCAATTTCCAAATGAAACTCTGTTGAAATTTTTATGAAATTATGTGATACAAATATGATGATGTGTTTCAAACTTGTTATCTTGATGCTATATGATAATATGATGCCATGTTTGGGTATTAACTACTGAGATTCTTTGAATCTCACCCTCCCATGTATTAACCATGAATACATAGTAACAATGGCAAGACCACCAAGGAAGAGAAAGGAAAGGAGAAAGCATTTGATCATTAGCTTGATAATGCTAACATGGGCTATGAACTTGGAACTTTTATGTAAATTTGTAAAGATATTGTTGGAAATGTTTCTTCAAGTTTTATGTTACTCTAAGTCTTAATGAGTGTATGGCATGATATGAGGGGGAATTATGGTCATGTAAATGCCATCACTTTTGTTTTGCCAAGCATTAGGATATGAATAGTTATTTTGATCTCTATGGTGAAAACTCACTACTGTTGAGACAGTTGTAATGTGAAGTATGAATGATATATATAGTTTAAAACTAGATAGGAAGAGCTTTCCAATGGCCAAAGAACACTCATATTCGATGTATGTGCAATATTTGGTGGATTTTTATATTTAATCCCAATTAAAATAATTATTTTGTAGTTTTCATATAAATGGTAAGATTTCACAGAGTTTGCTATACGTATCAGTACAGTCATTGCTCTGACTTATATTTTTTCCAAGTAGACAAAGTTACAAGCTATTACTAGATATTTGAATCACATGCATACAATTTTTATTAATTTAGTTATGATTTTTTTAAGTTTAATCGGAATAAATAAATTCGATTAAATGAATAGTAACCAAAGTTAGAAAAAAAATTATTATGGCATTTATTGTGATTCAAGATCCTACTACGATATAAATGGACTTTAGAATGATTAAATACATGGGAAATAGGCCCAATATAAGAGGTGTTACACAACACACTTATTTCTACCATTTTTGGATCCAAGAAATCCATTTTTGGGGTCAAAATCATGAAATTCCCTTCTTATATTGAACCTAATCTGACAAAAAATTACCCAAAAATAAAGAAAAATATTTACTCCTTCAATTTGCAAACTAATCACATATACATGCTTCTTGGAACCTATTCTTGCATTTTCTTATACTTTTTTGGCCATGGCTCCATTTTCTATCTCTACCCTCTCTCTAGGCTGAAACTTTCAGAGGAGAAAAGAGAAGAAATTCACCATGAAAAGCCTATCAAACACTTAGAAACACAATAGTATAGCTTTAAGATGTTACCTTGGTAGTTTGAAACCTTAGCTTTACCTCTTGTCCTGTCTTTTTGCCTTCAAAATTTACAAGCTCTCTCTCACTCCCCTCCCTCTGTTCAAACATGCTTAGTGCTAAAAATGAAGGCTTAATCAAGCTTTAACCATAAACTTAAAGGAAAGAGATCAAATGGAAGGTTAATCATAGTAATCATGGTTAGGTTTATTTAACCCTGGTTACTTTTATTCAAAAGCTTTTCAATTAATTCCAAGCATGTCCTAGTCTGGTTCAGACGTAGCCTACCCTCAAATTTGGCCAAAAATTGCTTTAATAGTTTTTATGGACCAATATATCTTTTACTGATTAAATTTACCCATACCGACTGAGTATTTTTGCAAAAATTATCATTAAATTGATACAAGATTATCCAATTACTTTTAGTCCAAAATCATTATCTTGACCTAAAATAGAATTTGGCAAGGCCTATTAATTTTTCTTGAATTAATATTGCCTCTTCCTACATTATAGACTAACTTTTATTAAGTAAAATATCAATATTAAACTCTAATTACTCAATAAATATTATTTTGATCTTAATAAATTTCATACTATATTCCATTGAGTTTGGCTCTTTGAGAGCTTCATTTTGACTATAATTTTTCATATTTATAAAAATGCCCTCAAGCTAAGGCCAATTTATAATTTTTAAAACTTTCAGGTAGTAGGTGTAATTTTTTCCAAAATTCATAAATTTCTCTTCGTCCGCCGCTATTCTCATATTTTTTTTTCTTTTTTTATTTTTCTTTTTCCTTTTCCAAAGGTAAAATCATTATTTTCTCCTTTTTCCTTCTAACTGAAACAATTAACTTCTTTGCCCTATTTCATGCAAAATGGTATATACCCATTTTTGCAAATTCCTTATAGATTTTAAAATATTGAGTCTTGAATATCCAGTAAAAATTTTAGAATATCCACTCCATCCACTTGGGCCAAACCCAGTACTATCACTGAACTATATGATAGCCTGTCTGCAGTGATATTGAGTATCAGAGAGGAACAGAATGTCAAGTTTGCACACTTGCAAGATCAAATCACTCAACTGGCCAAGAACCTTAAGGTGATTGCTTATGCCTATGAAGACATCAAAAATTATATCACTACCATATCAGCACCACCTTAACCTGAACCCTCTGTTCCTATAAAATCTATCTCACCTGAAGCTCCTAGTCCTTTTGAGATAGATTCTATTAAGTCTACTGCCACTGCCACTGCTACTACTCTACAAGCTTCAAGTAATTAGACAAGTCTTGGTCCACCTTTAGACTATGCCATAAAGGAAGAAGCCACCCATAAGGAAGGTTCTCATGACCCAGTGATAGAGGACATTGCTCAAGACTTTGTTTTGTCTTCACAAGAATCTGAGCAAATAGAGAAGTTAATAACTGGACTAGCTACTGCACCTATTATTCAAGCAGCCCTCCATGAGGAGAGAGGCACTGTGCCTTATGTGGCTATTGCTACTATTGCCCATAATGCAATAGTCTAAGCTCAAAAGAAAAGGCTCAATTACATGTTTGCTTCACCAGCTCCTCAATCATGATCTGGGTACGGTCTGTTAGTGGAGCAAAGAGCTAAACTAGCCAACCTTCAAAGGGAAGTTCAAGAAATAGTCTCACATGCTGACGACAATCTTCCTAAAATACCTCCATTTGTGCCATTCGTACCTGTCCCTCTTCAAGCCATTCCAATGTCTCAGATACCTCCTCCATCTACACAAGCCCCTCTGTCTGATGATGTTAAAAAGGGGGAGAGGAAATATAAGAAGGATGGGCAAACTGGTGAAGTGGCCGCTGGACAATCTGAAGCTGAAGCTGGACAGTCAAGCAAAACATATGGCAAGAAGAAGATCAAGCTTAAGGCCAAGAAGGAATAGCAAGATAGAGAACCTTAGGGCTTAGATCTTAGGATTATGTTTGTAACTTGCCCATGTTGAAATTTGTGAACTTGTATTTGAAATTTCATTTCTATTGAAATTTTGATTCTATACTCATGTTGAACTTGGTTGAATTTTAATTGAAATCTAGTACTAAACTTATAAGTCAATGCAATGTGTTTTTCATGTTTTCCTCTATATTCTCCTACACTCTCAACTATGAAAACATGCTATGAAAACATGTGCTATATTTATATTTGAATTTTAATGTATATGTTGAGGGGGAGCTCTTAGTAACAAACCCAAGTACTAATCCAGTTTGCAAGTTATTTTGTTATCATCAAAAAGGGGGAGAATGTTGAATCAAGTGTTTTGATGCTTCCAAACAATTAGAACTTGGAAGGAGAATATCAAAGGAGCATGAAAAGCTCAAATGTGAAGAAATCCAAGGAAAAACTTGTGAAGATTTAGATGTTACGATTTCTTACAATGTACAAAGGGTAAAAGGCTTTGATTATTACTTATTTATGTTCCCATAACATTCAAACAAGTGTTTTCATAGTTATCCTATATTAGCATATGTTAGATTTAGAAAACACTGACTAACAGATGAATTTTGATGTTAATTCTTATGTATTTTATGCAAAATTCAAACTTTGCTCTCTGAAATTCAAAGTTCTAGAGTTATCATCTCTAATAGATGAATTTCAAATTCTGAAATTTGAATTTCAAGTTAAGTATTGTTAGTAATGTGCGAAATTCGTCTAAGGACTTGTCAAAATTTGAATGTTATTAAAGTACATAAAGAGTTCAAAGTCACTCCCTCTGATAAACGAACTTTGGATTTTAAAATTTGAATTTTGAAATAAGAACTAGTGAGTCTTGTTAGAGCATGTCTTTAACAAACGAACTTTGAAGTGCAAAATTGGAATTTGACAAAGGAGAACTTTTATACCATGCTAAGGAAGCCTCTAACAAACAAATTTCAGATCCTGAAATTCGAATTTCGAGCGCACTATGAAAACATGAGACAATTGTTCAAACTCAACATATGTGCTTTGAATATGAAAATTTGTATGTTCTAATATGGGATATATTTGACAAGTTCAAAATTCGAATTTCACTCTTGAGCAGACGAATTTTGGAAGTTCAACATTGAAGTTCTTAGCTTATGGTCTCTATGAAATTCGTCTGTTGACACCCAAAATTTAAATTCTGGTGTGTTAGACGCATTAAATGCGGTTGGTAAACGGCTAGTTTTGCAAAGTAACCGTTGGTTAATGTATCTAATAGCTAGATCTTGTATGTAATGACTAGTTAAGGCACAAATCTATAAATAAAACTTCATTTAAAGTTATGGGTAACGAATTTAATTCTATTTGTGCAAAACTCTATCAAATTTCTGAGTTAAAGTCTTTCTACTCTCACACTTCACTTATTGTACTTCAACTGTCACATCTACTCTAATTTAGACAGTTTTTCTTTCTATGTAATATCTTTTCTTCATATGGAAGAAAGATATCTTGTGAGGGGTTCACAAGGGAATTGGGGAAACACTTTGTAAGAGTGTAGAGAGTAAAAGTTTAAGTATTCTTAGAACAGAACACAAGGTTGTACTAAGGCATTGCAAGGATTCCATTGAATCTTGCAGATAGTGAAAAATGTCAAGTAGTGGCTTGGAGACTGGACGTAAGTCAAGTGGATCAGACCAAACCAGGATAAATTTCCATGTCCTTTCTTCCTTTACCTTGGCTTTACTTTCATTTTCTTTGTACTCTATTTTTCTACAAACTTCTACTACCACTGTAATATCACATTTTTGCAGAAAAATTTTAGACTTCCCAATTCACCCCCATCTTAGGAAGCCAGCAATTCTAGCATGCAATAGTCTAAAGTTATGAAAAGAAAAGAAAGGAATGAAGCCTAGTGTCAATAAAAAAATTATAGTACAAATAGGACAAGAAAATTATGAAAATGAAGATGAGTATGTGTATGAAAGTACTCAATAACTCTAAAGCAAAGCAAGCTTATGATGTCTTCAACATTTCCCAATATGAAAGATATTAGCTAGCCTTTCTAAATATGATGAATTAGTAAATGATACCAAAGTAAAATATTAACTAGTAAGTCAAGCAAAGGAGACAGAAAGTAAACCTCTAGTAAAAATGGTCTGAAAATGGGAAAATAAAAACTAAGATGAAATAAAGATATCTAGAACTATACCAATAAAGTATATTTTAAATTTTGAGGGCAAAATTTATTTTAAGGGGGTTAGAAATGTGATATCCTTAATTTTACTGGATATCATACAATATAGGGGAAAAAGTAAAGGATAACATAAAAGGAAAATTTTCCATATTAAAGCTAAAATAGAGAAAATTATAATTTCACCCCAAGAAAGAAGAATGCTTTGCAAAATGGTCCTTAAAGAGTATGAACTAATATGTTTATACCCCTTGAAATAAACTTTTTTGCAATTTAACCCCTTGAAGAAGAGGAAGCGGAATTTTATATGTAAAGAAGTTTTGGAAAAAATTACAACTAATGACCTAAACGTTTCAAAAATTATAAATTTGTTTCTTGTCAAGAGTAATTTGTAAATATGAAAAATTATAGTCAAAATGAAACTTCTGATAATCCAAGCCCAATAGAATAATATTTAAAAGTTATTTATATCAATATAATTTATATTGGGTATTAAAGTTTTATACTTAATATTTTACCCAATAAAAGAGATTTTAGATTACAGAAAAAATAGTACTAAGTCATGGATAGTAAATAGAACCTGCCCAAATATATTTTGGGTTAAAATAATGATGTTTGTCCAAAAGTAAGTTTTGGATAATCCTCTACCAAAATAATGACAATTACGGCAGAAATATTTAATTAGTATGGGTAAAATTAATCGACAAAAATTTTTTTGGACCAATTAAATTTATGAAACAATTTTTTGCCAATAGATCAATAAAATAACATGGTACATAGCTTGGGGACAAGGGAGGAGTTAATTAAAAATATTTAATAAAGTAGAAGGCAAAATTAACCCAAATTAGTTACTAAACCTAGGTTACTATGCATCTATCTCATATCTGTCCTCCAAGAGCTTAGTTAAGTGGATTGCAGCCCTCCCCTTCCTCCCTTTCATGTATGAAATAGAGGGCAAGTGAGAGAGAGAGAGCACAAAAAATTTCAAGGAGAATAGAAAGAGCAAGAAGCAAAAGTTGGAACTACAAACACCAAGGTAGGTTCTAAGGCCCTAAGTTTGTGTATTTTGGTGTTTTCATAGAGTTTTCTTTGTCTTTTTCCTCTAAAAATTTTGGTTATGAGAGAGAGTAGAGAGAGAAAGTTGAGTCATGACCAAAGGAAGGTAATAAAAGGCAAGAATAAGTAACTAGAAGCACGAAAAACATAAGTTCTTACAAGATTCATGAAGTAAATAATTCTCTATAATTTTTCATTATTTTTTTTCAAAGTAGGGTTCAATATAGGAAAAGAATTTTATAGTTTTGACCCCAAAAATGGATTCCTTGGCTCCAAAATAGGTTAAAACAAGTGTGTTGTACAATAAATATTTAAAGGAAAGCAAAGTGAGAAATCGAAGTTAAAGTGAGCACTTTGTATTGAGGATCAAGCAATCAGTGATTTATGGCCTTATTTTATGATGCTATACAATTCAAGGAAGTGCTCACAAAGTTTAGAAATGGTTGGAAAGCCACAAGGTAGTTTACTACCCTATTATGTATAATGCTATCTTACTTTGTTTCTCATGAAATTGTGATGATGCCATGTGCTTGATTGACTGTTATGTGATGTTATTGTATTGTTGACTGGTTGATTTGAAGGGTCTTATGATCCTAGGATGTCCATTTTACAAAGTGTTACCATGCCAAAAATTTTTTGAAATATAATGGCATTATTGTTTTGTTGATTTTTAATGATGATTTAATGGATTGATGATGGTAATATATGCATATTTGGGGTGTAACAACTGAGATTCCATAAATCTCATTCTTTCCAAATGTTAATTAATTATAGGATCAAAGCATGACAAGATGGCCCAAGAAGACAGGAAAAAAGAAGCAAGTTAATGTTATTATTATTACTTAAAATGATTGTATATTATGAGATTTTGTGTAAAATTGTATGGCAAACTTTAATGTTGTACCTTCATACCAACATGTTCCCTTAAGTATTATGTAGTGTATATTAGAGGATGAGGACAAGTTGTGACCATATGAGTGACACTTGCCTTTTCAGTTTGCAAAATATGTGAATGTAAAAGGTTATTCTGACCCTGACTGAGAAATTTGTACACTGTTTGTACATGTGATCAAATATGAGTACTGTATATGGTTGAAAACTAGATATAAAGATCACTCAAATTGGGGTTGTGCATGATTTATGGTGATTTTTCAAAATTTTGGTCAATAACAAGGGTTTTGTAAAATGAACATTGCCACAGTAATTTTTGAACAAATTTACTATACAAATTAGTCCCTTATTTTCCCTTTTTCATATTTTTTTCCGTGTAGCGAATCTTTCTAACTATTTTTAGAAACTTGAATCACCTCAAAATGATTTTTTAGAATTAATTATGAATTTTTAAAATTCATCGATAAAATGGATTAAGCCACATGAATAGTACCTGATTATTTGGAAAATTCTGTTTTTAAGTTAAATTTATTCAAGCTTCTCTTCAAGTATTTTTTGATATTATTATAGTCTAATACATGGAAAATTGAGCCTAAAGTAAGGTATTACATAACCCTTCTTCAGCAAGCTTGTTATGATAAGACCCTCAACTTCTACCAAGGTTGATCTTCAAAAACCCAATTTTAATGGATTTAAACTTGTCATAACAAGGAGTAACATCCTAAGAAGCTTATTCTACCAACCTTGAACTCAAAGCTTCTGGGTTTCCTTAAGTTGATAGCTTGTCCTAACAACTGTGGTGGGTTGTCATGAAATCATTCTTGAGCTTTACTTTTGGGATTTGAAATAGTGCTCAATTTCCTGACAAAGGGTATACCTTTTCATGACAACCTAGTTCAACATTAAAAGATGTGTCTTACGGCTAACTAGTTTGTTCTGCCAACCTGCCTAGCTTGTCCTACCAAGCTCTGCACCATTAAATGTAGAAAGTGAATGTTAAAGCAAGCTTAGTAATGACTAGTTCTCTTTTCTAATGGATAGATTTCCTTGAAATCTATATATAGAACCACATTTAAGGTGGTGGGTAACAATATTAAATATTCTAAAGCCAAAATGGTGTTACATTGATTCAAAGCCCTTCCTACCATACTTAGATGACTCCTTGAGCTATAATATTTCCATTTTACTCTTTGTGATAGAGTTTATCTTCTATAAATACTTCTTTTCTACTTAGGTAGAATGCTTAAAGTGGGGAAACTCTAAAAGAGCATTGTAATCACATCTTGTAAGGTATAAGGACATATTCAAGAATGTGGTATCCCTTGGGATGAAATGTGATTTGACAAGTGCCTGAATCAAACTTGTGGAATATAACGGAAAATCTCAAGCGAGTTGCTTGGAAACTGGACCTAGGTCAAGTGATTGGGCCGAACTAGGATAATTCTTGCTATCTTGATTTTCTTCTCTACCTTAAGCTTTATCTTCACAATACACTTTGTTTATCCCTATTTTAAGCTTCATTTGGTTGGTCTTCACAAAGAAAAAATTTTTTGAAATATCCAATTTATCCCCTCTCTTGGGTAACGAGTCAATCTAACACCAACCCCATCTCACATACTCATCTAGGGTGATCTAGGACCCTATTGCCTGGGTCAAAATATGAATAGTTACATCAGCATTGCCTTCTTGAGTTTCGCCCATCTAGGATTTGATGCACGAGATATTATTTTTTCACATTACAAATTAAAATTAATGTACATAAAATCTATGTAACTACATGCATCCATATGTTATAATACAATAATAAATGGATAATTAACTTTCAATGCATGCGTTAATATATAGTATATACATTCAGTTAGAATAATAAAATGCCAACTAATGAACACCTGGTCAAGTGGTAAGGGGTTTGACCAACATTCCTCGAGGTCGAGATTTCGATTCCTAAGGGGTACAACAGCTTTAAAAAAATTAAGACCTCAAAGAGGTTTGAGGTCTTCCCATAGGTACCTGTGAGCCATCGTAAGGTCCTACACAGCGAGATCCGGATTAGTCTGGAGTAGACAATGAACCTAGGATACCGGGTGATAAAGTATAAAAAAAAGAATAATAAAATGTCATCCTTATTCAATCTATTTAAAAACATCATGTAAAACATTACCATTGTAAATTATTGAAAATGAAAATTTCCCCATTCAAATTTTATTGATTTTCCATCCAAATATAGAATTAAGACTTTCAAAACCCTATCAACTTTATATGCTATGAAGAATAGAAATTATTTTCTTTGCTTAAAATAATGAGAACACTTTTTAAATTGTTTGGCAATTATAGTGGGCGGATGAAGATGGAAGAGAAAGTAGGGATGCATATATGATGATAGGGGGAATCACATCTTGGGACCAGTATCTCAAATTAATCACAAAAAAGGACTTTTAACTAAAAATCAGTGATAAAAATGGGAGACTGAGTTGCAAAATTGGAAGAGCAAGTAGTAAAAAATTTTGCTTTATAATTAATTTGAGATATTGGTCCCAAAATGTGATTCCCCCTATATGGTATGATATTCTCTTAGAGGCTAACCTTGTTATTTTATAATTTTGTATAGTTGGCTTTAATTGATAAAAAAATGTAATCCCGTCATTTTCATTTTTCTTTATCATCTATCACAATTATTTTTCTAAATAATTAAAAAACTGCTTTTTTTATTCTAATGCTTTTTTAAAATTTAAATAAACATCCTAAAAATTTTTAAAGTGTTTTTTTGTATAAAAAGTTATTTTTTATAAGAAAAGATTAAACAAATAGGCCCTAAGTATATTTAACGAATTTTTTCATATGATGGATATAATAGATAATAAATCTATAAAAACAAAAAAATAAGTTCATAACAAATACTTGATTTGGGGATTGCATTTAAAAAGTAATTTGGAGATTGCATTTAAAAAGTAATAATTAGAAAATCATTCAAAATTAATTTTACTATTGAATACTTATTTAAACATGTAATTTAAAAGTATTAATTAATAACTATTAAATCAATTAAAAAATTATTTGCATATAAAAATATTTAATAATTAATTCCAAATTAATTATATATTTCTACCTAATTTCTCATTAAAAAAGTTATTAAAGTTGACTAGTTTCAATTTATTATAAATGATCAGGACTAAAAAATTATTATAATAAAAAATCTCCTTTTCAACCACTCACAACACTACCGCAACGTTTACTTTGAACCATTTCTTATTACTCAGTTTTTAACCCATTGTAATTTCTCTCATAACCTCATTATTTATTATCCTAATTTCTTCAAAACCTCTCTAATTAAAAAAAAGTTTCTCCAAGTATTTCATGACTTAGTCTATACAAACCCTCTATGATTTTTTTTTTTTTGTGAATCTATGCAAACCTCTTATTTTCAAATATAAACTCATTTATGCTTTATTGCCAAGTAATAATACAAAAATTGTTTTATTTTTGCTGTTGAAAGTACTACTTATGGCAAATGTTTTAGTATTATATATATTATATAATCATAAAATAATGGTTTTTAATAAAAAAAAATTCAGTATTTGTTTATAATTGATATTCCAAATGTATTTTTTAAAAACAATTATATAAAAAGAATTATGGAGATTATGACTATGAATTTATTGAAATTAAATTTTTTAACTTATGAATATAATGATGTCAATTATATGCAATCATCTTATAATAATGATTTTTTAATAAAAGTTGTTTAGTATTTTTTTTTTCTTGATAGGTGGTTCCAATAGATTTTTTTATATGAAAACTTACATCAAATAGTCATGGAGATTATCATCTCAAAATGATTGTTTTGAATAAAAAAAATCATTATTTTTCTTAGTTGATGTTCCAATAGCATTTTTATATGAAAACATATATAAAAAAAAAGTAATGGAGATCATGGCTACGATTTGATCAAAATTGATTCTTTCAACTTTTGAAAGAAATTTAGCAAAAATAAAAAACTTGTCATATATATGTAGTCGTAAAATACATAAAAATTAAAAAGAAAATTTGTAAATAGTAATTTTTTAAGTTTAGATTTTTTATTCTAATAACTTTTTTAATGTTTTGTGGAGTTATTAAGTTTTGAATTTTTTTTAATAATGAAATTGTTATGTCAATAATAACTTAAAATAAGAGAATGCCGTGTCAAAACTTTAGAGATAGCTATTTATAGTAGTTGATTTAGTATATATATATATATATATAGATGATGATAGTCGATGAAGGTCGTCCAATCGCTAAGCCGGCAGTCATTGGGAGCCTTATCCTTTAATTGCTCTATTGTCCTTGTTCCATCCTGGGCCGAACAATATTTATTTCCTCTTCCACTCCTCCATCTTTGTCCCATTCACTGTAAACACCATTTCTTGTGCTTGTCACCAATCACGAAGAATCACTACAAACATGAAGTATTTTGTTAATGTATAAATTTATATAATAGTTTAGTAAAAGTAGATATACTTAATGAGTTTACATAAATTGTTACCTGTATTGTGTTCCTCCAAACTTCTTCCTTCTTTTTCATTGGGACATGTGTCCAAGATTTCACTCAAAATTTTGAGGATTTTTTGCAATCTGTGATAGGAAAAATCCTAGTATTCCACCTCCATAATCATGTGGCCAGTTAAATTCATTATATTCAATCATAATTCGATAATCATCCCAAAGCATCCATATATCCCCAAAGAAACAGACGATGCTTTTGTTTAATATGTCACACTCCAGAACAACAATACAACTAGGAAGAGGGACATTGAAAACTCAAAATAAAAAGAAGCTAGCTCTTGACTGAACTTAGCCATCCAATTAGCTCTTGATCAAGATGCATAAGGTCTAGTGTGGTTATGTGAACCTAATATAAGTATATTCCTATTCTTCAAGTGAATCGATACATTCAACATTATACCTAAATTCATCCTAAGGGTTTTCACACACTTAGAAGCGTAAAGAACAAGGATCAAATAAACAAACAACATAAAAAATGGAAAGTTACTACAACATACTACATCCTAGAGTTTATCACAATCTCAGATCAGCAATCTCAACTCAACATTATAAGACAAAGCAATAAAAATGGCAAATGTTGACCCTAATGAAATACAAATAAATGGAAAATCAAACATAAAACGACTTGAAGTATTTTCAAGCTTGATAACACCTATATTTTTATTGTTTTTATCCTCCATATTTAGTGGTTTTAATAGTTAATTTCGGCTAATTTTGGATTTCTAGACGATTTTCATTATTTAAGCCAAATTTTAGATTTGATAGATTTTTGAGCTAGTTCTTTGCAAATATGTTCATTTTGTGTTAATTAATTACTCTTAAAATTTTCAAAACTTAATTCTTCCTATTTTTTCATATGTGCATTTTACTATGATTTTGTACTTAATCAAGTCTTGCCGAATGCTTAATTATGTGATTTTGGGGTTAATCCTAGTGAATTTCTTTCGGGCAGTGTCCATTCCTGTATTTGTTTAATTATTCCTACCATCCCATATCATTAGTTTTCAATTCATGTTGAAACCAATTTTTTACTGTCTCACCATTTTTCACTTTCCTAAAATATCCCTACATAGAGACCCACATGGATTTTTCATTAATGATTTTAGATTAGGTCACCTCATATAATGATTAAGTATTTAATCTAATGTAATTAATATTTGGAAGTTGGATCAAAATGATTAATGATTTAATTAGAATTGAAATTAAAGTTGATCCACATAAGAGCAAAATCGTCATTTGCATAGAAAAATCATTTTCTTAGAAATTTCTTCAGGTTTTTTATTCCCTTATTTTCAAATAATTTAGCCTAATTTTTCTCCATTTCTTAATTTTCATGCCTTCATTAGTTTTAATTAGAGTTTAATTAATTTAATTTAATTAAGATTAGCGTAGTCTAATTATATTGTTAATTATTTTTTGCTACATAATCTTTTTGGATTTCATGTTTTTGTAGGTTTGTAGACTATTGGAGGGCATCTTGGTCATTGGAAAGAGGAGAGCAAAATTTTTATCATTTTCTTTCATTTTCATTGGTCCTCATGTGCCACCCCTTCCACTTATCCAGCCTCCATCTCACCTTTTCTTTTGTAATTCCCTCCTTACCCTTATAGCCTCCCTAAACCTAATTTCCCAATTCATTTGTGTGGCTAGACCAGAAGAGACTTGGAGGTCAAGGGAAATTGCTCTCTCCTCTCAATCTTCATTTTCATTATCTTCATCATCGTCTTCTTCAGCTTCACCAATTTCACCATGATTCTACCCTAAATTCTTCAATCCTTCCATCAATTCATCCATCCTCCATCCTCTTCTACATTTTCCTGCTAGGAATCTTGGTACATGCGCAGCAAAATAATACAACCGAATCCCTCATGTGGATCCATCAATATTACTTAAATCAAGATGTAGAAGAGTATTTTACCTTTGGTATGTGTCTTTTTGGTTCTTTTCACTGTCAAATCCTAGGAACTGACGCATTTGATCAGCTCCCTCTATCAGTATCCACATAAATGGTGAGTCCAACATGAACGGCGTGCTAGCACCACTGTTCATGAATGTCTATACGCTTGAGGCCTATGTGTTAGAAATTGTACACTAGGTCAATCATTGTATTATAAACATTATTCTTTATTATGAAAAAGAAGGTATTTTTTCTTACATTATTATATTATTTACATGTTTTCTTTATAATAATATCCTTGGATAAATTATGTGCTCAGTAATAATTTTTTACTTTCAACCACAATTTTTGTCCTTTTCAACAAGCATTCTAAAGTTTTGTTAATTTGAATTTCCAAACCTATAATATAATAAAAAAATCATCTAATTATTATTTATAATCTATTAACAAATATTAAATATTAACTAATAAATAGAACATAATATTTATATATTAAGGTACTAAAAATAAGAAGAAAAATATGATAAATTTGAGACTTATCACCCTCCTCGAACTTAATATCTGCTGATGCCTTCCATTCTCTTTAATTATTTTTGTGAAAATCTTTCACTACTTTTTCTAGAAATTATCTTCGCTATATCTTCCTTTCCTCATAGAACTTTTTGGACATGTGTTATTTCACGTTGTGTGGTTTTATGAGGTCGAATGTCAACAACAACTGAGAGAACGATCCTTGGTTTGAAAACAGCAAAGAAGAATATCGATGAAAGCATATGGTGAGAAAAACCAATTTGATGTTATCAATCGTTGATGCTAAGAAAGTGAGATTTTTCACTTCAAAATTCAACATTCAAGTAATCAAACTCAGATTTTTTTTTTAATTGATTGAATTTCTTCCTTTGAAGATTTGAAGGTCCAAAATGCTAAATGTCAACAAATTAATTAGTTTGACAATAATACATGTCATTTTTTTAAACAAACACTTCTCAGACTTCAAAGATGTTAATCAAGTAGCTAGCTTACATCAAGCCATTAGTCCAGTTCTTGAAAATCACAACAATGAGAGAGAGAGAGAGAGAGAGATAAAGAGAAAATTGAGTGTAAGTAATAGAAGTGAAACTTATACTCTTTCATATTACTTTCTAATATACTCGATTTCATGATTGTAGAGGATTTACTTCGCATAATATATAATCCATGTACCTTAGTACACATGTGCATTAATGTGGTTTTGTTTGACAACGGTGATAGCACCCTATACTCCTTTGATAAAGAGGTTCATCCTCCCTTTATTTTGGAATGAAACTTATTAGGTACAAAAGCACGATATGGAACTCATCTTTCTATGGCACCATAAAAGTTTACGTAAAAAGCTTCCATTTATCAGCATTTGCTTTTCTAAGAGAAAGAAAAAGAAAAGTGAAGGTATATCTCTTGCTCCATTTAAATGAGATTTAAATGAGGCAAGAAGGCCATCTTTAAAAAGAGGGGGAAAAAAGGTGGTAAGAAGGCCCGTGTCTGGCAAACGTCGCAATCAGTAATAGCCTAGCCTCATAACGTTGACAAAACGGATGTCAAAAAGAAATGCTTATATCTAAATCACATGAATGAATCTCATCCTTGCATGTTAAAATCATGAAACGTCCTTGCTCTTTCTATGAGCATTCTGGATCCACAGACCTAAAATATCGACTGGAATTCCACCCTAACAACTTTATAGTTAACCAAAAAAATGTGAAACACAAAAAATGTCTCTATTTATGTGTGTATCGTATTTTGACATAATTAATTATCAAGGAAGTAGTAAAACAAGATTTGACAATTTTAATGAATTATGAAATGACTTCCTTTGGCAGTAACTTTTGTTGCCTTTGAAGATATACTTGGTGGCAACTTTTCAATGTTGTTGCTAATGATCTTACTTTTTATTTATTTATTTAATATAGGGCAATAAAATTGCTCGCCATTGAAAGCTACTTTTGACCAAAAAAATTATAATTTTTTAAGCATTGAAGTGGTAATTTGTTTTTATATTGATCAAGAACAAAATCATGGAAAAATGACTAATACAATTAATATTGGAACCTATAACATGTTAGTAAAACAAAAATATTCTAATAACTATTAAATCAAATGGAAATGAGTAAAATAATGTATCAAATATTATAGCCATAATCTTCCTAGCTAAAAAAGATCCTCCTATATAAGTATTATCCTATGAATTCTTCAACCTAAAACAAATAAAAAATTCCCTACGTAATGGTTTTTCAAGGTTTTCAGCTTGTGCAATCGTTCCATTTTTCATCACCTGTTTCCATATATAAGTTAGTGTTACTGTCATGTTACAGAAATTGATTTCTAGGGAATTATGAAGAATAGTGTAACATCCTATGCACTGATTAACTAAATTAATGGTCAATTATCACCATTTAGTTTCTAATTAATGTAATTACTGAAAATATGGGTCATTAAGATTTCATTTGTGATTTTTTTAGAACAACTAGGTTTTAGGAGCAAATATGGAAAATCATTGCAAATAATTATCCCTCTGCGATTTCTAGCTCTACAAGTTTTTTTTTTTTTTTACCATCAGCTCTATAAGTGTTCAAAAACATGAAAATAAGAGAGAGAGAGAGAGAGAGAGACTTATGTAATTTTTGTAATTGTTTTATACTTCCAGTATGGCTGTTTAATACTTTTATATTTGTAATTGTTATTTAAATGGATAATTTGTCTACATAGTGTGTGCGTGAGAGAGAGAGAGAGAGAGAGAGAGAGAGAGTTAGCCATTTCATTTTAATAACCTTAAAGGCCCACCCATATAGACCCAATATAGTACAGGCTAAACTGTACTGTCTGACCATATCAATAAACAACAGTGCCTAACTTAAAAAAGTGATCACTAACATAATTAGGCCACAAGGACTGATCGATCCAGAATGAAAATTACAGATGGCGGCCATATTTTGTGGGTGGGCTAGTAACAGTGCGTAACTTAAAAAAGTGATCACTAACATAATTTAAATTTGTTAATGTTAATATTTTTAGGGGTTATTTTTTAATTGAAAATTGAATTAAAATTTAAGCGTATTTAATTGAAATTATTGGTGTTTAAATTATATTAAGAACGATAGATGAGTGAATAATTCTGGCGAAACACCTTATCTTTCTGAAAGACATGCTACAAGTAGACGAAGCATGACGGAGAGCATGCTCTTTTATTTTCTTCAAATGTTTCCATGTTTCAACTCCCAGTTGCTCTTGATGACTTTCATTTTTATTTTGTTAGATTCGCTAAGATGAATTATGTTGTTTCATAAGAAAGAGCTTTGAAAAAACCACAAATTGATTATCTATTTTGCCAATATTTATTAGCTCAGTTTTAACCGATTTGATTATTTTTCAATTGACCAATTTTATAAATCAACTAAATTATTTCAATAATTTTTTCATCAGTTTTTTTAATCACCATCTAGTACCTGCTACTACCAACTAATCCAAATTCAAGTATTATCCTATATGAATGGGGTAGCCATTTTAAGTTGGTTTTTTCCAGGTTTGAATGATTAACTTTTTTCTTTAAGGAATATAACTCATTGGTATTCGTTGGTTTCTTAATTGAAATGACTGATCAATTTAATTTCATTTTATAAAGAAAAAGAAACAACTATAACGGCATGTATATATGTTTTCAATTCCTAGCAAGCCAAGGAATGGAATCCACTTTGTATTTCCACTGAAGAGTCATTTACTTTGCATTTTTTTTTTTAGCACCGCATTTCTGCTTATTACTGAAAAATTGGATGTTGGGGCCCCTACCTAGATACATAGTAATGATGATTCTCGAACCCATGCATTTACCCTTTTTTTTTTTTGTATAAAATTTATATATGGAAGATGATTTAGATTCCATCCCAACATAAGAGCAAGCGATAAAGAGACAAAACATCAAATTCAAGGCCTGGATATCCCCACTTCATCTCCGTCCCCCTAACAATTTATTTTTATCCACAAGTTTCTAACCCAAAATCTTATTTAAAGGGCAAACTTGACCCAACCATTGTTTGTTAACTTCGTGAATTATTGTAACCTTTGAATCTTCAAAAATATTGTGGATATGATTGTACCACTGCCACCCACATATTAAGGCCAAAATCAGAAGGCTTATAATATAAGATGTTTTATAAATAATTTCATATCCTATAATATAAGACATTTTATAAAGTTTCAGTGAAATATTTATGAGCTATTTTTAAAAATACTCTTCATAAAGTCATTCTACAAATATTATCTCTCTTTTCTAATGTTTTGATTAATATGAATGAGGGTCATTTTAGGAATTATAATATTTTTTTTTTGGTAAAAACCAAAACTCCCAACTAACTTTAATTATCTCTTTTAATATATGTGATTTTTATAAAATATTTTATAATATGATTAGGATGGGGTATTATGAAAGCTATTGCATTTGCTTGCTCATTTTCAAATGCTGTGATTCCCAAGCGCCATGAATCATAATGCATTGTTGGCCCACAAAACTCATGCTGTAGTAGTAATAAATAATATCTCAAGACGTGTTCAGCAAAATAATAATAATATCTCAAGACGTTAATTATGAGTTATGGATAAGAAAAATATATCACCTCGTTTTACTCCAGATTCTCGTGTGTTGGAGCAATTAAGACAATTTGAGCCAAAACCTACGGATGTTTAGTGTACAAAATTTTAATCACCAAAACCTATGGATGTCTGCAGAAAGAATTCTTCCATACTTATTGAGAGGTCACATTCAAGAATTGTCAATAATACAATTGATAGTAAAATCTATGACAACCTGCACATGGCTCATTTATTGAATTTCCTATAATATATAATATACTATACTCCCTCCGCCGCCTTAATATAAGGGATAAAAGATAAAATCACACAGACAAAGAAAAACAATAAATTTATTTGAAATATAAAATAATTTCCAAAAATGCTCTCATTTAATATTAATAACTTTTATATCATGCAATTAATGCAGTCGAAAAATATTATATTAATTAGGGACATTTTTGAAAAAAAGTTATTAAATACACCAGACAAATCCCCTTATCCCTTATATTTTGAAACATAGAAATTCTCCAACTTATCCCTTATATTAAGAAACGGAGGGAGTATCTAGTTAGCTAAGACATATTATTCACTCCAATCCATTTTATAAGAATATTTTAACTAAAATTATGTGAATTAAAGTAAATAGTTAAAATTACTTAGAATTATTAAATTTGTTAAAAATTACTATAATATTCCTAAAATACTAGACCATATTAATACTTGAAGGGAGAAAGTTATATCAAAGGCATTTGTAAAAATCACACATTAATACTTTATTAAATTTTAAAAAAAGTCTTATATTAAGAACCAAAAATGTCTTCTTAAAAGACACTTATATTAGGCATCAGACCTTCCATTCTTAATATATAACTCTTTTAACCAAATCACGCAAATTAAATATGAGAATTAAAATTAGATAACTACATTTTCTAAAAAATTACAATGTTTTTCTAAAATCACCCTTCCTGAATTTCTTTCTATTTCTTTCTCTCATGAGTTGAATTTGAATATTTTCTAGTAATGTATAATAAATATTGTCTTGTATTCTGTAAATGGTCATATATTTAGAAAGAAGGCAAAAAATCATATATTTAAGAATAAAGGGAGTACTAAAATTTTAAGTTTAATTATATTTTATCCCTCTAATATATTTAGAGAAATATTAATTAGTCTTTAGCTTCAAATAATGTTGTCCTTTGAGTTTGTTTATTAGGTTAATTATATTGGCTTAATTTTATTTCTACCTATATAAATTTTCTTATGATGTTATTTAAAAAAGTAACTAGCTAGTGGTATTTATATTTTTATTATCCAAACTTAAAAAAATATATATACTATCTTATTAATTATCAATTTAAATTTATTTAATTTAACCATTGAGATGAATAATGATGTTACTTTAAAACCATATTAGAATAATTAAATTGGTATGGAAGAAATAAATAACGTTGCTTGGATTGAATTTGGATAGATGCATTTCTAAATAAGAGATAATTTAAGTGCAAAAAATGTTAAATATTTTCCATCTATTTCTTTAATAGAAACATGAAATTTAAAGAATTTTTCACAAATCAGCACAATATGCATTGAAACTTTAGAACAGGACTAAGATCTTTCACCCATTCTACCAAAAAAACAAAATATTTCACCCGTTATATTTTAATCAAAAAATTATTAATAAACACTTGAAAATTTTGTCCTAAATCTAGACCTCTTGAAATACCAAACAAACTCAAAATTCAATTAAATTAAAAATTTTAGGAATGCATTATATAGAACTATTTTAACTAAACATCTTTTGTGCAAAACTGAAAATGCATTTTCTAAGATATCTTTTTTTTTTTAACTTTTACATCTTATTGTCATGTACTAGATATTGGACACTGCCCATTAATGAGTTCAAAAAGTAAATTACAATATTCATGGTCTTGTGAAAAGATCAAATGTTGTAGATTTATTGATAGACTAATTTTCCTCAATATAACTAACTTTGGCATGCTACGTGAACAAAGCATATTATCCTCAATATAACTTTATCATATGATCAAGTTGGTAAAGATATGATCCCATAATGATATAGATTCTAATCCCATTGTCAATATAAATATTTCATTAGTGGATAATCTGAAAATATCTCTATAAGCACTTTTTGAGTCATAAAACATATCTCGGCCCTCATGAATCATAGGAATCCAACTTATCTAAATATTTTTTTTACCAAAAAAAAATTCTACACTATCGTCAAATCTAATATAACATGAACAATCCAAGAAATTAAAGAGGATCATACAGATAAAGAAAGCAGAATTTCCTTTATAAAGCCTACATCCGTGGATTTCTTTTTTTTTTTAAATAAAAAAAAGCTGGTCCAGTCTCTAATAAATTTTCTCTAAAGTGTCGAGTGAGGACTTATCATATTTGATGACCCTATACTCTTCTTTATGGCCTCTATCACTTATCTTATCTTTCACACACACACACACACACACACACACACACACATATATATACACATTATTACTCATATCCCACCATCAGTGGCTTTTGAAAACCACCCTAACTTGGTGGGAACAATGAGACTTGAAAGGCCATTATATCGTAAAATTTTTTTTGCCACAGTAAAAGATTTCAATTTGAAAATCATTTTAGAGGCTCGAAAACAAAAAATATATGTAATAAATTATTTCATGAATAATGACAGAATGAAATATTTCTTTTCGAGTTGTGTTAATTTTATGTTATTTTAACATCATTTATTAGTTTCACTATATCTAGTAGTATATTTTTTTCAAACGTTAAATTTTTTTTATCTTTTATACATTTGAAATAGTTAAAAAATTTAAAAGTCGTCACAATAAATTTTTTAATTTATGACGCTGTAGAATAATCTTGACAACTTTCAAATTTCTTATGAATCCCATGAATAGGTGTTTCACCATATTAGTTGTCTGTCTTAATTAACGCCTCATTTATTTGACATATTTTGAAAATACAAATCCAACAAGGTCTCACATTATAAGTATTGAAGTGTATGAGGTTCTTTACAAATTTGGCGTACTTCCATCAGTTTATAGCTTACTTTTAAATATCACTAGAATTTGAAACCCATGTGATATACAAGAAGCTTCAAATATCTTTAATTAAATTATATAAATATGAATATAATAGGATAAATTTGAATAGAATATGATAATTAAATTATGTTCTTAAAAAAATAACATTTGAATTAACAATTCAAGAAAAATGAAGAAAAAAATAATTAAATACTTGTAGTGGACTAAGAGCCAATAGTACTCAAATAATATCTAACATAAGAAAGTATAACTAATGACAAAATAAATCAATGTGAATACAAAGTTTGGTTCAAAAATGTTGAACTAATATTATAATAAATTTTAAAAATAAATGTTATGAAACAGTGAATAACTATTAATTGTCAATGAGACTATAACTAAACTTGTTATGGAGGAATCTCCAACATGTGTCATAGTAAGTTTATTATTCCAATCCCTAAAATATGACTCTCATCGCATGCATATCCAAACAAAATTACAATATATATGACCTGACATATAAACGTTTATGATCCAATTTTCTGATTGAGTGTCTAATACAGTTTCTCTTCTCAAAATGTTATAAAAATACAATTATAAAATTATATGGTATAACCGTGAATTAAAAATCGGATCGAACCGGCCGGTTCGACCAGTCCAACAGGGAACTGGTCCTTGGTCTGGTCCAGTAATAGATACTGACTAGTGATTTTCAGAACTGGTAAAGAACCGGTCGAATCGGTCAAAAATTGGTAAACCGGTCCTGCCTCTTTTTTTTAATTTTTAAATTTTTTAAATATTTTTTAAAATAAAATAATATTATTTTTAGTACTAAGTAGCATTATTTTTTGTATAAATTTTTTTTCTATATTCAAATATGTTATGAGTATTATTATAATACATAATTATTCATAATGATAAATTTACTTAACAAATAATATAAAAATAGAATATTAATTAACTATTTTGAATTCAAAATATAATTATAGATAAATATTAACTTCTTTATATTTTAACACTAGGTTATAAAACTTATTAATAATATCTTTAATTTTTTATATATTATTAAATTTACTTTTTATCCTAGAATAAATGTTAATTTTATAATTATGGATAAATATCTTTTATAGTTTTATCTACATTATTCAAAATATATTAATTTATTCACAATCGGTCCGACCGTGATCCAACTCCAGTCCGACCACTAAACCTTAAACCGTTGTTTCATCTGATTTAAATCGATCCGGTTTTTAATACTTTGGGTATAACAACACAAATAGAAAGATAATTGAATATACCAATTGAATCCACAAAAGCTATAGATTGAATAAAGTAAGCACACAAGAAGAATATGCATTAAAATTGGAGGAGATGATGAAGGGACCTTATGAAAATTATTGAGAGTAAAGGAAATGAATTTGAGAGGAAGGAGGCTAAGGCCAAGTAATGTCCCCTATTAAGAAGTTGATTTCAAATTGGTACAATAAAGCTCTCATAATATGGAATTATATAAAAAATTATATCAAAAATCATAGATTAGTCAACTTTTAAAATTGATGGGAATCAATTGGAGGGAATCTTTAAATTGATCATGATACGTTACCACCACCAATGCTACCAACAAACAAATCAATAATATGTATTTGATTTCATTTCCATAATCATTATCATATCACATTAATTAACAAAAAATAAATAAATATAAAAGAAAATAAATATTATGTAGACCACCACCAATTCCAATAACGAATAACATGTGATTGGATCAATAATACATAATTAATTTTATTTCCATAATTATTATCATATTAAATTAATTAGCAATAAAAATAAATAAATATAAAAGGAAATAAATATTATGTAAAATGTGTGGGGTCATATTTTTTAATAGTTAATATTATGATATGAAGGTATGAAATCGTGACATATCATACTATTGACCTCTACTTTATAATATATAATAATAGATAGATTCACAAATTAAGGCTAGTAGTTAAAAATTGAAAAACAAAATCATCTTTTCTAAAGTTAGCGTTATGTAATGTTATTTAATATAATTGATCTATAAATTACATTTTCTAATACTAATTAAATTAAATTAAAGCACTTTGAGCAAAACAAAATTAAATATATTATGTAATCCATAAAATGTCTTTTATGGTGAAACATATATTTCTCATAAATATGTCTTATAAACCGGAATAAAGGGAGTAAATTTCAATTTTCATTTTAATAAAAGAGCATCATTCTTCAAAAATAATACTAATATCAAATATAAAATTTATAGGAAACTATATTATTTGTAGGACTGTCACTTTTTTTTTAAGGAAAAAACTTAAGATATTAAAGTCCGTATGCTTAATGTACTCTTTTTCAATCAAAATAAATGAATTTTTTCTACCATTACCCTGTTTTTTTTATTCTAACATCCAGTATCTTGGGGTATCCTGGATTCATTACCCGTCTCAAACTAATTTGGATCCTCATTGTATAGGACCTTATGACAGCTCACGGACAGCGATGGGAAGACCTTTTTGATGTCTTAATTTTTTTAATACTACTGCATCCCTCAAGAATCGAAACCTCAACCCCAAAAAATACTGGTCAAGTCCCTCACCACTTGACCAAGCGCCTATTGGTTTCTACCATTACCCTTTGAGTTGCTTTTATTAATCCTGTAGCTTCAGAGATGTTTGATTAATTCCAATGATATGTTAATATTTTTTATTTATTTTTAAATTTAAAATTCTTTTATTTTTATTTGTTTAGAAATGAAAACATTACATATATATAAGTTTAAGTGCCAAACATTTTTTTTAATTTCATATAATACATAGGCTCCACCTAATTAGAATAATTGAAATCCATAGCAATATTTAACTTTTTTCATATATTAATTTTTAAAATATTAATTCTAATTATTAATTTTTGAAAATGAAAAATAACTAGATTACTATTGAACTATAATATTAAAAATCTCTTAAAAACCAAACACAAATTTAAAAACATTACATCATACAATTCAAAAATAATTTCACAAAATTTTTTTTTATTTTTGTGATATTAATATATAATAAATATTGTATTGTATTTTGAAAAAGGTTCTATATGTGTTAAAATTATTTCATTATTTTAATTTTCTAAAAAATTATAATAATTTTTAAAATTATTTTTATTAAATTTCTTTCTCTTTTTCTCTCATGAATAGGATGGCATTAATTTTTATAATCATCATGTCTATTTTCTTTTTCTTTTTTTTTTTTACCAACAAGAGTTTCATTATGAGACAAGGCAATAAGATACATGAGATAAAGGCTAAAAAACAAAGGAAAAAACAAACCCTACCCGACCCAGAGAGAAACTAACCCTACACACCCAAGCAGAACACCTCTACCCTAAACCACCAATGACACCTCCCACGGGAAAAGAATAGATGAACAGACAGAGAACAAAAAAGCAGAGATAAACAAGCAACCAAGCCCTAATTTTATGGCACAGGACACCTCCCTCCAAAAACAAAACTCCACCAACAATGAAGTCGCCTTTAAGCCGAACCGGGAAGTCACCAACGACAAAGCCATTATCGGGGATGGCAGTTCGAATAACCATAACTAATAGTTACATCCCCTTCTTCAACAAATCTGCCCTAATCACAGTAGAGTTTGACAGAATTCCACCCGTAGACCACACGGGAGAGAAAACAGTAGCAGAATCTGGCAAAGCAAGCAACCTATTGATCGCTGGGAAGCGGTCCATACCCACCTCAACGATCCAAACCGTCCAACGAAAAATCAAGTCACCAAAAAGCCACACCAACTTCCAAGGCTTTAGGCCGCTGATTTCTTCACAACAGTGAGTACTATCAGGAGAAGCCCTACTACAAACAAACAGCCCTAAAGCATAAATACAAAACACCAAAGCTAACAAACAAGAAAACCAAACACACACACTCCATGGACAACTTCTTCACCGGCTTCGCTGAGATTTTCACTGCATGGAGACAAGCCGCAATTTCAACTCTCACAAGGAGAAGGTTTCAACTCTCTGAGAGAGTGTTTAAATTTTATTGTAATTCATCATGTCTATTTTCACTTTGTTGTTGTTGCCACTTCCACATTCATCATTGCTACTGACTATTGGTGTCATCTCCAACATTATTGTCCCCACCATTTACATCAATTCATTTTTAGCTACTTATTCGTAAATTGCATTTTCGTTATAAAATTTATTAGTAATTATAATTATTTAAAAAAAATTGGAAGTTGGAATCATATTAAGTACTCCCTTACGTTCTATCATAAATATAAGACATTTTACTTTAATTTTAAATATAAAACATTTTGCAGAATTAAAGACTATTTATTATGCATATCAAAAAATGCTCCATATTTAATTCATAAAAGAGATAAAGATGAAAAAAATTCAATAAGGGTGATTTTAGAAAAAGACAGTGATTTTTTAAAAAATTAAGATATTTAATTAATTTTAACTCTCATTCTTAATTTATGTGATTTATTTAAAAATAAATTTTATATTAAGGATAGAAGGAAATGCTTCTTTCTTTTCTTTCAAAATAATTTTCACTTTTAAATTTTGGTTTTGTTTAAAAAATAGTTATTTTAAAATTTAAATTAAAGATTAATTATTTTTTACTATTTTACCTTCCATTAATTACAAATAAAATCTAAATACTTACTTAAAAATGACTCATTAATCTAAGAATATTTTCGTCAAACACCATTAAATTTTAATATATTCTAAATTACTTAATAAGTTAATTTATGCACATAATCTTAAAAAACAGCTTAAACAATAATTTCATTTTAAAAAGGTAGTATTAGAGAAGAAATGTAGTGTTTAAAAAAAAGAAACGAAAGATAAAAATAAAATTTACTTAATTATTTAATATATCTATTAGTTTTTAAAATGAAAATGTATGTTTTTTTTTATCACCAACCCAAAATAGACCCTGCAGGATGGAGCCGAAAGATGGCAGTAGCGTTTAGGATAAGAAATACAGATTTAAGAAAAAGAAATAGAAGTATACCCTTCAATCTTTGTTGTACATAAATAAAATACATACGGGTAGAATTGATGACCCAACAGAAAGGCACAATGAGTTTAATTTATTGATAAAATGAAAATTTTGAAAATTCTCTAATACAATATTCCAAGAAACTTCCTGTACAAAAACACCATCCCCTTCCCTTTAAAAATAATTTTAAAAAAAATTAATGCATAGAACCACAAAATTCTTCATATTTACATTTCAATAGCACATCTGAAAAATAATATTATAAGTGCGTCAAAAAAAGCCCCCACTATGTTACCCAAAAAAAAAAAAAAAGGCCCCAACTATTAAGAACTCAAGATCCCAAGTAGAACCAATAAATTAACTACCCGATAGCATATGAACGTGTACATACTGTCTCAAGAGCCTCAGTGAATAGAGAAGAAAAACTTGCCAATGCCTGAAAAACTCCAGGTAAACCAGTCTGCAGATTGTTAAGAGTCATAGCTCTTGTTACCTCCACAGCCTTAGAATGCCTCAGCATCTCATCTTCGACTCGCCTCTGGCAGGCGGCAAGCTCCAGTTTCTTTTCAGCAAGCGGGTCTCTATCATCCAAACCTTGCCCATGATCTGGTACAGCAGCAGGGAGACCTATACCTACCATAGAATATGAATTGTAATACTTCCTCTCTATGTTTCGTAAAGCTGATGCCTTCTTGTCGAGTTCTTTTGATGCAGTCTCGGTGCGCTTTTTGATCTTGAGCTCTTCAGTTTGCTTGACAGAGATCACATGAACAACGTTGATAAAGCTCTTGATGGCTTCAGATGCAACTGTGTCTGGGACACGTTCAAGCGCAAGCTTCCATTCGTCACAGAAGGCATATGCATCAGAGGGTTCCTTGCTGCTATTTATGTTGTCATTGCCAACTGGAATAAGGCTAAGCTTGAACCAGCCATGTAGGGACAGGATGAAGCCCCTTTGGAGTTTTATAAGGCGGCAAAAGCTGGAGTGCCAGGCCGAAACAGCTGACTCAAGATCACGAGTTGCCTGTCGGTGCAGTTCAGAAGTTGAGTCGCCACGGGCTGATTGGTTCACGAGGCCACGGACTTGCTGCACAATGTTGCTTTGAATTTCATGGTACTGGTGCATCGATCTCCACATGTACATCAGTCTACATTTTTTCATATCACAAGCATTAGCAAAAAGTACAAATTCAGCTTTGAGACAAATTATCTAGAAAACGAAATTCTACTGCCTAGCCGTTTCACATGTTAGTAAACAAAGTAGCCTGCTTCACTAAATTACAGTGCAAATACACCCATGAATAGAAATAGTCATTGTCAAGCTCTACTCTCATGCCATGAATCTATCGTTTATATGCATAACAGAACATCGAAAGTTCAAACATAAACTAGAAAGTTCATACATATGATAAGCAAAGTTGCCCACGCTTTGGTTAGTAATAGGCAATAGCAAAAATGTCAGTTCAGTCACAGAACTTCTTTAACACATAAAAGTTAGTATATAATTAGTCAATAGTATTAAACTGAATATATTCACATGAATCACTTTGCATAAATATGCCTATGGATAATCAAGTATAAAAATTTACAGTCGCATCATGCTATGATCCCATCAAATTCAACTTGGTCATCAAGTATTACTTAGGAAGTTAAACATCAACTAAATCTTGAAATTAAGATGTTTTTCCCAATAATCAAGATATCATGTTTACATAAAATCCACTGATTTCTCGTATCAGCAAGATTTACCCTATATAATGATTTGGAACAATTAAGTAAAATGGATGAGTAACAACAATGGCATTGATAAGAAAAATAATCAATAACTAGTTTCAATTACAAGAAAACCAAAAAAGAGTCATGCCATTGTTACTGTAGCACACCTAACTCCGTCAATAAATTAAATTTTGAAAAAATGGGGCCTAAAATTTAAAGACAACATAACGTTTTGACAGTGCAGTGGTGGGCCAAGGACTGAATTTAAATGCTAGACAGAGTTAGACAGCCCAGTACGCAGCAGCACATGCACTTATACAGAGCTGATGAAGCAAATGGCTTAGAAGACCAGAGGGCCATAATGCTTTCAACCACCATGTCCAAATATTTCAATGATCCACACACTAGAATCTTTCACATGGGAGAATCATTTCTCCTCTTCAACAAGTTTTGGAACAAATTCCTCACTCTGAAAACTTCATAACCAGAAAAGTACAATCAAAAAAAGGAAGAGATTCAATGGTTCTCTCACATTCCAACACCTACATTGCCTTTCTTTCACACAAATAAGCAATAACTATCCTAAATTGGTGTTACATTATCACAACACAAGAAGCAACACAGAATTATTAAGAATGCCCTTAATTATGAAATCCCCACAATCTTATTTGATTCAAATATTGACCCAATAAGAACAAATACTGGGGCTCTGCTTGAAAATTGGGGATTTAATGAAGCTATTATAGCTGATTCATTTGCAGCCGTGTGAACATTAATTCAAGGAGCCCATATTAGTGAATTGCCATATCAGATCAAATTTTGAACAAATTAGCTCCTTATCAATTAATTGTCAAGAACATTATTCTTTAGCTCTCCTCTCAGTTTGAGCAAGCAAATCAGTAAAGTTATAAATTGCAGAATTTAAAAGACATACCCATGACAGAATTGAACCAGCTGAGGAACAAGATCAGAGTCCCTGAGGCCAACAATGGCCGTTGAGGTAGTAGACACAGCCTGAGATGTGACAACTATGAGTGACTGCAGCCTCTTTATGGAAGCCTTGGTTTTGCTGAGCTTTGCTTCATCCTCCCCTTTGTATTCTTGATTCTGCAGAACTGACAGTTTCTTTTCATGTTCAATCTTCACACCTTCTCTAGCCTAGATGGATCCATGAAGAATTTTGTTGTATTCATCAGTGCACATAATCTTAAGCCACATGGTTTTAGCTAAAAATAAATGCAACAGAACCACCTATCTTCAGTTAGGTGAAAAGGACAGGCTAAGCTGCTCACGCGAATTTCAATTCCAGACATTACTTTCTGATTATGGGTGCATGTCCAAAGAAACCAGCCCCTTTCAGGCAAATAAATCCACACATGTTGCAGAAAAATCTATACCCATCATTCAAAATCAATCCATCACATCTAGGAAACTATTTATATCAATAGAAAATATACCTTTTAGGTCCTTAATACATTCCCCTATACTTGTTCACTAAACTTTATTTTCACATAACTTGGTTCTTTCAAAGTTCTTGCCTGCATGCTTTAGAAACTAACATACACCGGAATGGATAAAAAAAATTTTAAAGGCTAGAGGGTAAGATTTAGATTTCAAATAATTTTAAAAAATATGAAGAGCAGGTTTCCTAATGAGGATGGTAACATAAAAGGGGTGAAAAAGTAAGGGGTATCTCGGTCATTTCGGGTACACAGTAAACAATGGAATTTACACCGAAAGAGCTCATTAAAGTAAGGTGAGCCGTCCAAAGGTTATTTTAGTCAATTCACATGCACCAAGAGGGGTCTTTTCCACACTAAACAGTCAAACACAGCGGTGGCCTTACGCGACACATCCACCAAGTCCAACCCTGGTGCATATCCTTGTCATTTCCTTTACCTTTTGTGTCTCGAAAATAACAGTGAATTTCATTAAAATAGAAAAAGAAAATCTATTTTCCAATAAAAAAAATCTGAAAACACCATTAATATCCCAGAAATTAAGCTAAAAGTTGAATTACCTTCACTTCCTCATACAGCTTCTTCTCCCAAGCCAAAAGCCTCTCCAATGTGGAGCACAGGCTCTTTGGACCGCCAGGTTCTTCTAGCGAACCGGTGTCCAGCTCGTACTTAACTGCCAAGGGCGGCTTTGAGGTCCAACTCGAGCTCAGATTACTCAAAATACTGCTTGAATGATACACGGTTTCTGTAAATCAGAACCCTCAATCGTCAAATTGGAATAAATTCAAACAACAGCATAATTTTAATCCAACATGACAATGAATTTGATGTCAATACTTGAAAATTTATGTCCCAATTGGTTTAAACTTTAAAAAAGCCCATATTTTCTGAGTAACTAAACGCAGCCCAGAAAATTGAGGCACAAATTGTTTACAATTTACTTGAATTCGAAGTGAAGGAATTCCTTGACAACCCAGATTCGAAAATTTCCAGCAACATTAGAAGGGAAAATTAACTTACTTCTCAATTGCCTGAAACTCCGATCAAGCTGAGCTCTGCCGATCTCGAGCATCTCAGATATTTGATCTCCCGCCGCGGCCGCCTTATCAAAGTTCTCTCTGATGGCTTCCACGATCTCCTTCAAGTCCTTATGTCTTACCAACATTTTCATGTCCATCACGTCCCCAGGCCGGTAACTAGCCGACGACCCAGCGTCATCGAACTTCTCCGTCTTGCTGGAGGTCCTAGGCATCTTCGGAGCAGCTGACGCCGTTACCGTTGACGCTCCGGCGATGGATTCCGCCCGCACTGACCCGAAATTCGAACGTGTCCCAATCTCAGACCTCGAATCCAAATCCCCTTCCTCCTCATCGGAAGAGCTCGTCGTGCTGTAGTGGTCCCCCCATTCGCTACATTGAACCTCCTCTCGCTCTGTCTCAGTGTACTCCTGATCGTGAAGCTGATGATGCTGATGAAGCTTTTGAGTCTGAAGAGGTTCGTGCTTGGGATGAAAATAGTCATATTCGGATCTCTCAGTATCTTCATCATCGAAATCTTCAGTGTCCAAGTGGTGAGAGTGAGCACTTTCAATTTTCTGATTCACTGATTGCTGAGGTTGTTGTGCTCGGTTCCGGAAGTACTCCGAACTAGGAGGAGAAGGAGGATAGAAATTTTCCCAGTTCCAAACAGATGAGGTTTGAGATGGAGTACTCGAATAGGTAGAATTCGCTTGGTACGCAGTGGGGAAGAATCCGGAAGGGAAATTTGACGCTTGGCTTCGCGGCGAAGAAGACGGACTAGATTCGGAGAGGATGTGCGGTAGCTTCGGCGGCGGCGGCTTACGGCGGCGATGATTGGAGGAACCGATACTAGAAGAAGAGAGTATATGAGGTAGTTTGGAACTAGTTATGGTAGGAGAAGACGGCGAAAATGGCGGCGGAGGAGGAGGGTGGAGCGAAGGAGAGGGAGATGGGACCACACGAGGCGGTGGATGATAATCGGTAGCCAAACTCGCCGCCGCCGTATACGGCGGAGGCGACGGGTTGAGGAAAACGGCGGGGGTATTTCCAGAGACCGAGAGAGGTTCCCCGGCGGCGAAGGTGCAAAGGGCAGAACCGGTGAGGCGGAGCGACCGGCAATAGTCAGAGTGCGCGGCAGCGAGGTGGTGGCGCGTGTAGACAGCCTCCTTCATAAGGCGGCGCCGCTCCTTGCACCGCCGCACAGTATCCTCGTTGTCTAGCTTTGACGCCGTGCAACCCATTTTCACTTCACCGGAGCTATAACAGTACTATACCACTAACTCTACTTCAGCCACAAATACTTATATATCTATTCTACAATATAAATCGGAGATTGGCTCACGCGGCTGAGGGGGGTGGCGCCTGATTTGGTTAGATAGGCTTTAGAGTGAAGGACGGAAGAAGAAAGTAAAGGGCTTATAACAGTGTGCTTGAGCTGGCCTTTCAAGTTTGGAGGCTTCAGTACTCTGAAAGTATGCCTGTGTGAGTTACTTTCCTACATTTTCTTTTCTTCATGCTCTCTATTTTTTGTTTGTTTCCAAAGAAAATTTAGTATTTGAACCTGGGTTTGGTAAGAAAAATAGTGGCGCTTGATTAGTGGCAATTTAATAATATATTCATTCCTGTCATCATTTATGATTTTTCTCATGGAAGGGATACGATGCCTTTGGGGAAATTTTCTTTATTTTAATTTAATTTGTTCTCATTAAATCTGGGGCTGTAAGCAGAAAGTGTAGAGTTTGCGTCTCCACTTATTTTCTTCCTCCTGCCTTGTGCAGCATGGGATTGAAATATTCTGCTTAATTTAATGGCTAACTTGTAATTAACATAATTGTTAGAAGCGTAGAATATAAAATTAAATAAAAAAATGATTTTATAGTTAAAAAATAGTATTTATTTTGTATAAAAATAAATAAATAAATAATAATAATAATAAAATAATAAATATCACCTATTTTAATTTGCGTATAATGAAAATATAAGATCAAATTCAATTGGATAATAATAAAATGCATTGAGTTTTTTTAATTAAACTAAACAAGCATGCATTACAATGAATTTAAAAAATAAATAGTATCATTGGTGACCTTGTGAATATTATAACAAGTAATAAATTTATATTTATTTAGGTGAGCTCCAAAAAGAGTGCAATTTGTTATAAATTTTGTCATTAAGTAAAGTTAATTCGAAGAAGACAAGAGGTAGTCTAACTTTTGCTTTTAAGCAAAATGTTCAAGGATTTGATTTCTAATTTTTATGTATTTACTCTTTACCCTCTTTATTTCAAGACATATTAGTTGTTGCTGTAGGCAATAGATTTTATATTTTAAATAGGTATAGATTTCTTCCTTCTGCGCCTCATGCTAAATGTATTGTAAGGGAATCCTCATTGGAGTACGTTGCTTATTTGTGCCAAACAACTTTGACGATTTTCTTTATAAATAATATATTCTTTTTTTTTATATATGATATAAAGGATGTGATGTGTAGGTTTGTTGATTCTCCTTTAGAAATGCTATCTTTGTATGGATTCATTTTTAATTATCAGGAAAGCCAAAAAGGAAAGGCATATTACTTTTAATGCTAGAATTGGACATAACACGTTGTTTAACAAACAAGTGAAAACAACAAACACGTTAATATCTTAAGTGAGTCAAGTGACATTAATTCTAATAATATTATATAAAGTTAAATTTTTGCTAATACTTTTTTTTGGTTTAATAAAAAATTAGGTGATTTGAAACTTAAAGCCTCAATCTAAAGCGATCTCAGAACTCAGAGCATACAAAAATAAATATAAATTACAAACAAATGGATTCTTGACATGCCTTTTTGCTTACTCATGGGCCCACAAAGATAAATTATAATCGTTAAAATTAATTTTTTTAAAATTAAGAAAAAAATTATCCTGCAAACTAATGCATCTAATACATTCAAAAATTAATATATTTTAGTATCATATTTATTTCTGGGTAAAATAAACATCTCCAGCAATGATTAAGAAAACCACATTTAATTTTCCTTATAAAAGTTGTTGACTTAGGCATCAAAACTTCTAAAAAAAATATTTTACACGTATTAAGAAAAGTTGGTTATAATCTTAAACTTCTAAAAAAGAAACTTAATATTTTATTTTTATTCTTATTAATTACTAATAATTAAAGTTATTTTTTATTTTTTATTACAAGTTATGAGACTGATTATCAATAAATAGAGATAAAAAAGATAAACTATTATTAAATATTACATAATACTACACAATACTCTCTTGCCATATTATATGGCAATATGAGGAATTTTATGTATATTAAAAAATATTTATTATATTTGTAAACTAACTAAAAAATAAAAATTTTCAATTTTACTCATATTAATTCCACTCATTTCATTAAATATATCATAAGTTACAATATTAATAATATAATAAATGAAAAAAAAATAACAAATTACTATATATTATTTTATACTATGAGATAAGAAAAATCTCTTATGTTACTTTATAATATGAAACAGAGAAAATATATTATAAAGAGTTGAGTTATATGCTCTCAAACTTGCATCACTTTCATGTATTTTTTCTAAAAAATTTATTCACAAAATTAATTTATATTAATTAATATTAAATATAAAATTTATACAGGCCCATACTTCATACTATTTATAAGCTATAAATAGTGTCATTCTTCTCATGCTTTGGGTAATATTTTGATCATTTTAATTTCTTTCTGTACATGTCAGCAAAGCTTAAATATTAAGAAAAAATAATCATACAAAGATTTCAAAGTGCATTGAATGAAAAAAAATATTTAGTTCTGTTTTATAATAAATGAATATAGACTAAAAACATAGGGATAAAATGGTGTGAAAAAAATAGTATTCCTCCAGTGAAAAAGAGGTGCGATGTGACTAACATTTTCAAATTTATCTGTGTGCGTGTGGAATTTGAAGCTTCATCTCTAAAAAGGAGTAGGACCCAAATATGCAACTAGTGTTTTTAAGGTAAATCCACAACCAAATGCACACATGGTCATGCCTTTTTATTAAAGAATTTTATATATCTGACAATTTTTAAATATCTTTTTACCTATAAAATTTTAATAAAAAATAATTTTCTTATCTTTTATTATTCTTTTAACCTTTGGAAGGTACCTTTTATCGCTATCTTTATTGTTTGGCAACCACATGTAGGTAAAATAAATACAATGTTTTGTTTTCAGTTGGTTCACTCATACAATAAAACAAATAATGCCTAACTGTCTGAAGCTGTAGAGCCATATATAATACTTCCTCTGGTCCTTAATATAAGACCATTTTAACCGAATCACGTAAATTAAGAAAGGGAGTTAAAACTAATTAACTACCTCGATTTCTCCAAAAATTTCAACATTTTTCCAAAACTACCCTTATTTAATCTCTCTCTTTCTTTCTTTTGATATATTAAATAGGGATATTTTTTGGAAATATATAATAAATACCACCTCCTATATTGTAAATGGTCTTATATTTAGGACCAAAGTAAAAGATCCTATATATAGGACCGGAGGGAGTACTGTTTTCAATAATTTCATGGGGAAAAGGCATTTTATGCTTAGATTTCATACTATACTGATTCTTTCTCTCTCATCAATTTTGGCCATAAAGTGATTTGTCATATTGTCTAATAGATCTTAGCAAAGAGGATTATTAATGCTTGGCCACTAAATCTAAGCGAGTCATAATTTTGTTCATTAAAATTTGTTTCACAAATAGTTAGTTTGGCCTTTGAAGTAAAGAGTGTGCCTTTGTAAAGGAAGAAAGGGTTAAACAAAAAAAAAATTAAAAAAAAATAAAGGATGACAAATAGGGCGGACGGCAACTTAGACATTGTGGGGGTTAAATTTCTTAAAAATATTATATTTTTTGTATTATTAATTTAATTTTTAATATTTATCATAATTATTATTTCAAAATAATTTGGTAACCTAAAAAGGTATAAAATGATAAATTATGTATAATCATATAATGTTTTAATGTTTTAGAGATTATATATAAAGTGGAATCATTTATGTAATATATTAATTTTAAGAACAAATAAAAAAATATATATCAAAAGCTTATATTTTCAATACATTTATATATGATGTTGTACATTGATGATTTGAAAAAAAGAAGAAGGATAAATCCTCAAATTTTATAAAAATAAATCAATATATATAGATCATTTAAAAATTATATGCTTAACGTACTTAAACAACTCTTAATTAATATTATATGTAAATTAAATAACAAAAATTAAATCTATATTTTTGTGAATATATTTATGTGATAACTAAATCTAAACAATTTCATATAAAAATGGATTAACATGTACAATATAAATATTGAGCATCATTTTTTTAATAAAAAGTTAGTACTCCCTCCGTTTCGCTATATAGTGCACTTTTTTGAGAAATTAATGTTTCATAATATAGTGCACTTTACGGATTACGTAATATAATTTTTTTCTCTTTCCAAGATTGCCCCTAATTAATAAACCCAAATATTTTTTTATTATTAAAATATTTCATTCCCAAAACATTTAATGAGGGTAATTTGAGAAAAGATGGAAAATTTTGTTAGTTATTAATTATTGTCTTGGTCTGTGTGTGGTAGTTAAAAGTGCACTATAAACTGAAACGGAGGGAGTATTAGTTACTAACAAAAAATTTTTAACATACTAATAAAATATATTTTATTTCTTTTTAAATATATTAATAATATATATTATACATTTATTTATTGTATATGTATAATATTATATATATATATATAATGTGAGTGTATGGGTGTGAGGGCAGGGGAGGGGCCAAGTATATATATTATATTACTGCGTTATATGTGTGCAGTATAAATTAGGAAAGGACAAGTGGTTTTTGGACTTTTGTGTTGGGAGAGGTGAGGGGAGGGGGTCCCTCCCACCTCGAACCGCCACAGATGGCAAAGGAAGTAGAAATTGACAAACCAAAATTGAGCTAGTGTAATGAGAACTGGTCAATTCGGTTTAACCAGAAAAACAAGTAAATTGGTCTCTAGATTGGTCTGATGCTGATAATAAATCGAATTGGGAATCAAATCTGTGATATCAAACTGGTTTTGAAACAAAATTAAAAGGGAAATAAAACCTACTTTAAAAAAAAATAGAGAGAGAAAACTGTCGGGTAATGTAAAATAGATATATATATATATATATATATATAAAACTTGAACCCATTAACTTCGAACATCCCTGTTCCTTCCCTGCCTCACTTTTTACAGCCCAATCATCCCCCTTCTCACGCATGTTTAGGCAATGCGGCACTTGCTCTTTTTATCTCCCATTTTCTCATGCTTCCTTTCTCACTTGTAAATGTGATTTTTAACTATTTCATATGGACAAATGGCTTGTTTCATTTTAAATTTATAAATTTAAGTTAGAATAAAATAAAATTTACATAAAAATAAGTTTGTTATCAACATAATTTATGTTTGGATATTTTTCTTATAAAAATAGATTTGATAAATTGATTGTAAGATCTAAGTAAGTTTGTAAATCTAAAAATATCTTTTCCAGGGCAAACATTAATTTAGAGGTAAAAGTAAGTTTATAAAATGAGATTTGAAAACATGCTAAACAATATTCTAATCTCACTTTGCAAAGCCACTTTTAGAGCTATAAATAGAAATCTGAATAAACACTTAAAAAAATTAGTTAGAAGTAGGTTTTATTATTAAATATATAAAAAATTACCTCTATTTTTATAAATTACCTTTAATCAAATATAATAACTATTTCTAACCCATTTTAATTAAATGCAAACAAAGAAATTTGTAAAGAAAAAAAATTAAATGCTCTAACCCTATGCAAAATTACTTGTACTTAGAAATATAAATTTTTTTTTAGAAAGTGACTTATAATAAAAACTAAAAATATACATTTTAAAACTTTATTTTTTTGTTTCTTGCTATAACAGAAAGACAATAAATGTCATATAAATGTTTGTGATTTAATATACTCTATATTATATGCATATACTCCTCTGTCCCATTTTATTTATAATTTTAAAGAATTTTAAATATTTCAATTTATCTATCATTTTACACTACCAATGAAGTATTACTTTTTTTTTTACATTTTTACCCTTAATTAAAAATAATAGTAGGTGGAACATGAATCTTCTTTTAGCATTTAATTCAAGGATATTTTAGTAAAATATTATTAAATTTAACTATAATTTAGGTCATTTAATAATTTTATTGGTCTGTGTAAAAAATATTAAAACAACAAATAAAATGAGATGGAATGAGTATTATTTACATTAAATATACACTCCAAAGCGGGAAAAAACACACTTTTATAGGGTATAAATGCCTATTTGGTTTTCAATTAGTTAAAAATAAGTTTTAGTAGAATTGGTTTTGTAACATAGTTATGATAAAATTGGTTTTGACAAAACTCATAATTTTCTTCTAAATTGAACTTAAACTCTATCTCATGATTAATTTAATTTTCTTGGACTAAAATTTAATTTATATTTATTTAATTGAGAACAAAGTATATCAGATATAAAATTTTCTTACAGGTTATGATCTATAGAAATTAAAATTTTGAAGGACATTTTGGTTAATAGATTGGAGAAATTTTATGAAAATTTTATTTTCTTAATTCTTCTATTTTTTTTCATTTTTATTGGTCTATTTTTATCTGACTTTAAAATAAGTGTAAATAAAAATGAAAAAGTAGACCGGAAAAGCATGGATCCAACTGAAATGATTTTCAAATGGAAAAGAAAAAATTAGCCAAATATAACCAAAACTATATCAAACTTGATTTTGACCCCAAACCTTGGTTTAAATAGTGATATCAAATAGGCAATAAATAGTATTATTATCAAAACCGGACTGGACCGGCAGATTCAACTGGTTGGACTGGGAACTAGTGCCCGGTCTGGTCTGGTCTGGTCATGCTATACAACTGTCATTGTTCAGAATCAGTAAAATCGGCCTTGAACCGGTAAAACTAGTTTCTAAACCGCTCATAAACTGGTTCTATGTTATTTTTTTTCAAATTTTTTTAAAATATTTTTTTATTTTTAAGATAAAATAACATCATTTTTGTACAAAATATGTTTTCTTTATATATTATAATATTATATAAGCATTATTATGACATATAACTATTAAAAATTATATATTTACTTAATAAATAATAAATAATAGATTATTAATTTATTATTTTGAACTCAAAATATGATTATATATTAATATTAACTTATTTAAATTAAAATATTGAGTTATGAAACTTATTAATAATTTATTTATGGTGAATAATAAATTAACAATTTAATATTATTTAATTTGAGACTTTAATTAAATTATAAAAATTTTTAAATTTATATTATTTATTTTAAATATATTATTTTAATTACTGCTTGTCCAATATCGATTAAATTATTGAATATTAAATCGGTACTTTATCCAATTTAATATCTGATTCTTACTGCATTGCTAAATATAGAAAGATAACATGTTTTTTTTTTTTTTGCCACTAGAAAGATAGCACGTTTATAGTACTAAGATGAATATCATATATAAAGCTAAATACCCACGTAAGCTACAAATGGTAATAGTCACACATAGTTTGTTACGGCTTATCGAAGAGAAAAAAAAAGTAAAACATACACAGTAAATAGTATATACAAACATAGGCTATAAAATATAAATTTTTTATCTTAAAATTATAAATAAAAAATTAAGACAAGATTTTTTTAACTAAAAACAATTATGTAAATATGTAATAAGTAAGTATAATTCTTTTTAAGTAAACTCAAATCTAGCATCACCTTTTATTACTATAGAAATATTTATTTTATAACTAATATTGCACTATATAAAATTAAAAACACATGAATTTAGCTATAACTAGTTCGAATATGGTTCAAACATAATATAATAAGTGATTCTTGAACCAATGACTTAACTTGTTAAATATCAGGTCTAATTTTTATAATATTGAATTGAACTCTTCTTTGTATATTAATTAGTTCTACCATTTATCCTCGGTACTAGGGGTGTGCAACCAACCTGGTAACCTGGTAGGCCCGGTCCTACCCGGCATACCTGGTTGGTCCTGAAGACCGGGTCGGGTTGGACACCGGGTTAAGGTTAAACCCGGTTTCCCCTAGTCCTGATATATATATAATTATATATGTATTTAAAAATTTATAAATATTAATTTTATATAATATTTTCTTGATACATTATATATAATAAATTGCCTATATTATTATTGTGAATATTTTTAAAAAACCAATCTTTTAATTTTATTTAAAACTTTAAATTAATTTCTTAATATTATTTAAAAATAATATATGATTATTAAGTATTTATAATTTTAATAAATTTTATTTTTATTATAATATTATTTTTTAAGAAAATATATTTGGAATGAATATAATTATAGTTTTGTTAATAAATAAAATTAATTAATTTTTTTATTTTTAGATACTTTTTAAGACCGAACCAACCCCGGTCTATGAGACCGGGTTGGTCCAATCTCGCTTAACTTCACAAAGATCGAGCATTGGGTTGCTATCAACCCGATCTTACCTGGTCTTTATGCACCCCTACTCGGTACGATAAATCAATTTTTCCTCAAATATAGGGCTCCCATTAACTAAGCTCCTTAATTCCATGCTTTCATCTTTTGTCCCATTGGACTAGGCTCAGTACAATTTTAGTCCAAACAATTTGTTTAAAACGACAACACAGAAGAATTGCAAGAAATATTTCAACTATCCAAAGATTTTATTTTCAATGGTTATTCACAATTCGTCAATCACGATTTCTTAATCAAAGTTTCGTCAGCGGCTCTTGCTACATTGATCAACGATTCCCATAAGTCTTCCTTTGTTCGATTCGCATTAATTCTTCTTATTGTTTAGCTACCCTAGAGCTAATTCAATTGTAAGGTTCAAGACAAACTCCGGCTACTACTGTTGCCGGGTTTTAACTCTTAGAGCTACTGATTTTGCATCTTGTTTTCAGTTATTGTTTATGTTATTTCTCTCAAATTATTGTAAACACTTGCTATTTTCATTCAACACATATTGAATATTATTTGCTTTTATATCTGGGAAAATTATGTTAAAGGACCTCAAGTCAAGGATCCATTTGTTTGGTACGAAGTTGGGTGATTGTTATTTTAAATAAAGGTATTAACATCTAGGACGCCTTTTACCAAAAAAGGAAAAAAAAATCATCTGGCATGCCCTTTTTTTTTTTGTGAAATCAGATTTTGTGAAAAAATGACCAACACAATTCGTCTACATAAATTTATATTATTTGAATTTATTGATTTTTCTTACTTTTTATATAATTTTATTTTGAAAGAAATTAATAAAATACATGTTATAAAAAAAGAAATTAATAAAATACATGATAAAAATAATCTTTCAAATTCCATTTTTTGAACCTTTTAATTTCCATTAAATAAACAATTCGTCTAATTAAAATTAAATGATTATTTATACATTTTGCTTCCTTTATAAAAATAGATGGTTGACATTAAAAAAAATAAAAAAGTTATGAAATCTGAATCATTTAAATTTATCTAGACAAGTTTGATAAAAACAAAATTGAACAATATATCTACTGTCTTTCTCCGCATTGTATCAAATACATAGAGTTAGACATGTTTTCCTGTACTTTGCATGGAATTCGATGTAATAAGTTACATTTTAATGGCTTATAAATTGTACATATTGCTATAAATTTTATATTAATATATTGATGATGATAAACATATTTAAGTATAAGATACACAAACATTTAAAAATTTATATTTTTATTACGTTTTAAATATGTAAAATCAGACTTTTAATAAATTTTAATATTTGAATATCTAAACTATATACCTCAGTCTCAACAATATGTAAAATTGTTACCTACCAAAGAGAACTTGAATTTGCTCTTTGGCGCCTTTGTTTGACTATTTTTTGTTTTTGTATCATGAAATGTAAAAACATGAAAATAAGTTAACAACAAAGAAAGCATAGAGGCAGATTGAAGTGTTGAAGAAAGTATGAATATTCCCCACAATAAGTGGATACTTTTGAAGCAAAGCAAAAGATAAAAGAAAAGCTTTGGAGGGAAAAAGGGTCTTTCCCTAATCACTTCCTACCTTTACTCATGTTGGCTTGTTTTTATTTTTTTTTAATTTTTTGTGATTAATTATGTATCTTGAAAACATTTAAGGACTCATAATTTATAATATTAATAATTAAAAATTTTTAAAAATTATAATTATGTTAAAAATATAAAATAAATTATTATTATTAATGATTCATAATATTACAGCTTATATTCCTAAAAATTATAGTTATTACTAAATTATAAAAATTTTTTTAACTAATTTCATCGATAATTTTTCCAAAATTTACTGATAATTTTTTTTAAAATAGTAATTTCCTTGAAAAATAATTAAATTTTTTAAAATTATTTAATTTAAATTTATAAATCTTGAACATAATTTTTCTTAACTTTTTCTTCTTAATTAATTAACGGTTTAAAAATATGTTTGAATAAAAGGTTTAAACTTTGGTCTTTGTTCAGCCGTTAAAGCTAACAGCCTAAAGTAACGGAGTGAAAGGAGCTTTATTTTGTTGCTTTGGGCATTACAATAGGACCCAGCTTTGGTCACTTGGAGAGTATCCGATTCTTCACAAAAGCATTAAGACGTTCCTCTTAAAATATTCGGTCCTTCACATTTTATGATTATTTTTCCCATTTTTCTATATTCTTCATTCTCCTTTCCTTTTTTTTTTTCTTTGGATTACTTCAAAGAACGAATTGGAAATTCAAAAAATTACAGAGCCTAAAGTGCGTCTAATATAAAAAAAATGTCATGAAGCATCATAGGTCTATAGCTTCATGTCTTAATTTCCTTCATCTTCCTTTTTTCTATATTCTTGTTTCTTTTTTTCTTTCCAGTTAGCAATTATGTGGGCTCTGATTCTAATAGACTCATGTTAATCGGTTTTAGTTCTTAATCAGAAGGACGTAGATTTTAATTTGTTTATGGCTAAAAGATGGTGGTGGTGATTAAGGACGTAATTAGGATTAAATTAAAGGGGAAGAGTTTTTTTTTAAATAGTATATATGTTCATTTGTCATAATTTATATCATGCAAGAGAGTTCAATGAGTTAAACTTGATAAAATATTTATAGAGGAGGAAAAGGATGAATAACTTACAATATTGTTTGAAAAACTAACTTATTTCTACATTAGTTCTTGAAGCATGGAAAAGATGTGAGACATGAGCTTTAAACACATAAGAATTTAAATTTAAATATTTCTAAATTTCTAAAATTTTCATATAAGTCATATTACTCGTGGGCCATGAGAAGTGTGTCTTTCCTTTATAATCAATTACTCCCTCCAGTCCTATATATAGGACATTTTATTTTGATCATAAATATAAGATCCTTTACAATATACGAGGTGGTATTTATTATGCATTTCTAAAAAAATGCCCCTATTTAATGTATTCAAAGAGAAAAAGAGAGAGATTAAATAATGGTAGTTTTGGAAAATGGTTAAAATTTTCGGAGAAATCGAGGTAGTTAATTAGTTTTAATTCCCTTTCTCAATTCGCGTGATTCGGTTAAAATGATCTTATATATAGGATCAGATGGAGTATTTACAAGCCACATGAATCGTGCAATTTGCATTCAGCTCCATGCCTTTCTTTATTATATCATTATTAATTTATTTTATTTCTTGTCTCTACTTTTTTTTTTTACTATTTGAATTTGAATTTGAATTTTTTATCTAAAATTTTATTCATATATATATATCCTTTAGTTAAAAAGTATAACACTCCATCAAGTATATACTCAAAATAGTACTCATATTAATTTAATTAGTTAATGATAAGTATGACACACCAAGGAAGAAAACGACAAGTTAAAATGAATACGACATAATAATGTGGGGATGATTTTCCAATCTCTGATTGTTAGTCTCACTTGCTGGAGGCCACTCCAATTGCGCCCACTTCCTCACTTGACTTCCATCCCAATTACTACTACTCTCGTGTCCAAGCCCAACTAACCCATCAACATAATTAGAAGCTTGAAATATTTATATCTTAAAAGTATACCAAAAAAAATATTTATATCTTAATCACTCAATCTAAATAATTATTTGATAATTCTTATAGAATACTAAAATATATTTCAATCTCCAAAAACCACATTATTTCATTCTTAAAAAAAGGAACAAGTCACTATCCGAAACAGTGTCATATCACATGGAAAGCCCATCTTCATTCATATGGAAAAGTCTTCACATTGAACTAACCAAATCAATAAAAAGAAAAAAAGAACCAAAAAGAAAATAAATGAATGAGGCATAACATAATAGCGTGGCCCACTAGAAGAAAATTAGGTCACATTGAAATTTTAGTAGTCCTATTCAGGAGGGTGGACCTGCTTAGATGTCGGAGTTGAAAGAAGGGGTCCCCTGTCTGCCATTTTAGAAGGAAACAAATGGATCATTTTCCTCGGATTGCTGCCCACCACCACCACCACCACACTGCCCTCTTTTTTCTCTGCTTTTTAGGCTCTGTTTGGCTGCTCAAAACTCATGTCCTATTCTTTATTTCTTACAACTTTCAAGTCATTCTTGGGAGCTTCATTTCCATTTTACCATGAACTTATTGAGGCTCGACATTGGTTTAGTTGATTCCATAAATTTTGTTCTGTTTGGATAATTTGGATGATCGGACAAGGTTATATCAAAACAAAAAGTAGGACAATCTTTTTTTTTTCTTTTGCTTAAAAAAATTGTAATGTTCCCGTTAACCAAGTCAAGTAATGCCAATCACTTTTATAGAAAATTGTACTTATAAATTATAAATAGTGTAACTTGTTAAATGTATTCAACATGTAATTCATATATATATATATATATATATTCTTTTCAATACAAAATATAAGTTCTATTTTAAAAAATTTTTTGAGTCCAAAATATAAGTTTCATTTGATAATTTTTAAGGCATTAAATATTTTTTTCCATTTTATCTTTATCTGTAATTAAATATAAAAAAGATAGTAAAATTTGAAATGTAATGTATTAAATATGGATACTATTAGAAAATAATTTTTTTTTACAAATTTAATAAATAAAACTATTTTTCTTGATTTCTGTACAATTAGTAAAATATGACTTATATTTTGAATTGAATGAAGTATATGGTAGCAATTTGGCTATGATTAATGTAATATCCCTATTTTTATGGGATGTTATAAAATGAATAAAAGATGAGAAATAAGGCGAGATGAAAAGACTATATATAATTGGACTTTAGAAGGAATTAATTTCTTATCTAATTTTATGAAGAAGTTATGCTCGATCGTTAATTAGAATTAATTTTCCATAAGATCTTTAGTAGAAATTAATTTCAGAACTTACCTCGAAAAATAAGCAATATACCACTTGAATGAAAGTTCGTTCCAAGCTGAGCACAATGGTATAAGTATTGCTTACCCGGGAGGTTCAGGTTAAGAGATAGACCAATTTGAAGTTAATGTGAATAGTAAAAAAGAAATAATAAAAAAATTGGTCTTTGGGTAAAATTACAAGAAAGTACCCAAAAGAATAAATAATTAATTTTTGACTCTGTTCAAGGGCAAAACGGTCATTTCCCAAATTAGAAACAAGATAAGAATAATGCATTTGAGGCCCAAAAATGGAAAAGTTGACATTGTAAAATATAAAAGGAATTGAAAAAAATGGAGAGATACCATTAAGTATGAAGAAGATTAAAGAGGTCATTTTTTCTAGTTAAACAGAAAAATGAGAAAATTATATTTAGGCCCCAAGAATTAAGAAGCTTTACAATTTAGTTCCTTGAGAATGATTGCAACGTGAATTGGGAAAGAGAAAAAAGTTTAGGGAAAATTACACTTAAAGACTCGAAATTTTCAAGAATTATAAATTAGCCCCGAGTTAAGGGCATTTTTGTAAATATAAAAAATTTTAGTCAAAATGAAACTTTTAATGAGTTAGACCCAATGAAATATATTATGAAATTTATTAAGGTCAAAATAATATTTATTGGGTAATTAGGGTTTAATATTAATATTTTACCCGATAAAGGTCATTTAGACTGCAGGAAAAGACAGTATTGATTCAAGAACAGTGATTGGACCTTAATAAAATATATTTTGGGCCTAGATAATGATTTTGGACCAAAATTGATTGTTGGATAATCCTGTACCAATTTAATGATAATTTTGGTAAAAATACTCAATCAGTACGGGTAAATTTAATCGGTAACAGGTATTTTGGTCCATAAAAATTATTCAAGCAATTTTTGGCCAAAAATGAGACACATGGCGTGCTGCAGCTCATTGGGACACAAAGGAAATTTTTATAAAAGCTTTACTTGACAAAAAGTAATCAAAGTCAAAGATTTAATTAATTAAAGTTGTTTTTATGATTGTTAACACTTAATCACCTTAGTTAAAGGGTTCTGCACGTCTTCTTCAGCTCAAAACACGCACAACCAGAGAAGAAAAGGAGAAAGAAGGCATGAAGGAGAGAAAGTAAAAGGGAGAAGGAAAAATTACAAGTTTGATCACAAACTCTCAAGGTAAGTTCCTTTAACGATTATCTTACATCTACTTAAGTGTGATAGTGTTTCATGGAGTATTTTTCTCTATTTTTGCTCTGAAATTTTCTGCCTAGAGAGAGAGTAGAGAGAGAAAATGAAGCCATGAAGAAAGTGATCCATGAAAAGTGATGTATAGGCTTCAAGGATTAAGATTATGCCATTAGATTGCAAATTAATCGAGTAGATATTTTTCTACAAATTTATGAAATTTTCTTCCTATTTAGGGTTTGGAAATGAAAGAGAATTTCATTATTTTGACCCCAAAAATGGATTCCGTGGGTCCAAAATAGGTAGATACAAGTATGTTGTACAAGAAAAAGTTTAAGATTAAGAAAGTGAAATTTTTAGCTTTTTGAAGCTTAATTTGGAATGAACAGTAACCAAGCTAGAGATGGAATTTGGCAATTCTGAGGCCATATTTGGATTCCTCATGAAAAATTACATGGAATAGAGGTATAATTCATCATTTTTGAGTTAGGAATGAATTTTTGGTGAATTTTTTAAGAATTAAGGTTTCATGAACACTTTTTTAAGAAAGTCATGGAACAATTAGCTTGAATAGTTGTTTGATGGTGCATTAGGACTTGAAGAAGCCCAAGGAAGCTAGTGGGAGCATTGGTATCAAGTTGAAGAGTAAGAGAAAGCATGAAGGTAGCAATTTACCTATTCTTGCCTTATATTGTCATGTGATTTTCAATGAGTTTGATGACTTGCCTATTGTTTGCTATAATCAATGGTGATGCTTTGAGGATGTTGGCTGAGTTAATTGAGGGTTTTGAGACCCCGGGATGTCCAAAATACAAAACAAAACTCTGCTGAAATTTTTGTAAAATATTATGGCATAAATGTTTAAAAGTATTTACTTGATGTTTTATGATGATTATATGCTTAATGTGATAATATGATTGCATGAATGGTGATTGCTACTGAGATTCTTTGAATCTCACCCCTCCTTCAATGACTAACCATGCTAGGAAGAACCAATGCAAAAGAGTTAAGGAAGGAGCAAAAGGCATGAAGAAGGAAATGATGTTGCAAGCCATTGTGTTATAATGTGAATGGTTATTTGTGTCTTGTTTTATATGAAATTGTAAAATAGTGATTATTATGTTAATATTGTGGAAAATGCATGAGAATTTCCAGTTCTGGATATTGTGATGTTAAGTTATGTTCTACCAAGTTTCATGCCAAAATGAGTTCATTTACAAGGGTTTTGGTAAGCAAATGGCAATATAGACTGAAACAGGACATTTTCCAGAGGTGTCTGCTTCATTCGCCCTTATTCTGTACTTAATATGAGATTAGATTTATGTTATTTTTATACCAGATATAGGGCATCTCAACCTTTAATATGACACTTAATTCACCCCATTTGGAGTTATGTACAATTAATGGTGAATTTTCTAAGTTAGGGTTCAGAACAGAGAAAGATTTGGAAAACTGGAAACTGAAAGTTAGGTACTGGAAAATTAAAAAGATGATATAAATCGTGCAGAGCACCAAAAATTCAGTGGTTTGTATTTATGAAAATTTCTATGTTTTAAGTTTCATATGCCACTGATTTGGAGGTAATTGGAGCTATATGATAGGAGATATGGTGGTTTTCCCAAAACTGTACCAGCAAAAGTGGAATTCTGACCCTTTATGATTTAAGTTAACACCATGTCCTGTTCAGGTTGAATAAATGTACAAGAAAAATATTTCTAGCAAGTAGACTCACAGGGATTTACAATGACATAAAGAATGTATGATTTGGCTTAGGATATAATGAGATATGAATTTTTCAATATAAGGCCAAAATCTTGGGGAAGAGAAAATGACCAAATATACAATAAATATTTTAGGAATAAAATGTATAAATTGGTCAATATAATGATATGTTTCATATTTTTACCATGTAAATAATATTTTTATCTATTGTTAGAGACTTAAATCACTATAAAATGATTTTTCTATAATTAGTTATGAATTTTCAAAGTTCGGTCAGTAAAGTGGAAACTACCATATAAACAGTAACAAAAAATTTTAGAAATTTTGATTTTTATTCTTATGTGATTCAAGCTTAGAATCAAGTATAATTAGACTTAAAAGGAGTCCAATTCATGGAAAGTGATTCTAAAAGTAAGGTGTTACAATTAATAATTAGCTTATCTTGAACTCAATGCATAACATGAAAAGCAATGCTAGTTCAATACTATTTAGCTACAATATTGTTGTCAAAGCAATGTATTAAAAATCGGACTGGCTATTAAACCGGATAAGACAACGGTTCTGTTGAATCAAGAAGTTTTGATGATTCCAAATCAACTCTCAAGAGCTTGGATTGAAGATATCAAAGGAGCTCAAAGTGTCTCAAGTGAAGAAAATATGAGTAATCATTGCTAGGATTGTTGTAGGATCTTTTGTTATGGGTAAAAGACTTTGATTTGATGAAAAGATGTTTTAAAAACTTGATTTTATGAAATATTTGAAAAATACCCAACAACAGACGAACTTTGAAAAGTTTACATTGAACTGTAATGTTGGAAATTCGAACTTTAGCTTTGGAAATTCGAATTTTGAGTTAAAACTGAATAAGTCTGAAGAGAAGCCTCTCTGACAGACGAATTTTGATTTTCAAAATTCAAATTTTCATAAGTGTCTGAAAGAAGCTGTTTAGCAACAGACGAACTTTGGGTTTTGAACATTCGAATTTCAGACAAAATGAAATTTATGAAAACTGAAGAAATTTGTCTGAAACAATGTTAAAGTTTATCTGAAATCAAGATTGTATTGAGTTTCAAAACTGCTCACTGACAGACGAACTTTGAACATGGAAATTCGAATTTCAGAAGTTAAAGTTGTGAGTCTGTTGAAATGACATAATGACATACGAAGGACAGTGTTTACAAATTTGAATGTTGAAGTAAGTCTGAAAAGAGGTCTTTCTAACAGACAAACTTCACTCTTTGAAAATTTGAATTTCAGAGTAAATGAACTACTGTGTCTTTTGAGCCTACTGCGAACAGAAGAATTTTGGGTTCCAAAATTCGAATTCGAGGGCACTGTAGCAAATTGAAAACACTGTTCACACTTTACAGAAAAACTTTCTTTTTGAAAATTCGTATGTCACAACATGGAAACATCTTCTAAGTTTCAAAATTTGAATTTCACTTCATGAACAGACAAACTTCAGTATTTCAACGTTGGAAGCTTTAACCTTCTGTTCCTTCAAAATTCATCTGTTGACCAACCAAAATTTGAATTTCAGTATGTTAGAAGCATTAAATGCGGTTGGTTAACGGATAGTTTTTCAGAGTAACCGTTGGATAACTTCCCCAACGGATAGATTTTGTCTCTAACGAATAGTTGAGGCCTAAAACTATAAATACAACATCATTTGAATTTGTGGGTAACAAATCAAACTTTGTATATACTGAAATTCTGCCAAATCTTCTACTCAAAGACTTTTACCCTCTTACTTCAATATTTGCACTTCAACTTTTATATTCACTCTATTCAAGAGAGTTTCATCTTTATAAACAATCAAATCTTCATCTGGAAGATAGATTTACTTGTGAGGAGATATCACAAGAGATTGTAAAGCACCTGGTGAGAGTGCAGAAAGAGATTGAGTGAGCTCTAGAAAACAGAGCACTGACGTTATACTGTGGCATTTGCAAGAAGCCCGTTGAATTCTTGCAGTATAGTGGAAAATCTCAAGTGGTGACTTGGGGACTGGACATAGGTCAAGAGGAGAGACCGAACTAGGATAAATATCAGGGTTTTTCTTCTCACTATCACTACTCTTTCATCTTACTGCTTTATACTCTGTTTTTCATTATACCTTGCTTTCTTCATTATTCTCACTTTATGCAGAAAATTTTTAATCTTCCCAATTCACCCCCTCTTAGGAAGTCAGCTTAACTAACAGGTTCAAGGTTAAGTGGTCGGACCGCTTGTAAATAAATTAATATATTTTAAATAATATAGATAAAAATATAAAAAATATTTATCCATGATCATAAAATTAACGTTTATTCTAAGATAAAAAGTAAATTTAATAATATATAGAAAATTAAAAATATTATTAATAAATTTAACAACCTAATATTAAAATCTAAAAAGTTAATATTCATCTATAATTATATTTTGAATTAAAAATATTCAATTAATATTCTAGTTTCATATTATTTGTTAAGTAAATTTATCATTATTAATAATTATGTATCATAATAATACTGATAACATATTATAATATAGAAATAAAAAATTTATAAAAAAAATAAATGTACTTAGTACTAAAAATAATATTATTTTATTTTAAAAAATATTTAAAAAAATGCAAAAAATAAAAAGAAAAGCTCTGATTGGTTCAAATCGGTTTTGTATTGATTTTTTATTGGTTTTTTATCTGTTTGACTAGTTCATACCAGTTCTAAAACCCTCTGATCTGCATCTGTGATCGGACTGAACTAGGGACCAATTCTCAGTTGGACTAGTCGAACCGGCCAGTCTGGTTCGATTTTTAGGTCACTGTGTCAAAGTTTTATTTTTACCTCATCCTTATTTACTTTAAGAAAAGGTTCTCAGTCATTTTTAAACTATGCTAGATATATTTTTTAAGGAAATGTCTTTGTTTTGTTCTTATTCTAAATTTAGAATATAATTTTATTTCATTTTATTTTTTTTTCACAAAACTTTACATGTTAATTTTGACCCATATTCAGTGTTCAAAAAACCGAATCGAACCAGCCAATTCGACTGGTTCCTGATGTTAAGTCCTGTTCGGTCATAGATCTCAACTGCGCCTTTCCAGAATCAGTGGCAAACTGGTGTTGAATTGGTTAAAACTGATTTATTTTTTTAAATTTTAAATTTTTTTAAATTTTTTATTTTTTTAAAAAATAAAATAATATTATTTTTAGTACTAAATAGTATTATTTTTGTATAATTTCTTTCTTTCTATATTATAATATTGTGTATGTATTATTATAATAAATAATTATTGATAATAATAAATTTACTTAACAAATAATATGAAAAAATATTAATTGATTATTTTGATTTCAAAATATATTTATATATAAATAAATATTAACTTGTTTAAATTTAAATATTAGGTTGTAAAATTTATTAATAATAATTTTTATTTTCTATATAATGTATAAAATTAAAAAATTATTAAATTTATTACCACCGATTTAATTCAACTATTAAATTTTAAACTAGTGTTTTAACCAATTCAATATCCGGTTCGGTTTTATGAACTTTGCCCATATTGCTTGCCTTGATGATGATAAATATTAAAAAAAAGGCTTCAATTTTTTCACTGCATGGGCCTGGACCATGGGCCTATGGATCAGTTTGTTCATTTCCAATCTTTTTGTTGGTTCTGATAAAGAAAAAAACAATATTTTTGTTGGATGAGTTTGTTCGTTTAAAATTGGAGAGGTAGAACTTAGGAGGGTCGTTGGTTTGGCTGATTATTTCCGAAAATGCCTTTTTTTTTTGCCGAAATTTCAAAACCTTGGAAAGTCATACTGAAAAAATCAAGAATTTATTATTATCGAAAAAAAAACCAAGAATTTATTACCTGGCGTTGGTATAAATTTTCGTTATCAACCCAACAGCATATTATTGGCTCTTAAAAGCACATTCTTCGATATACTATCATTTCATTAGAAAATACAATGCATTTAATCAACGGCAATTGGTTGAAATAGTTTGGCACGTCTCTGTTAAAAGTAAGATTTTGAGTCTAAGTTCCCCTAAAGCAGCGTTTTGAAAATTGCCGACTGTTACAACCATATTTAGATTAGTTTCACTTAATACTTTCTCTACTTATTAAAAGTCATATTTACCTACCTTATACATATCTAAAAAATTAATTGACAGTTTTGATATTTTAAAAAATTAACATAACTTTTCAAAATTACCCTCATTAAATTATAACTTATTTTAATTGTATCTTTCTTAATCTCTCTCTACCATAACTCTTTGTATATTTTCAAGAAGGGTAAAAATAAAAAACAAATATTAAATGCTTTATAAATTTAATAAAATGACTTATATTTTGAAACCTTAATTCTTTAAAAATATACCTTATAATAATATGGAATAGAAGGAGTATAACTTTTGAAAACTAATTAATACTACAAAAAAAATGATATATTTAAATATCAATTAAGTTGTCAATGTAAATTGTAAAATTTATAACAAACTACACACTTCATATGTCATAAATGCCATTGCTCATTTGTTGCATTCCGTGCAATACACACAGATCCTTCTAATTTACAACAAACTTACAAGTAATTTGTAAATATTTATTTTTATTTTTTTATAAAACTAAGAAGTGAGTCCAATATCTCACAAGAACTTACGTAAAAAATTAATTTTAAAAATTTAGGAAAAAAAAACAAGAAATCTCTATATACAAATGTAGACAAAGTTATGTTTACAATTTTGAATCAATTAGAAATATTTTTTTTGGTGCTTTCCATGAAATTTGATATATTGATGAATAGTGTAATTGGATTATGTATATGAATTGATATATTTATGAATAACATAACTTGCTTTAGATTTTATTTTATAAGTAGATATATTGATGCTGAGTTTTTACAAATTTAATGAGCTTGTGTATATTATGTCATGATAAAGTCTATCTTATTGTATTACGAATGCTGAAAGACACAATCTTTCATTTGGTTGTTTACTAGAAAAAATAGAATAAAATAAATTTGTTATTCAAATTAAAAAAAATAAGTTTGTAAATAAAAAATCCCTTTTACCCTTTAATAAAAAATAATAAATTACACCGTTGTTATCATATAATGATAATAAAAATAATAAATATTATAAATATTCAATTTTTTTAAAAAAATTCGTTCTTAGATCCAAATGAAAACAGCCCCAAAAGAGCCATGATCAATGTGTAAAAGATGTTTAAAACCAATACAAATTGATTGAATGAAACCAAGCCAAATGATATGTATCACGTAAAACCAAAATGAAATAAGAGATCTGCTTTGGTTTTTAAATTTTCAAAACCAATTGATTTGGTTCAAGTTCCATTTTGGCATGTTAAAGTGTAAATTAAAGGTTAACTAAACTTATTATATTTATTTTAATAATATTCAAGTTATAATAGCCCATGTGACTAATACTAACTTAAGCCGAAATGACCCACAAATGACAAACCCAACCCAACCCAACCCTATTTCCCCTTCACCCCGTCTAATGTCTTCACGAACCAGCATCAGCTTCTATATTCATTTTGTACAAATTAATGAGTAGGCTATTTTTGATCACCTTATTGATGTGTTAAATGGGAAAATGAATATATATATATATATATATCAATATACAATGTAAAATTTAAAGTAAAATTGACATTCATGATTACAAAAACTGTTTTTCTAGTTACATATTATGCTTGTACTAAAATTTTAATAAAGAGGAACATAAATAATATACTACCTTTCATCTTAAATATAAAATATAAATGACTAATTCATAAAGATTAAAGAATATAGTTAAATGAAGTTGAAATTATTAAATTTGTCAAAAATTTAAAATATTTTTAAAGATAATTACATTTAATGTTTAACATTTCTATATTATAGTTAAAGAAAATTAATTATATTTTACTTATTTAATGAAAGAAAAATTGGAGAAAAAATAAATGCATCAAATAACTCATATTTACATCTTATATTTTGAATGAAAAATCTTAAATGTATTTTATGTTTGGGACTAGAGGGAGTATATGTTTTATCATGTAGAAAAAAAAAATTTACACTTAAATGGAGAGAAGCCATTCTCAATACGAGAAGCACCAACAGGCTACTTGAGCGAACATCATATAGCTGGAGCACAAAAAAAAATAGTACAGTAGTCTAAAATACGAATAGTATGGTACAATTAATCAGCAACTCTGCACCAGTTTTGCGTGAAAAATAAATATTGATTCACATTAGCATGAAGTATCGTTCATTATAATTTTTTTTCTAATGGATGATAATGATGTATGAAAATAAATAATTTAATTTAAATATTTGTTTGCGAAACATAACTATAGCTATTGATTTAACTAGAACCCCAAGTTGTTTATAAGAGACTAAACAGGTCTAAATTCACGTTCAAAAGAAAAACTATAATGTAAATATTCATAAGGGTGCGGTTATAAAAAAAAAATCATAAGGGTACAAAAAGTAAATAGATTACAGTTTTAAATTATAACTCGATATATAAATTAAAATAAACTGCATTTATCTCTTTAAATTTTAATTAATTTATACATTGTACTCTTTATTTTTAAATTACTCTTAACCTTTTCAAATTCATTTCTTTTTTGGGAAAAAGACAGTCTAAAATCTGTAATAAAAAATATTTTTAAATGAACAATATTGTTAAAAATTCAGTTTGAATTCGTTGAAAATTCAGTTTATATAGCTTGAGAATTTTTAAATTGGATCTTAGTTGGGAAATATTTTTACTTCTGAGTCCTCCTGAACTATTATTTTCCTTTTTTTTTTTTCAATTAAGTTGATTATATAACGGTGGATTTCTTCTAAAAAGATAAATTACTTAATTTTTTAATTGTTATATGAAGAATAACTTAATAGCCATTGTTATTATGTTATGAATGAAATTACAGTTTACTGTTATGCAAAATACTTCAACCAAGAAAAGAGTAAAGCAAGGTATCATTTTTAAATAAAAAAAACATATATCAAACATCATTAATTGATCCTCAAATAAAGTTAATGTAATTCACATTACAAATTATATCCAATATATTTATAGTCATAAATAATAAAAAACAGTATTATAATTTTATACTTCAAATTATTTAATCATGAAATGATATACTTAAAGATTTAGTAATTAAATAACATTGATTAATTCATGACAAAATGTTCAAACATTTAATGAAAGATGTAACGTATAACATCAAAGTAAATGCTAGAAGGCTTAGGACAGTCTTGTCTGGTGGCTAGGTTTTTCCCCCTTTTACCATAAAAAATTATGTTGTTGAATTAGAATAAAATGCTAAAAGATAATTTCTTTTAAGAAAAAATAAATTAACTATTTTAAAAAATGGAATAGTTTGATATATAATTTAACTTTTTAGATAAATTAAAAATGTAAATACTTCACAGTTTTTAATATCATTATAAAATTTTACGGGAGTCTCTAAGAAAAGCAAACAAACTTGAAAAAATTGGATAGAAAAACCAGCAAAAATTGCTCCCTCTGTTTGAAATCACAAGTCACATTTTTTAAGATTTTAGATATTCAAAACTAAGTTACTTTGTAAAATATATGTAGTATTGAATTATTTCCCTTTTTTACCCTTCTTTATCATAATTATGTTGGAAGGAGATTAAGAGAAATATAATTAAGATGTGGTTATAATTTAATGAGGATGATTTTGAAAATTTTTGGTAATTTTTGAAAAATTTAAAGATCAAAATTTGAAACATAGAGAGTATTATTTAAGGATCTAATAATTTAATAATTAAATCAGAGATATAATCGTAGATAACAAAGAAAATGAAGAAAAATGGTAAGAAGAAAACAGGTGGATGTTGGTAATAAGACAAAAGCCCATCTTATATATAGCAGAGTCCCTGAAATGATTGAAAATGAAAGAATAAAGAAAGAAAGAAAGAGAAAAGCCACTTGGATTCTCTCAGCTGATATGTAGAGCAGATCATGTGAAAAGAGAGAAAATATAGGAGGCTGATCACTGAAAATGAAAGGAAAGAAATGAAGAGAAAGTAAAGCGATCCAAATGCCTTCAAGTAATGAAGGAGATCAAGTGAAAAGAGAGATAAGATAAGTGGTGGGACATCGAAAATGAAGAGATAGAAATGAATAGAAAGAATAAAAGCACTTTAGATCCTCTACAGTGATGCGACAATGTTGTAGGAGAGAGAATGATATGAAGAAATGATATAGTATGTGTATGAGATTCATTTACTTGTATACATACACAAGTCAAAATAGGTTAATTTTATTTTTTATTATCTAATTGGGGATGCAAGTTGAATCCACCTGATAAATTAAGTGATTCTATTATATTTTGGGTTGAATATTTATAAGATTGATTGGTGTGCATTTATAGTGTAGGCCTAATCTATAGGCACATGATGGGAGGGTATTAAGGTTTATTTATACTTGGTTAGGTCTCCTTTGTTATCATGTTAATTACTTTGCCCTACCTTATTCCTCTAAGAGGTGTGATTGGAAGTGTAAATAAGGGGAGGAAGCTTTAGTCCTTTAATCCCTGAGATTAAAAAATTACTAAGCTTGGTATACTTATCAGGAAGTAAGTTCCTGAAAAGTGTACTTATTAAGAAATATACTTTTTAAGAAGATTACAAATAATTTGCTTGTTTCACTTTTTACTTCATGAGATGTTGAAATTAATTTTTTAAATAATTATATTATATTGTTAAAGATAAAAATATCATTTTTAATTTGAAAAATGATTAAGAAGTTAGGGATATATTTGGAAAAAAATTATAAAAATTAAAAAAAAGCTTGGAACGTAGAATTTTTTTGAGTTTTAGTCGGAAAGTAGAACTTCTTGAGGTGAAGCTCAACTTTCTTGGGAAGTTAAAAATTTTTAAGCACTAAGTAAGATTGAATGATCTACTTCCTGGAAAGACTAATTTTTCTCCCTTACTTCCCTCATATTAAGTGACCTTGTAATTAGGAACAATAACATTTTATATATATCACAATAAATAATATTGATTGTAATATTATTTTTTAACAAAAAATTTCATTTTCAACATATTCATAATAAATAGGTTATAATTATAATTTTATAATATAATAAATATATTGTATAATACATAAATAAACTATTTTTAACAAATAATTATATTTTATTGTTTTTTAACATATATAATTTTAGAATATGATAAATAAATTGTATAATTGCATAAAAAATTAAATAAATTATTATTTTTAATAAAAAATATTGATTGTTATATTATTTTTTAACAAATAATTTTATTTTCAATATCTTCATAAGAAACAGGTTATTGGCCTATAAAATTTTATTGTGTAGTTGTTAGAATTTTTTTATGCATTAATATTTGTTTCTTGTTTATGAGTAGATAATAAATGATTTTATAAAATAGAAACAAGAAAGGATGATAGAAAGAGTGGGTGTTGGTCCATGGTGTAAGATTTGAGTCAAATAATATAAAAATAAAAAGTGTTGATTTGGATATTAATTTGATTGATTTGTATGCTTCCTTATGTATTTTAAATTTTTTAAATATATGTATTTGACATTTTTAAAATATTGCCAAAAGCATGGAAACTGTAAACTGTAATTGCTTGATTTAAATATCTCATAAGTTGTAACTACCATTGAGTCACTTGAATCTCAACATGAAGAGTCCATAAGGCATATGTTTAAAAGTTGTAATTGCTTATTTTTTAAATATATACTTGATTTAAGAGGGTTAACTGTTTTTCTTAATTTATGTAAGTTAGTGATTTGTTTCTTATAAATGAATAGGAGGGAGTATATCCATTAATCCCTCCATTTTAAAATATAGAACATATTTAACTAACACCACTCTCATCAAGGAAAGAGTAAAGTTGGTTGCATGTTTTAATATTTTAAAAAATTACCATAAATTTTTAAAATTATCCACATTAAATTATCTCATTTTGACTACTACTTTCTCCATATCAAAATATAAGTCATATCTACTTATCTCACACCTATTAATAAAATATTAATTATTTTAAAAATTTTCAAAAGTTTTTAAAATTATCCTCATAAAATAGGGGGTAAAAACGAATTATTCTCTCTTCCCATAACTTTTTTTATTCTTCTCTCTTATAATTGAATAATATCATAAATAAGAGTAAAATTGGAAATAAATCATTAAATGATTATTAATTTTCACAAAATCACAAACATTTTGAAACATTAATCCCAATTAAATCCACTTTATATTTTGAAACGAAGGGAGTACTATCTTTTTTAATCTCTTTTCTGTTAGATAAACTGGTTTCTCAAGAGGGGGTGAATTGGGAAGATTAAAATTTTCTGTAAAAGTCAAGTGTATAATGAAGACAAACATGACTGTAAAACAGAGTACAATATAATAGCAATGTAAGAGCAGTAAAGGAGAATGATTGACACATATGTTTATCCTGGTTCGGTCTTTCTATCTTGACCTACGTCCAGTCCCCAAACAACCACTTGAAATTTTCAACTATTCTGCAAGAATTCAGTGAGCTTCTTGCAATTGCCTCAATATAGCATTGATGCTTTGTTCTTAGAGCTTATAAGTTCTCTTTCTGCACTCTAACCAAGTGCTTCCCAAATCCCTTGTGACATTCCCTCACAAGAAAATTTTTCTTCCAGATGAAGATAAGATTGATTACAAAGAATGAACTCTCTAATTTAGAGTGTATATGAAAGTTTAAGTGTAGAAGACTGAAGTATGAGAGTAGAAGACTTTGAGTTGAGAATTTGACAGAGTTTCAGAATATACAATGTTAAAATCGTTACTCACAACTTCAAATAATGTTATATTTATAGATTTGGGTCTTACCTATACGTTAGAGACAAAATTTATCCGTTGGATAGTATATCCAATGGTTACTCTGAAAAACTATCCATTCACCAACCGCATTTAATGCTTCTGACATTCAAAGTTCAAATTTTGGTTGGTCAACAGATGAATTTTGCAGAGATCAAAAGCTAAAGACTTCAACATTAAATTTCAAAGTTTGTCTGTTGTAAGGCAAAGTTCGAATTTTCATCATTGAGAAATTTTTCTGTATTGGAACATACGAATTTTCAAGTTAAAAAGTTTTTCTTAAAAGTGTGAACAGTAGTCCCAAATTGCTACAGTGCCTTCGAAGTTCGAATTTTAGTGCCCAAAATTCGTCTGTCAGTGGGCAGCTCAATAAGGTACAATAGTTCATCTTTTCGAAATTCAAATTTTCAAGATTCAAAATTCATCCGTCAGAGAGAACTCTTATCAGATTTAGTTCAAAATTTGAATTTCTAAATACCAACATTCGTATGACAACAGATTGTCGTAACAGACTTGCAAGCTTTGTTTCTGAAATTTGAATTTTCAATATCAAAGTTCATCTGTCAGTGGGCTATCTTGGAACTCTTTTTAAATTTTGTTTTTAGATGAACTTTGACATATCCTCAAACGAATTTTTCATTTTTCATGAATTGTGTTTTGTCAGAAATTTGAATTTTCAAAAGCTGAAATTCGTCTGTCAGAGAAGGCTCTTATCAGACTTGTTTCAAAGTTCAAATTTTGGCAGTCAAAGTTCATCTGTCAAACAAGGCTCTTTTCAGACTTGTTCATTTTCAAATCGAAATTCGAATTTCCAAAGTCAAAGTTCAAATTTTCAAAATAATATATCAGTATTAATCTTTCAAACTTCGTCTGTTAATGGGTATTTTTCAAATATTCCATGAATTAATATAAAATCATAGTTTTAAAACATCTTTTTACCAATTCAAAGTCTTTTACTCAATTTAAATACTGTTAGAGATTCTACATCTATTCTTGTACTGGTTTTTCTTGAATTTTTTCACTTAAGATCTTTTGTGCACCTTTGATATCTTCTCTCCAAGCTCTTGAAGGTTGGTTTGGAATCATCAAAACACTTGATTCAACATTCTCTCCTTTTTTGATGATGACAAAATAACTTATAAACTGGATTAGTACTTGGGTTTGCTTTAACAAGCTCCCCCTCAACATGTGCATTATAATTCAAAAAATATCATATACAGTAGATCAAGTAAAGTGATTTATTAATTCATTTAAAGTTTCAACACAAGGATAGTACATGGCAATCATAGAATTCAGAACAAAGAATTTTCATTTCATTCAAAAGCCACATTACAAGATATTACAAAGCAACAGAAAAACAACATTACAAAATACTACAAGAAGAACCAAGCATCCATAAGTTCTAATCACTTTTTCTTGGACTTGGACTTCTTGCTGTAAGTCTTGTCAGAAGACTTTCCAGTTTGCTCGGATACCTTCTCCCCCTTTTTGGCATCATCAGGAGGGTGTGCAAAATCAACAGGAGGAGAGATTTGAGACACTGTAATAGCTTGAAGAGGCACAGAGACAAAAGGCAGTTTGGGATTGAGCTTTGGCAAAGATTCAGAAACTTCAGAACTTGTGTCTTTAGTATAAGAGATTTCAAGAAGTTCATGAATTTCTTGCCTTGTAACAGCCAACTGAGCCCTTCGTGCCTCCGAGAAACCATAAGTAGAAATAGGTGAGGGAGCAGGAGGACGAAATATTTATTCAAGCCTTAACCTCTGAGCTTGTAAGAGAGCATTATGTGCAATGGCTTGCAAATCAACATAGGGCACAATGCTCCTTTCTTCATTTAGGGCAGCTTGCATGAATGGTGAAGTGAAGATAGTTGCCACTAGTCTCTCAACTTGCTCAGATTCTTGAGATGAAAGAATTGAGTCCTAAGCATCTTCTGGAATAGGCTCATGGAAGCTTGGTTCCTAAGGACGTTCTTCTAGGAAATAATGTTTCAAAATATAAGTTATTTTTATGCTGATTTTTCTTGAATTTCTTTACTTGAGATCTTTTGTGCACCTTTGATAATTTCTCTCATAGCTCTTAAAGGTTGGTTTGGAATCATCAAAACACTTGATTCAATATTTTCATCATAAAAAAAAGTCAAGTATCAATTTTAATTGAGATTTATTATTAATTGGGGTGAAAATGAAAAAAACATTAAATTGTTACTAATTTTTATAAAATAACTTATATTTTGAAACATTATTTCCTAGTAAATTTACCATGTATTTTGAAATGGAGAGAGTAATTACTTATTAATTATTACCTAATAATTATTACTATAATTATTCTTACCAATCATATGTAATTGACTGATTTGTGTTATTTTATTCAAAAAAAAAAAGAGACAAAACGCGATGTTGTAATACGGTTTATATCATTTTATTAAAAAAAACACAATGCAAAATGTAATTCTCCATTCCAATTTTAATTGTAGTATTTTGGTAAAATATTTTGAAGTTGTAGTATTTGGATTATATATTTTTTTATTGGTAGTATTCTGCTCAATTTTCTGAATTTATAGTTTTTTGAGTTTGAGTTTGAGTTTGATTTTGAGATTAGGGCTCTTTGCAGCAGTTTATGCAAAATGGGAAACTCCTTTCTTTTAATTTTATTGTTCGTCGCGGCTGTGGTTATCATTTGATTTTGAGATTATGGTTCTTAGTAGCAGTTTAAGCAAAAAGAAAAACTCCTTTCTCTTAATTTTATTGTTCGTCGCCTCTGTGGTGGGTTACGTTTGATTTTGAGATTAGGGCTCTTAGCAGCAGATTAAGTAAAAAAAAAAAAAATTCCTTTCTTTTATTGTTATCCGTGGTCGTTGTGGGTTATGTTAGAATTATTAGGGATATGTATTGCTGTTTTGACAAAATTCTTTAGGGTTTTTAGCAACATTTTTCATAAACTTTTTGTTTGTTAAAAAACTAACGTCTTCCAAAAACGATGGTTATGGTGATTCAAATGCACTGGTATTTTCAATTTGATTATATATGCGTGATTTGCTAAATTTAATTTGTGCAATTAATTATTTGTGTTGTTCGGATTGTTCACCCATTTGTTTCTAATTCGAAACATCAATAAATATATATATTTTGGCCACTGGTGAGGTTTGCGAGGGATGAATGGCGGTGCGGTGAAGGTTTGGCATGGTGACGCTGACACATATAGGAACCAGGTTGCTGGTTGCCACAGGTTTTCTCCCTAGCTTGTTGTTTCGGTTCCTTATGTGCGATGGCACGATTTGTAAATTTAATGAAATATATAGAAAACAAAAGGAAGGCAAATCGAGGAAGAGGCGTACGTTTGGGGGGCGCTGTTTCCATGCATGGCGCAATGCCATGCACGGCCTATGTGGCCACACACAAATTACTGTGACCGCGCAGACACATAATCCATGCATTCCGTGCATGAATCTGGTCTCCACATATGGAATCGCGTTCCATGTTTGGGAGTATCTAAATTTGGGGCCACGTCTTTGGACTAACGACACTGTTATAATAGTTTTATTTTGTATTCATATAAATTATGTATATGATATGAATTGCTTTATATAAAATTGTTATTTTTAATTTCTTCCCGAAAATAAGCCATTAGGTGAATTAAAATATTAATATATATATTTCTCTTCCAATTATTTGATGCTGTTTAATTTGTAAATTTTTGTAAATAGTTTTGGCACACATATTAGGCTGTGTGGAATACTGGAAAATTGTCTAATTTAATTTAAAAATTTTTGTGATTTATTTTAGAAAACTTTGAAATACCATGCTTTTAAGGATTCTTGTAGAATTTTAATTATTTGTTTGAGTGTAGTTTTGAACTTGATCTTTGGTGACTAGTAGACATAATTGTGGGTATCTATTATAAGGTTATATGAAGCATGTGGATGAAGTACATGGTTGAGAAGGCCCATTTCCCCCAAGGTGATGATTCCTCCGAAATTATGTGCTATATAATCTGATTAAAGGAATATTTTAGACAAACTCTTGAAATATTATGTTCATATATTTGTGCTCTCAACTTGAAATATTTATTTGATAAATTGCATTTTTTTGTTTGAGCTATATGAGTGCAATATTTTTCTTAGTAATGCTATTAGATATTATCTATGATCAGTGGGGAGTGTTGTATTTGTTACCCTACCTCATGGACTGTATTATGAACTTAAGATAAAATTGATTCCTATACAAGGTATTTCATGGATTGCTATGAGCAATTACCGCTGTGAACACCGTATTTTGTCCGAACAAATATATATAAAATAAAATAAAGTAAAGTAATAATAATAATAAAAAAAAAGGAAATAAGATAAAAAAATCATAATAATAACAAATAAGGGGAAGACAAAGAGGGGAAAGTGAGTTGCGATGGAATTTGGACTAAGTGCAGGTGGACCAATTCTCTAAACGAAAGAAGAGTAATGATAAATAAGTATAGCCAAGTATAAGAAAATAAGAATAGGGAAAATATAATAACAAGAATGAAAGTAAATAGTAAAGAAAAATAATAATAATACAAAATAATAATGGCAAAGTAAAATTAAGGAAAACAAACTAATGATAATAATAAAAATAAAAAAAAAAAATAAATAAAAAATAAAAAAAAATAAAAAAAAAGGGAAAGAGGGAGAGAGGATTAAAGGCTTGAAACGCTGAAAACTCAGCGTTTCAGCCTTTAATCTCCTGAGCCACAATTAGGGCTCAGGAGCCCTGAAATTGAAGAACCCGAAGGAGCTGCAGGAGGCACGAAGATGAAGGAGCTGCGGGAGGCATCAGGAGTGAGACCGCCGTCGGGAGGAGAGGTGGAGAGCGAAGAAGGCGTTCGGAGGAGAAGGAGCCGCCGCATCGTCGAAGCCACCTGAGTATGGTGCTGCCACGGACCAGCAGGGAAGGAGAAGACGAGGATGGGTAGATGTTCGGGACTCGTGAAGCACCACCGTGGACCACCAAGCCGAATCCCCAGAACCTGGAAGCTGGATGACCACACGGAGCTCGGCCGAAGGAAAAGAAAAGCAGAGGGGACGGGGCAGAGTGGAGAAGACCAAAAAAAAAAAAAGGAGCCGAGGGGGTGCGAAAAGAAAAAATAGAGGGGGTCATGGGGTACGAAGAAAAAGAACGGAGGGAACCGAGAAATGAGAAAAAAAAAAAAGACAAGGGGAGCCGAGCGTGGGACTGAATGAGTAGCTCAGCTAAGGGCTTTTGGAAATCAAAAAGGGAGCTAGGGTCTGAGCACGAGGGGGCGGTCAGACGGACACTGAACACGCAAGACTTGAAAAGGGGAAGACCAGAGGAAGCCTGAACACGCAAGGGGAAAGACAAAGGGGCACATGTGAAAGAGGCAGGGTAAGGCGAAGTCGGCTGGAGCAGGGGAGCATGGACATTGACACACGAAAGCAGGGCTGAAAAGGAAGGACCACACGTTCAAGATGGGGCTCTGAGGTTGACTCGAAAAGTGCTATAAAAGGGTGAGCAGTATGAGAAAAAGGGAGGTCGAGCAGGAAGGGGAGTTGGAGGACGGACGAGGAGCTGTGGGAGGACGGGCTGAAGATCCAAAGAGTACTCCGACTGGTAATTCTTAGGCATAGTTTCGGACAGTAGGTTGAGGAATTTTAATTTCAATATTGGGCTAGGAAATGATTCGGATGCTGATTGTAATTGCCTTTAGATACTGCGTTCTGTTTTGTTTGCCAGATTGATGTGAGCATGGTACAGGGTAGTGTTATTATAGTGGTGTTGAGTTGTTTCCTTAGTCTATTGCATGAGTTTTTGAAGTCGGCTTGTTTCTATAATGAGGCATAGTTTTGGGAATATTGACAGGGTAGGCCTTTAGTTAGTCTGTGTGTCCAAGATTCATGTCGCTTTGTAAAGTCCCATCGCTTGAAATTTGATCTAGGGGTTATAGGATATTTAACTTCTGATTCTATTGAGGGGTGCAGGAAATTTTGTATTCAATCTTGTCTTGGTGCCTGTTTATTTCTACTGTTGATATCGTGAGGATTTTGACTCGGTTATCCGGGTCCTTTGTGTTCATTTCTAGTAGAAGTTAGTAGCTTCTTTTTGTGAGTATTGGGCATGTATAGCGTCTAAATTTGATAAAGTGTAATGCTGAGGAAAGAAGGTCTCGGGCCATTGAGTTCTGTGCCCATTTCGCTTACTGATTTGTTGCAGCATGTTTGAAATCTTTGAAAGAAAAAATCAAAGTCTTCACGAGCTTGATATTTTGTTTTTACGGTCTATATGGTTTGGTAATGGGTTTTGAAGTAAGAGGCTAGGTTACCTTATAAGGAGAAGTAGGAGGACTAAATGCTCACTGGTGTATAAGTCCAAATATGTGGGGGCTAAAGATTGTGTTGTTTTACTGCGTTCCTGAATGGTTTAGGTAGGTAATATAGTGTACCTCTGTTGGCTGGGGAGAGGGGAGCGTCAATGGATTCAAATCTGCAAAGGGGAAAATAGTGATAATAAATGAAATGAAGTAAATAGATAAAATAAAAAAGATATATAGTATGCATATATGTATATATAAGCCATATCTTTAGATTGTTTTAAATCATTTCCTTTTAAAAAAAAAAATTTTTTTTTATAGCTTTTTCTAAAAAAAAAGAAGAAAAAAAAAAGGTTTATGCAATAGGGAATTTATTTAAGCCACTTACTTTTCTATCCCGAGTGGTAATGCCGTGGTTAGTTAAGTATTAATCAGCAATTTGTGAGCGATAAAGTCGCCACATATGTTGATTATCTCATTTTAAAAATATATGTAGTGATGATATGTTAAATTCTTCTAAATTTTTTTTTCTTTATTATTATTGTGTTGTAGTCAGAAAATTTCACCAATTTTCCCTTTTTTTTTAAAAAAAAATAATTCTCACTGAAATCATTTATTTTCCTTTCAGGTTTTATTTATTCATCTCTATTACCTTTTTGTAATAAAAGAATAATAAAATGGCTGAAACCAAGGTTATTCGTTTTCTTCGAAGTTCTTATTTGTTTTATTTATCTACTCCGAGTGGTAACACCGTGGGTATTTAAATATTAATCAGTAACTTGTGAGTGGCAAAGTCACCACCTATGCTGGTTATTATTCCAAATATATATAATGATCACATTTTTAATCCTTTTTTTATAAATAGATGTTTAAAGGATTTTTATAATAAAAATAAATAAATAAAAGACTACTTGTACAAAAAATTTTATTGGTTTTCTTTTGAGTCTTTTGTGCCTTTTTGTCTCGAGTAACACTACCGTGGACACTTAGGTATCAATGGGTAAATGTGAGTGATAAAGTCACCACCTGAGCCAATTGGTTTCATTTTGTGAAAATAAAATCGTTTTCAAATATTTCTTTTTCAAATCAAAATAAAATATCCAAAATCACATTTTGTTAAATTGAAGGAAAACATATATTCTCTTTTAGGAGTTGGTTAAACTATAAAATAATAATAATAAATGAAAAGAGAAAATAGTGGAAATTAATCTATCTTTTACAAATTAAAACACACCAACCAATTTTAAGATTGTTTTCTTTGTGGGAAGATAAATTATTTTCTATAAACCTCTCTTTTTAACGAAAATAAAAAGATACCAACCCAGTGACACGCATTTTTAGTCCGAACTACGTCGACTTTGATCCCTATCGCAGGGTACGTAGGCCCCAGACTCTCGTTCTGGGTCAAGTCCACATTTATAAATAAATAATACTTTTCCTCTTATTATTTTCCCAATTTCCCATTTGATTCTTTATTTTCATTTGCATAAGTCTTCTGTTGTAAATAAATAATATCTTCCTCTTGATTTATTTTTCCAACTTCTCATATTTTTATTTTATTTTTTATTTTTATTTTAACATTTCTCTTACTTTTATATTTTATTTTTGCATGTGAATGTTAAAAGGGCAACCAAAATAAATTTGTAAAAAGCCATAAAAATTGCATAATCAACCTAAGGTAACCGTTCTTAGGAACGGGTGTTGTGGGGGTGCCTAACACCTTCCCCACTCACAATCGTACTCCCGAACCCAACTCTGATTCGCAGACCAATCCTTATCCACTTTTTGTTTTTGTCCCGATTTCTCAAAATTTCCCTCAAAATTTTGGTGGCGACTCCCTCCGAAGCCGGCCCCCCCCGGGTGGGCCGGTTTCACCCTCCGAAATCGGCCTTCCGTCGTGCGGGCCGATTTCTCTTTTTTCTTTTTATTTTCGTTTCCTGCGCCATCCGCGTCGCATTTTCGGGTGTGACAACCGCCAAAGTAGAATTGCTTGTATTAATTTATGGAATTTCCTTTGTAGTCTGAGGATTGCTTCGATTATTTTATGTAGTTTGCCCCCAAAGGGGATTACTATGTGTTGTAATTAAAAGTGGGTATGAGATGAAGTTATTGGAGAATGTGTTGGTTTAAAATATCTGTCTACCCAAAGGGGATAGATATTTGAATCCAATGTATTCTTATTGATTAACTCATTTGAAGTTCTGATCATGGTTGCGATTGTGATTTGTGTATTTTCCCCAAATGGAAATGTACTATTTTGCTGGCCTCATTATGATAGCTAATTTTGATTGAAGCTATGTTTATTGCTCTTGTTATTTTTTCTAATGCATTCCTGTTTTGTTTTGCAGTTACCTTTTCCATGAATAATTGTTCTGCTTTAGTTGAGATGTTAACTAGATCTAATTATAAGAAATGGCTGTAAGACATGCAATTTTTCTTAGGAATTGTTGATCTAGACATAGCAGTATGTGAAAAGAAACTTGAAGTGAATGATAAGACGACCATCTCGAAATACCTACTTAGTGGCTTACTTGAAGCTGAAAATGCTAAAGAATTCCTTGATGTTCTAGGAAAGAGAAACCAAGTCTCTAATAATGCTGAGTGAGGATGTTTATTAAAACAATTAACTGACATGAAGTATGATAATAAAGAGGGAGTAAGCAAATTTATTTTGAAGATGGTTCATCTCCAAACCAATATTATGGGCTCCAAACCAAACTAAGCCCATAGTATTGGTTTGAATGAAACCTTCATTGTCTCACATGCCTTAAATTGCCTACCTGCTGAGTTTACACAAATCAAAATTGCCTACAATACCTTTGGTGAGAAATGGACCATCATTGACCATATTACAAAAAGTGTGGTTGAAGAAGAGAAACTCAAGAAAGAAAAGAGTAACCAATCCAATGATATAGTTTACTTGACTTATAATAACAAACCTCATCCTAGTAAAGGTGAATAGAAAAAATATGAAAAGTCAACCTAGTGCTTCCCATAAGAATCAAAACTCAAATAAGCTAGGTAGTAATTAACACCACAATATAGAGGAGGGGAGGGTCCTAAGCTAGCTTCTTTTAAGAAAGATATATGATGTTTTTGGTCGAAGGACAAGGGGCATAGGAAGAATAATTGTGCAAAGTTCAAGGCTTGGTTAGAGGACAAGTAGAAATATGAAGGAGGTCAAAAACTTAAAGAGACAAAGTCTGAGAGAAGGGAAACATCTGAGAGAAGGGAAACTAAGGGTGGCAAATGATCTTAGAGTTATGGTGGAATTAGTAGGAGTCAACAACTTATTTTGACAATTTAATAAGAACTTGTTTTTGAAGTTTTTTATGTAGTTTTCTTTAGAAGGAATTTTGTTTCAATTTCTTATTTGAACAAATTGGATTTTTAGCTTATTTTTTGTGATGGAAAATAAATTTCATGTTGAACTCCCAAAATTATTGGTTTATGGATACTTGATAGATGATTTACATAAATTGTCTTCATTTCTTGACAAAGTCCCTTCATCTTGAACATAAAAAATTATTGCTTATCAAGGGTTTAAAATTAGAGATCAATATGATGTTGATTCCTTAACTAAAGAACTTAGGCCTATTATATTTGAAAAATATGTTGAGAACTTGAGCATTGTGAGTTCTTTTGATGTATTTAATTAGTAGGAGCTTGAGCTTTATGTTATTTTTGCCATCTTGAGTACACTTATTGTACGGATGACGTGGATTATATATATATATATATTCTTGAGCAACTGATAATGCATTGAATTTTGTTATTATTATACTTGTATACATACTTATGTACGTGAATGTTATAGAGTTTTGAATCTGGTGTCAGAAGGGACCACTATGTCACTTGTTAGAGTAGCTAGCTTCCCAAGAGGGGGTTAATTAGGAAATTTAAAATTTTTCTGCAAAAACATAAGTTTACAGTGAAAGGAAAAGTTTGCAGAAAAATAGAGTGCAGTGCAAATGAATGTAATTGCAAGGTAAGGCAAGAAAGGACTTAGAAATTTATCCTGGTTCGGTCTAATCCATTTAACCTACATCCAGTCTCTAAGCTACCACTTGAGATTTTCACTATCTGCAAGAATTCAATGGGCTCCTTACAATGTTTCAGTATAGACTAGTACTTTGCTCTTAGAACACTCAGAATCTATACTTAACACTCTTACAAAGTGTTTCCTAATTTCCTTTGTGACTCCCCTCACAAAGAATCCTTCTTCTAGATGAAGAAAATATTTTTACATAGACTAAGTACTCTCTAGGATAGAGTAGATATGAAATTTTAAGTATAATGAATGCAATATAAGGGTGAAAAAGCTTTGCCTAATAAATTCAGGAGAGTTTCAGTAATACAGACCTAAATTCGTTACTCACAACTTTAAATGAAGTTCTATTTATATATTTGTGGCTTAACTAGTCATTAGACATAAGATTTAGTCATTAGAAACTTTAACCAACGGTTATTCTACAGAAACAGCCATTCACCAACCACATTTAATGAGTCTGACATGCCAAAATTTGAATTTTGGGGTACAATAGATGAATTTCACAGAGACAGAGGGTTAAGGATTTCAATGTTGAACTTCAACATTCATTTGTTCAAGAGTAAAGTTTGAATTTTGATGTTGTTAAAATTATCCCATGTTAGAACATACAAATTTTTATACTGAAAGTATATCTGTTGAGTTTGAATAGTTGTCTCATATTTTCACAGTGCACTCAAAATTCAAATTTCAAAAGATGAAATTCATCTATCAGAGGTTTGTTCAACATGATACAAGAGTTCTCCTCTGTGAAATTCAAATTTTAAACTATAAAATTCATTTGTCAAAGGCATGCTACAATGAGACTAATAAGTTTTTATTTTGAAATTCGAATTTTGAAGTCTAAAGTTCATCTATTAGAAAGGGCGACGTTGAGCTCTCTTTGAACTTCACCAACATTCAAATTTTGACTAAACTTTATATGAATTTTACATATATTCACTAATAGTGCTTAGCTCGAAATTCGAATTTAATAATTGAAACTTTTCTGTCAAAGATGAAATCTCTGTATATTTGAATTTCACTAAACGAAGTTTGAATTTTGCACAAAATACTTATGAGTCAATAAGCAAAGTTCGTCTGTTAGTTAGTATATTTTAAAACTAACATATGCTAACATAGGATAGCTGTGAAATCACTTATTTAAAATCTGTGGCAGCAAAAATAATTGAGACTCAAAGCTTTTTACCTATATTACAAAAGGAGAAATATTAAAAACTAAGTCTTCTCATGTTCTTCATTAGATTTCTTCACTTGATCCTATCCCATTCCTTTGGTATTCTCCTTTCCAAACTCTAGTTGTTTGGAATCATCAAAACTTCTAATTCAACATCAGTGGTCAACACCATGTTGGAGTTGAGGCATAATGATAATATCAATTGCATAATTTTGAAACTTGGCATTGTTGGGGGCCATTGTGTCGGTGGTTGACATCATATTGGAGTTGGGGCATGATGGTTTTGATAAACCTTGGAATTTCTTTGGCCTTAAGGCATTTGAGAGAAATTAGAAGGATCGACAAAGAAAATGGCAGTTCACAGGGCATGCTATTTTCTTGTTACACTCCACACTAATGACTAAGCAATAGAGTAAGTAAATATTTGCAACTATGGAAGGACATATGTCAATTAAGGACATTACAATCACCATGATTCGATGTTATTTGGCATTAGTTGGATGGAGTCATATTTTAGATATTGCATCGCATCTTGGATTATGTGTTTTAAAATATGGCCACTTTGCACAAATTAGTCATTAGCCCAAGAGTCATTTTCAAAATAAAATGTTTTTACTAAAATTGCACAATTGATTTTGCCCAAGTGGGAGAATGTTAGGATTTTTGTATGGGTTTCAATCAATTGTGATTTTGGTTTTGTGAAAAAAGGGCTAATTTTATTTTTTATGATCCAATCAAGAATGCAAGTTGAACTCACATGATAAATTAAGTGATTCTATTATATTTTGGGCTGGATATTTGTCAGATTGATTGATGTGAGTTAACAGTATAGGCTTAACCTATAGGTTCATAATGAGAGGGTACTAAGGGTTATTTATACTTGGCTAATTCTTTTATGCTATCACATCAATTACTCTAACCTACGTTGCCCCATTGAGAGGAGTGATTGGGATTGTGAATAAATTGAGGAAGCCTTAGTCCTCTAATCGTTAGGATTAAAAAATTGATGTTCTTATTTCTTCCTTATATGAGAGTATATCTTCAATAGGTATGCCTAAATTTGGTGTTCTAACATCATGTAATTTTTTATAGATTAATTTTCTTACATGAACTGTTGAACAAAAAGTCTATGTAGTGTCACATTTTGGCCATTTAACCAAAGAAATGTGGTATCGTTTCCTCATACTAGTATATTGTAAGTGATGAGTTGCACATTAAAGTTCTAAAAAAAAGCTCATAAAAAAGTTCTCTAAAAAAATATCTCTCCAATTACTCTATAGTCATTCTAACTAGAGCTTGGAATACAAGCTAGTTTGGCTTATACAGGTTATCCTGTGATAGGGTAGCCCAAAAACTTGCTGGTGTAGACCAACCCATTTTTCTGGGGGTTGGGATTTTTTAACCTAAGGTGGGTTGGTGGGTTGGCTTGCATAACTTATCAACCCATCATTTTTATTTTTGGTTAGAAATTGATAGCAATTTCAAAGATAACCTACCATAACCCATATAACCCATCATATTCCAAAACTTAAATTTTCTCAAACCATGATACATATATGTAATACATATGATAATTTTGATTACGGGTATTTGATGTGCTCGATAGTTGGGCCAGGCCAAAAAAGAAGAAAACAAAATTGGAAGTAAAGCTGGGTTGGAAGGGACCAGGCTGGGACGAGATACAAGCAAGGCATATGTCTGTCTCGGCCTTACTTGGATTTATGTCATGTTATTTTTTTTTATTTGTTAAGTCATATATCAAAACACAAAATGTTTGGTCATTCAGTCCTTAACCCAATGTCTCTATCCTCTTCCTTCAATCTCCATCATGCAAAGAACCCTAAGCCCCTTATCACCATTGTCTCTCTCCTTCTGTCCTCATCCTCATCCCTATCCTCCTCTTCTTCTCCAAGTTCGTCAACATACGATCCTTATCAAACCAAGGTCTTTGACTCTCTATTGTTCTCTCCTCTCCTTCAATTTACTTGATGGTTTGTTGTGTGTTTGTGATATGGTGAAGCTTATTACTGTCATTGATCTTCTCCTCTCCTTCGTTGTCATCGCCTCATCAGTTGTGCATCTTCGTGCCTTTTTCTTCTTGAGATGAGATCTCTCTTATGCCAAGGTAATTGACCAATAGATTCCAGTCTTCTATCCTATCTTCAATCATGTTCTTCCTCTCTTGTGTTATTGGTCGAGATTTGGTAAATAATACAACTTTGTAGAACTTTGACTCTATAATTTTGTTGGGGTTGAGATGTTTTGAGAGAAGGATTGAGAGAAAGAGTGAGATAAGGGGAATTATGTAAAACAATAGGATTTCAATTTGTTATGTACAGATGAATTTTGGTACCAAAAGGAAATAAAGTTGATTCTCTTATGTATTTTCTTCTTTTCATTTTCATCTATGAGCGTTCAACTTTGTCTTTTTTCCCTTTTGCTGAAGCATCTTTTTTCCTTATTCAAAATTGGAATGTCCAATAAAGAAAAAATTAAAAAAAAGATGTTCTGTTAAATAATTTGGGAAACCCTAACTCAACCTTATTCTGGCTTGGTTCATATGGGCATCAGGCCATCTTAGGTCGGGACGAGTGATGGATAAAAAAAAATGCAGCCTGGTGCCTTTTTTGAGTAGAACAGTGAGCAAGGGTGATGTCCATCCTGTCCCGGCTCATGCATAGCCTAATTTTTATTTTTAAGAGAAAAAGATATATTCAATTCAAGTTCAAATAAAAAAAAGATTCAACCATCATAATCACAATTAAAAACAAAAAAATTGTCATAAAATTCAAACAAAAATTTTGAGAAAATTCAACTTAAAAAATGACATTATTTTTAGTATTAAATAATGTTATTTTTGTATGAATTTTTTTCTATATTGTAATATTGTATAAACATTATTATAATACATAATTATTAACTCTTCATACATTACTTTTGTATGGATTTGTAGGTTCACCTAGATAACCTATCAACTCTTCATTTTTTTTGTCAGAAATTAATAGCAATTTCAAAGATAACCCACCACAATCCACATAACCCATCATATTCCAAACCTCAAATTTTCTCAAATCATGATACATATATATAATACATATCATAATTTTGATTTTTGAGATAAAAAAGATACATTCAATTCAAGCTCATCTTAAAAAATATTCAACCATAATAATCACAATTAAAAGCATAAAAATTATCATAAAATTCAACTTAAAAATATCATTATTTTTAGTACTAAATTGTATTATTTTTTGTATGATTTTTTTATATTATAATATTGTATAAGTATTATTATAATATATAATTATTAATAATGATAAATTTACTTAACATATAATATGAGAATAGATTATTAGTTGGCTATTAGAATTCAAAATGTGATCATGTATGATATTAACTTATTTAGATTTAAATATTAAGTTATTAAATTTGTTAATAATAATTTGTTAATAATAATTTGTTTAATTTTTTATATAATGTATAACAACAACAATAATATTAACCTTATCCAACTAATGTGAGATTGGTTACATAGATTATATGACGCCAATGAGTTTTATCAAATATTATCTTCTCAGATAAATCATTTATCAAGAGATTATTCCTTATAACTTCTCTTAGTGTTCCTTTTGTCCTTTCTTTATACATTTTGATAGAACTTCAAACCATTTAATCAACTCTTCTTACTAACTAATCTTGCACTCTTCTTTGAAAATGTCCAGACCTTCTCAATAGGTGCTACTATGACTTTCTTTCATTTACAATCATTTCATATCTTCACCAATTTTGTATGACCACATATCCATATCAATATTCTCATCTCTACTACTCCCATTTTATGCTTTTATTGTTCTTTCAAAGTCTAACATTTATTACCATATAGTATTGCTGGCCTTATAACTGTTCGATAAAATTTTTCTTTAAACTTAGTAGGTAACTTGCGGTCACAATATAACATATAAAATTAAAAACATATTAATTTTATTACTAACAGTTTGATTATAATTTAACCATGGTTGAATAATTGAACTTGAAACCATGGTTTGATAACATGGGTTGATTATAATTTTTTATTTTTTTAAATTTTAATTTCCTTTTTAAAAATATATTATTCAAATTTTAAATTTTAAAAATTTTTATAACTGCTCCTTGTTATCTTTAACTTATCTATTTTTCTCTCACTCCTTTGATTTTTTTTCTTTTTCTATTTCTCAATTTCAATTTTCTCTAATTTTTTTATAAGTTGGTTATAATTTTTTTAATTTTGATTTTCTCTGTTAAAACATATTATTTAAATTTTAAATTTTGAAAACTTTTATGACTATTTCTCTCTCCCTCTTATGATTTTTATTTCTTTTTGCTCAGTTAGTTATAATTTTTTTTAATTTCTTAAATTTTGATTTCTATTTTAAAATATATTATTCAAATTTTAAATAACTGCTCCCCATTATCTTTAATTTATATATTTTTTCTTTGTGTCCTCCAAATTTATTCTTTTCTTTTTTCTGTTTTCCAATTTCAATTGTATCTTGTTTTTTAATTTTCAATTTTTTCATTTTTTAGGTAGCCTTCCCTTTAGCTTAGTTGGCTATACATTTTTTTTATTTTTTTATTTTTGATTTCCTCTTTAAAAATATATTATTTTAATTTTTCAATTTTAAAATTTTACAACTGCTCCACATTATTTTTAATTTGGAGAAAACCTATATGATTTTTCTTTTATGGTTTTTTTTATGTTGTTTCCTAATTAAAATTTGACATATAGACTTTTTGAATTTATTTTAACATTTAAAATGTTAACACTATTAGTATATGGTTAATGACTATATCTAAGATATGTAAAAAAAAATCCGCATGTTAACTTTCAATTGGAAAATAAAATGAAAAGAATATAAGAAAAAATATATAAGTTTTTTCCTTTTAACTTTCCTATTCTTCCTCTCATCCCTTTATTTTTTCTTTTTCTGTTTTTCTATTTCAATTTTGTCCAACTTTTTAATTTTCCAATTTTCAATTTCCTCTTTTAATATATAGGGTTAATTTATAAATCTACCCCCAAAGTATTTCCAAAATCGCTACTGGCACTCCAAACTATTTTTTAATACAATATTACCCTCTATCTTTCAAAATTGTAGCAATGTTGCCCTATACCAATAGATTCGTTAAATTGATCATTAGTGTGCTAACTACTAGTTTACATGTCATCTTAGTTGGAAAAAATCTATTTGGCAATCTATGTGGCATCCAAATAGAAGGAATCAATGGGGGCAAGGATAATTGATATCGGCAATGATTTGAGAGGAGACCACTGAAGCGTTGGTTTACCGACGAAGGAGGAGGGATTTGCATCTTTGATCTTTCCTCCTCCCAACCTCCATTGCCATCACTTGCAATTTCTTTTTGTTTTGGATCCGTACACAATTTCGTTTGATTTTTGAGTCTTTAAGTTCTTTGATTTTTGATTGTGGTTGAGTGAAATTATTTTCTAGTGATGGTGTGGATGGTGGTTCTTGGGGTGGGTACTTGCCCTGGACGCCAGTTTGGTGTTTTGCTGTTTTTTTTTGGGAGTCTCATTTACCATCTGCTTGATTAAGGAGAGAAAATAGAGAAGAGAGAAAATGGAAAGAAAAGAAAAGTGGGAAAGTGCGATTTTTTTTCCATATGCTTGGTTGAACAAAAAAAAACAGGGAGGAAAGAAAAGTAACTATTTTTATTAACAATAATACCCTTATTATTTTTAGAAAAATATTTACATATAATAAAACTTGTTATTCTCCCATATTATTTATATAATTTCTATATCATATTAATAAATGAAATTAAAATATAAATTTAATTTTAATCTTAATTTAAAATTATTTTATCCAATCTTAATTTTTTAATTTTTAAAATCATTTTTTATACATTGATTTAAAAATAATGCTAAAATTGAAAATATATGATATATCAATATTTAAGTATAAAAATAGATTAGATATTTTCCTCATAGTGAAAAAATTAGTAGGATACTTTTGGAAGGAGAGTTTTCTCTTCAAAATTTCTCCATTTTGGGAGATAGTTGGGGAAAAAAATATGTGAGGCTCACGTAATATTTTTCCCCATGTTTTTTCTCTTTCACTTTTCTCTCCATAGCCAAGTAAGGATAAATACAATTTTCTCTCCAGTTTTTTTCCCTTTTCTTTACCCCCTCTTTTCTCTCATGCCAAGCAAAGGGTTGAGGACCTTTTGATAAAATTAATCACAAAGAATGATTTTTAAGTGATAAAAAGAAGTCAAAATAAATTTGATTCCAAAATAATTAAATCCTTGCTCCGTTCCTTATTTTAAGATACAAGTGTGATTATTTTTTGGTAAAAATATATAAGATACAAATATGGGTTGGTTGATGCATTTATTAGTTTTATTCAATTTTTCCTTCATTAAATAATTAAATACAATTAATTTTCATTAATTACATGATAAAAAAGTTAAGCATTAAACGGGGCATTTTTGGAAACTATTTTGAATATTAAATGTGGACACATGTGCAATTTCATAGATGGTCCTAGTCTCAATTAGGATTGGGTTAAATTCGTTCAATTTTGAAACATGAAGGGTAACATTGCACTAAAAAATAGCTTAGGGTACTAGTTGCGATTTTAGGAATACTTCGAGGGTAGATTTGCACATTAACCCACTAGTATTTTTATTTTAGTCTACTTAGTCCAAGGGTGACAATACTACAATTTTAAAAGATGGAGAGTAACATTGCATCAAAATATAGTTTAGAGTGCCAATAGTGATTTCGGGAATGCTTTAGGGATATTTGTATATTAACCCTAAAATATATTACTCAAATGTCAAATTTAAAAAAATTTTCTATAACTTCCCATATTTGAAACTTTGTAACTTCCCTAACCCATTATCTTTAAATTATATAAATTCAATTTTTTATTTTTAACAATTTTTTTTAATTTCAATTCAACTTCCAAATTTTTAAAACTCCTGGATCATTTTAGAACATAACTTCTCGATCTCATCTTAACTTCTTTATTGTTGCCTCATCATTTTTTTGTCTCCATTTTTTTTGCGTTTCTTCATCCTCTTTTCCCTTCTTAATCTTTTTTGGTTATATTCTTCTTCACCTTTCTCTATGTCATCTCTTTATTTATTGGGAAAATGACAGATAGATAACTCTGGGAGCAAAAAATTCTAAAAATAGACCTCAAACTTACAAATTATTATGAGGTACCAAGGTACCTATTGTTAATTTAGATGTTTTAATGATTGTAAAACAAATGAGCCTGGAGATTCAATGTCAAAGGAACACAAATGAAATGGAGAACAAAGTTGGAGTTTCCTGGAGTTTCAAGAGTTGTTTCACATGTTTTAGGAAACTATTTGTAAAAGAAGGTAGTGAAGCTTTGAATTTCAATTCACCTATTTTTAAATGAGATAATTAACTGAATGATTAATGATTAGCTCATGATGTCAAAATGGTTTTCAAGAAAAGAGCTATTTTATGAGGATAAAGCTTCAATTTCAAACTGATTCTAAGTATTCAATTGATTTTCATGAAAATGTTTTAACTTACGGGGATAAGATCTCAACTTCAAGATGTTTCTAACTATTTACCCTATTCTCAAGATAATGTCTTATCTTATACGTATAACTATTTAAGGTTATAGGGATAAAGACTCAATTTCAAAGTTTTTCCAAAGTCCATTTTTCAATTTAATGAAAAGGGATTAAGGTTATCTGCATAATACAGCTTGGGGATCAAGTTCTCAAGTCTGTCTAGGTGGTTATCCTGATAAGGTTGGCACCTTATCTGTATAAGGAAGTGAATAGTGAAGGTAAGTGGTACTGTGTAGCCCGTTATTCGCATAACCTAGGGAGGTTGTCCGCATAATGTATGTCACATAGTACTTGAACCTTCATCAGGTAAACATGTTATCCGCATAACCCATATTTTAGAGTACTTGAACTTTTCTCGGGTAAATAGGTTATCCGCATAATCTGAGGAGGTTATCTATATAATCTATATTATAGAACCCATAGCTCTTCTTTAGCAAAATATATTATCCGTATAACCTTGGGAGGTTATTTTGATAACCTAAGTTTAACAAAATCTCTGTTTGAGAAAAACTTAACGTTATCCTAATAACTGAGTGGGTTTTCATGAAAAAGATTTTGAGCTAAAATTTAGTCATTCTAGGTAGTACATTATTTTCATAACCTAGTTAGATTATCCACATAATGAAAGCTCTACATTGAAAACAAAGGCAAACAGTTACCCGTTATTCGCATAACCTGAGGAGGATATCCGCATAACCTTTGTCAGATGCATTTAATGCGGTAGGTGAATGGCTATTTTACTGATAGTAACGACTAATCTTTATTTTCAACGGATAGTTCTGCCCTAAGACTATAAATAGGACCTCATTTAAGTTATTGGGGAATGAGAAAAACAAAATACACGCTAAAACTCTGTTGATTCAATTATTGATTCATTCAAAGCTTATCTACCGTTTGTTTTGCTCATTCATTATATTTCAACTTTCACATCTATTTTTTTGAGAGAGTTTTTATTTTGTAAACATCTACACACTTATAGAGAGTACTTAGTGTGAGATTACACTAAGAAAGATAGTCTTACTCTTGAGTAAGAAGTGTGAGAGAACTTGTTTTAGTCCAAATTTCGGGTTGGTATTGTATTGCGGTCATTGAAAGAACCCATTCAAATCTTGTAAGAGATAGTGGAGAAATCCCAAGTGGTGGCTTGGGGACCAGATCAAGTGGAATAGACTGAACCAGTATAAACTACTGAGTTCTCTTCCCTTTGCTCTTTATTTCTTATACTCTGTTTTCAGTTATCTTTTAGTATCACTATTATATTTCATTTTTACAGAAAAATTTCAATCTTCCCAATTCACCCTTCCTCTTGGGAAGCCAGCTGAACTAACACCTATTTAGAATTATTTTTGGCTTCAGAAATAACCATTTTGCCCTTCATCCATTTGTGCCAGAATTACTATTTAATTGCTTATATTCATTTGCAACTAATGTTCGGTGATTTGTAATGGACGCCGATAAATTGACAACTGAGGTGATGGTTGGCCATTAGAGGGAGGTCCCTTTTATTAGTTTAGCTGGCTTCCCAGGGGGGTGAATTGTGAAGTATGTATTTTTCTGCAAAAATGAAATATAGTAATGATAATAAAAGTTGCTGGAAAAAAATAGAGTATAGGATATAAAAAACAATTGCAAAGTAAATGAGAAGAGGACATATGAGATTTATCCTGGTTTAGTTTACTCCACTTGACCTACATCCAGCCCTTAAGCCACCACTTGAGATTTCTCCACTATATCTTGCAAGATTTGGATGGGTTCTTGCAAAAACCGTAGTATAACTCAAGCTCAGACTTTGAGTTGACCAAAACACTCTCAGTCTTCTTACTCAAGAGCAAGAACAAATCTCTTAGTGTCTTCTCATACTAAGTGCTATCTACAAGTGTGTAGAGATATACAAGTCAAGTTATGAAAACTCTCTCTCAAAAGAGTGATATGAAAATTTAAAGTACAATGAATGAGCTAAATAGAGGGTAGGTAAGCTTTGAATGAATCAGTAATCAATTTGGCAGAGTTTTGGTGTTTATATGTTTTTCCTTATTATACAAATTAAATGAGGTCCTATTTATAGTTTTAAAGCAAAACTATCCATTGAAATCAATAACAAGTTGTTACTCTTAGAAAAATAGCCGTTCATCTACCGTATTAAATGCATCTGACAGAAGTTATACGGATAACCTTCTTAGGTTATGTGAATAACAGGTGACCATTGGCTCTTGGTTTCAACATTGAACTTATGTTATGTGGATTGCCTAGCTAGGTTATACAGATAACGTTCATTCCAGAATGACTTAGCTTTAACTCAAGATCATTTTCATGAAAACCTACTCAGTTGTTCAGAAAACGTTAAATTTTCTCAAACTGAGTTTTTAGAAAATATAGGTTATCAAGAAAACCTCCTAAGGTTATACGGATAACCCACTTAGTTGAAGAAGGTCCATGAGTTCTATAATATAGGTTATGTGGATAACTTGTCTAGGTTATGTGGATAGCTTATTTAGCTAGGGAAAGTCCAAGGGTACTGAAACATAGGTTATGTGGGTAACCTCCCTAAGTTATACGGATAAGCTATTTAACAGAGGAGAGTCCAAATGCTCTGTAACACACGTTATGCGAATAACCTCCCTAGGTTATGTGAATAATGGGCTGCACAATACAAGTGGCCTTCACTATTCACTCCCTTATGCAAATAAGGTAACCACCTTATCAAGATAACCACCTGGACAGACATGAGAATATGGTGCACATCTACGTTATACGGATAACCTCAACTCTTTTCATGAAATTGAAGAGAGAATACTTAGAAAAGCTTTGAGATTGAGACTTTATCCTCCTAACTTTTATTAGTTATGTACATAAGGTAAAACCTTTTCATGAAAACAAAGTGAGAACATTTAGAAATTGAGACTTTATCTTCATATCCTTTAAACGTTATACGCATAAGGTAACTCTTTTTATGAAAACTATTTTGAAAACACGAGCTAATTATTAATCATTCAAGTAGATAGATGCCTCATTTAATCTTGGGAAAAGCAAAATTTAAAGCTTAACTACCTTCTTTTACAAATGGATTCCTAAAATATATGTAACAACTCTTCAACCTTCAGGAATCTTGAACTTTATTCTTCATATGACTTGTGTTCTTTTGATATTGAATTTCCAAGCTTAATGTTGTTTAAAATCATCAAAACCATCTGAATTAACGTCTCTAATGGTCACCCAAATCAGACATACTTATAGTAGAAGCTACTGATTTGGTTGACCATTAGAGGGGGTTCCTTTGATGGTTGACCATCATCTTTTTGCAACATACAATCAACTATTTGCAACAGATGGTAATTTGCAACTAAAAGAAATATAACTTCATAGGCAATATCATCCTAAAAAATAATTCTACATATATTTGCAACTGATACACGTAAATTTGCAATTGTTTTACCTAGATTTATAACTAATACACATCTAATTTGAACTGAAGAAAAAAACAATATCATACTCATTTGTAATTGATACATATAAATTTGCAATTGTTCTATGTAGATTTACAACAAATCTACATACATTTCCATTTTTTGGAAGTTGCAAAACTCTAGATTTACATTATTTCAAACCCAACAAACTGGAAAAAAAATAGTAACAACCCAGAAAAAAGAAGAACTCACTGGAGAAGATGAAGATAAGATATGGGCAACAGAGGATGAAGAAGAATAAAGAGGTAGAAGCACTATGACAGTTGATTTGGGCTCTAAAACAGTAGATTTGGGATTTATGATGGTTGATCTCGGCTTTGCAATCACTACTATAGAAATGGGTTTTCTTGGCAATTATTTTTGACCTTTCTTGGTGGTTATCAACCATCTTTTATCAAATTGCCAAGAAAAGGGGGGACTTTTGTAGGCAGTTATTAACCGCCTACAAAGGTGGCCTTTTGTAGGCGGTTATCTGTATAACCGCTAGATAACCACCTACAAAAGTCACCCTTAAGAATAAAAGAGACACCTTTTGTAGTAACTGCCTGCAATTGTTGACTTTTATAGGTGGTTATACACATAACCCCCTAAAAAAGTTAGGTGTCAAGGGAAATGAAGAGAACCGCTTATGTTTCCTTATTTTTTAAAAAAAATATATTAAATTATTGGATTTGCCATATCTACTGTTGACTTTTATAGGTGTTTTTTTGAACCTGTAATTAAGCACAGTACAACATATAAAGCTACAACCACAGATAACAAACTAGAAACAATCTCACGTATGACTGTACTTTTTGATCATGAGCAACAAACCAAAAATAATCATGTAGTCGCATGTAACTAGGTCACTCACTAAGCAACAAATGAGGCCAATGATATTACCATCTTTGTCCTTCATGTAATGTTTTGTCAGGATATAACAAAAAGCTCACATTGCTACTCCGGCTTTCTTGTATATGTAATCTCGATAGGTCTCATCGATGTCAAATACTAACTACAAAAAAATTATAATAAGTATGCATATATGGAAAAAGAAGAAGAAAAACATCATAAGGGGAAGCAATTTACTGCTATATCCTAGAAAACCGAGTCTTTTACACCCCAAAGACTTTCCTCCAATCCTTCCAATTCCAATCATTACTTGCTATAGGCACCAATGACTTCTTAGTTATCCTAATATAGCTACTTAATTTGTTTCCATCTTTTCTTATGGGATGGTTTTTGTAATTCTAATTCACATGGATCTTATGGCTACTATCTCTTGCTCATGTGACCTCTTTTAGCATGGTTAATCCGTGGCTGTACTTGTCTAACACTTTCATCAACTTCTTTTCAGCAGGGTTATCCCGTGTATCACTATGACTGGGATCTATATCATGATTAGAAGGGGAAGCCATTTACCTATAATATAAATATAAATCAAACAAGCAAGTTATATATGATCCAAGTAATATAAATCAAGTTAAGAGAACTCAAACATAAGATAATTAAAAAAAGGTAATATAAATCAAGTTAAGAAAACTCAAATATAAGAGAAATTATATTTATTAAAAAAGTTAAACCTTTTCCTCTTTATGCTTTGTCCCTTCTTTATGATCCAAATACCCTCTTGATGATCATCTCTCATATACATGGTATTATCTATAGTATAATCAATATCAATTGATGTCCCTAAAAAAGGATCATCCTCAATATCTGCATCTTGATGATCTTTATCGTTATTGGTTATTTTGTTCTTTAACATAACAATGGGCCACTTCTTGAGCATGAGATGCTAAAATAAAAGGCTCATATTTGTACATCACCTTATTAAGATCCATCTGAATGAACCTCAATTCATCAACTCGAAGGCTATTCTTATTGTCAACCCACTTACAACTAAAGACTGGTACTCGGAATAAGATGTAATCCAACTCCCATATGCGCTTAATCACCCCAAAGTATGACATATTTGTAAAATAGGATTTTTATCTTTGGCACTAGAAATATGCATTGATTAAGCTATCAGAATTACTCCACTATATTGCATTGTGCTCCGAACATCCTGCTCTTTTATTAAATGTGTAGCCATTAATGAGATAACCTGTGTAAGATAGGACACGTATGCTAAGACCATTACTTAACCATCTCAACATTTCTGAAATTGAACCAGGATTCCTTTCAAACTCTGAAATAGTGTGATGTCTCGACCAATCTATAAAAAGTCGATTATCTTCTTTTGATATCCAACGCTCAGTCTTATCAAGGTTTAAGCTTCTAAGTTCCTCCTTGTGCATTTCCACATATGGCACAACATCCTCAGAGTTGTGCCAAACATACAAGTGAGCTTACTCCTACTATATCATCCCCAGCTATTCTTCCCAGTGATAAGACTTTGGAAGACCAATGTTATTGACATTGGATAAATATTCAATGCAAAACTCAATAGCTTCTTCAACTATGTATCGTTCAACCATACAGTCCTCTAGTCTACATCAGTTTTTCACATATCCTTTTAACACCTTCATATAATGCTTAATTGGATACATCCATTTGAGATGAGCTGGGTCATACATTTATGTCTCTCTTGTTGAATCAAGTGTTTTGATGATTCCAAACTAACCTTCTAGAGCTTGGAAAGAAAATATCAAAGGTGCATGGAAGATCCCAAATATAGAAATCCAAGTAAAATCAGCACAAGATTAGGTATAGAATTTCTTACTGTGTTTAATTTGAGTAAATCACATTGAATTGGCAAAAGAATGTTTTTAGAAATTTGATTCCATATTAATTCATGAAATACTTGAAAAACATCCACTAACAGACGAACTTTAAAGTGTTAAAGTTGATCTATTACTTTGAAAATTTGAACTTTGTCTTTTGAAATTCGAATTTCGAATTGAAAATAAGTTAGTCAGAAAAGACATTCATCTGATAGATGAACTTTGAGTGTAGAAATTTGAACTTTGACATGAGTTTGATGAGAGCCTTTTCTAACAGACGAACTTTGAAGTTTGAAAATTTGAATTTCTGATAAACTACAATTCAAAAAAATGTAAAATTCATCTGAGGATATTTCAAAGCTCATCTGAAAGTGAAGATTGAAAAGAATCCAAAATTAGTTCACTGACAGACGAACTTTGATTTTGAAAATTTGAACTTTAGAAACAAAGCTTGCAAGTCTGTTATGATAATCTGTTGACATACGAATATTGGAATTCAGAACTTTGAACTTGGAACTAAGTCTGATAAGAGCTCTCTCTGACAGACGAACTTTGAATCTTGAAAATTTGAATTTCGAAAAGATGAACTATTATGCCTTAATGAGTTACCCACTAACAGACGAATTTTGGGCATCAAAATTTGAACTTCGAAGGCACTGTAGCAATGTGAGACAACTGTTTATACTTATCAGATGAACTTTAACTTGAAAATTCGTATGTTCCAATATAGAAATATTTTTCAAAGATGAAAATTTGAACTTTGTTTCATAAACAGACGAACTTTGAAGCTCAACGTCAAAGTCTTTAGCTTTCGATATTTGTGAAATTTGTCTGTTGGCTAATCAAAATTTGAACTTTGTCTCTAACGTATTGTTAAGACTTAACTCTATAAATAGAACTTCATTTGAAGTTGTGGGTAACAAATTTACATTGTATATACCGAAACTCTGTCAAATTATCAACTAAAGGTCTCTTACTCTCATACTTCATTCTTCTGCAGTTAAACTTTTATATACACTCTAAATTAAAGAGTCCATTCTTTGTAGTCAATCTTATCTTCATCTAGAAGAAAGATTTTCTTGTGAGGAAATATCACAAGGTATTTGGGAAGCACTTGGCTAGAGTGTAAAAAGAGAGGTTGTAAGCTCTAAGGATAGAGCATCAAAACTGTATTGAGGCAATTACAAGAAGCCCACTGAATCCTTGGAAGATACTGGATAATCTCAAGTAGTTACTTGGGGACTGGACGTAGGTCAAGATAAAGAGACCGAACCAGGATAAACATCTGTGTCTTTCCATCTCTTTTACTGCTTTTACCTTACTGTACCTCTATACTCTGTTTTACTGTCATTTTTGCCTTCATCACTCTTCTGTCTTTTGTAGAAAATTTTAATCTTCCCAATTCACCCCCTCTTGAGAAGCCATCATATCTAACAATAGGGCATCCAAACTCTTCTTTAATATCGTAGCTTGCAAATTACAATATGCTAGAAAATCGTTAATTGTGTCAAACAACATTGCTCTCAACTTGAATGTCTCTTCCCTACATCTGTCATGCACCTCCACATCCCTCCCCCATAGTAGTTTCATATCATTAATTAATGGAGCGAAATATACATTTATATAATTTTCTGGTTGTTTGGGTCCAAAAATTAACATAAAGAGCATCATAAACTTCCGTTTCATGCATAGCCATGTTGGTAGATTATAATTCTCCAAAATTACAGATCATGTACTGTGGGTATTACTTTGCATACCATGAGGATTCATTCCATCAATAGATAATGCAAGCTGTAGGTTTCTCTCTTCTTCCCCAAAGTCTTTATATTTATCATCAATTTTTTTTATTGTTAATAATTTGCAGGATGTCAAAGTTTTCCATCTTCAATTCTTTCATCCACATGCCTTGTTAAGAGCTTCACATTTTCAGTACCGCTGTACATGTATCTCAATCTAGGTATTATGGGAAAATACCATGCCATCTTCATTGGACTTGATTCTTTCTTCTTATATCATGGGACATTGCATTTAGGATACTTGTCCAATGTGCATATTCTTTATGAAATAAAACATAATCATTAGGACATGAATGTATCTTCTCATAGTTCATCGCAATAGAACATATCATCCTTTTAGCCTCATATGTACGGCTAGGAAGCTCATTATCCTTTGGTAGCAAATCGTTCAAAATTTCAAGCAATTCTGTGAAGCTTTTATCACTCCACCCATTACCCATTTTGAAGTTGTATAGTTTCAACACAACTAACAATATCGTGAATTTAGTACAACTTGAGTACAATGGTTTTTCTACATCATTTTTCAACCTTTCAAACATCTGAGGACAGTCCCGAAGTTCTTCTTTGATCACATTTGCCATCTCTTCGAGATGGTTGACCTCGAATATACTTGGGTTGAAATCAGTCGATCCACAGCTTCCACTATACCCCTGATCACTATACCCATCATTTGGCTCACTATGCTTTGTCCAATGCGTATAACTTCAGTCAATTCCATGACACACTAAATGTTCTTCCAACTCAATTGCACTGATTATCCTCCCATGACAACACTTCAAGCAAGGGTAAATGAGTTTATTGGTTTGATTAGTATGCTTAACTGCAAACCTAACGAAATCTTTCACTCCATCCCAATATTCCTTAGACAAACGACTTGTAAACATTCATTTCTGATCTATACTCCTAAGTTATATATATAAATTTTGGCAAAGCTTCCCCTAGAAGTTAGGTCTCCCAATAACTCTACATTAAGCATAAGGAGAATCATTATTCCAAGTAGGGGCGGATGCAACACTAAATTGTAAGGGGGGCCAACAATTTATTTAATTTTGTATTTTTAATATTATCATAAATATTTTTAAAAAGCTAGTTTACAACCTAAAAGAAATTATAAAATAAGAAATCATGTATAATGATAAAAAATTTCCTAACAAAACAAAAAATTATAATGATAAAAAATTTGTACAAAATTAAAGAAAACACATCATTATCCATGACTGTGTTAGTAATAAATATCTAAAAACAATAGACTAATTGTTAAGAAAAATTGACAACATAATGGCCTAAAAATGAGATTTTATTGGGCTTTAAGTCCTTTTTTCATACAAGAAGTCACAAATTTAAACAAAATAAGATAACCCAAAACTAAACAAAAATTCACAAATTTAAACAAACTAAGATAACCCACAACTAAATAAATAATATTTTAAATTGATTCCTAAAAAAATTCATGTCATATACTACACTAAAGTTTTTCAGCCATGTAGCTTTTTACATAGATTTTTAGCCACATATCAATTAAATATTGTAATTTACCTTAGTGATCTTAGAAATAGTGGTGCTTTGTGGTATTTCCTTATTTAGTAACTCTTTAGCAATCTCCTATGGAAGATCAAAACAGCTCCTTGAACTTAATGGTTGAAACATAAAAAGTTAAAATATTTAAGTACACCTAATTAGACACAAATTCTTAAGGATACAAGCACCAAGAAGAAAGACGGATGCAAACCCTTTCATCAACAATTATATGTATTTTTCCAACTTCATCAGCAGCTGGAGGATAAACATTGCAAAGAAACCTAGTGATTGATCTTGAGAAAAAAACCTTCTAGAATCCCCTTGATATCGAGTTATTTGTAATGTAACCCATCCCTACAATGCCAATGATAGTTTTAATGAGCTAAGTAATTAATATAAGTAAGTTAATCTATAGACACATGTACGAAAAATTGAAAATTTATTATGTAGCACATTGGTATTTTTTCACACTAAAACCCATGTACTTGCATTCAGATGATAGTCAAATACATATAAACAAGATTAATATGACATAGACAACATAAGATATCTTCAGGCCAAGCATTATAACCACCATAGATTACAAGACGCCCTAAGAATAGTGCTATATGCATTCAAGTAGAAAATTTTCATTATACTAGTTTAAAAAAATTTCACATAAAGTAGAAAGAGATAGAGAAACAATGAACTTTATATTCAAGTAATTGACTAATTTAAACTCAACTTAGTATGATTTTTTTTGGGAACTAACTTAAAAATGATTAAATAAAAACCATTAATAAAATCTGTGCTCAAAAAGAATAAATTATCGGAAACTAATAACCTAGTTATTTGGTTTTACTTTCTTAGAGTTGACAAACACCATATAATAATAGCAAAAGACATCAAATTGTGTCAGCCAATTTGCCAAAGCAATATTTTAGATTTCTCCTGTTTTGAACAATCTAAATAGATACACATCATCCATAAGCTAAAGAGTATCATTTGATAGAGTATTAGATAGAAAGAATAAGAAGAAACAAGATGTTCTTAACTTATGACAAGAAACCACAATATCCCCCCAAAACACCATACCAAAAAAAGTTATTCGTCAAGATTAATCAAAATTATAAGTTATATATCTTACAAGGCATGTATATGACTTCAATGATATTCCCTACCAAATTCTTTTTTTTTTAGCCTATTTCTTCAATTCAACCCCACATGTTGAAGACTTCAAAAGTAGAAAAAGCTACCTTTTATTTTATTTATTCTACCTTTTGCACACACAAATATATATATATATATATAAATTGAAATTCTTGAAGCCAATAAGTAAATAATCCCTAGTGACAAATGAGGAAATGCATGAAAGACAATTTAAAAGGCAATCTAATTAGAATTAGATTATAAATTCGTAACTTTTTTTTAGTTAATGGCTTCATATTATTACAATTCTGATGAGTCATACACCACTGACTTAAATATACATGGAATATGGATTAGAGCGAGGACCATGTGAGCATCATTAATTTGTTAAAGTGGTTAACATGTTGTACCTAAATATTTTCCATTTTTAATTAATTATTTAAATATTCATCATAATCCTATTATTATGCACATTGGTTTTGAACATTATTCCATCTGGGTACATTATGTTTTGTAGTGACTTTCTGGTAAAGAGTAAATTGTCATTGCTTAGGTAAAAGTTATGAGATAAGTATTTCTCATTAAATAAAAGGTTATATTATCAAGTGAGGAAGAACTTGTTTTCTTAAGGGAAACTCATTAAGCTACTATCCAAGCACAAGAGAAATGATCTATCAACATGTTTATAATTTTCATATTTTTTATCTAGGTGCCTAAAATATATACCTTATCAACTCTATCTTTTTCACATAAATCAAGATAGGGCAAACTAAATTCGAACAGACCATCTCAACTTGCTAGCTAGCAAATGGATCAACTTATAGATATCTGTTTCTCTAAATAGGCATTCTATCAAAAGCTTGAGGGCAACAATTTTGCCACAAAAACCATGCCCTTTACCTTGCGTTCAAACCCATCCCTACATAAGATTTCCAAGATAATGTTAAAATATACTCAAAGCAAGACATAAGAGAACAAAATTACCGGAATAAAACAAATGTGGTGTGATGGTGAGTACCGTCAACAACCTCCAAGCAGAGTAGATGATGGAGGGGGCTTACAAAATTACATGAACAAGATTAATTTAAAGTCAGTGAATTGTTTTTTAAATATACATAGGCAGTTTTTTAAAACAACCACCTACATTTTTTTCTTAATAAAAACTATACGTTATGGGTAAATATTTTTTGTTTATATATATTTAAAAATAAGAGTTATAATCATTTTTTAGTATATTTGTAATATATTTTTTAATATTAAATTTTTTTAAATATTAGGCGGTTATTTAAAATAACCACCTATGCTTTATAATCCATTTTTTTTATTTAAAAAAATAAACATATTTTTATATTAAAATTATACGTAGGTGGTTATTCTAAGTAACTTCCTACATTATTGATATATTTTTTATCTAAATATTTTTTTGAATAATGATATATTTGTAGGCGATTAGTTTAAGAACCGCCTATAAAAATTAACTTTTGTAGATGGTTATTTAAACAATTGCCTACAAATTCTCCACCTCACTTTTATTTGCATTTTTTTCTAATAACCGCCTATGTAAATGTGCCAAGAAAGCCTATTTTTGTAGTAGTGAATTGTGGATCTTCGTTCTCCCGCTTGACCTCTTTTTGTCACTCGAAGCCTTGCATAGCATCTCGTTCTCTCCACTCCTACGTCATCTATGACGTCTTGTCCTCTTACCTCCAGTGTCATCTTCCCTGCTCATTCTCTTCCCTTTAGTGTTATTTTGATTGTCAGTTTGTGGAGGAAGAGAAGGAGGAGGGAAGAAGGCGAAGGAAGAGGAAGGAGGAGGGAAGAAGAGGATAGAGATGGAGAAAATTGGGGGGGGGGGGAGAAGGAGGGAGGAAAGGGCAAAAAGAGGGGGATGTAAAATTATCTTTTCACCAGACAACAATATTTACAAAAAGCTGCCTTGGTACCTCATAGCAATTACGTAAGTTCAGGGTATGTTTTTGAAATTTTTCACTCCTGGAGGTATTTATTTGTCATTTTTCCTTATTTATTTATTTTCTGTAGATTTACGCAAGTTTTATTTTCCCTCTTATTTTTTTTATTTAGATCTTTTCATATTCTAATTCACGATTTCAATTTGAACTTCATAAAAACAATTGCTCTTTACATTGTTTTTTGCGTTTCAAACTATGTTTTCCATCCATGTAGATGTAGGTAACCATTGATCTTTTGCCTTATAAGATTTCTCTCTGAGTCTTTGTTCTTATCCCAGTAGTATTTCTTCTTTGTCTTTTTTTTTATTTGCATTACAATTTGAGGATTTTTTCCTTACAAGAGGTAGGGATATTCCATTCTCTCTCTGTCATTGCATGTCGTGATGGTATCAATTTAATACATAAGTAGAACTACTGTGTAGTATAGTAGCCAACCTAAGTCATGTTCACAAAGGAGGAACAAATGGGAATGATTAGAAAAGTTCAAAGAATGTTTATCTAAAAATGTAATGAATTCTATACTAAATGCAATGCAAATTAGAGGATGCAATTGGGGGGGGGGTTTGGTTTTATAAAACTTTTTAAAAGAATGGAATCAAAATAAATAAAGGAAGAACAATGCGAAACCTTAAAAAGAGCAAGGAAAGTTGTTAGAAAATATGCAAATGAATGGAATAAAATGTGTGGCAATTTCTTTCATGAGACTCTAATAATTCCACAAGAGAATGATGCAAAATTTAGTGAGGTTAAGTGCCAATTCAATGACCATATTAATCCTTAAATAGAGATGAATGACAATATGACATAGGACAAGAATACTCTAGCTTATGCATTTTGTTAAACATCTTTAAGGCATAGCACAAGTTCTCCCCAAATTGAGTAATTGAATTATGCATTGATTCCATTGGCAATTTAGTCATTAATATAGCCTAAAAATCAATCAAACAAGCTTCTTATCCATCCATCAACCAAAACTTAGCAACTTTAACTCACTTACCATCCGATCAAAGTAATAAAATAAAGATTAAAGATAGGATAAGAAAGTTGTCCAAATTTTGCATTGTCATTAATAACAAAATTAACAATTCAACCATATAAATCTCAATCTCTGCAATAGGTTTAAGTACTTACAATCCAAGATCCAATCATAAACTAAACCTAAAGCTACAATCCAACCTAGATTGAAAGAATTAATCCTAAACAGAACCATAGGTGGAGAGTACAGTAGAAATAGAGTTAACATCCCCTTGTAGAATTGCAAATCCATGAGTCTTCATTGTCTTCTATTCAGTAGGCTGGTCACCCAAGAGTGGGGTGAATTGAGTATTGCAAAATTTTTCGGCTTTTTGAAGCATAACCTAACTCAAATGGTTTGGAGTCTTATCAAAAGGAGTAGAGAAAGACAAAAAAGAATACTAAGGGAAGTTATAAAGAATGACCTTTTGAGAAATATTTACCTGAGGAGATGGTGTTTGATAGAACCCATTAGCATTGTATGATCCATGTAGCTGACTCCACATAGTGGGATAATACTAATCTTGTTGTTGAAGCATAACCTAACATTGTAAAGAATCGCTAAAAATAGGGATGAACAGATGAGATAATAAAGAGATAAAGGAAGATCAATACACAATCAATTTATCATAGTTTGGCCTAACCATTTAGCCTACATTCAGTTCCTAAGCAACCCACTTGAGATTTTCCACAATAACCACAAGTTCGATCCGGGTACTTGTGAAGCAACAGTACATCCAAAACTCCTTCCCTGAGTTTGTCTCTCTCCCACACCTTCCCTTGTGTGCTTACAAATTCCCTTCAAGGAAACCTTCCTTGGGTAATCCCTCTAGATCATCTAGAGAATTCTCCCACAGAAAAAATATCAACACAAATAAATGCTTTCTAAAAGAGTAGATAAATACATTAAAGCTTATAGAGTGTAGTTGAGAGTGTTTTATTGAGAAATAAATATGTTAGAATAATAAAACAGGTTCAGAACATCATTCTCTCTCCTCTCAACTTAAATAAGGCTCTATTTATAGGTGGAAGTAGTTAATTAGCTGTTAAACATAATTTACTATTCGTTACTTTGAAGAACTAGCACTTGAACTACCTGTTACCGAGTTCATTGATTATGTTAACAAGGCTGACTTCCCAAGAGGGGGTGAATTGAGAAGATTGAAATTTTTCTGCACAAAGTGAAGTGGGTGAAGATATCACAGTATAATGAAAACAATGAGTAAAACAGAGTAAGCTGATAAGTAAGGATAAGGAGAAGAAAACTCAGTGATTTATCCTGGTTCGGTCTATCCACTTGACCTACGTCCAGTCCCCAAGACAACTCTTGAGATTTATCCACTATACAGCAAGAATTTCAATGGGCTTCTTGCTAATGCCACAGTACATGAGTATGCTCTGTTTCTGAGGTCTCTCAAACTCTCTAAGCACTTTCTCTATGTGCTTCCCAATCCCCTTGTGAATTCCCCTCACAAGTAAATCTATTTTCCAGATGAAGAGTAGATTGTTTACAAAGATACAACTCTCTTGATTAGAGTAGATATGAAGGTTAAAGTACAGATAATGAAGTTGAGAGGGTAAAAGCTTTTGAGAAGAAGATTCAGCAGAAATTCGGTATATACAAGTTTAATTCGTTACCCACAACTTCAAATGATGTTACTTTTATAGTTTTAGGTCTCAAGTATCCGTTAGAGACTTAAATCTATCCGTTGGGGAAGTTATCCAACGGTTACTCTGAAAAACTATCCGTTTACCAACCGTATTTAATGTTTCTGACACACTAAAATTCGAATTTTGGTTGGTCAACAGACGAATTTTGAAGGAACCGAAGGTTAAAGCTCTCAATGTTAAAATACAAAGTTCGTCTGTCCATAGAGTGAAATTTGAATTTTGAAACATATAAAATATTTTCACAATGTGACATACGAATTTTCAAGAAGAAAGTTTTTCTGTAAATCATGAACAGTGTTTTTAATTTGCTACAGTACCCTCGAAATTCGAATTTTGGATGTCCAAAATTCGTCTGTCCATTGAATGTTCAAAGAGGCACAGTAGTTCACTTTCTTCAAAATTTGAATTTTGATAGAGTGAAATTCGTCTGTCAGAGACCAATTTTGAAACTTAATTTCTTCTTGATTTCAGATGAACTTTAACATAGTTTCACACGAATTTCTTCTGTTTTCTCAAGTTGTGTTTTGTCTGAAATTCGAATTTTGAAAGAGTAAAATTCGAATGTCACAAAGAAGCTCCTTTCAGACTTATATGAAAATTTGAATGTTGCAAAGTCAAAGTTCGTCTGTCAGAGAGCATTTTTCAAACTCAATTTCTTCTTGATTTCAGATGCACTTTATCATAGTTTCAGACGAATTTATTTGGTTTTCACAAACTTCATTATACTTGAAATTCAAATTTTGAAAGTGTGAAGTTTGTCTGTTACCAAAGAGGCTTCTCTCAGTTTTGTATGAAAATTTGAATTTTGAACAACCAAAATTCGTCTGACAGAGAGCCATCTCTTCAGACTTATTTAGTTTTAGCTTGAAATTGGAATTTCTAAAGGCAAAGTTCGAATTTCCAACTTGACAGTTCAGTTTAAACTTTCAAACTTCATCTGTTTGTGAGTATTTTTCAAATAAGTAAAGATTTAATTTCAAATCAAGGTTTGAAAACAACTTTTTCTCAAATCAAAATCTTTTACCCAATCACAACTAAAACTAAAGATCTTACAAGAGATCTAACAGCAAATACTTAGAAAATCTTTACTTGAAATAACTTTGATCTCCTTTGATATCTTCAATCCAAGCTCTTGAGTGTTGGTTGGGAATCATCAAAACTCTTGATTCAACATTCTCCCCCTTTTTGATGATGACAAAACAACTCACAAACTAGATTAGTACTTGGGTTTGCTTACACAAGCTCCCCCTCAACATATGCATTACAGTTCATAAGATATCATTTCCAACGGATTAAGTGAAGAGATTTAAAGCCCAAAACATTGCAACCAAGAACATAATTCATTTAATCAAATTGTTTCAATACATATTTCAATTTAAGATCAGTTCTCAAAACATAAGGAATAATCATCAAACAAGATACAATCAAACAACTAAAACATGATGCAACGGAATATTCAGCCTAAGATCTAAAACAATCACTTCTTCTTTGGCTTAGACTTCTTGCTGTATGTCTTTCCTTTTCCAGAAGATTTAGTAGATTCAGCAGATTTAGCAGCTTGCTTGGTCCCAGTTTGCTTTATCTTCTCCCCTTTTTTGACATCATCAGAAAGCCCAACAAAATCCATTGGAGGAGAAATCTGAGAAATAAGAACAGCACGAAGAGGGACAGGAGCAAAAGGAATCTCTGGTTGAACTAGTGCAGGAGGCTCAAGGCTAGGTTCTTCATCATCATCAGAGACCTCAAGCAGCTCTTGCATTTCCTGCCTGGAAAGAGCCAGTCGAGCTCTCTGTTCCTTTGAAAGCCCATAAGCAGCAAGAGAAGGAGAGGCTGGTTGAGCAGGAGGAAACATTTCTTCAAGCCTTCGACTTTGAGTTTGCAAGAGAGCATTGTGAGCAATAGCTTCAAAATTAATAACAGGGACAATGCTCCTTTCCTCATTGAGTGCAGCTTGCAGAAATGGTGAAGCAGATATGGATGCTACTAGCTGCTCAACTTGCTCAGACTCTTGGGTGGAAAAGATAGAGTCTTGTCCAACTGCTTCAGTAGGCTCAAGAGGGCTAGATTCCTGCAGACCCTCTTCCTCCATGCCATAGTCCAGGGGTGGACCAGGACTTGCCCCATTGCTGGAGGCCTTTGGAGTGCCAGCTGGTTCAGTCTCTTGCATACCAACATCAGGGACAGGAGAATCCAACTCAAATGGACTTGGCACAGGAGATGGAGACAGAGTAGGCTCAAGGATACCAGGCTGAGGTGGAGCTGAAGTGGTAGGAATTGCACTTCTGATCTCTTCATAAGCATCAGCTACCACCTTCATATTTACAGCCAACTGATGGATCTGATCTTGTAGATGAGCAAATTTGGCATTTTGCTCATCCTTAATGCTGAGAATGAGTGTTGACAGACTGTCAAACAACTCAGTGATCTTAGTTGGCTTGACCCGTGAGGAGGGAGTGGAAGGAGGGTGTGTAGGTCTAGATGGAGATGGAATAGGCTGAGAAGGCTGAGGTACAGATCTGCCAGGAGCCTCAGAAGTGCCTTCTTGTTGGAGGGAAGTATCAGCAACAAAGAACAAGTCTTCAGATTTCCCTGCTCCCTTTCCAACCCAATGTCCTTCATCTCTTTCAATGCCCATCCTTTGCAATTCCTCTTCTTTGAAGGCCTCAGTGAGTTTCCCTTTCCCCTTTTCAATGTGTTGAATCCTAGCATGCTGTAGGATTCTTGAAATAATTGCTGCATAGGGGAGTGTGGAATCTTTCCTCTGATCCCTTGCCATTATCATTCGCTGGAGGATGATATGACCCATGTTAATTAGCTTCCCACGTATGATGGCAGTAATCACATGAGCCTCTGCCCTTGTTATCAAATTGAAGCTTCCACCTTTATTGAAAATGATCTTGGACACAATGTAGTGCAGGATCCTTACTTGTACACTTAGGTCTGTGGGTTTTAACAGATTTATTGTGGGCCTATTCTCCCTTCTTCTGAATAAGGTGTCCAAGATGGTGATTTCTTTGTAATTCAGAAAGGAGCCACCTTCTTCATCAGCTGTGCTAGCCTCATCCATATATCCAGAGGCTGTAATGTCAACTTTCAGCCCATCTTGTCCTGGGATTTCCAACACCTCATTGAAGGTTTCATCAGCAAGCCAAATGGTTCTTGATCTCAAGGTGACCTCCCATTTCCTTTTCTTGTTGTTATATTGAAGAGAGGCATACCAAGTTTTCACTACCTCATCATCATATTTTTCAGCAATTTCCAACAGATTCTTATATCTTAACAACCATATTCCAACATCAAAGTTGTTAGATATTAAGAATTGTTCCATATTCACACAGTGAGGCTTGATTACCTTTTTGTTGGAAAACTTGGTGGAATACTCTTCTTGAATCTCTGGAGTGCTCCAAAGTGGCAGTGTGGTGAGCTCATATTCTCCAGATTATGTAGAAGAAAAGGAAGCCACAGCAGTAGTATCAGCCGAAGGAACTGCAGATTTTGATGATGAGGGCCCAGCTTTCTGAGATTCTGACTTGGATGATGATTTTTGGCATTTGGAAGGGGTAGCTTTACTGGGTTCGGCCTTTCTCTTGGATTTCCCTCCTTCCTTTGTAGCATATTGAGATTTGACCGTTCTTTTTGGCCGAGTTCCAACTTGTCCAGCTCCAGGATTTTTCACTCTCACCATTTTTCGGTTGAATGATGCAGAATGTGGCTGAGAATAGATTTAAGGGATGTGAAAGAAAGTTTAAATGGTGAAGAATGACGATTTTTGGACAGGAGTTAAGAGGATTGAAGAGGGAATCAGAACAGACTTGGAGAAGTTACAAATAGGGTTGCATCTATTCTCTGGAAAATCATTGGTTTTAACGTATGTAACCTTCTGACAGACAAATTTTGAGGGGTTAAAATTTGAACTTCGGGCAGTTACAAGTTAAACCGTTCAGCAAAGCTTACTGACAGACGAATTTTCATCTGAAAGTTCATCTGACAGAGGCTTGGAACAAGCAGTACACACATAACAGACGAATTTTGTTTCAACAAAGTTCAAATGTTGAAGAGAAGACAGCATCAACAATCAAAACTACAACCAATAGACGAATTAAGCAAGCAGAGCATCATCTTTCAAGCATTCATCATGAAGAACATGATTCAACAGACGAATTTTGAACTGTAAATTCGAATTTTTCATCTTTTGTAAAGGTTGTCCAACAGTCGTATGTCAAGAAGTGATAATTCGTATAACAGTGATCGACAAACATATCTTTGAAAATTTTGTCCTTCAAAATTTGAACTTCCATATCTAACAGATGAATTTCGAGGCATCAGTGAGAACTGTTCCAAAGTATAACAGGTTGAAGTTCGTCTGTTGCTCACTTAAAATTCGAATGTTGACCACGTTGACCAGTATAAAAACACAGTTTATGAAGAAACATATGTTTAACACCATTTCAAATATAAGCATTATCATTAAGAACTTACAGAATGGATCCAGAACATAGGATTTTCGTTGTTTACTTCACTTTCTGGTTGTTCCATTCTGATATGCTCAAATCTTTAAGAGTATAGCCATTTAGTTTTGTGAGGAGCACCTGCAACTTAAATTAAACATTCTCCGATGCTGAAGTTAGAATTGATTTTAAGATTTAAAACTCTAAAAAGAGAATTTCATAAGAATAACTTACAATTCATTGGGATTTACCATTCCCAATTCTCTTCTTATTTTGCAATGCCTGTCTTCTGGTAGAGGTTTGGTGAGTATATCAGCTACTTGATCCTCTGTTGGGATGTATTCCAGCTTAACTTCTCCTTTTAGAACGTGATCCCTTATGAAGTGGTGCCTAACCTCAATATGTTTCGTCCTTGAGTGCATGACAGGATTCTTAGTGATATTTATGGCACTTTGATTATCACACATGATGGGTATTTCCTTCATTTTAACCTCAAGATCCTCTAGCTGCTGCTTCATCCAGATGACTTGGGCACAACAGCTTCCAGCTGCAACATACTCAGCTTCTGCAGTGGATAGAGCCACACTGTTTTGCTTTTTGCTGAACCATGAAACCAGAGATCCTCCAAGAAACTGACAAGTTCCACTTGTGCTTTTTCTGTCAGTTTTGGATCCTGCAAAATCAGCATCAGTGTATCCTTTGAGATCTTCTCCATTGCCTTTTGGATACCAAAGACCCATCTGTGATGTTCCAATGAGATATCTGAAAATTCTTTTCACAGCTGTTGCATGGGTCTCTTTGGGGCATGATTGGAACCTTGCACACATACAGACACTGAACATAATGTCAGGTCTGCTGGCAGTTAAGTACAGCAGGGATCGAATCATTCTTCTGTACTGAGTAATGTCAAACATCTTCCCATTCTCATCCATGTCCAGTTTGGTTACAGTAGCCATAGGTGTTCCCATTGGCTTGGCATTCTCCATTCCAAACTTCTTTAGTAGCTCTTTCAGATACTTGGATTGGCTGAAGAAGATGCCATCATCTCGCTGTCTGATTTGCAGTCCAAGGAAGAAATTGAGTTCACCCATCATAGACATCTCGAATTCTCCCTGCATTAACTCAGAAAATTTCTTGCAAAGAGCCTCATTAGTAGCACCGAAAATAATATCATCAACATAAATTTGAACAATTAGTAAATCTTTATTTTCTTTCTTAGTAAATAAGGTTGTGTCAACTTTGCCTCTATTGAATCCTTTTTCACTTAGAAAATTGCTCAGTCTCTCATACCATGCTCTAGGGGCTTGTTTTAAACCATAAAGAGCTTTCTTCAGTTTATAAACATGGTTTGGTTTTGTAGAATCCTCAAAGCCTGGAGGTTGATCTACATAGACCTCTTCCATGATATATCCAATCAGAAAGGCACTCTTTACATCCATTTGATATAGTAAAATGTTTTTCATGCATGCATATGCCAGCAGTATTCTTATAGCCTCTAGTCTAGCTACTGGTGCAAAGGTTTCTTCAAAATCAATGCCTTCTTCCTGATTATACCCTTTAGCAACCAGTCTAGCTTTATTTCTAATTATTGTTCCAGATTCATCAAGTTTATTTCTGAAAACCCATTTGGTACCAATAACAGGATGATTTTTGGGCCTTGGAACTAGATCCCAGACTTGATTTCTTTCAAACTAATTTAGTTCTTCTTGCATAGCCAAAATCCAGTAATCATCAGTTAAGGCTTCTTCAGCACATTTGGGTTCAATTTGAGAAATAAAAGCACAGTTCAGCATTTGATCCCTTAACTGTTTTCTGGTTTTGACTCTCTCTTGAACATTTCCTATTACTTGATCAACAGGGTGATTCCTTTGATATCTCCAAGCTTTAGGGAGTTCTTGAGATGTTTCTTCATTATTTTCATCAAACTCTTGCTCCTGGATATCTTCCTCTATGTTAACAGATTCAGATATCTTTGGAGGTTCAGTTCTACTTTTATCAGAAATGCCCAGTTTTTCAAAGTTGAAAGCAAGATCATCCTCATTGGTAATATTTTTTGAAACAGTTTCATTTTCAATGAAAACCACATGCACAGATTCTTCTTCCACATTTGATCTTTTATTATAAACTCTATATGCCTTACTCCTACTAGAATAGCCCAGAAATATACCTTCATCGGATTTGGCATCAAACTTACCCAGATTTTTTTTTCCGTTGTTATGGACGAAGCATTTGCATCCGAGCACATGGAGATGGGACATATTTGGCTTTCTCCCCTTGTACAGCTCATATGGAGTCTTTCCAAGGATGGATCTGATGTAGGCTCTGTTGATGATGTAACTTGCTATGTTCACTGCATCAGCCCAAAACACTTGAGAAAGTTCCTTCTCATTCAGCATAGCTCTGGCCATCTCCCCAATAGTTCTGTTCTTCCTTTCCACTACTCCATTCTGTTGAGGAGTCCTAGGAGCTGAGAAGTTGTGGTTAATTCCATGCTCACTGCAGTACTCTAGGAAGTATGCATTTTCAAATTCTCCTCCATGATCTGACCTCATAGACACAATAGAAATACCTTTCTCATTTTGCACTTTCTTAGCCAAGGTTACAAATGCATCAAAGGTATCACTTTTAGAGGAAAGAAATAATGTCCAAGTGAATCTAGAATAATCATCTACAATTACAAGCACATACAGATTACCACCAAGACTCTTTACCCTAGAAGGTCCAATTAAGTCCATATGCAGCAACTCAAGTGGTCTAGTTGTGGTAACTATGTTCTTAGATTTGAAGGATGATTTAATTTGTTTTCCTTTTAAGCATGCATCACATTCTTTATCCTTTTCAAAAGATATTTTTGGAAAACCAGTAACTAGGTCATTTTTAACCAGTTTAGACAATTGATTCATATTAACATGAGCTAATCTCCCATGGCATAACCAACTATCGTTATTTTGACTAATTAAGCACACAGAATCTAAGGGAGGAAGTTCATCAAGATCAATAGTATAACAGTTACCATCCCTTTGAGCTTTTAAGATTACTTTGTGATCACTTTTTCTGATGACCAGGTAAAACTTTGAGTCAAACAGCACCCAGTTTCCTCTATCACAGGTCTGACTCACGCTTAGCAGATTGTGGTTGAGGCCAATTACAAACAGCACCTCTTCAATGGATGTTTCTGGATTTTTCCCCACAATGCCAATGCCAATGATTTTACCATATTGATCACCTCCAAAGGTCACCTTTCCTCCTTTCTTGTCTCTAAGGGTGATGAACTTCTCCTTATCACCAGTCATGTGGCTTGAGCAGGCACTGTCCATATACCATTTGTTGCTCTTCTTAGCTTTAAGACAGACCTACAAGTCAATATTCATGTTTGCCTTTTAGGTACCCAAATTTGCTTGGGTCCTTTTTGGTTAGTAGATCTTTCCCTAGATGTAGATACAATTCTGGGAACCCATTCAACCTTCCTGCTAAGTCCATTTTTCTTTAAAATACAGGAACTGGAAATGTGTCCCTTTTTGTTGCAGAAATGACAGGTAGTGAAGGGACTACTAGATTGAGAGGCAGGAAGAAAACAATGCAGATAATACTTCTGTTTAGCATGCCTTGGTTGATTATATGTCTCAACATGAGGTGATGCACTATTTTTCTTCTTATTGCTCTCAGCATGCATAAAATGTCTCCTGTATGCATTTTGGTTTTTCTTCCTAATTTTTTCTTTGACAGCACATGGATCATAGCCAAGACCAGCTTTTCCTTGTGAAATTCTTTGGCTCTCCATCAAGGCAAACAACATATCTTTACCTCTAGTGAGCCTAGACATGCTTTTAACTAAGTAATCATTAGTTTGCTTAAGTTCAGTGCATGAAGTACAGCAAACAGATTCATCAGTAGGTAAAGAAGTAATTTCAGAGATTGTGCTTTGAGATTCCAGCTTGTTTATCTTCTTCTTTGCCAGTTTTAGTTCTTTAGCAACTTTAATGAAATCATCATGAAGCTCATGAAATGCATCTAGTAATTCAGAATAGGAAGGTTCAGATTCATATACCTCTTCTTCCTGATCACTGCTGCATGAGGGAGTGGCTTCTTCAGAAGCAAGTGCCATCAGACAAATATTGGCAATCTCATCTTCATCTTCTTCTTCCTCATCTGAGCTGTTGCCCCATATGGATGAGATGTAGGCTTTCTTCTTCTTCCCTTTGTCAGCAACTTTCTTTTCTTTTTCTTGCTTCTTGAGGAATTGAGGGCAGTCCCACTTTATGTGTCCCTGCTTCTTGCACTCATAACAAGTTACAGGTTCTTTTGCCTCTTTCTTGCTTTCTCCAGCAGCTCCCTTCTTGAAGAATCTCTTGTTCTTCTTCTTGCTGTAGAATCTTCCGAATTTTCTGACCATCATAGCCAGAGTTTCCTCATCCAGCCCATCCTCTTCGTCAGATTCTTCTTCCTTTTCATCAGCAGCTTTGAGGGCAAGGCCTTTCTTCTTTCTGTCCATCCCAGCTTCCTTGAAAGCTTTGATTTTTCCTTCATACTCTTCAAGGCTGCCAAAGAGAGCTGTGACAGAGGCCATTGATTCTCCTCTGGCTTCTTCTATTGCTGTCACCTTGGGCTGCCATTCCAGAGGGAGTGCTCTGAGAATTTTTCTCACTTTCTCTGATTGAGTGTATTCCTTTCCTAGGCTCTTTAGTTGATTCACAATGAGAGTGAATCTCTTTTGGAGCTCCTTTATAGTTTCTCCTTCAGCCATTCTGAAGCTCTCATACTCTCCAATGCATGTATTGAGTCTGTTCTCCCTGACCCTAGATGTCCCTTCATGTGCAATCTGCAGAGTGTCCCACATCCCTTTTGCAGTAGTGCATTGTGAGACCCTGTAGAATTCGTCCTGGTTCAGGGCACTGACTAAACAATGCTTTGCTTTAAAATTCAGTAGGACTCTCCTTCTGTCTTCATCATTCCACTCTGCTTCCAGCTTCTCTTTGTATCTTCCATCTTCAGTTAGAGCCATTGGGACGAAATCTCCTTTATCAATGGCTGACTAGATGTCAAGATCAATTGATTGGAGGTAGATCTGCATCCTCATCTTCCAGTACCCATAATGCTCTCCACTGAAGCCTGGTGGTCTGTTAGTGTTGTTTTCTTCAGGAAGTATACTCTCTCCAAAACCAGCCATCTTTGTTCCCGGACTGTAAAATCCTTTGAATGGGAATCCGGGCTCTGATACCACTTGTTAACAAGGCTGACTTCCCAAGAGGGGGGATGAATTGGGAAGATTGAAATTTTTCTGCACAAAGTGAAGTGGGTGAAGATATCACAGTATAATGAAAACAATGAGTAAAACAGAGTAAGCTGATAAGTAAGGATAAGGAGAAGAAAACTCAGTGATTTATCCTGGTTCGGTCTATCCACTTGACCTACGTCCAGTCCCCAAGACAACTCTTGAGATTTATCCACTATACAGCAAGAATTTCAATGGGCTTCTTGCTAATGCCACAGTACATGAGTATGCTCTGTTTCTGAGGTCTCTCAAACTCTCCAAGCACTTTCTCTATGTGCTTCCCAATCCCCTTGTGAATTCTCCTCACAAGTAAATCTATCTTCCAGATGAAGAGTAGATTGTTTACAAAGATACAACTCTCTTGATTAGAGTAGATATGAAGGTTAAAGTACAGATAATGAAGTTGAGAGGGTAAAAGCTTTTGAGAAGAAGATTCAGCAGAAATTCGGTATATACAAGTTTGATTCGTTACCCACAACTTCAAATGATGTTACTTTTATAGTTTTAGGTCTCAAGTATCCGTTAGAGACTTAAATCTATCCGTTGGGGAAGTTATCCAACGGTTACTCTGAAAAACTATCCGTTTACCAACCGTATTTAATGTTTCTGACACACTAAAATTCGAATTTTGGTTGGTCAACAGACGAATTTTGAAGGAACCGAAGGTTAAAGCTCTCAATGTTAAAATACGAAGTTCGTCTGTCCATAGAGTGAAATTTGAATTTTGAAACATATAAAATATTTTCACAATGTGACATACGAATTTTCAAGAAGAAAGTTTTTCTGTAAATCATGAACAGTGTTTTTAATTTGCTACAGTACCCTCGAAATTCGAATTTTGGATGTCCAAAATTCGTCTGTCCATTGAATGTTCAAAGAGGCACAGTAGTTCACTTTCTTCAAAATTTGAATTTTGATAGAGTGAAATTCGTCTGTCAGAGACCAATTTTGAAACTTAATTTCTTCTTGATTTCAGATGAACTTTAACATAGTTTCACACGAATTTCTTCTGTTTTCTCAAGTTGTGTTTTGTCTGAAATTCGAATTTTGAAAGAGTGAAATTCGAATGTCACAAAGAAGCTCCTTTCAGACTTATATGAAAATTTGAATGTTGCAAAGTCAAAGTTCGTCTGTCAGAGAGCATTTTTCAAACTCAATTTCTTCTTGATTTCAGATGCACTTTATCATAGTTTCAGACGAATTTCTTTGGTTTTCACAAACTTCATTATACTTGAAATTCGAATTTTGAAAGTGTGAAGTTTGTCTGTTACCAAAGAGGCTTCTCTCAGTTTTGTATGAAAATTTGAATTTTGAACAACCAAAATTCGTCTGATAGAGAGCCATCTCTTTAGACTTATTTAGTTTTAGCTTGAAATTGGAATTTCTAAAGGCAAAGTTCGAATTTCCAACTTGACAGTTCAGTTTAAACTTTCAAACTTCATCTGTTTGTGAGTATTTTTCAAATAAGTAAAGATTTAATTTCAAATCAAGGTTTGAAAATAACTTTTTCTCAAATCAAAATCTTTTACCCAATCACAACTAAAACTAAAGATCTTACAAGAGATCTAACAGCAAATACTTAGAAAATCTTTACTTGAAACAACTTTGATCTCCTTTGATATCTTCAATCCAAGCTCTTGAGTGTTGGTTGGGAATCATCAAAACTCTTGATTCAACAGATTATACTATGAAGGTCTAATCAATTATGATCTGATTCAAAGTTATTCATGTTAACGTATCTACAATTATAAATTGAGCTTTGTTTAAGTCAATTGATTGTGTTCAATAACAAAGAAAAAAGCAAGTTCATTAATCAATTGATTCATGAACAATCAGTTACAATGGAATTTGGAAGGATATGAAATATAATCAATTATGTTTAGGATTATAACAGGTTATCGAATGATGAAAAGAGTTTGAGAAGCAAGATAACTAATTGTATATTGAGATATAACAAGTTGGAATTCAAACAAAGAGCATGTAATCTTGTTGAAGAATTATAATCAATTATTTAAAGATCTAATAAATTATATGAATCAATATAATCGATTAGATGTAAGGAGTAATCAATTAAGATGTGAAATTGAAGTGTATCAAGAATGACCAGAACTCAATAATCGATTACTTTGAGGAGGTAATCAATTACATTAGAAAAGTTGATGGCTGTACAAGAATAACAGCTGATATGATCAATTATATGCAGATATAATCGATTAAGGTGCAAAACACAAGTAAGCTAACTTATCAGAAGGAATGATAATTGATTATTTTGAGAAGATAATCAGTTATACCAATAAGAAAGCACAAGACTGAAGTAAACAACTGGTATAACAGGTTATATAGATTGAGATAATTGATTACTTTTTCGGTACTTTGAAAACTCATAGGAATGAAGGAACTAAGACTTAATTTGATTTCTAGACTTAAAATGTTCAATGATATTAAAAGTGATGTTCTAAAATTATTTGAAAAACCTTGTAAAACCAAACATCCTCAACTACTTACATCCAACCTCAAAGACTAAGAACTTGTATCTTGATCTATCATATTTCTTTTTATTTGTGCCAAGAGAAAGTTATGTAATCTATACTAGGTTAAATTTGATTTTCTGAGAAAGAATAAATTTGATATTGTAGATATATTAGATAGATTTGCTTCATGGTTGAAATTCAGGATATCATACCCTGAGTCAATGGTTAAAACATTTTTTTGCAACGTGAGTTTCAAAAAAAGGGAAACTTAATTTTCAACTGTTGTTAGAGGACAAAACATTGTGGTCAATGATGAAGTCTTTTGTGATTGGTTAGATTTGTCTAAAGAAAAGTTACAGCCTATAGAATTCTATGCTAAGGATGATCTATACAAAACTGTGATGTAAACTACTACCAGTCCTAGGAATTATAAACTCAAGCCTACTGATATGCCTATAAAGTTTAGAGTTCTTTATTATTTGCTCATAAGGATTATTATTCACAAGAGCTTTAGTTTTGGGCATTTGACTGAAACTAAATTGAAGATCATGATGGGATTGATTAGAATGACTCCTATTGATGTTACTAGGTTAATCATCAAGAAGTTCATTGATGCTGCAAAATCTAGAACCAAAGAACTATCTTATGCTACACTAGTCTCACTTATTCTAAAAAAGAACAACATCTGGCATCTGGAAGGGAAAGAAAGAGATGTTCCCATGGAGTTCTATTCTCCAAACTTACATAGAATGGGATTAAAATTTGAGAATGGTGAGTGGATTTTGGGAAGGATTGCAAAAAGAAAAAGATCACCCTCTCCTACTCATTCACAGGAACCAGTTGATCTGCCTGCTTCTCAAACCTTCTCCTTAACCTCAACCTCAAAAGCCTCAAATGTCTCAGAGACCATTAGAACACATTTCACAAGAAGACTCTGATAATGCTACAATTATTCTGAATAAGATGATGACAATTATCACTGGAGTAGTATTTCTCATGCCTTACTTTTTACATTATTTCCCATCTATAATAGCATATATGATGCTAAATAAGCTAATTTAGAAGCTTGAATGAGAAAAATTCAAATTTCTAAAACATTATTTATTTGGTAATTCGATTTTCCTGGCTAAATTTTGAAAAATCATAATTAATTCCAGAAAAATTGTATGAAGAAGATTCAAGTCTCTAAAAATAGAAAAAAATATTTCCTACATGGAAAAAATATACAAATGGAATTTAATTGAGCCAATTCATTCAGAAAATTCATCCAAATCTACTATTCATTTAGTCATAACTACTTTTCTAGATTTTCTGAGCCATCTTCAAAATTCATAACTATTTGTATTCTTATCCAAATCAAGTGATCTGTGGCTCTTTGGAAAGCTCTCTCTGTCTAATTTCCAATCATGTATAACAACCATAAAGAAAAGTGAATTTAGAATGAACAGTACCCATATGACTAATCAGTCACATCATGGACAGATTTGCATACTAACTTCCAAAACTAAATACATAGCATGATTACATAGTCCAAACTTGTTCAGACTAAGTTCTTATCATTACAACGCACTTATAATAGCATGATGGTAGTGAAGCATTGCTTCATAAATTTGTACAATAATTTATACATAATTGCAAAGGAATAAGTTGCAATTTCAACTAAAACTTTAGTCTTCATTAACTTTCTCCTTGCCTCTTGTCTTCTTGGAGGACTTGCCATCACTTGAACCTATCATGTTAGTGCTTAGGGAGTGAGATTTGGGAAAATCTCAGTAGCTAGTTCATTCAATGCATTTATGTCATACAAGTTGCACAATATTCTCATGTAATTACATAAAATCATTAAAGAACCATATTATCAAATAAAAATTTTAGCAGAGTTTTCCCTTAGAAAATGTATATCATGAGAAAATAGAATTCTTCATTTATAGCCAAAACTAGTCACAACACATCACAAGAACAATATGGCAATAAAATATAATCATAGAAACACTTTAGAAAAACATAAAGCAATAAAATGAACATAGCTACCTCTTATGAAATTCTTAGATTTTGCACATGGAATCAAAGCTTCCACAAGTTTTCTTGAACTCTTCACAATTCTTAAAACATCATCCATTATCAACTTAATCAACTACAAGCAAGGGTTGTTTTACAAGTTTTACAAAACCCTAAAATTTCACTTAGTTTATCTTGAGTCCAACACTTGTTCTTAGCTAATTTAGACCTAAGTAATCCATTTTTAACATCAAAATCTTGCAAATCCAACTCCTTCCCATCATACTAAACTAACCGAAATCAGGGGTTTTGGAGAGAAAAGAGAAACTTTCAAAACTTGCTTTCAAACATACCAAATCTTGTTTTTTTCACTTAATCCCATGCTTTCTCTTTAATTTATGACACAAAACCATTTTCTTTCCTAAATCTACATTAAAACCAAAACTAAACAGTAAGAGGAGAGAAGAAAAGCTCAAGGAAACCATCTTAAACTACTTAAAAATCTAAGCTACAAACTATAGAAATCATATAATGGAACTTACCTCACTTGGCTTTTCTTTCCTCTCTTCTCCTTCACGTTTTCCCTCCTTTTTTTTTTTCTGGTTTTCAGACCTCTTTCTCCCTCTTTTAAGCTTTAATAACTTGGCCAAACAATGAGCCAAGAGGGAGAATATATAGAAGTTTGCGACCAATGGCATTTTGACACCAAAAGCTTCTTGAAAATTCTTGATAATTCATGAAAAGTATTAAATTATTGGATTTTCTCCCATGTGCAGCATATGCCATGAAATTGAGGGAATTTTGGTCTAAATACAGGGCTCACATGCCTTTTTCCTACTTTATTTGTCTTTGTAGGGTCTATAGTGCCCTTTCTTGACACTCGAAATGAAATTTTTCTTCATGTAAATTCTATTAACATTAAACCATTATACCATTGGATTTGGCTCATTGCGAGCTTTGTTTTGACATAAAATTTTTATAATTCATAATTTCTTTTAATTGCGAAATGTAATTTTTAAAACTTTTGGATCATTAGGTGTAAATTTTCCCAATATTCATTAATTCTTCTTCATTCCTCGCTTAAGTCCACTACCTATTCCCTTTTCCTTCCTTTTTTTAATTCCTTTTTCAGTGGAAAAATTATCATTTTCTCCTCTTTTCTTTCAACTGAGACAATTAACATCTTTATCTTATTTCATGCCAAACGGTGTATACTCATTTTTACAAATTCTTTATAGATTTTAAAATATTGAGCCTTGAATAACTAGAAAAATTTCTAGGATATTACAGTATTCAAGTGCGCCAATGATCTGAAAAAGGAATTAATAAATGACCATTCAAAGATCTTTGACCTCCTCGTTGTTAGGATTACTAAAATATAAGTTTTAATGATGACAAATATAGAGTAAGAAGGAACAAATGCATCATAGTTATCTAGTATATATATTATTCCTTAAAGAAGTAAAATGTACATTATCATATATCTAATTTTGTTTATAATGAATATATTATGCTATTCACTAATATATCCACTATAATTTTATGGTTTATGATACAAGTTGGATATATAAATTGGATTAACTACTTAATTTGCAAGTATAATATATCAAGTGTAGGATTGTTCAAATAAGAAGAGTAAGTATTGGAATAAATAACTAAGAATCAACATTATGTCTCACTTAAAGAAAAATAAGAGAAATGATGCTCCAAGTAATTGAAGATCAAAAGGAAGCATGCTAAGAAGGGAATGACAAAGTGAAAGTGGAGCTCAAGCATTGAAGACCTAGTTATTAGGTATTTTTTATTTTCACTTTGATCTTAAGGTGATTTTAATATTTGAAATTTACTTAATCTTGTTACCATATATTTTAAAGAAGTTAGATTAACTAAATCTATTGTTAGCATATATTAGAATTAGGAAATATTGGGCAACAGATGAATTTTGCTATTGACTTGTGCATTTTGTGAAAAATTCAAACTTTGCTTGAAGAAATTTGATTATACAGAGGTTTCATTTTTGACAGATGAATTTCAGTCATGAAATTCAAATTTTGGGCTAAGCATTGTTAGTGGATATGTGAAAAAATTGTATGAAACTTAGTCAAAATTTGAATGTCAATGAAGTTCAAAATGAGTTTAGAGTCATCCTCTATGACAGATGACTTTGAACTTCAAAGTACAAATTTTAAAATGAGAACTTGTGAGTCTCATTAGAGGATACCTCTAAAAGACGAACTTTAAAGTTTAACAGTTGAATTTCGAAGGAAGAACTTTTGTACCATGTTAAATAAGCCTCTGACAGACAAATTTTGCTTTGTGACAGACAAATTTCTTAAGTTTAATGTTAAACACATAACTATGTTGTCTTTGTGAAATTCGTTTGTTGAACCACAAAATTCAAATTTTGGAAAGACAGACTCATTTAATGTTGTTGGTGAATGGCTTTTTTTGCAAAGTAATGACTAAAACTTGTGCCTAATGGAAAGATTTTATGTCTAATGGATAGTTACACCACAAATTTATAAATAGAACCTCATTTGAAGTTATGGGTAACAATCTTAAGAGAGTTTGTACAAAAATGTTGTTTAAATACATGAAATCTTTTTGTGTTAGCATTCTTTGAAAAACCCACCTCAATAGAATGAGCTTTCAATGTATCTTCTACTCTTAAAGAGAGTCTCATTTCTGTAATCATTTTTTCTACTATTTTCTGGGTAGAATCTTAGTGTGGAGAAACACAAAGGGATATTACACATTTTACAAAGGTGTGGGGAGAGTGGCTTCACAAGTGGCTACTAAAACTTGTGGGATGTATTGAGACTTAACAGGTGCCTAGATCAAACCTATAGGATATAGTGAAAAATTTCTAGTGGTGGCTTGGGATTAGACGTAGGTCAAGTGGTTTGGGCTGAACCAATATAAACTCTTGTGTGTTGCTCTTCATCTTCTCTCTTCAATTGATGTACTTTACTCTCTCTGTTCATCCTTGTTCGATTGAACATCTAGTGAAATTGGGTTATGATCTAGAAATGGTGAAAATATTACATCACTCAATTCACCCTCTTGGGTGACCAGCCAAACCTAACAATTGGTATTAGGGCTTGGACTCCGAGCAAGGTATCTAATTATCTGGGAGCAAGATGGCTGGCTTTGGAAAGAACATACTACCACAGGGGAACAATGTTAACAGACCTCCAAGCTTCAATGGTAAACATTATGGATACTAGAAGATAAGGGTGTAAATATTTCTTGAATCCATAGACCTAGAAATCTGGTTTGTCATCAAGAAAGGATATTTTATGCCAAAGAGGATGCAGAATGAAGGCACATACACAGAGAAGTCAGAAGAAGAATAGGATGATGAAGGAAAGCATAAAGTCAAGGTAAAGTACTCCTTGGTCAGTGCTTTTTCATAAGATGAATTTTTCAGAGTGTTAGATTGCAATAGAGCAAAGGAAATGTGGGATACTTTGGAGATTGCGCATGAAGGAACCATGGGAGTGAAGGAAAATAAGCTCAGCTCTCTCATACCTGAATATGACACCTTCAAGATGAATAATGGTGAGCCTATTAAATAAATACAAATTCATTTTACTCATATTGTTAATCATCTGGCAACTTTGGGAAAGAGCTACACACTAAGAGAGCAAGTATACAAAATACTTAGAGTTCTAACTAAAGAATGGAAACTGAAAGTGATAGCTATTAAAGAGACAAGAGGAGCATCTTATTAGTCTATCATTGTATGATTTGGGAGCCTTACTAAACATGAAGGAACACTTAACCTTCTGTGGGAGTAGTAAAATAAAAGAAAAATGATGATGTTTAAAGCTACTACATCATATACCTCAGAAGATGATGATACTGATGATGAAAAGTGATAATAGCAGCAGTGATAATGAGGAGGAGGAGCTGAAACAGTTGACCATCAAATTTGGTAGATTCCTCAACATAAAAAAGGAGGAGCTCCAGAATCAAAAACACTCTTGCCATGCAAATAAGCTAAAGTACAATTTAAAGAGGTAAGCAGGAAGATATGCAGAGAGAAAGAATCATAAAGCTAAAGTTACATACAACTATGCGATCTGGGGCAATAGTTCAGATAAAGATGATGAGGATACCTATCCATGCTTAATAGCTAAGACTAATAATGAGGTATCAAATTTTGACTCTGAATTTGATTCTAATAATTCTTTTGATGAATTGCAAGATGCTTATAATGAAATGCATAATGAACTGATTAGATTAACAGAAACTCACACAGTAAAGAAGAAAGTAATTTTCTTAGAAAATGAATTAGAATTTGAAAAGAATGAAAAGGAATCACTTAAACAGAGAATAAATGATTTAGAAAATATCTATTAAACTCACACACACATTTCCTCTTGTGATTCATGTGATAGATTGGCTAAAGAAAAAGAGGAGTAAATAGCCAATTTCACCTAAGGCAAAGATAAGTTAAATATTTCACTTGGCAAACAGAATTGTATGTTTGACAAATTGGGTACTGGCTATAGGAGTGAGTACAAAGAGAAAAATAAATGTTGTTCGAAATTTTCTATTTCTATTATACTGCTTAGCTCACCATTATGCACATATTGTGGTAAAAAGTGACATATAGCTCATCTATGCAATATTAAGGGAAATAATTTAAGCAAAGGCATGAAATGAGTTCCAAAGAATACCACTAACCCTCTTGGACCCAAAAATAAGTGGGTACCAAAATGTTCTTCTAGTGCGTCATGTGTGTAGAACAAATGTAAGAAGAAAGAACATATTGGTGCAAGAAAGAGGATGCTAAAAAGGGAAGCTTCTCAAAACTCTAAAGATGTAATTGCAAATCATAAGGAGAAGCACTAGAAGCAAACTGCTCGCTCATCTCAAGAAAGGACCTTAAATAGAAATCAAATCACTTACCTTGAGAAGAGAAAGAGTATAAGCTTAAGAAGTAAAGGCCTGTATGCAAAAGGAAGACATAAGTAATACTACACTGCATACAAACCAAAAATAACAAGGAAATGATCTTTGGTAATCTTGGACTTTTACTATTTGCAATTACTGCATTATATATTACATCTAGGTAAGACAGAACTTAGGTCCTGTATGTACTTTAAAATGTTTAAACTACCATTAGTGGACTCTAGTAAGAAAGGGTACCAAAAAAAGAAAAAGATATTCACTTTACAGGTACTCCTTGAGCTAAATGGTGAAAGCCCTACAAAGATAGAGTATCTAATGTACTCAATTGGAATTGTATTGAAAAGGGAAGTAAGTAGCTACTAACCAAGCCGATTTGTAAATGTTTAACTTATTTTTAGACATGCTTGGTTGATACTATTATTTGTGGTTATTAAAATAAAGTATAGTTCTTGTTCAAATAATGAACTATCTAAATCTGATGCTTATTATGAAGTTTAATATTTGCACAAGTCCATTTCTTTATTTGTATAACCAAACTTGTTTGCTTTTAATAATTTCTTTTGCTTACTGACTGATGATATGACAAGTATGCATGTTTGAATAGATGTTCATATTTAAGGGAAGCCTATAACTTTGCATGTAAAGATTTTATAAAAGCTCATTTTGATTTAAAATCTCAATCATTTGCTCTTGTATGAACATGCTCATTTGTTACATTATACTTTCTTAGTTTTATCATATGAAATGCATAGGTTGAGAGGGAGTATTTTTTGAAATTAAAACTGCTTATGCTTTAGCTCACGCCATTCACTGTGAAGAGTTTTATTGCTTGATCTCTCATTGATTCTAAAGGAAGAAAGTAACAACTCTTAAACTCTTAGATACCTCTTATGATATGTACATATCATGATCATCTTAACAAGAAGTATCATGACAATTGATATCATAATAGTTTCAAGCAACAACTGATATTAGTTTTAATATCATCAACAATTGATATCAATTTTGATATCAGTAAAAATTGGCATAGTCTGAACTGGTAGTGCATAATAAGTTTTGATGATGATTTGCATTTCAGTTTGTGCTTTAGTATGTGCTTGAAACAATCCTAGACATATGTGTTTACTGGTACAACCTTATAAATAGAGAGAGAATAATTATGGGAGGATTTTTCTTTAAACCTTTTTGTTAATGTCAAATAGGGGGAGAAGTTGTGTGAAAAATTCGCATGTACTTAATCTAGAATTATTTGAATTGAATTGCATTATATGTATTAATAATTTATTAAGCATATTTTTTACTAGTGATTTATCATCATAAAAAGGGGGGAGATTGTTAGGATTAATATAATATAAGTTTTGATGATAGCAAATATAGAGTAGTAAAGAACAAATGTATCATAATTATCTAGTATATATATTATTCCTTAAAGAAGTAAAATGTGCTTTAGCATGTAGCTAGTTATGTTTATAATACATATATTATGCTATTCACTAATATATTCACTATGCTTTTATGGTTTATAATATAAGTTGGATATAAAAATTGGACTAACTACTTGACTTGTAAGTATAATATATCAAGTGTAGGATTGTTCAAATAAAAAGATTGAGCATTGGAATAAAATACTAAGAATTGACATTATATCTCACTCAAAGAAGAATAAGAGCAATAGTGCTCCAAGTAATTGAAGTTCACAAGGAAGCATGCTAAGAAAGGGATGACAAAGTGAAAGTGGAGCTCAAGCATTGAAGACCTAGTTATTAGGTATATTTTGTTTTCACTTAGGTCTTGAGGTGGTTTTAATTTTTGAAATTTACCTAATCTTGTTACCATATGTTTTAAAGAAGTGAGATTAAGTAAATATATTGTTAGCACATGATAGAATTAAGAAATATTGGTAACGGATGAATTTTTCTATTGACTCATGTATATTTTGTGCAAAATTTGAAATTTGCTTGAAGAAATTCAAATATACAGAGGTTTATTTTTTTGACAGACAAATTTTAGTCATGAAATTCAAATTTCGGTCTAAGCATTATTAATGGATATGTGCAAAATTTGTATGAAACCTAGTCAAAATTCGAATGTTGATGAAATTCAAAGAGAGTTTAGAATCATTCTCTCTGACAGATGAACTTTGAATTTCAAAGTGTGAATTTTAAAATGAGAACTTGTGTGTTTCATTGGAAGATGTCTTTGATAGATGAACTTTAAAGTTCAATAGTCAAATTTTGAAGGAAAAACTTTTTTACTATGTTAAACAAGCCTTTGACAGATGAATTTCAGCTTCTAAAATTCGAATTTCGAGTTCTCTATGAAAACTTGAGACAACTGTTCAAACTTCAGCAGACTCACTTCCAATATGAAAATTTACATGAACTAACATGTGTTAACTTTGGCAAACTTAAAATTTGAATTTTACTCTGTGACAGATGAATTTTTGATGTTCAACATTAAACACATAACTATGCTTACTTTACAAAATTTGTCTATTAATCTTCAAAATTCAAATTTTTGAAAGATAAACGCATTTAATGCTGTTGGTGAATGGCTCTTTTTGTAGATTAAGGGATAGAACTTGTGTCTAATAGATAGATCTTGTCTCTAATGTCTAGTTACATCACAAATCTATAAATACAACCTCATTTGAACTTATGGGTAAATCTTAAGAGAGTTTGTACCAAAATGCTGTTCAAACACATAAAATCTTTCTGTGTCAGCATTCTTTGAAAAACCCACCTCAATAGAGTGAGCTTTCAATATATCATCTACTTTTAAAGGGAGTCTCATTTCTATAATTATTCTTTTCTACTATTTTCTGGGTCATAGTGTGGGGAAACACTAAGGGATATTACACATCTTGTAAGGGTGTAGGGAGAGTGGCTTTACAAGTGGCTAGTAAAACTTGTGGGATGTACTGAGGCTTTACAGGTGTCCAAATCAAACTTGTGGGATATAGTAAAAAATCTCAAGTGGTGACTTGAGGACTGGACGTAAGCCAAATGATTTGAGCTGCACTAGTATAAACTCTTATGTCTTACTCTTCATCTTCTCTCTTCAATTGTTGCACTTTACTCTCCCTCTCTCTCTTTTCATCCTTGTTCTACTGCACATCTGGTAAAATTGGGTTGTGATCCAAAAGGGCAAAAATCTTACATTACCCAATTCATCCCTCTTCTTAGGTGACTAGCCAAACCTAACACTTGCAACCATTAATAATAGAGTGAATAAGGTTGAGATGGCTCTAGATGAGATCTGAGGAAATAAGAAGGAGTTGAAATTTTTTAGTGGGAAGTCTTTTGGCAATGAGCAAGTCACTGCCTCCACTCTTTGCTCATAGTTTGCCAAACCTGCCACTAAGCAAGAACCCAAAATCATTCCCTCACCCCAGGCACCTTCTTTACCTTAGACATCTCCAGTATCAAAATTATCTGAGCATGCTACATCATAGCTGTAACACCTTAAACTTAAGTGTATTTTCCATTTATTATACTCCAATTATATCCATTATTGCATGATTAGAGACTTGATTGCATAAAAATATTAAAACAGATTTTTCTTTATTTCAGGTACTATTCATTGTGCATTTTCCATTTTACCTGATAAATTTTGAAAATTTATAATTAATTTTAGAAAAATCATCCCATAGTGAGTCAAGTCTCTAAAAATAGCTAGAAAGATTCTATTCATAGGAAAAATATGAAATAGAGCATTTTCTAGACCAATTACAATTTATTTCTCAAACATTTATTTTATATTTGGTTATTTTGAAACTTCCTAGGTTTTGGTTTTATTTTTAAAAATTCATATCTCCTGATATTCTGAGCCAAATCTTGTATTCCTTATGTTGTTAGAAAGCCCTCTATGTCTACTTATTACAAATATTTCTTTTGTATATTTATTCTACTGGAATAGGGTAGGGTATTAACTTAAACTAATAGGGGTCAGAGCTTAACTTTAACTAGAATAGTCTTAGGAAAATATGTATAACTCTTGTTATATAGCTTCAATTGCATTCAACTAGTGACATATTAAAGCTATGACATAGATCGTTCGAGATATACAAATTGATGAATTTTTTGATCTATGTACCATTTTATAATCACTTTTGAAATTTTCAGTATTTAGGTTCAAGGTTCCAGTCTTCCGATCTTGCCCTGTTTTTGAACCATAAATTTGAAAATTCACTATAAATATTACACCCATCCAATTTAGGTGTTATTTGACTCAATAGAAAGCTTATTCTATCTAATTTTAGATTATATAAATCACTTAAACTAATTGTCCTATTTCAAATAAACAGTACCTATATTCTATCAGGGTATTCAGATTGAATCTTTTCATCCATACTTTAGCATAATAAACTTCATAAACATAATACATGATCATTCATGGTTCCATATCCATACATAACATCATGTAATAAGCATAAAAGCATAACTATGCCTAATTATGGATTCATGGCATATTGTATGATTTTATACAAATTGCCAAATAATGCATCCAATTGGTTCAATAATTATGCTCCTCCTCAATCTTCTTAGCTTTGCCATGATTCATAACATTCCTTGGACCTATCATGGATAGTCATTTGGAAAGGGTGAGATTTATGGAATCTTAGTAGTTACCACCGATTAAGCAATTATATCATCATATAATGCAAGCATTTATCACCAATCATCATTCAGTATCTAGAATCATTTATGCTCAGACATTTTGCAAAAAATTGGATAGAGTTTTTCCTTATATTTTGGACATCTCGGGGTCACAAGACCCCTCAAATAACTCAGCCAATATCAACAAATCATCACAAACATTTAGCAAAATATCAAAACCATTGCAAACTATATAACAATACAATGCAAGATTAGGTTAGTAAATTACCTTACAACTTTCCAATCCTTTCCAAATTTTGCACACCCTTCCTTTGGTCTTCTAACATCTCTTTGGATCCTATAGCATTGCAAAATAAGGTCATAAGTCATCCATTTCATGACCCTCCACATAGTGTGACTACTTGAACTATAAAAAGTCACTTTGCTTACCTTTGATTTTTCTTTGTACAACACCATTGTTCTTTTATAATTTAGACGCAAAGAATTCATTTTTGGAGTTAAAATCATGAAATTCCCTTTCCTTTCACAAACCCTAAATAGCAGAAAAATAGAGAAAATTGTAGAAAAAATAATAACTCATCAATCTTTGAAACCAATGCCATAATCTTGCATCTTATGACATTTACTTCATTTTCCATTGATTGGTTTTTTCTTGGCACAACTTTCTCTCTCTACTCTCTATCTAGGTTAGAAATTTCAAAAATAAAATAGAGGAAAAATAGCCATTAAAATGCCTCAAAATTACTAGAGAACACAAGGAAACGGTTGCGAGATATTATCCTGAAGTTTTGGGACCAAACATGTAATTCTTCTCTTCTCCTTTTTGCTCCTTGTTTGTACTACTTCTCCCTCTCCTTTCTCACTAGTTCAGCATGAAGAATTTAGAAGATGAAGGCTTAAAGTGGTTTATTATATAATAATAGCAAGTAATTAACTTTTACAATTTTTATCTTTGACTTTTTGGCCTTTCTTTTTGCAAAAGCATTTTGGAAAATTCCCTCTGGGTCCTAATCTGAATCCAGCATGCTTCACCCTTTTTTTTGGTGAAAAGTTGTTTCATAAATTTTCATGGACTAATACACTATTTACTGATTAAATTTACCTGTACTAATTGAGTGTTTTTTTTCCAAAATTGTCATTACTATCCTTGATCCAAACTATATTTGGATTACTTTCAGATTAAAATCATCATCTTGTCCCGAACTATATTTGGGTGAAGTCCATTTACTGTCCTTGACCTAATACTGCTTTTTCGGCATCTAAAATAACCTTTATCGGGTAAAATATTAACTTTTATTTCAATTGCCCATAATAAATTCATACTAATCTAATTAACTTCCAAACAATGTTCCATTAGGCTCAGCTCTTCAAGAACTCCATTTTGACTATAATTTTTTGTAATACCCTACCGAAACAAACCTTCATTCTTGACCAAGTACTTCAATAACTAACCAAACGCAACCCAAACACCTCAAAATCACTTACCAAAACATCAGAGCAGAGGGAAAACACCGAAAAGCACCAGACCAGGATGGGGCCATAGCCTGCTACAATACTGCCACGATCTCAGTCGAGCAGGAAGGCTTAGTGCCACGGCCAACAACAATAGCAACAACAGCATTAGCCTTATCTTACTATGTGGGATCAGCTACATGGATCATACGACGCCAATAGGCTCTATCAAACGCCATCTCCTCAAATAAATCATTTCTCAAAAGGTTATTCCTTATAACTTCCCTTAGTGTCCATTTTGGTCTTCCTCTACGCCTTTTGATCGGGTTTCAGGCCATTTGGTCAACTCTCTTCACTGGCTCCTCTTGTCCTCTTCATTGTACATGTCCAAACCACCTTAAATAATTTTCTACCATTTTCTCCTTGATAAGTGCTACCCTAACTTTTCTTTGTATGCAGTTATTTCGTATCTTATCCAATTTTGTATGACCACACATCCATCTCAACATCCTCATCTCTGCTACTTCCATCTTATGCTTTTATTGTCCTTTCAAAGCCCAACATTTACTACCATATAGCATTACTGGTCTTACAGCTATTCTATAAAATTTTCCTTTAAGCTTAGTAGGTACCTTGTGGTCACAAATAACTCCTGTTACTTTTCTCTACTTTAACCACCCAGCTTGTATCCTATGCAAAACATCCCCATCAATTTCACCATTATTCTATAAAATCGATCCCAAATATTTAAACTTTGATACTTCAGGAATGATTTGCTCCCTAATTTTTACCTCTGAATCATTTCTAATTGGCCTCTTATTAAATTTACAATGCATATATTCTGTCTTGCTTCTACTCAGACGGAAACCTTTTGATTCCAAAGTATGTCTCTATAATTCAAGTTTAGAGTTGACCTCTTCTCTTGAATCCTCAATTAAAACTATATTATCCGTAAAGAGCATACACTTTGGAACTTCTTCTTGTATATGTTCTGTAAGAACATCCAAAACCAGATCAAACAGGTATGGACTCAAGGAAGATCCTTGATGTAAACCTATTGTTATAGGGAAGTCCTTTGTCACACCTTCAGGGGTTCTCACACTTGTTGCCGTGGCCAAGTTAAGAAAATTGCTGATTTTCTGGGCTAACTTCCGACGTGCATAACTTCTTGCTCCAACCTCCAATCGACTTGATTCTAACTCCTACAAGTCACTTTCATCATAATCTAACCATAGACACCAGTTTCACTTAAATCCAACTCCATTTGGAAATTCTAGATGCCCAACACTATTTTGGCTTCTTTTTTGGCCAAAACCATAACCTATCACCTCCAATTGCCACCAAAGGCAAATAAACACTCAGGGACCTGTCACAGAAGTTCTATTTGGTTCAACCAACTTGTTCAAAGAGATTTTACCTAGAAGGAACCATTCATCTAAGATTTGACCCTCTTCAATCCCATCATTACTCAATGGGTTATATACCCCAAACTCACATACATGGCCCAAAATCTCCTTTTGGGTTACTCTTATGGGTATTCTAATACACAAACGCCTGCTCTTACATAAATGACCCATACTGGGGTCCTTAATCATACTACATCTCATGTCCATTAATCCACACCCCTCATATCATTCCTCAACATCGATATCATCACATAATCATCCATATCATCCATACGTCATCATTACTATCATCCTATCATCACATAGTACACATATAATAGTCGTAGAACACTTATATAGACCTCATTATACTACATACCAATAATACTTCCCAGAATACTCAGAACAGGCAATTCACTCAATTACAACCCAATTGGCACAATATTACATAAACTAAATTACAACTATGAATATACTTGGGATTCCTGAAGACGGAGAGGCCTGCAACTTCGTGGACCTCTCTGAACTAGCACTAGAGTTTTCACCTGAAAGGTTAGTCATGGAGGGGGTATGAGACAATGTCTCAGTAACCGGGATAAACACACACATATATATACCATCAACACTAGACATGTATGCAAATGATATGTCATGAAATGAATGTCTCAATGCATGACTCCCTCAACATTGCTAGAACCATGAGTTGGCATCATCATACGACATTTCAATAGGTGATTCCCTTCTAACAATTAGTGAAGACTGATTCCGGGACATCACCAAGCTCACCTCACACTAGTGTACCTAGCCAAAGGTCATACTATTGATTGGGCCATGGCTCTCCTTCCCCTAGACTACCACGAATTGGCCATAGGAGAGGATTTGGTTGTAGAAATCCTATCCTTATCATCCCTAATCACATATATATCATCATATATCATAGTCCATTGCCATTTGGATCTCCCAAGGAGAGGATTTAGTGGTAGGGATCTTTCATCATATCATCATATCGTATATCACCACCACCACCCGATAACCATATATCTCATAATTCCATGTGGTGATACTCATGTCATTTTATCATATAACGATAATCATCATCATGATCTCAATGTCATGCTATGCATCATGTAATGTTACATCATCCTCATCATATATATATATATATTCATCATCATAATCATGCCATGAGATCACATGTAATGCTATACTTATCATCATCATGCATTCACATCATGCCACATCAACATATGTACATCATCATCATAAACTATATCATCTAGTCATGTACATGCAACAATATATATAGAAAACCATACATATACACATAATGATATCATGGTATGAACAGAGATGTGCATATATATATCCATATATAACACAAATATACAAACACTCAGTTACCTCACGTTGTTAATACCACACATAGGGCTTAGGCAAGCCTCTGGAGTACCCATCAAGAACTAAATGCCTCCAGTTAGCTAATTAACTACTACGACATCTCATCTTTCCAAGCTTTACCCAGGGTTGTAACAACATATACACCTACCAGTGAACCTTAAACAACTGTTCAAACACACACCAACACATGCAACTTGGATTTCCACTTCTTTTCCTAAATTTCAACCTAGGGTTTTACTCGAACCTATCACAATCCAATCAAAACTCAAACCCAAAGCTTTCTAACACTACATAACACTTCCACAACACCAAATCAAGCATTTTAGATTCTTCCCCAACTCCAAAACCCACATACTCCCACCGATGCTAAACCAAAAACCGAAGAGAAAAGAGAGGAGGAAAGGTTAGGGATTACTTATCAACCAAGATTGAAGCTTCTAGAGTCTATAATTCATCCCCCTTGGCTGGATTCTTGAAGCCCTATCGCAGCCTCGTCATTGCTCCCTTAATTTCCTCTTCTTCTGTTCAACTGAAATGTTTTGGATTTAAGCAAAATTTTGCACGCTTGCTGTGGCGACCCTGCATCTAGTCATAACGTGATCCTTTCTTTGCCTCAAATATTGAATTTATCCTATTTTGGTTATTTCTTTGGTCATGTTTCCTCCAGTCCTGTACATCTCATCAAGGTTACTTTATGTTAGCTCGGGACCATGTTCAAGATAGTATATTTAGGGTTGTTATATTTTTCATATTTACAAAAATACCCTTGACTTAAGCAAATTTATAATTTTTGAAACTTTCAGGTCATTAGCTGTAATTTTCCCTAAGGCTTATTTATTAGACTTCATCATGCGTGACTTTAGGGACCAAATTGTAGAAATATTTTATTTCTTTGGGCAAAAATAAAATTTTCTCATTTTTATTTAATCGAAAAAATGACCTTTTTACCCTTTTTCATGCTTAAGAGTGTCTCTCCATTTTTTCCAATTCCTTATATTTAGGATATCAACATTTCTTTCCTTGGGGAATAAATGTAATATTCACATTTTACTTCTAATATAGGCAATGACCATTTTGCCCCTAAGCCGGTCAAACACATAATTATCCATTCTTTTGAGCACATTCTTATAATTTTACCCAAAGACTAATTTTTTATTATTTATTTTTTTACTATTCACACTAACTTTCAAATTGATCTATCTCTCAACCTAGACCTCTCGGGAATGCAATACTTATACCGTTACCCTCAGCTTGAGACAAGTTTCCATTCAAGTGGTATATTGTATACTTTCCTAAGTAGATTTTGGAATTAAGTTCTGCTCAGGGCCTTATGGAAAATTAATTTCAATTAAGGACCAAACATAACTTCTTCTAAAAACAACATGAGAAATTAATTCTATCTAGAGACTGAGCATGCAACTTCTCTATCTTACTTTCTTTCCCGTCTCTTTATGCATTTTATGGTATATTGTAAAAATAGGGATATTATAACAGCCTCCTCCATTAGCCCAAGAGGCCTACTAATGTTCTATAGCTTCTTTCCATGATTCCCACTTTTGACTCAGAGGCTTTGACTACTGAAAGAACTCCATCTCTTATGGTTAGGAAGATGTTTCCACCAGAAGCCTTCACTCCTAAGCCCCATGTGCCACTTTTTAGAGGTATGAGAAATCTCCCTCGTTGCCTCAGTCCAGTAGTTGATGCCACAATGGCTGCTTTGCTCCTTCAACAATCCATGAGCACATGTGTCATCATCACTCCTGTCCTTCGCCTAAAAGCTCTTACCGAAGTTTTTATTGGAGATGGCAAAAAAGGGAAAACGAAAAAGAAGAAGAAGCAAGAAGTTCAAGGGAAAGGCAAAGGAATTGTCATAGTGCAAGAGGACATTGAATCATATTTTGATTGAAGCTCTAAGGCTTATGGAATGAGACTTCAAACTTTATTTTTATCTTTTAGTTACTTACTTTCATTTTTGTCATTCATTGCTACATCTATTGAGTTATGGATACATGAATTAATTATACTTGCTATGAGTTATGTGCTGAACTTCTTCAAATTCTCATAATTTATATCTGTGCATATATTTAGGGGGAGTAATCCCAATCTATGCTAACCTAGTACATCTAGATTTTGTCATCATAAAAAAGGGGGAGATTATTTGTAATCTTATGTTTTGATGATAACAAAACTAGAGAAGAAGTTATTTTGTAGGAATATTGAGGTCTCAAACTAAAATCAAAGCAACATTCAAGTCGAAATAACTCAAGATAATCTTTCTAGATAACTTTTGTTAGTGGTGGGTTTTATGAGCAAAATGTTGTTGGAGAATATCTTAAAATGCTTTCCTAAATCTCAAATTTTAATGTTTTAGAAGAATTCAAGTCCAAATTTAGATTCATGTTTTATCCTTCCTAAGTTAATCAATTATGTATATCATAATGTTTATTTGAAGCATTCTCAGTTTGCCTTCAAGTTTCCAAGTCAAACTAATCGGTGAACTCTGAAAATAATTGATTATCAGGTTCTCAAATCATCCTGTGAACTTCAGTTTTTTAGCTTAATCGATTACATTTTAAAACTATCGATTATATCAGTTATCTCACCTGTTCTGATCGGTTTCTATCTAGTCTAACTGATTACCTCACTCAAACTTATCAGTTATCATGCTTTCTTAATTCTTGTAAATCTTTGTTTTGCATCTTAATTGGTTACCATCTCATATAATTGATTATATCAACACTTATAACCTATTATTTTCTTTCCTAATTGATTATAATCCAGCAATAAGATTGCATCCATCCTGTTTGAATTCTAACTGATTACTTTTTCTAGCACTTTGAAAACTCTTAGGAATGATGGAATAAAAACTCAATTTGATTTATAGACTTAAATTCTTCAATAATATTAAAAGTGATGCTTTAAAATTATTTGAAAAACCATTTAAAACCAAACATCCTCAACTACTTACATCCAAACTCAAAGATTAAGAACTTAAATCTTGATCTTTCGATTTAAGCTCTCAAGTTCTTCTTCTCTGAAACTTTCTTCCTTTTCTCAAAATAACTACATAGGAAATCCATATTAAGTCTAGTAGCTAGTAAAATTCTTTTTCTTAAATAGTAAGTATGATATAAATGATATAAATAACATTAAATAAACATATAATGAAAACTTTTTGCTCAACTATTTGACATCATAAAAACTAAACATGTTGGTTACCAGACTTAACAATCTCCCCTTTTTTATGATGGCAAATCACTTATGAAAATAATGCTTAAAGATAGATCCAACAACTAAAGCAACATATTTTTCATAAGCTTCTCTCCCCCTATTTGACATCAGCAAAAAGTTTGAAGGGTAATATTTCTTCACCTATCAAAAGGAATGTATTATCCTTCTTCCTTGTTGTGATTCAAATACAAGAAGGGGAACAAACAAGAAATAATGCTTCGAAAGAAAAGTTTCATCATAAAAAACTAATCAATCATGCAATGTTCCCCCTAAAGTTATGCATGATAAGCAAGAAAAATAAATTTAGAGAGGGTTTAGAAATGCTTATTTAAAGTTGTTGTTAGCAAAGAAATTGATCCCTTGAGATTTGCCAACTTCCTCCTCAAATGTCTTACCCTTTATAGCTTATCTAATTACTTTGAGCTCATTTTTGACCATTTAAGTGTCTAAATTTTCAGAAACTCAAACATGAAAGTTGTAGCTCTTTGTCTCATCTTTCCAACAGATTTTGAATCACCTCAATTGGACTCCTTATGCGAAAATTAGTATCAAAATACTCAGCTATAGTGATCCTGAAAAATTTTCCAGATTTCTAACTGATTATATAGCCAAATATAATCGATTATCGAAGCCAATTGTTCCTTTTCTTCATTCTGGATGAGTTATATTTGATTATAATCTTTGTCTAATTGATTATCAAAGCTTGGGAAAACATTTCTCTTCATTTTGAAGCCTTTTAATCGATTATGAAGCACGAACAATTGATTAACTCTCTTTTCCGTGTCCCAACTTTGAAAACTCGTAACTTGAGCTACAAACCTACAAAACAAATTCAATTCTTGTTCTTTGGTACCCAATTTTACTTGAGTCCATAATGGTTAGATCAAATATTCTCATAGTCATATATGATTAGCATAGAGAACACACCAAAAAGAATAAAAATATAATCTTACTTAAATATTTTGAAGTATAATAATTCAAGAGGATAAGGAACATATGTTACCAAAGATCATGTCACTTTTATGTTAGACTTGAATGTGGTGTAGAGTGATTCATATTTCCTTTTCACTTGTGAGACACCATCATTCAAGGTTCTTTTCTTTGTCCTCTCAAGGTGTTTGATTTTGTTTCTGTTTGAGTATCTCCCATGATGTGACAACAAATTTTTTTGAGGATAGAACTTGGATCTCCATTGCTTCTCATTGTAAATAGTAGCTTTAACTTTGATTACTTGAGAAACTTTCTTTTGTTGCATCCTCTTTCTTCTATCGATATGTCATTTCTTCTTGGATGATTTCTACACAAATGAGAAACTAGAAGGACATGTTGGTACCCACTCATATTTGGGTTCGGAAGCATTAGAGGCATTCTTTGGAACCCACTTCATGCTTTTGCTCAAGCCATTTCTCTTTGTATTGGATAAATAAGCAATATGCCTATTTTTGCCACAGTTTGTGCGTAATGGTGAATTAGACATAGTAGTAGGCACAAAAAAAATTCAAATAAAGCTTATTATTTTCTTTAGACTCATTTATGTAGCCAACACCTGACTTGTCAAACACATATTTCTATTTGCCAAGAAGAATATTCAACTTATCTTTACCTTGGATGAACTTATCTTTCTCTTTTATTAAATTATCACATGAATTACAAGAGGATGTGTGTGTGTGAGTTTTACAAATATTCTTTAAAACTTCTCTTTTCTTTTTAGGTGATTCATTTTCATCATTTCCTTTTTCTAATTCTTTCTCTAAGGAAATCATTTTTTTTTTTGCTCTGTGCAAGTGCTTTTGTTAATATAATAAGTTGATCATGCACTTTATTGTAAGTATTTTGCAACTCATTAAACGAAAAATCATAATCAGATTCAGAGTTAGAACATGATACCTCATAATTGGAGTTTGCCATCAAGCACAAATAAGCTTGCTCTTCTTCTTCATTTGAATTGCTGCTGTCATCATGATCATGGCTATATTCATTATCTTCAAATTCATGATAAGATGAGGTGGCTTGGAACAAGAATAGCTTCCTTTTGTTTTATTCAACATTTAGTAGTTGAAACTTTTCTTCATGTTTAGCAAAGCTCCCAAAAAGTGCAGCTACAGATTGAGATGATTCTCCTTTTGTTTCCTCAATTGTTGTCACTTTTGGTTGCCACTCACTGGTAAAGCTCTAAGTATTTTTCTTACTTACTTTCTTTCTGTATAACTCTTCCCTAAAGTTACCAATTGATTAACAATGTAAGCAAAATGAATTTTCATTTCTTTAATGGGCTTATCATTGTTTATCTTGAAGGCTTCATATTCAGTAGTGAGTGTGTTGGGTTTATTCTTCTTCACACTATCAATGCCTTTATGTGCTACTTCAAGAGTCTTCCACATTTATTTTGCTGTATTACAACTAGAAACTCTGAAGAACTCATCTTTACTGAGCACAAATACGATAATATGCTTTATCTTTCAATTCAGCATTAATTTTCTTATATCTTCTTCATCCTATTCTGATATAGGCTTGTCAACTATTCTTCTTCTTCCAACAATCTTTGTGGGCTTAAAATCTCTATTAGTCACAATATCCCACACATCAAGATCAAAAGACCCAAGAATATTTTCATCTTCATCTTCTTGTAGGTGAAGTGCTCTTCATTGAAGCCTGGTGTTCTGCTCATGTTGTGATCTCAAGTAACATTATGCAACAGAGACTAGCTGATTTGAACTCTCAAATGGTGAAGTATTTCATGAGAGAACCTACTCTAATACTAATTGTTGAGTAGGTTGATCATCCAAAATGGGGGTGAATTTGGTGTGGCAAAATTTTCCATCTTTTTGAAGTACAACACAATGTTGCAGAGAATCACTAAAACTAGGGGTGAACAGAGGAGGAAATGAAGAGATGAAGGAAGAAAAATACATAATCAATTTATCCTGGTTTGACTCAACCTCTTGGCTTACATCCAGTCTTCAAGCAACCTGCTTTAGATTTTTCACTATAACCATAAGTTCGATCCGAGTACTTGTGAAGCAACAGTACATCCAAAACTCCTTCCCTGAGTCTATTTTTCTCCCACATCTACCCTTGTGTGATTACAAATTCCCTTCAAGGAAACCTTTCTTGGGTAATCCCTTTGGATCATCTAGAGAATTCTCCCACAGAGAAAATATCAACACAAATAAATGCTCTCTAAAAGAGTAGATAAATACATTAAAGCTTATAGAGTGTAGTTGAGAGTGTTTTATTGAGAAATAAATATGTTAGAATAATAAAACAGGTTCAGAACATCATTCTCTCTCCTCTCAACTTAAATAAGGCTCTATTTATAGGTAGAAGTAGTTAATTAGCCGTTAAACATAATTCACTATTCGTTACTTTGAAGAACTAGCACTTGAACTACCTGTTACCGAGTTAATTGATTATACTATGAAAGTCTAATCAATTATGGTGTGATTCAAGGTTATTCATGGTAAAGTATCTACAATAATAAATTGAGCTTTGTTTAAGTCAATTGATTGAGTTCAATAACAAAGAAAAAAGCAAGTTCATTAATCAATTGATTCATGAACAATCAGTTACAATGGAATTTGGAAGGATATGAAATATAATCAATTATGTTTAAGAATATAACCGGTTATCGAATGATGAAAAGAGTTTGAGAAGCAAGATAACTAATTGTATATTAAGATATAACAAGTTGGAATTCAAACAAAGAGCATGTAATCTTGTTGAAGAATTATAATCAATTATTTAAAGATCTAATAAATTATATGAATCAATATAATCAATTAGATGTAAGGAGTAATCAATTAAGATGTGAAATTGAAGTGTATCAAGAATAACCAGAACTCGATAATCGATTACTTTGAGGAGGTAATCGATTACATTAGAAAAGTTGATGGCTGTACAAGAATAACAGCTGATATGATCAATTATATGCAGATATAATCGATTAAGGTGCAAAACACAAGTAAGCTAACTTATCAGAAAGAATGATAATTGATTATTTTGAGAAGATAATAAGTTATACCAATAAGAAAGCACAAGACTGAAGTAAACAACTGGTATAACAGGTTATATAGATTGAGATAATCGATTATTTTTTCGGTACTTTAAAAACTCATAGGAATGAAGGAACCAAGACTTAATTTGATTTCTAGACTTAAAATGTTCAATGATATTAAGAGTGATGTTCTAAAATTATTTGAAAAACCTTTTAAAACCAAACCTCCTCAAGTACTTACATCCAAACTCGAAGACTAAGAAATTGAATCTTGATCTTTCCATTAAAGCTCCCAAGTTCTTCTTGTCCAAAACTTTCTTCCTTTTCTTGAAATATCTACATAAGAAATCCATATTAAGTCCAGTAGTTAGTCAAATTCTTCCTCAAATAATAAGCATGATATAAATGATATAAATAACATTAAATAACCATATGATGCAAACCTTTTGCTCCATTATTTGACATCATCAAAACTTAACATGTTGGTTACCATACCTAACATCTTTGTCCTAGCTTCCTTGAAATTACCACCTTCCTCTTCATGCTCCCATGAAATTAGGCACTTGCAAGCCTTGAATCAATGATTTCTCCTTGGAATCTTGAAAAGGAGAAAGAATAATTAGTGGAAAGTAGGTTAGATTGGTGGAAGGAGAGTGTTTAAGAGGTAGGAAAATCTGGATTTGGTTAGAAAATGCAAGAAAATCTTTAAAGTTTCGAGGAAAATGATGAGTTTTCTTAGAAAACTCAAAGAAAAGAGATAAAAAGAAAATAAAAGAAGAGAGAATGTGAGAGAAAATTTAAAGACGCATAGAATGAGAATGTAGATGAAAAGTGACACTATTGAGAGCTTTAGGAGGTGAAAAGTGAGAAGGAAGAAAGGGCAAAAGGTTTAGGATGGATTCTAGCCATTAATTTTCAAGTAGATAGCCTAAGATTTGAGAAAAATGAGAAAACAAGAATATAATGAATTTAATTCCTCCAAATCTTCGATCCTTGCCCTTTTAAAATACAAATAAGGTGTTCTATGTCCTCTCTCATGGCTCTTGACCTACACATAAAAATGTGACACATTAAAGTACCAAAGTCGTAGAATATAACAATGTAAAACTATATGCATAAACCCATGGTTTAATGAAATAAATTCAATAATTCAATATTAGAGGACATTTATGCATGAATTTTATCATCAAAATTTATGGGAAATCACTTAGAAAATGATGCAAAAGAAAGCAAGAAAAAACCCTAAGAAAATAACTAGAAAATAGGCTTCCAAGAAAAGTTGACTAAAATGCTATTCTTTGACCAAATTTTGACCGGCTCTAAAATGTAAACACCAATTACTATGATGATGTTTGGTAACTCAATTTAATCCTAATTAAGTGCTCTGGATGATCATTAGGTGATTAATCCAAGAATCATTAAGGATAATTAAATGTAATTTCAAGTAGAATTATAACTAGGGCTATTTTTGGAACATGAAAAATGGGTGAATAGTGTGTGAAAATGGATCCAACAGGGATTAAAATCTAATCACATGGGATGATTAATGCTATTAAATGGATGATGCAATGGAATTTTTTCAGAAAAATATCTCCCGAAATCACATAGAAAACCCTAATTGAATCACCCGAAAAAGCCAAAACAAGTAATTAATTAGCTAATTAATGCAGAAAATGAACCGATGGAAAGAATTGACAACCAAATCCATGAAACATAATAAAACGTCACAAAATTGACTTAAAACCAATGATTTAACACATTTTTCGATGAATTACACAAAACTGACAAAAATACAAATATGTAATAAAACACCAAAAATAGCCAAATTAATGTGATAAAAATGCTAGATTTAGGGGGTTAAAATCATGGTAAAATATGGTCACATTTTTCTTCTACTAATATGTTGAGCATTTTAGTTGTTAAGTTGCTAAGAGTGCTAAAGAAAAAGTTTTGAGCAAGGGTTATGATACAGTTGTAGCTAGAAAAACATAGCGTGTTGCTTATAATTTATATATATTTTTGAGGATATGTACTTCTTTTTCTGTTAAAGCTAGAATCAAACATTTTATAATTAAAGGGCTTACCATTATGTTTTTGGCTCATTATTTTGGGATTCACTATGTCACACCTTACTTTCGTAACTATTTACCGTCTATTTTATATGCCTTAGGTTCTATTGGAATGCATTTGGAAGCCAAAATCGTCCAAAATCAAATGTTGACAAAAAATCCTAATGAGTTATTATTCACTTGGTGAGCCTTGATTTTTTTTAATTAAACTTTACAAATTCATTACTAATTCTACAAAAATTGTTGAGTTAGTTTAGATTTCTACTTGAAGCTCTTGAAGTTCTCTACAAGGAAAAATATTCAATTGGAAATTCGTCAAACCAAATTGAACAGTCTATTGGTCAACAATTACTCTTCATTTGATTAACAAATTTTCAAGATTTTGACCATTTCTGTTAAAAACTTTGTATCTTATGCTACCCTTAATCAATTAGGGTCATCTTAGTCTTGTTTTGTGGCTTGGGACTTATCTTCCTATTGTCATCATTTATTCATCATATCTTATTATTTTTCCTATGTTATATTTTTTTGCTAAGCATAAAAACATTATAGATACCTTTCTTATAATATGCTTAACTTTTCTGGATATCATAAGCTACATAAGAGATAATTTTGGATATAAGCCGGAAGGTATGCAATATACCCCTTAAAGAAAGTCCATCTCGAATTGAGCACAATGATACAAGTAGTAGATAGCCGGGAGGTCGAAGTTAAAAAATAAACCAATTTGAATTTTTAATAAAAAGAATTATTAAAATATTGGTCTTTGAAGAAAATTACAATAAAGTACTAGAAAGAATTATTAATTATAATTGAGACTCGGCTCAAGGATAAAATGGTCATTTTCCAGTTAGAAAAGAAATATTTGTAATTTAGTTTGATGAATTTTTTTTTAAAAAAAGATTGAATATCAAAAAATACATAAAGAACTAGAAAAAACGGATAGACATCATTAAGTGTGGAAAAAGGTAAAAAGGTCATTTTTTCAGGTCAGGTTGAAAAATAAGAAAATTATATTTTAATATCTAGGAATAAAATTATTTACAATTTAGTCCCTAAGGGGAATCAATGTGCAAGAAGAAAAAGTGATATAAAGGTTTGGAGACAATTACACCTAAAGGTTGGAAAGTTTTAAAAATTATAAATTTACCCATATTAAGGGCATTTTTTTTAATATAAAAAATTACAATCAAAATGAAGCTCTCAATGAGCTAAGTTAAATGGAATGCAGTATGAAATTTATTAAGATTAAAATAATATTTATTGGGTAATTATGGTTTAATATTAATATTTTACTAGATAAAAGTTAATTTTGACTACAGAAAAAAGACAATATCAATTTAAGAACAATGAATGGACCTTAGTAAAATATATTTAGAACTAAGATAATGATTTTAGTACAAAAGTAATTTTTGGATAATTTTGTACCAATATAATGACAATTTTAGCAAAAATATTAAATCGGTACATGTAAATTCAATCAATAAGGGGTACATTGGTCTATAAAAATTATTAAAGAAATTTTTGGCCAAAAATAAGGTGAGACACATTTGAAACTGACCATGGGGCACATGATGAATTAATTGAAAATCTTTATTAATGATAACTTAAGTTGGTTAAGTAATTAACTTTCACTTTTCACCTATTAGTTCTCTTTCCTCCAAGTGATGAGTTAAGCTTCATTTTAAGTCACTTCTTCTTCATTTGGACATCTGGACAGAGGCAAGAAGAGGGAGAGAAGCACGAAAATATTGAGGCAAGGAACAAGAGCAAGAAGCAAAATTTGAATCTTAAGTATCCAAGGTAACATTTTATGGTTAACCTCTTGTGTTTTCTTGTATTTGGGAGATTTTTATGAAGTATTTCTTGTTATTTCTCCTCTAAAAATTTATGCCTAAAGAGAGAGTAGAGAGAGAAAGTGAAGCCATAAGGAAACTAAACTATGAAAAGTGTTGTATAGGCTTTAAGATATAAGAGTCTACTATTAGATTCCAAGTTTGTTAAGTTTTGATTTTTCTATAATTTTTGCTGATTTTTGGTTGATTTAGGGTTCATGATAAGAAGGGAATTTCATGATTTTTACCCCTAAAATGGATTTCTTAGGTGCAAATTAGGTTAAGACAAGCATGTTGTACAAGAATTCCCAAAGAATGACAAAATAGGATTTTAGGGTTAAAGTTGCCACTTTGTGAGAAAGGTTATGTAATTAGTGGCTAATGACATTATTTTGTGATACTATAGGATCCAAAGGAGTGCCTAAAGACTAAAGGAAGGGTGTGCAAATCTTGAAGCTCATTGGAAAGCACAATGGTAGTTAACTTACCTATATATGCCTATGTATTGTCATGGACGTTACTTGACTTGAATGATATGATTAATGTTTAAAGGTTGTCTTGTGATGATCTGGCATTATTGTTGGATTGTTTGAAGGGTAATGTGACCCTAGATATATTCAAATACAATGGGAGGTGCTGCCCAAATTTTTATAAAATATTTGTACATAAGTGATTTCTTTGAATGCTTGATGTGTCTATGATAATTTCTTGCAGTATATATGATGATATGTGAGTTTGATGGTAGTTGCCACTAAGATTATTTGAATCTCATCCCTTTCCAAATGTGTAACCTTATAGGTCCAAGTGATGGCAAAGCTTCCCAAGAGGAGAAAAAAAAGGAGAAACAAGTTGCTAATTACAATGAACTTGCTTTCTCTAATCTTTTGCTTGGAGTATTTGGTAAAAATGATGTGCATGGTGTTGCAACTGTATTAACATGTAATTATGTCCATCTAGATATTATGTAATGTATGTACAAGTTTAAGACCTAGTCATGACCATATATATACATATTAGTATGTATTTTGCAAAGTTGTAAATTGTAAATGACTTTACTGGGCACTAATGAAGAAATTGAGTACTATACTATATAGACTTGTTGATGTTTAATATATGATTATTATATACGGTTGTAAACTAGACATATGTAGATTTGCATAGACAATAAGAACACACAATTTAGAGTTGTGTATGATTTATGGTGATTTTTCAAATTTATGGTCAGAAATAGGATTTTTAGAAATTGACCATTCCTATAGTGTTGTTTAGAAAAATAAATTGTATGAATTGACCAAGTAATTATTTGGTTGCTTATTTTTCCCATGTAGAGAATATTTTAGAATTATTTTTAGATATTTGAATTACCTCAAGATGATTTTTCTAAAATTAGTTATGAATTTTTAAAATTCACCAGATAAAATGGATTTGGTATGGTGAATAGTGCCCAAAACTTTAAAAAATTTCTGATTTTAACTTTTAATGGATTCAAGTCTTTGACCATGCATAAATGGATATGTTTGGAGTATATCACATGGGAAATGAGTCTAAGTATGAGATGTGTCATTTCTCTTTCTATAAACTTAGTAATAGTAAAGTTTAAGGTCATAAAGCAATAAATCATCATATGGATCATTTCAAAATATAATTTCATATTTTGCTAATAATGCCAAATACACTTTACATCATGTAATTATCTATAACTTCAAATCCATAATTTCTAAATAATTTCAAAATAATATAATAATGACTTTGCATCTTCATTGCTCCATCTCCTTTTCTTTCTCCATTACATGGCTTGGTCCTATGCATGGTTAGAGACTATAGGGAATGAGATTTGGATAAATTTCAATAGAATCATCATCCCATTTCAGACATTTTTATTGCAATGTAATTACATAAAAACAAGATTTCATAGGGTTGCCATAACATTTCAAGATCAAAGTATGTTCTTGCAAAGTTCGTACATGTTCTTCAATATTCAAACATATTCATGCATGGTCATACTTTGTTCTAAGCATAATTCTGGCTTTGATCCAAACATAAATACTTTCATACTATATAAACATGTTTTTTGTATCAACGACAGTATAAAACTAGATCAAACCAACTATATAAAAAATAAAATGTAAGAATAAGGATATAATACTACTTTGGAGAATTCTGTGGCTTCCTATCATTCTTCCTTGTCTTCCTTCCTTCCCTTCAACCTTCCTTCTTCCCAAAGCCACACTCTTCTCTCTTGCTCTAGTGGATGGCTCCACTTTGGTGCCAAGAATGGAGGAGGGGAGCCTCTCCATTTATAGGCAAACTTATGAAATCTCAAATGTTGATCTCTTTTAAATCTAATGATTCATATTGCTTACTATCCCTTCCTTATACCCCTTCCTTAAATCTAATGGTATTCACTTATACCCCTCCTCTTATGGGCTTTCTTGGTCCACTAAGAAGAAGCCTTCTTGATATAATTAGGCCTTGGTTGTAAAGATTAGACCCAATTAAGTGTCCACAAAAATTTTAGATCTAGGTTAAGTATTTTTGGTCCAATAAAATTTTCTCCATACTATTGGTCCTAGAAAATTTATTTGAGCCATTAAGAGTTGTCTTTAACATTTTTGGGATCATGAATAGTAATTTGATCCCATAAAAAGGTAGCCTTATTCTATTGGGCTTAAATGGACTAACTAGGTCAAATTTTTAGGCTTATAGAAAATGTCCAATTATTCCATTCTCATTCTTGTTGGACTTATACTTTTATGTTCTTGATAACTAAGGGTCCAATTTCCTTAATTATGATCTAATTAATTAATTATGTAAGATAATTTCAATGAATCATTTTTTGGTCTTTTTCCTTTTAGGTTTTTTTATTTGGAGAAGGTCCAATGACAAGAATTAACTTTCTATAAAAATATTCTAAGATTTATTTTACTAAATTCTTGTTAAAATAAAACTTAAAAATATTTACAGTTATGGACCTAAAATATTTACAGTTAAGTACCAAAATTTTCTATCTATTACCAATAATATCCTAATACGTGTAATAGCGTCATCTTGACATTTCTAATGCTTGAAAATCAAATATTATCTCATATAGTTCTCATTTATGCCCTTTATCAATCATAATTCAAAGATAATAATTTATCATGTAAAAATAGACAATTTTGGGATATTACACACTACACTCACTATTAATTGTGTGTTCACATTTTACAAATGTAATTTTGTTATATTGTTCTTCTTTTTGGTTTCTAACTCTTGCTGTTCGATGCTTATTCAATTGAAATTTGAGCATCAATGGAGTCATCTTCACAACTTTCCTTTTACTTACCATTTCTGCCTCTCTAGCAAACAACACAATATTTTGGATATATTACACTATAGACTTTCCGAAGACATTGCAACAAATATTTATAATTGTAAATTTCTAAACATTGCTTGGTTAATTTCTTATAGAATTAAGTCGTAGCACTAATGAAATATTTGTCCATGTCCACATGTTCATATATCTTCAGCAATTAGTTCTTGGAATCTTCAAATATTTTGGCTTAACATGCTGTTACTTGCATGTACTATCTATGACTATTGGCTAACCACATAATTGTTAAACCTCAAAAATTGTTTTGTTTCGGTGGGGAGAGGGAATGTTAAGGTTTCTGCCTTCTGATTGTTCGTGAGAAAGTGCGTAGTTGTTGATTTGCTTAATTAATGGGCCAAAAATTTGGGAAGTTTCTGTTAGCACCCAAATGTTAGTGGGCTAAGTCCATTAGGGTTTCTAGTCCAACTTGGTTAAGGGATAAGTTTCAAGCAAGGAATTTAGGCATTACCCACATTGTGGAAGTTACGATCGTGCTCTCAGACATGATGGAGGATGTGGGAGTCTCACAGGATTTTTGGGTAGTGGGATAACGCACTAAGGAACGAGGATATGGCCAACCTCTGGTACATATAAAGATATATTAGTGATGGAGACACACACAATCAGTCGCAGATAAAAGACATACACACATGACCAAAGCTCCTATAGCTTTATTCAACCACCACGGCTAACTTATCCTATCGCTTCGATAAACCATTGTGCTCACAGTGCTTATCTTAGACTTCAGGTTAGTTTAGTGAGTCTATGAGATTCAAAGGTTCTGAGGCTTACACGATACTGGGAGTTAGTCTACTCCAAGTTACAATTGTTGTTAAGGAATAAAATTGGGATTCTAATTAATATAAGTTACAATTTTTGTTAAAGAATAAAATTAGGATTCTAAATAAAGATATTTCTTAACTTATTTTGGATTTATTATGATTTAGATTTTATCTTTTATTTATCCATAGGATTTAATTTATTAAGATTTGTAATTTCCTTATTAATAGTTTATTTGGCTTTACCTTTAGGTTAGATTATTCTAGATTTACTTTTTGTTTTAAGTTGTTTCCATTTTTTTAGTGAGGGTTCTAATGTCTATAAATAGTCTTAAAATTATTCTTTTTTGGTATGTCTTGACTATTGAGTGAAATTGAATTATTTTTAGTTATTTTTTTCTGCCTAAATTTTTCATTTTCTCCCTCCTCATGCTTACCATCTCCTTCTCCCAAATCCTCTAATATCTATTGTACTCTTATTTTCATCATTGTGTCAATGCATCTTGTTGATTACTCTGGCATTTTCTTTGCACTTGGGGAATTTGTGGTAAAAGACTCCAAGCACCCACAATGTTTGATCCAAAAGTCAGGTTATTAATTCCACTTTAGTTCAATGGCTTTGGCACACCTAATCATTTGTTGTTTTGCCTTTACATTCCTACAGAGCCAACACTTTCTTTAAAATTAAAATTTTAAAAAATATTTTGAAAAATTTTTTATTAGGGAAGTTAAAGATAATGGGTAGCAAATTTAAATATATATTCAAAGTTTAATAAAAGGTATGTTTTCATTAACTTTCATCAGTTTCATATTTATAACAAATATACTTTTTCTTTCTTATATTTATAGATCAACATATTTTATATGGTCATAGATTATCTTTTTTTAAATTTTTTATTTGTATGTATAAAATTATATTTTAAGAAATTAATTTTCTGCAACATCGTGCATGGCTAAGGAAAATTTTAAAGGGGTCAAGAGTATAATATAATGTAATAATTATACCTTAATTATTTTGTTTGGTAAATCATATAAACTAATTTATTTTTTATTTTTGAATTAAACAAAAATAAGATTAAACAGATTGAAATGCCCTCAATGGACAGTGGTAGCCGAGGATAAGACATAAACGATTCAGATAAGATGCATGTATTGTAATTGCAAATTTTTAAAGTTGTTCACCGAATCAGAATAAAATAGAAAGACATTAAAATTAAAGAGTGAAAAACTGTTGAAAAGCAACGAATCTATTCTTTCCAATAAAAATGACATGACAAACGGCATGATGCAAGCAAATAAAAATATATGAAAGATTCGAATCCTCTAATATGTTTTGTCGGAAAAAATTGTTTTTAGTCAATCTTATTATCCAATTAATTTAAAAAATATCCTACATAAATATTGACCATTCAAATTAATTGAGATGCCAAATTTTACTCAAAATACATAGAAAATTTTCCTGCCATAAAGTGAAAAAAAAAAAAGTCCTCACACACGGATGAAAGCGTGGTGAAACTGAATTGTGCAAATGCTGCCCTGAGCTTCTTCCACATGGGAATGCCCCACACTCATTCCAAGAGGCTGAGAAGATAACTCATCCGTTGGGTTCTGTGAGGACCCTACCACGTTTCCTTTTGCCGAACAGCTAGCATGAAAAGAAAAAGGGGAAGTATATTCTCCTCTCATCACAAAACTAATAATCCTTTGCCTGAATTCTCATGCAAACTAATAAATTGCTGAGAAGCCATTTTACCTAACAGCACGTGCCACTAAACAAGTGCTTCCTTACTAATAATAGTCATAACTACACTTGGCAACATAAATATAATATGCTGTGTGCTCTTATTCCATGAAGGAGAGATTTTGAAAAATTTCATTATTTTTAATCATTGAATTTTTGGGATAGTTCCCATCGCATTATCCAAGTTAAGCTAAGAAATAGAGTATGTTTTATGTAATAACCAACATCTCTACGCTGACTTCATGAATGAAATAAGAGTATACGATATTAATTAACGTAAAACTGGATGGTAAGCTAATTCTTTTGCTGACTGGCTGGTGAAGAAAACTCATCATATGAAAGCAGATTACAAAGTTGTTAGAGAACCCCCTGTAGGCTATAGACTTTTTCATGTGCATGATTTATGTAGCTAGTAATCTGTGAGTTTTTCCTTTGTTGTATGGTTCTGACGTAACCTTCTCAGGAAGAGAAATAGAGTATGTTTAATTAACATTTCAGCCATTTTATTATAAAAAATTTGACTTTTAACGAAGATAAAAATCGTCACTGAAAGTCAAAATGCAGTCGATGAAAACTTTCAGCAACGACATTTTTGTCGCCGCCATGTCATTGGCATAAGTCTTGTCTTCGAAAGTTTCGGCAATGACAAAAAATGCCACCGCTAAAAGTAGACATTTGACAGTGAAAATAGTTGTCGCAAAAAATGTAAATTGTCGTCGCTAAAAGTTTGTTGTCATCGAAAGTTGTCATTTGGTGACGACCTAATTGCCGTCACTGAAAGTTGACCTTTGGCGATGACATTTAGTTGCCACTTGTCTTTTGAACATCATTGTCACATAATCATCGAGTCATGCCACGTCACCTACCACCTATCACCATATCACCCTGGGCCAATGCCATGTCACAACCACATCACTTGCCTTTAAATTCACTCTTTTGCCAGTTAAGCTGAAATGTATTTACAATCTTTATATGAAATATTAAATATATATTATTTATCTATACATTAATATATACACACATATATATATATATTTATAAATCAATATATTATTGAAAAATACGCATATATTTTATTTTCATATATTAATTTTATAAAATATTTTATTTATATATATTTATATTATAATTTTTTTAAATATTAAGTAATGTTCCTATAAATATATTTATTTTTCCTTGGTAAGAAAAAATTGTTTTCCTAGCTTACTTTTAAATTTGATTTTTATTTTTAAATAAAAATAATTATATATATAATATTTATGATCCATATATATTAATATTATATCATATCATATAATATGTATCATATATTATATTATTTAATAAATTATATTATATATATACTTAATATACATTAGAGGTGGGAGGGGATTGAATAGAAAGACATTAAAATTAAAGAGTGAAAAACTGTTGAAAAGCAACGAATCTATTCTTTCCAATAAAAATGACATGACAAACGGCATGATGCAAGCAAATAAAAATATATGAAAGATTCGAATCCTCTAATATGTTTTGTCGGAAAAAATTGTTTTTAGTCAATCTTATTATCCAATTAATTTAAAAAATATCCTACATAAATATTGACCATTCAAATTAATTGAGATGCCAAATTTTACTCAAAATACATAGAAAATTTTCCTGCCATAAAGTGAAAAAAAAAAAAGTCCTCACACACGGATGAAAGCGTGGTGAAACTGAATTGTGCAAATGCTGCCCTGAGCTTCTTCCACATGGGAATGCCCCACACTCATTCCAAGAGGCTGAGAAGATAACTCATCCGTTGGGTTCTGTGAGGACCCTACCACGTTTCCTTTTGCCGAACAGCTAGCATGAAAAGAAAAAGGGGAAGTATATTCTCCTCTCATCACAAAACTAATAATCCTTTGCCTGAATTCTCATGCAAACTAATAAATTGCTGAGAAGCCATTTTACCTAACAGCACGTGCCACTAAACAAGTGCTTCCTTACTAATAATAGTCATAACTACACTTGGCAACATAAATATAATATGCTGTGTGCTCTTATTCCATGAAGGAGAGATTTTGAAAAATTTCATTATTTTTAATCATTGAATTTTTGGGATAGTTCCCATCGCATTATCCAAGTTAAGCTAAGAAATAGAGTATGTTTTATGTAATAACCAACATCTCTACGCTGACTTCATGAATGAAATAAGAGTATACGATATTAATTAACGTAAAACTGGATGGTAAGCTAATTCTTTTGCTGACTGGCTGGTGAAGAAAACTCATCATATGAAAGCAGATTACAAAGTTGTTAGAGAACCCCCTGTAGGCTATAGACTTTTTCATGTGCATGATTTATGTAGCTAGTAATCTGTGAGTTTTTCCTTTGTTGTATGGTTCTGACGTAACCTTCTCAGGAAGAGAAATAGAGTATGTTTAATTAACATTTCAGCCATTTTATTATAAAAAATTTGACTTTTAACGAAGATAAAAATCGTCACTGAAAGTCAAAATGCAGTCGATGAAAACTTTCAGCAACGACATTTTTGTCGCCGCCATGTCATTGGCATAAGTCTTGTCTTCGAAAGTTTCGGCAATGACAAAAAATGCCACCGCTAAAAGTAGACATTTGACAGTGAAAATAGTTGTCGCAAAAAATGTAAATTGTCGTCGCTAAAAGTTTGTTGTCATCGAAAGTTGTCATTTGGTGACGACCTAATTGCCGTCACTGAAAGTTGACCTTTGGCGATGACATTTAGTTGCCACTTGTCTTTTGAACATCATTGTCACATAATCATCGAGTCATGCCACGTCACCTACCACCTATCACCATATCACCCTGGGCCAATGCCATGTCACAACCACATCACTTGCCTTTAAATTCACTCTTTTGCCAGTTAAGCTGAAATGTATTTACAATCTTTATATGAAATATTAAATATATATTATTTATCTATACATTAATATATACACACATATATATATATTTATAAATCAATATATTATTGAAAAATACGCATATATTTTATTTTCATATATTAATTTTATAAAATATTTTATTTATATATATTTATATTATAATTTTTTTAAATATTAAGTAATGTTCCTATAAATATATTTATTTTTCCTTGGTAAGAAAAAATTGTTTTCCTAGCTTACTTTTAAATTTGATTTTTATTTTTAAATAAAAATAATTATATATATAATATTTATGATCCATATATATTAATATTATATCATATCATATAATATGTATCATATATTATATTATTTAATAAATTATATTATATATATACTTAATATACATTAGAGGTGGGAGGGGATTGAATAGGAGTGGGTTTTATGTCAACTCGTACTTTAACTCAAAGTTTTAGTCGAGTATTATATATATTCATTTTTTATTTTTTAAAATAAGATTAGAAAATTCAACTTCTACTATTATGTTATTCCCAACAAAATATGTTTAATGCTTTATGAAAGTACATATAAATATAAAAAATTAAAAAAAAACCCTTAGGTTGGGTCAGACCAAGTGATCTGAGAAGGTTGCTAGAAACCTGGTCTAACCTAGTCAAATAGCTTCACTCGATGCTCAAGTTTTGGTTTCTTGCTAAAATGACCAGATTTGTTTTTAGTTGGGTTACTTCGAGTTGGACTAAATTGATCGGGTTCGGGTTTTTTCCCCCACACCTATATATTATATATAATATAATAGAAATTTGGAAAAAAATCATTATTACAAATATTGTAATTTTGTTATCATAGGATTTAAAAGAAAATGCAATAAATTCAATCTGTTATGATTGGAAGAATAAAGAAGATTAAAAAGGTTGAGATAATGAAAAAGAAAATTCACTGATACTTGTTTTATAAATATTGTCATTACTTATTATTTAGAAAAATAGATTAACAATCCATAGGCATTTTTCCTCTATGTGACATTGCTCTGTTAAATTTTTACACTATGTGAAAATATCTACACTATTAACACCCATTGGTGTTTGGGCTGAGAGTTTTAATCATAGCATGACTATTTATTCTTTTAGATATATTTGTTGAATCAAGAAGTTTTGATGATTCCAAATCAATTCTCAAGAGCTTGGAATAAAAGATATCAAAGGTGCACAAAGAGTTCAAGTGAAGAAATCCTGGAGAAATTTGTGCAAAGTTTGTTGTAGGATGTTTAGTTTTGTTTTATTTTGAGTACAAGGCTTTGATTTGGTGGAAAGAAGTTTTAAAACTTTAATTTTATGTTAAATCATGAAATATTTGAAAAACACCCACCAACAGACGAAGTTTGAAAGGTTTATATTGAACTGTCATGTTGGAAATTCGAACTTTGGCTTTGGAAATTCGAATTTCGAGTTAAAACTAAATAAGTTGAAGAGATGCTTCTCAGACAGACGAATTTTGATTTTCCAAAATTCAAATTTTCATAAGTTTCTGAAAGAAGCTTTAAGCAACAAACGAACTTTGGTTTTTGAAAATTCAAATTTTAGACAAAATGCAACTTATGAAAACTAAAGAAATCAGTCTGAAATAATGTTAAAGTTCATATGAAATCAAGATTGTATTGAGTTTCAAAATTACTTACTGACAGATGAACTTTGAACATGAAAATTTGAATTTTAGAAGCTAAGGTTGTGAGTCTGTTACAATGATATGTTGACATACGAATGACAGTGTTTATAAATTCGAATGTTAAAGTAAGTCTGAAAAGAGGTCTCTCTGACAGACGAACTTCACTCTTTGAAAATTTGAATTTTGAAGTAAATGAACTACTGTGCTTTTTGAGCCTGCTGCGGACAGACGAATTTTGGGGTTCCAAAATTCGAATTTCGAAGGCACTGTAGCAAATTGAAAGTACTGTTCACACTTAACAGAAAAACTTTCCACTTGAAAATTCGTATGTCACTACTTAGAAACACTTTCAAAATATCAAAATTCGAATTTCACTTCATGACAGACGAACTTCAGTCTTTCAACGTTGAAGCTGTTAACCTTCAGTATCTGCGAAATTCGTCTGTTGACCAACCAAAATTCAAATTTCAGTATGTCAGAAGCATTAAATGCGGTTGGTTAACGGATAGTTTTTCAGAGTAACCGCTGGATAACTTCTCCAACGGATAGATTTTGTCTCTAACGGACATTTGAGACCTAAATCTATAAATATAACATCATTTGAAGTTGTGGGTAACAATTTTAACTGTGTATATACTGAAACTCTGCCAAATCATTTACTCAAAGCTTCATACTCTCACACTTCAATAGTCTGTACTTCAACTTTCATATTTACTTTGATTAAGAGAGTTTAATCTTTGTAAACAATTTAATCTTCATATGGAAGATAGATTTTCTTGTGAGGGGATATCACAAGGGATTAGGAAGTACTTTGTGAAAGTGCAGAAAGGGATCGAGAGAAGCTCTAGAAAATAGAGCACAAAAGTTGTACTGTGGCATTTGCAAGAAGTCCACTGAATTCTTACAGAATAGTGGAAAATCTCAAGTGGTGACTTGGGGGCTGGACGTAGGTCAAGTGGAGAGACCGAACCAGGATAAATTTCTGAGTCTTCCTCTCTTTTCTACTACCTTCACTGTTATTTATGTATACTCTGTTTTACCATCATATATTGCATTCTTCACCTCTTTGATATTTTGTAGAAAATTTTTAATCTTCCCAATTCACCCCCCTCTTTGGAAGCCAGCCTAACTAACAATATTAACTATTAATTGTTGTCTTGGTATGTTACTACTTCATCAATTGTTATTAGTAATAAATAATATTAATATTAATTTGTATGTTAAATATATTAGTAATTAATTACTTAGCCAAATAAGAATTCCTCCAAATATAGGATTGATCATATTAGATAATTAAATATTAGTTTGTTCTCCTAATTCTCTTTTATTAGTATTATCAATCCCTTTATTAATTAAAAAAGTTATCCTAATAAGAATAACATATTTTATTAATTAAGATGAACTAAAAGTAAAGATAAATGTGGAATAGATTCAATACTTTAACCATTCAAGTCTGTAATCTCAAGTAGAAACAAATTACTTTCAAAATGTTTACAATAATTCAAATGAAAGGAAATAGTAAAATATTTTGACTTTAACAAAGATACTAGATAATCTTTATAATACAAAATATATATAGAATATTTTATTTTTTATTATAAAATTGTATCAACATAATAAAATTATTATCCCAATATGTTATTTATTAATTTTTAAAATAAAAATAATAAAAATTCAAAAAATTAGCTTTGGCAGCGACATAGTTGTCGCTGAAAGTATCACTTTCGGTAATGACATAAAAAGGTCATTGCTGAAAGTGTGACTTTTGGTGACGACACAAGAAGTTGTTGCTGAAAGTCATACTTATGACGATGACTTTTTTTTGTTATCATTGAAAGTATAACTTTCGGCAACGACTTTTTGTGTCATCGCCAAAAAGTCATACTTTTGGTGATGACTTTTTCTGTTATTGCCGAAAGTCATTCTTTCAGTGACGACTTTTTTTGTCATCGTCAAAGGCATACTTTCAGCGATAACTCTTTTTTGTCGCCGCCAAAGGTCGTCACTAAAAATCTATTTTTTTTTGTAGTGATTGACTTGATTTTTACCATTCAAACAATTTATTAACAAAAATTAATACTTAATTCAATTTTACATTTCCTCTTCAGAAAATACGAATTCACTTTTGTTTCTTCATGAGGAATGAAGCACGTCCAGTGTGAGAGTTTTGTGAAGTTTCTTGAAATGATAATTTTTAGTAGTTTGATTTGTTAGGATGGCTTAGATTGGGCCACATGACTTAGACAAAATTATAAAAAGAAAAACAGAGAGAGAATGTGTATGAAAGACTAATTATTGAAATGTCCATACAATTTAATAGTAAAAAATATAATACTTAATAAAATTTTATATATTTCAGTGGGTCCATATTCATTCTTAGGCTTCATGAGAAATCAAGCCCAAAAAAGGAAATTCCCAACAAGGAAATTCCCCAACAACTACATTCTTCTTATTATCACCAAAAATTGAAATGCCCCAAAAAGACCCTTATCTAATGGTTAGGTATGCATGTTCCCCAACTACAACATATTACACAGTAAGAGTCCTCATCTAATATCTGATTGTAGGAAAAGCCACAATCAATTAAATAATTTGGCCTCTAACTTCAGAACTGCAAGTGAGAATCAAGAAGTTTAAAGAATCCTATCATGAATTAATTGACTCCAATTATTTACTTTTGGCAAACTAGATGCATTTTTTTTATGTAGTACATGAAATTTAAATTATAAACATTATTTACAAGTTGTGAATAGTGTAAATTATAAGTAATTTTATTTTCATATTTACATATTGAGCTTCCTTTTATAACAATAAAAGAAATAAATGAAATGAAATACTTCCATTATTCGATATATCAAACATAGATCTATTTGGTTTACTTGGTTCTTAAAATGGACTAATATCTTGATAGGACAAAAGTGTAACACCTCTATTTAGGATTGTTTCTTATATATTAGGTCTCATTAGAGACCAACTATACTTAAATAGAAGCTTGAATCATAATAAAATATTATAATAAATTTTATCAATTTAAAGGGTACTATTCATTTAATCCCATTTTTTGGCAAACTTCTTAAAATCGTAACTAATTCAATAAAAATCATATGAGAGTAATTCAAGTCTCTATAGATACCTTAAAACGTTATTTATATGGAAAAAATATCAATAAGAGTAATTAATTGGCCAATGTACACAGTAAATTTCATGAATTTCTACTGTTCATATGGTCAATTTCAGAAATTTTAGTTTTCTAGGTTAACTTTGAAAATTCACTATAAATCATACAATCATCCAAATTGAGTGATCTTTGGACCATATGAAATACCTTTCAAGCTAGTTTTTAAGAATATATAACATTCATGCTTTATACATAACAAATCCCAAACAGTAGCATGTTCATTTGGTAGTGGTTAGAATGACTATTTGTATCCTAATACTTACAATACAAAAATTGTAAGATATTCACATTACCATATTTCATCTTCATATCATGCCATACATTAGCTAGGACTTAAAGGAACATTAAAACTAGAAGAAACATATTTAATCTCATTGTTACAAATTTACATAAGAGGTCAAAGCACATAGCCAATGCAATCATCATCAAATTAAATACCAAATTCTTTCTCCTTTCACTTCTCTTCCTTGGAGGTCTTGCCATTGTTGCTACCTAATCATGGTTAATATGTGAGAGGGTGAGATTCAAAGAATCTCAGTAGATAAATCCCATACATACCATCATATTGTCACATTTTTCATAGAAACATCACATAAACTTTAATTCATCACATAGGCACATTTGAACATATAAATTTTATAAAAATTTCAGCAGAGTTTCATTTTGTAAAATGGACATCCTAGGGCTTCAAACCCCTCATACAACTCAACCAACAATGTGGAAATATCACAAATCAACATTCCATACATATACGATAGTATCAAGTATCAAAGAAACAATAATGACAATGTGATGTTAGTAAAAATAATTATTTATCTTATAGTACTTCCTTGCTTCCCACACTTTGTCCAACACTTCTTAGACCTCCCATGACTTCTCCAAGCTTTCTTAGACTTCCTCAAACCTAAAAATATCATCAAACAATTACTCAAACTAATGGTTCTATAACTTTCTTCAAAAAGTGTTCATGAAACCCTAATTCTTCAAAAAATCACCAAAAATTCATTCCTAGCTCAAAAATGGTGAATTATACCTCTATTCCATGTAATTTTTCATGAGGAATCCAAATATGGCCTCAAAATTACCAAACTCATCTCTAGCTATGGTTACTATTCATCCAAATTAAACTTCAAACCTTAAATTTTCACTTTCTTAATCTTAAGCTTTTTCATGAAATCAACACTTGTTCCTATGAATTTGGACCATGGGGAACCCATTTTTGAGGTCCAATTTATGAAATTCCAACCCTAAATATGAAAAGTAACTCATACAAAATTAGGAGAATTCAAGAAAAATTGCTACACTTTGTTATGCAACAAACTACGTGCATATTCAAGCTTTAAATGAACATTCTATCATTTCCCCCATGGTTTATGGTTGAAAAACTCTATTTCTCACTAAATCATGCCATGGCTGAAACCCCAAGGGAGTGGAGAAGGAAAACTAAACCATAAACCATGCTCTAAAAATCATGAACTACAAGCTTGAAGTAGTATAATATAACTTACCAACTTGAACTCTTGAATTTCGCCTTGAACTTCCTCTTCTCCTTCCTCTCTTTCTCTCTTCCTTTCTTTGCATTTTTTCCTTTGTTTTTGGCTGTTGCTTGCTCGTGAAAATGCAGAGGGAAGATGGTAATTAGATGACTTAATTAGGTGGTTAATGATGTAGCTAATCATGGTTAATTAGTTTAACCAACTAAAGTTACTTTTTACCCAAAAATCAACTACTTCTTGAGGAAGTTTTCCAAAAAAAAATTTGCTACCCATGCTGCCCCAATTTCACGTCCAATGAGAGAGCTTTGAGTGTCTAGTCTGCTCAGTTTTTTCTTGTCTAGATATATCTTGAACCGGGTAAATTTAAGCCGTACTGATAAGACTGCTTTTTATAGTAATTTAGCATTTTTTACCTACAAGAATATTCTAATTTTATTTTTATATTTTCATAATTATCTTGTGCCAAATGGTATCTATATATGGCCCATATCCTATCTCAGTTACCTTTTAACTATCCGGAGGACCCACAGTTTACTTTATTAGTTTACTGTTACTTTTGGACATTCGGCACTGATTATTTCTTTATTCCTGAACATTAGCCCTAAGTGCCATATACCATTGGACTTCTCTCATCGAGGGCTTCGTTTTGATAGTAATTTAACATATTGACAAAATTATCCCTAACTCAATGTTAAATTATAATTTATGAAACTTTTAGGTCATTAGTTGTTATTTGCCCCAAAGACTTTTTAACTTCCCTCCACGTAACTTTTATATATTTTGGATTCGGATGACCTTTTTATAATTTTTTAGGGGTAAAAATATAATTTCTCATTTTCTCATCTAATCAGAAAAAATGACATCTTTACCATTTTTCATGCAAAATGGTGTATGTCAATTTTCACTAATTTTTTGTAATTTTATATTATCATTTATTTTTTTCTTTTTCATTGCTTCATATCCAATAAAATTTTGGGATATTACAAAAAGTTAGGAGAAAAAAATCAAATCTCAAAGAAAAGCCTTGGGTTCACCCATAAATTCCTTGTCATGTAGGCACACATTAATTATTATGTAATAAAATTCATACTCTATATATTTATATAATTTTTTTCCATTTGACATAACGCAGACATTCTGTTAAAGTCTTTTAAAATAGGTATTTTATTTTCTTGCCCTGATAAATATGGAATGTGTATTTAATTAACTTTCTTTTACTCTAATACTTTGTTTGGATAGGAGGAGAAAATGGAGGGGGAGAAAATAAAGGGGAAGGAAAAGTGAGGAGAGAATATTTTCTCTTCATATGTTTGGATGAGAGGAGAAAATAGGGGGAGAGAAAATTTATTTATTTTGTAAGGATTGTAATACCCCTATTGCTTATATAACTTAATTTATATTATATTACTATTTCAAATAAACATGTATATTTATGTTAAAAAAATGAAATTTGAACTAACTCATATAATGACATTTTCACACATTATTTTATGAAAAGATAATTTTATAGTGAATAAAAAATTAAATTACAATGAAAACCTTGAAAAAAAAATCTTTTCTTTTTTCTTTTTTTATCTTTTTTATAACTAATTTTTTAACTAACATTTTTTATACTAAATTATTCAGATGGAATATTTTTATGATATGGTATGGTATGGTTATGGTATGCGCTGTTGTCTACTTTTCTGCAAGAAACAGTCTCATTTTTTTAAAAAATAAAAAATAAAGACAACCAATTGCAAATGGGTAAAAAAGACAACTCAACTAATTTTTGACTCAATCTCAGTAGATAATTTTTTTTTAATTTTAAATTTATAAATAACTCAATATGAGCATATAGGGGAAGGATTTGAGATCTTTTTTCCCCTCAACATTCTCCGGAAGTAACAACTTTAATTCATGGAAAAAAAAAACTTCATGTTAAACAAATATCTAATCTCTATATGAAACCAAAATGAAAACAAATAACTTAGCATAAGAATTTTTATGGGGAAGAAATACAATCAAACAATAAAAAATCATTTTAACATCAGATTACAAAACACAAATAAGTTCTACAATACCATATGACAAATGTAGTATATCATTTGACAAAAGTTAATCCTATCTTTCAATGATGCTTCGATTTCACTTTTCTAGTAATGCATATCCACTTTCGTCTTATAGTAAAGTTGAATGGTTCCAACCTAGTAAATTCTAGCATCAGTCATTATCTTGCACAATGTTTGTAGCCGCATATGACATAGCACCTCAAAAAAGGTGTGCTTGTTTCTTTCTTCATTACATAAGAAGAAGTAACATTTTGGCTTTTGCTCTTCAATTATTCCAATTTCCTCAATTGCTGCCCATGCTTCCTCATCACTATAATGACGGGGCCTACTCATTTCAAGTATTGTAAGACTTTTTCAGCAATTTGAACTTGCGTCTTAGCAACAGCAACAAATTTATCATGAACCATGTTACCATCTCTCATAACGTCAACTAGTTCCATAATTCCTGCTGTTATTTTTTCACACCTTTGTGATCGGGATCCTGCAAGTATATAGGGTCGATCGTAGTAATAAAAAATTTAGAGTATTCTGGAGTCGAACTCAAGCGAGGTTGTGAAATCTATCAGTCAATAATTTTTAATCCAAGGAAACAATTAACAATTTGAATGAGAAAATTAAGAATTTAAAAGAAAGCAATTAATTGAATTGTAGGTTGACTTAGTCATTAGAAGCGTCAAGGGATCGGAGTTCACCTATTGGGATAACTCAATTAATTTTTTTATTAGACTCTATACAATTATAGTAACAATTGTTTCTTCTATATTCTAATCACCTCTCAGTGTAATAGTCCTTGTTTAATTAAGTTGAATTTGTTAGTTAGGCTGACTTCCCAAGAGGGGGGGTGAATTGGGAAGATTAAAATTTTCTGCACAAAGTGAAAATAATGAAGAAAGCAAGGTTTGACAGAAAAACAGAGTATAAAGCAGTAAGATGAAAGAGTAGTGATAGTGAGAAGAAAAACCCTGATATTTATCCTAGTTCGGTCTCTCCTCTTGACCTACGTCCAGTCCCCAAGACACCACTTAAGATTTTTCACTATTCAGCAAGAATTCAACGGGCTTCTTGCAAATGCCACAGTACAACGTCAGTGCTCTGTTTTCTAGAGCTCACTCAATCTCTTTCTGCACTCTCACAAAGTGCTTTACAATCCTTTGTGATATCTCCTCACAAGTAAATCTATCTTCCAGATGAAGATTAGATTGTTTACAAAAATAAAACTCTCTTGAATAGAGTGAATATGAAAGTTGAAGTACAAGTATTGAAGTAAGAGGGTAAAAGTCTTTGAGTAGAAAATTTGACAGAATTTCAATATATACAAAGTTTGATTCGTTACCCACAACTTCAAATGATGTTGTATTTATAGATTTAGGTCCCAACTATTCGTTACAGACAAAATCTATCCGTTGGGGAAGTTATCCAACAGTTACTCTGAAAAACTATCCGTTAACCAACCCCATTTAATGCTTCTGACATACTGAAATTCGAGTTTTGGTTGGTCAACAGACGAATTTCGAAGGAACCGAAGGTTAAAGCTTCCAACGTTGAAATAATGAAGTTCTTCTGTTCATGAAGTGAAATTCGAATTTTGAAACTTAGAAAATGTTTTCATGTTGTGACATACGAATTTTCAAGAAGAAAGTTTTTCTGTTAAGCGTGAACAGTATTTTCAATTTGCTACAATGCCCTCAAAATTTGAATTTTGGAACCCCAAAATTCGTCTGTCCGCAGCAGGCCCAAAAGGCACAATAGTTCATTTACTTCGAAATTCGAATTTTCAAAGAGTTAAGTTCATTTCAACAGACTCACAAATTTTGGCTTCTGAAATTCAAATTTCCAATGTCAAAGTTCGTCTGTCAGTGAGCAATTTTGAAACTCAACATGATCTTGATTTCAGATGAACTTTAACATTGTTTCAGACGAATTTCTTCAGTTTTCATAAATTTCATTTTGTTTGAAATTCGAATGTTCAAAACCCAAAGTTCGTTTGTTGCTCAACAGCTTCTTTCAGACACATATGAAAATTCAAATTTTGGAAAATCAAAATTCGTCTGTCAGAGAGGCATCTCTTCAGACTTATTCAGTTGTAACTCGAAATTCGAATTTCCAAAGCCAAAGTTCGAATTTCCAGCATGACAGTTCAATGTAAACTTTTCAAACTTCGTCTGTTGGTGGGTATTTTTCAAGTATTTAATAAAATCAAGTTTTTAAAACATCTTTTCATCAAATCAAAGTCTTTTACCCATACTTAAACATAACTAGTGATCCTACAACAAATCTTGCACGGATTACTCCAGAATTTCTTCACTTGAACTTTTTGTGCACCTTTGATGTCTTTTGTTCCAAGCTCTTGAGAGTTGATTTGGAATCATCAAAACTTCTTGATTCAATATTCTCCCCCTTTTTGATGATGACTAAACAACTTACAAACTGGATTAGTACTTGGATTTTCTTTAACAAGCTCCCCCTCAACATATGCATTGTATTTCAAAAGATATCATATATGGTAAACCATGTGAAAAGATTCAAAGAGAAAATCATTGCAATCGAGAAATTCTTTCATTTAAACACACGTTGCTTTACAGAGACAAGATTTAAGCATAGTTCATTCAAATACACAAATTAAATACAGAATACAAACTATCAAAACAGCAAAGCTCAAATCAAAACAAACTTGTGTATTTGAAGTGTCAAAACAGCAAAGCACAACAAGAGGATTCAAGCCTAAGTTCTAAGCAATCCTTCCATCACTTCTTTACTTCTTCTTTGGCTTGGTCTTCTTGCTGTACGTCTTCCCCGATGGCTCAGCAACAGATTTTCCAGTTTGCTTCTTCTTCTCCCCCTTTTTGGCATCATCAGGAAGGCCAACAAAATCAACCGGAGGAGGGATCTGAGAAACTGGAATGGCTTGAAGTGGCACAGGAGCAAAGGGGATTTCTGGTTCAACAGGCGCAGGAGGCTCAGGACTTGTTTCTTCATCATCATCAGAGACCTCAAGCAACTCCTGCATTGCCTGCCTGGAAAGAGCTAACTGAGCTCTTTGTTCCTCTGAGAGTCCATAAGCAGCGAGAGAAGGATGAGCTGGTTCATCAGGACAAAACAATTCTGCAAGCCTTCTCCTCTGAGCTTGCAGCAGAGCATTGTGAGCAATAGCTTCATAATCAACAATGGGCACAATGCTTCTCCCTTTATTGCTGGTATCCTCCTACATTGAAGAGGTGGAAATGGCTGCCACCAGTCTTTCAACTTGCTCAGATTCTTGAATGGACAGAATTGAATCCTGAGCATCTTCTTGCATTGGCTCATGAGGGCTTGTTTCTTGAAGTCCTTCTTCTTCCAAACCATAGTCCAAGGGTGGACCATGACTTGGTGTCCTCATTGTACCAGCAGGCTCATCCCCATCTATATCATCATCATGGTCAGAAGAGGCTAGCTCAGAGGGGCTTGGAGGCTCAGGGGTTGGAGATTGGACAGGCACAGAAAACCTTGGCTGAGGTGGAGCTGATGTGGTAGGGATTGCACTTCAAATTTCTTCATAGGCATCAGCAAACCACTTTCATGTTCCTTGCCAACTGATGAATCTGATCTTGCATATGAGCAAACTTGGCATTTTGCTCATCCCTGATGCTAAGAATGAGTGTAGACAGGCTATCATACAACTCAGTGATCTTGGTTGGCTTGGCACGAGAGGATGGAGTGGATGGAATATGAGTGGTCTTGGAGGGAGATGGGATAGGCACAGAGGGCTGAGGAGTAGGTCTAGCAGGAGCCTCAGAAGTACCCTCTTGCTGTAGGGAGGCACCTTCAACAAAGAATAGATCCTCAGTTCTTCCTGCTCCCTTTCCAACCCATCTTCCTTCATCATTTTCAATACCCATTCTCTGAAGTTCTTCCTCCTTGAAGATCTCAGTGGGTTTCCCTTTCCTCTTCTCAAGATGCTGAATTCTGGCATATTGCATAATTATGGAAATGATAGCTGTATAGGGGAGTGTGGAGTCCTTCCTCTGATCCCTTGCCTTGATCATGCGTTGGAGTATGATATGTCCCATGTTGATCAGCTTTCCACGCATAATTGTTGCCATGACATGTGCCTCTACCCTTGTTATCAGATTGAAGCTGCCTCCTTTGTTGAATATGATCCTGGATACTATGTAGTGAAGGATCCTCACTTGAACACTGAGGTCTGTGGGCTTCAACACGTTTATGGATGGCCAGTTTTCCTTTCTTCTGAACAATGTGCTCAGAATTGTGCTCTCCTTGTATTTCAGAAAGGGGCCACCTTCTTCATCAGCAGTATCTGCCTTATCCATGTATCCAGAGGCAGTGATGTCAATCTTGAGTCCATCTTGCCCTGGGATCTCCAATACCTCATTAAATGTTTCATCAGTGAGCCAGATGATCCTAGATCTCAGATTGACTTTCCACTTCTTCTTCTTGCTATTGTACTTTAGGGAAGCATACCAAGACTTTACTACCTCATCATCATATCTCTCTAATACTTCCAACAGATTCTTGTATCTCATCATCCATATACCAGCATCAAAATTATTAGAGACCAAGAAATCTTCCAAGTTTACACAATGTGGCTTGATTACCTTTTTGTTCGCAAACTTGGTGGAGTATTCCTCTTGTATCTGTGGAGTGCTCCATAATGGCCATGTGGTAAGCTCATATTCTTCAGATTCAGTGCTTGAGGATGAAGTGGAAGCAATAGGTTCAGTATCAACAGGAACAAGGACCGAAGGTTTTGCTATCTTTGAGGAAGAGGGTCCAACCTTCTTTGATTCTCCCTTGGGTGTAGTTTTCTGGCGTTTGGAAGGAGTTCCCTTGCTGGATTCGGCCTTTCTCTTTGGTTTTTCTCCTTCCTTAGTGGCATATTGGGATTTTACTGAACATTTTGGCCGAGCCTCTCCTTTGCCAGCTCCTCGATTCTTGACTCTTGCCATTTTTGCGGATGAATGTTGCAGAATGGAGCAAAGAATGGGTTTGAAGGATGCAAGAGGAAGTTTAAATGGTGGGAAATGATGGTTTTTGGTTAGAATTGAAGAGTATTGATTGGAGAATTAGAACAGACTCAGAGAGAATAGGAATAGGGTTGCGTCTGTTCAAAAGAAAACCGTCAGTTTTAACGTATGTAACCGTCTGACAGATGAATTTTGAAGGGTCAAAATTCGAACTTCGGGCAATTACAAGTTAAACTATTCAGTAAAGCTTACTGACAGATGAATTTTCTTCTGTAAGTTCATCTGACAGAGGCTTGGTTCAAGCAAAACATGATAAACAGACGAACTTTGCTTCAGCAAAGTTTGAATTTTTAAGAGGAAACATCAAGCAGCAACCAAATCACCAAACAACAGACGAATTAAGCATACAAAACTTCATCTTTCAAAGATTCAACATTGAGGGGCATGTTTCAATAGACGAATTTTAAGTCAGAAATTTGAATTTCTCTACTTTGTGAAAGTTATCCAACATTCTTATGTTAAGAGATAAGCATCAGTATAATCATCATGTTAGACAGTCATTACTTTGAAATGTTGTTCTTGAAAATTCGAATTTTGAAGGATCAACAGACGAATTTTGAGGCATCACTGAGAACTGTTCCTTTTAATAACAGGCCGAAGTTCGTCTGTTGGGTATCCAAAATTTGAATGTTGACCATGCTAACTTCCTCAGAAACTTAGTTTTTCACGGAAATTCGTCTAACACATTATCAATATACGAATTTCTTCTTTAAAAACTTACAGATTGGATCCAGAAACTCAGAATTTTTGCCCTTTTCTTCACTCTTTGATTGTTCCATTCCAGTGTGCTCCATTTTTCTGATTTATTGCCAATGGATCTCATGAGGAGCACCTGCAACTTAAATTAAACATACTCCGATGCTGAAGTTAGAATTAATTTAATGTTGAAAGATTTAAAAATAGAATTGCACAAAAATTTACTTACAGTTCATTGGGATTTACCATACCCAATTCTCTTCTGATTTTACAATATCTGTCTTCTGATAGAGGCTTTGTGAGGATGTCAGCAACTTGATCTTCTGTGGGGATGTATTCCAATCTAATTTCTCCTTTCAGAACGTGATCCCATATGAAGTGGTGCCTAACTTCAATATGTTTTGTCCTTGAATGCATGACAGGATTCTTTGTGATATTGATGGCACTTTGGTTGTCACATATTATTGGTATTTCTTTCAACTCAACCTCAAGATCTTCTAGTTGCTGTTTCATCCAGATGATTTGGGCACAACAGCTTCCAGCTGCAACATACTCAGCCTCTGTTGTGGATAAGGCCACACTGTTCTGCTTTTTGCTAAACCATGAAACTAAGGATCCTCCAAGAAACTGACAAGTTCCACTTGTGCTTTTTCTGTCAATTTTGGATCCTGCAAAGTCAGCATCAGTGTATCCTTTGAGATCTTCTCCATTGCCCTTTGGATTCCAAAGACCCATCTGTGATGTTCCAATAAGATATCTGAAGATTTTTTTCACAGCAGTTGCATGGGTTTCTTTGGGACATGATTGGAACCTTGCACACATACAGACACTAAACATAATGTCAGGTCTGCTGGCTGTTAAGTACAGCAGGGATCCAATCATTCTCCTATACTGAGTTATGTCAAACAATTTCCCTTCCTCATCCATGTCCAGTTTGGTTGCAGTAGCCATAGGTGCCCCATTGGCTTGGCATTTTCCATTCCAAACTTCTTCAGCAATTCCTTCAGATACTTGGATTGATTGAGAAAGATACCATCATTGCACTGTCTGATTTGCAATCCAAGGAAGAAGTTGAGTTCACCTATTATAGACATTTCGAATTCTCCCTGCATTAACTTAGAAAAATTCTTGCAAAGAGATTCATTAGTAGCACCAAATATAATATCATCAACATAGATTTGAACAATCAGTAAATCTTTGTTTTCTTTCTTAGTGAATAAAGTTGTATCTACTTTTCCTCTGTTAAATCCCTTGTCAATTAGAAAATTACTTAGTCTATCATACCATACTCTAGGGGCTTGTTTTAAATCGTAAAGAGCTTTCTTCAGTTTATAAACATGGTTTGGTTTTGTAGAATTCTCAAAACCTGGAGGTTGATCTACATAAACTTCTTCCATGATATATCCATTTAGAAAAGCACTCTTTACATCCATTTGATATAACAAAATGTTTTTCATGCATGCATATGCTAATAGAATTCTAATTGCTTCTAATCTAGCTATTGGAGCAAAAGTTTCCTCAAAATCAATACCCTCTTCTTGATTATATCCTTTAGCAACCAGTCTAGCTTTGTTTCTGATGATTGATCCTGATTCATCAAGTTTGTTTCTAAAAACCCATTTGATACCAATGACAGGATGATTTTTGGGTCTAGGCACTAAATCCCAGACTTGATTTCTTTCAAACTGATTTAATTCATCCTGCATAGCTAGAATCCAGTACTCATCAGTTAAGGCTTCCTCAGTACATTTAGGTTCAATTTGTGAGATGAATGCACAATTAATCATTTGATCCCTTAACTATTTTCTGGTTCTAACTCTCTCTTGAATATTCCCTATCACTTGATCAACAGGATGATTCCTTTGATATCTCCAAGCTCTAAGGAGTTCTTGAGATATTTCTTCATTATTTTATTCTTCAAAATCTCTCTCCTGAATACCTTCCTCTATATTGACAGATTCAGATATTTTTGGAGGTTCAATTATACCTTCATTAGAGATATCTAACTTTTTAAAGTTTGAAACAAGATCATCTTCATCAGAAACATGTTTAGAAGCAGTTTCATTTTCGATAAATACTACATGCACAGATTCTTCTACCAAGTTAGACTTTTTATTGAAAACTCTATATGCCTTACTTCTACTAGAATAGCCCAGAAATATACTTTCATCTGATTTGGGATCAAACTTACCCAGGTTTTCTTTCCCATTGTTGTGAATGAAGCATTTGCACCCGAACACATGGAGATGTGACAGATTTGGCTTTCTTCCCTTGTACAGCTCGTATGGAGTCTTTCCAAGGATTGGTCTGATGTAGGCTCTATTTATGATGTAGCTTGCTGTATTTACTGCATTAGCCCAAAACACTTGAGATAGCTCCTTTTCATTCAGCATAGCTCTAGCCATCTCTACAATGGTTCTGTTCTTCCTTTCTACTACTCCATTCTGTTGAGGAGTTCTTGGGGCTGCGAAGTTGTGATCAATTCCATGCTCATTGCAATATTCCAGAAAGTATGAGTTTTCAAATTCTCCTCCATGATCTAACCTGATAGACATAATGGAAATACCTTTCTCATTTTACACTTTCTTGGCTAAGGTTACAAATGCATCAAAGGTATCACTTTTAGAGGAAAGAAATAATGTCCATGTAAATTTAGAGTAATCATCCACAATTACAAGCACATACAGATTACCACCAATGCTCTTTACCCTAGATGAACCAATTAAATCCATATGTAGTAGTTCTAGTGGTCTAGTTGTGGTGACTACGTTTTTAGGTTTAAAAGAAGATTTAGTTTGCTTTCCTCTTAAGCATGCATCACATTCTTTGTCCTTTTCAAAAGCAATTTTTGGCAGGCTAGTGACTAACTCATTTTTAACCAGTTTTGAAAGTTGATTCATGTTAACATGAGCTAATCTTCTATGCCATAGCCAACTATCATTGTCCTGACTAATTAAGCAAACAGAATCTAAGGGAGGAAGTTCATCAAGATCAATAGTATAGCAGTTACCATCCCTTTGAGCTTTGAGGATTACTTTGTGATCACTTTTTCTGATGACAAGGTAGAATTTTGAGTCAAACAGCACCCAATTTCCTTTGTCACATGTTTGTCTCACACTCAGCAGATTGTGGTTGAGGCTTATCACAAACAGCACCTTTTCAATGGATGTTTCAGGATTTTTGCCCACAATGCCAATGCTGACTATTTTGCCATATTGATCACCTCCAAAGGTCACCTTTCCTCCTTTCTTGTCTCTAAGGGTGATGAACTTCTCCTTGTCACTAGTCATGTGACTTGAGCAGGCACTGTCCATGTACCATTTGTTGTTTCTTTTGGCTTTTAGACAGACCAGCAAAGCAAAGTTCAAGTTTTCTTCTTAGGTACCCAAATCTGCTTGGGTCCTTTTCTGTCAGTAGTGTTTTTCCTAGATACAGATGTACCTTTGGGAACCCTTTTGACCTTCCTGTCAGGTCCATTTTTCTTTATAGTACAAGAATTGGAAATATGTCCCTTTTTGTTACAGAAATGACAGGTGGTAAAGGGACTGCTGGATTGAGAAGCAGGAAGAAAACAATGCAGATAATATTTTTGTTTTGCATGCTTTGATTGATTATATGATTCAATCTGATGTGTCATATGATCCTTCTTTCCATTTCCATCAGCATGTACAAAATGTCTCATATATACATTCTGATTTTTCTTACTAATCTTTTCTTTAACAGCACATGGATCATAGCCAAGCCCAGCTTTTCCTTGTGATATTCTTTGGCTCCCCATTAAAGCAAACAACATATCTTTTCCTCTAGTAAGCCTAGACATGCTTTTTACTAAATATTCATTGGTTTGCTTTAGATCAGTGCATGATTTACAATAGACAGATTCAGCAATAGGTAGAGGAGCAATTTCAGAGATGTTGCTTTGAGATTCTAGTTTGTTAATCTTTTTCTTAGCTAGTTTCAGTTCTTTAGCAACCTTACCAAACTCATCATGCAACTCATGAAATGCATCCAGTAATTCAGAATAGGAAGGTTCAGATTCATATACCTCTTCTTCTTGATCACTGCTACATGGAATTTCAGCTTCTTCAGAGGCAAGTGCCATCAGACATATGTTGGCAATTTCTTCTTCTTCATCTTCTTCCTCATCTGAGCTGTTGCCCCATATTGATGAGATATAGGTTTTCTTCTTCTTGCCTTTGTCAACGGCTTTCTTGATCACTGCTACACGGAATTTCAGCTTCTTCAGAGGCAAGTGCCATCAGACATATGTTGGCAATTTCATCTTCTTCCTCATCTGAGCTGTTGCCCCATATTGATGAGATGTAGGCTTTCTTCTTCTTGCCTTTGTCAATGGCTTTCTTTTCTTTTTCTTACTTCTTGAGGAATTGTGGACAATCCCATTTGATGTGTCCCTACTTTTTACACTCATAGCAAGTCACAGGCTCTTTTGCTTCTTTCTTGCTGTCTCCAGCTACTCCTCTCTTGAAGATTTTCTTGTTTCTCTTCTTGCTGTAAAATCTTCCAAATTTTCTGACCATCATAGCTAGAGTTTCTTCATCCAGCTCATCTTCATCTTCAGAATCCTCTTCCTTTTCTTCAGCAGCTTTGAGAGCAAGACCTTTCTTCTTTCTATCTTGTCCAGCTTCCTTGAGAGCTTTTATTTTTCCTTCATATTCTTCAAGGCTGCCGAATAGAGCTTGACAGAAGCCATTCATTCTCCTCTGGCTTCCTCTATTGCTGTTACCTTGGGCTGCCATTCCAGAGGGAGAGCTCTGAGGATCTTTCTGACTTTCTCTATTTGAGTGTATTCCTTTCCCAGACTCTTTAGTTGATTCACAATGAGAGTGAATCTCTTTTGTAGCTCTTTTACAGTTTCACCTTCAGCCATTCTGATGCTCTCGTATTCTCCAATACAGGTATTCAGTTTATTTTCCCTGACTCCAGTTGTTCCTTCATGAGCAATCTGCAGGGTGTACCACATTTCCTTGGCAGTGGAGCATTGTGAGACTCTGTAGAATTCGTCTTGATTCAAGGCACTAACTAAACAATGTTTTTCCTTGAAGTTCAACAAGACTCTCCTTCTGTCTTCCTCATTCCATTTAGCTTCTGGCTTTTCTCTGTACTTTTCATCATCTTCTAAAGCCATTGGGACAAAGTCTCCCTTCTGAATGACTGACCAGATGTCCAAATCGATTGACTGGAGATAGATTTGTGTTCTCATCTTCCAGTAACCATAGTGCTCTTCACTGAAGCCAGATGGTCTATTTGTATTGTTCCCTTCTGGTAATATGCTTACTCCAAACCCAGCCATTTTAATTTCCAGACTGTGAGATCCTTTGAATGGGAATCCGGGCTCTGATACCACTTGTTAGTTAGGCTGACTTCCCAAGAGGGGGGGTGAATTGGGAAGATTAAAATTTTCTGCATAAAGTGAAAATAATGAAGAAAGCAAGGTTTGACAGAAAAATAGAGTATAAAGCAGTAAGATGAAAGAGTAGTGATAGTGAGAAGAAAAACTCTGATATTTATCCTGGTTCGGTCTCTCCTCTTGATCTACGTCCAGTCCCCAAGACACCACTTGAGATTTTCCACTATTCAGCAAGAATTCAACGGGCTTCTTACAAATGCCACAGTACGACGTCAGTGCTCTGTTTTCTAGAGCTCACTCAATCTTTTTCTGCACTCTCACAAAGTGCTTTACAATCCCTTGTGATATCTCCTCACAAGTAAATCTATCTTCAGATTGAAGATTAGATTATTTACAAAGATGAAACTCTCTTGAATAGAGTGAATATGAAAGTTGAAATACAAGTATTGAAGTAAGAGGGTAAAAGTCTTTGAGTAGAAAATTTGGCAGAATTTCAGTATATACAAAGTTTGATTCATTACCCACAACTTCAAATGATGTTGTATTTATAGATTTAGGTCCCAACTATTCGTTACAGACAAAATCTATCCGTTGGGGAAGTTATCCAACAGTTACTCTGAAAAACTATCCGTTAACCAACCCCATTTAATGCTTCTGACATACTGAAATTCAAGTTTTGGTTGGTCAACAGACGAATTTCGAAGGAACCGAAGGTTAAAGCTTCCAACGTTGAAATACTGAAGTTCTTCTGTTCATGAAGTGAAATTCGAATTTTGAAACTTAGAAAATGTTTTCATGTTGTGACATACGAATTTTCAAGAAGAAAGTTTTTCTGTTAAGCGTGAACAGTATTTTCAATTTGCTACAATGCCCTCAAAATTCGAATTTTGGAACCCCAAAATTCGTCTGTCCGCAGCAGGCTCAAAAGGCACAGTAGTTAATTTACTTCGAAATTCAAATTTTCAAAGAGTGAAGTTCATCTGTCAGAGAGACCTCTTTTCAGACTTACTTCAACATTCGAATTTGTAAACACTGTCCTTCGTATGTCATCATGTAATTTCAACAGACTCAACTTTAGCTTCTGAAATTCGAATTTCCAATGTCAAAGTTCGTCTGTCAGTGAGCAATTTTGAAACTCAATATGATCTTGATTTCAGATGAACTTTAACATTGTTTCAGATAAATTTCTTCAGTTTTCATAAATTTCATTTTGTCTGAAATTTGAATGTTCAAAACCCAAAGTTCGTCTGTTGCTCAACAGTTTCTTTCAGACACATATGAAAATTCAAATTTTGGAAAATCAAAATTCGTCTGTTAGAGAGGCATCTCTTCAGACTTATTCAGTTTTAATATACCTTGTTTAGGCATCTAAACAAGGTATATTAGGGCCCATAAAGTCTAATCCCCAAACATCAAAGGGCTCGACTTCTAATATACCTTGTTTAGGCATCTCATGCCTTTTACTGATAGAACCAATGCGTTGACATCAATCACAGTTACTCACAAATGTTCTGGCATCTTTGAATAGTGTGCTCCAATAAAAGCCACTTTAAAGAACTTTGGTAGCAGTCTTGTCAGGACCATGGTGTCCATCATAAGGGGAAGAATGGTGGTAGCTAAGAATAAGAACCATCTCTTGTGGAACACATCTTCAGACTATACTGTCAGCACATCTCCTGAAAAGCAATGAGTCATCCCACATATAATGCTTCACCTCTGCTAGAAATCTCTTTCTTTGGTGGAAATTGAGATCTTTGGCGATAATGCCTGCAGCTAGAAAATTTGCATAGTTAGTAAATGAAGGAGTAAGTAGAGCAGAGACATCCATTAAACTTTCATCCAGGAACTCTTCATTAATAGGAATATCATTATTTTTGGGCAAATGCTCAAGTCGAGACAAGTGATCTGTGATTCAATTTTTAGTACCCTTTTTATCTCTAATTTCAACATCAAATTCCTGTAACAAGATAACCCATCTTATCAACTTTAGCTTGGCATCCTTCTTACTCATGAGGTATTTCAAAGCTGCATGGTTAGTGTACACAATGACTTTAGACATAGAAAGATAGGACCTGAATTTACCTAGAGCATGAATCATAGATAGAAACTCCTTTTCAGTGATCGTATAATAGATCTGCGTGTTATCCAAGACCTTGCTAGTATAGTAAATAACATGCAAATTTTTACCTTTTCTCTATCCCAAAATAGCACCAATTGTAAAATCACTTGCATCACACATAAACTCAAAAGGTAAACTCCAATTAAGGGGAACAACAATAGGGGCAGAAATCAAAGCCTTTTTCAAATGATTAAAAACATTCATACAATCATCATCAAAGTTAAGAGAAACATCCTGGGCAAGCAAATTAGTTAAAGGTTTAGCAATCTTAGCAAAATCCTTAATAAACCTTCTATAAAATCCCGCATGACCTAGAAAACTTCTAATAGCCTTAACAGAATTGGGAGGAGGTAAATTTTCAATCACTGTAATTTTTGCTTGGTCAACCTCAATCCTTTCGGCTGAAACTTTATGTCCCAAAACAATCCCCTCAGTTACCATAAAATGGCACTTTTCCCAGCTAAGCACCAAATTAGTCTCTTTATACCTCTGTAAAACTTGAGCAAGATTAGACAGACAGATATCATAAAAATCACCAAAAATTGAAAAATCATCCATAAAGATCTCAATGATATCATCCACCATGTCAAAAAATATAGCCATCATACATCTTTGAAAGGTAGCTGGCGCATTACATAACCCAAAAGGCATTCTATGATAAGCAAACGTACCATACGGGCATGTGAAAGTTGTCTTTTCCTAATCTGCAGGTGCAATTGGGATTTGGAAATACCCTGAATAACCATGAAGAAAACAATAATATTCATGGCCAACTATCCTCTCTAACATAGTTTCCACAAAGGGAAGTGGGAAGTGATCTTTACATGTTGCTTCATTTAACTTCCTATAATCAATGCATACATGTCATCTCGTGACTGTCCTTGTTGGAATCAACTCGTTCTTTTCATGGGACACCACAGTCATACCTCCCTTCTTTGGAACTACTTGCACAGGACTTACCCAAGGGCTATTAGAAATAGGATAAATAATACATGCATTAATAAGTTTCAATATTTCAGCTCTCACAACTTCCTTCATGTGCGGATTGAGCCTTCATTGACTTTGCACTTTTGGAGTGTGATTTTCTTCCATCGATATCCTGTGCACACAGATAGAGGGACTAATACCCTTTATGTCAGAAATAGACTACCCAATGGCAAGTCTATGATCCCTCAAAACTCTTAACAATTTATCTTCTTGTTCAGAATTTAATTCAACAGAAACTATGGCAGGAAAAATGTTAAATCACCTAAGAAAACATATTTTAAATAGGAAGAAAGCTGTTTAAGTTCCACTTTAGGTGGTGACTTTTCAATGGAGGGAGGTAATGGGTTACCATGTCCTAGATTTTCAAACTGTTTAATGTGTGGCACATAACCCATACCTTCAAGTCTCATAGTACTATCAACTAAATTCACCTCTACTTCCTTTTCATGTAAACTCAATGCAATGTATGCTTCTAAGGAATCCTCATAAAAGCTCTTATCAAAATATTCTTGAGCAAGTGTATCAATGACATCAACACTAAAACAAGACTCTTTAAACATAGGAAAATTTACAACTTTAGCAAATTGGAATTCCTTCCTTTCATTGCCCACTCTAAAAATTAATTTCCCAGCAGGAACATCAATTAAAGCCCTAGCAGTCAACAAGAATGGTCTCCCAAGAAGGAGAGATATATTAATATCATCTTCTAGATCAAGTACCCCAAAATCAACATAAATAATTAATTTACCTACTTTGACAAGTACATCCTCAACTACTCCTCATGGGTACTTAATTGATCTGTTAGCAAAGGTGAGAGTCGTATTTGAGAGCTTCATGTCCACCATCCCAAGCATCCTGTAAAGAGAATAAGGCATCAAATTAATGCCAGCACCTAAATCGCATAGACATTCTTTAATAGTTTTAGAACTAATATCACAAGGTATAGAGAAACTCCCTGGATCTTTAAGCTTGGGTGGAAATTTATTCTCTAATATTACACTACATTCTTCATTCAGCTGCACAGTAGCATACTCCTCAAGCCTCTTCTTGTTGGATACAATCTCCTTGAGGAATTTGACATAAGATGGCATATTTGCCAAGGCCTCAGTGAAAGGAATATTAATTTGGATTTTCTTGAATATATCTAAGAACCTTTGAAAATTAGCATCTTGCCCTTTCTTTTGCAGCCTCTGAGGAAATGGAATAGGTGGCACATATGGCTTCACATCAGTGGAAGGAGACTGCCCTTGAATGTCACTACCATATTTTGGAGTTTCCTTATGCTCCTCATCCTTACCTTTCTCACCACTCTCAACTTTATTTTTCTTCACCTCTTCCTTCAATTCTTTGCCATTTCTGAGAGAAATTGCCATAACTTCTTCTTTCAGATTAACTTTAGTATTGCTAGGGAATTGGCCTTGTACCTTTTTCAGTCATCATGTTTGCTAAGCGGCCCATCTGTGTCTCCAAATTACGAATGACCACTTGTCTAGCATTATTGGTAGTAGCTTGACTAACCATAAACTACTCTAGAGTTTATTTAATTTGCTCCATATTTTTACTACTAGCTAGTTGAGTGGTTGTGAGCTTAATGATTAAGTCCTCTAAATTAGACTTCTTCTCCCCAATGGGCCCTGATTGGATATTGGATGGTAACATTTTCTACTGAAATCCAGGTGGAAGATTAGGCCTTTGACCTCCTTGATTTTTCCAAGAAAAGTTTGGATGATTCCTTTAACTTGGATTATAAGTATTGGAGAAGGGATCATTCTTCATTTGTAGAATTTGTGGATGCTCAACATTAGAAGCCACATGATTGACCTCTCCTTGAATTGCATAAACACAACCCTTAATGGTCTGATCAGAACCACCATATGTAGCACATAGCTACTTAGGAGCCTGAGTGTTAGTTTGCTGAAACAAGAGATCAATGCGCTGATTCATTTTCTCAAGCTGAGCCATTACATCAGAGCGATCATTAACTTCATGTACTTGAAACTTTCTACATCTCACACCCTTTTGTCTAGTTTGAACAGCTACTCTCTCATAAATATTCATCATATCTGCTATAGTAACAACGCCTTCTCCAATAGCTATATACACTAAAGATTGAGCAGCTCGGGATAGCGCATTATAGAAAATCTAAGTAGTCATCATATTGCTAAACTCGTGATATGGACATTGATTTAGAAGCAACTTGTAGTATTCCCAAGTCTCATAATAGGGTTCACCATCTAGCTCAACAAAGTTGTAAATTTTATCCCTCAGTTCCAAAGTCCTCTGCGGAGAATAGAATTTTGCAATAAAAGCATGATATATTTCTCTCCATGTAGTTAAGGACCCTTCAGGAAGGTTGAGAAGCCATTGTTTTGCTTTATCCTTCATGCACAGGTTAAAACATCTCATCTTGAGTTCTTCTTCAGTTATGTTGTTAAGAGAAAGTTGATCCATCACATTATAGAAATCCTTGAGAAATCCGAGTGCATGTTCGCTTCATATCCCATGGAATTGAGGAAGAGAGTTCAAATGAATTGTTTTAAACTCATAATTCCTAGAATTCTGACTCAGCCTGATACATGATGGGCTACCAAAAATTGCTGGTTTATTAGCATCTCTCCAGAGTGTATTATGTTGAGCCTCAATAGGTACTATTTCATCAACCATCTCATGTCGCCTTTTAGCTTGATTCTCCCTGCAAGTACATTCAATCTCAAGATTAATGTCAATTAACTCAAAAGTATTATTAAGACTTTTAGATCTTAATAACATCAAACAAAGATATAAAGGAAAAGATTTTTTTTATAGGACTAAAAATAAAGGACTAATAAATCCGTTGACCTCCCCGGCAACAGTGCCAAAAACTTGATCAGGATCCTGCAAGTATACAGGGTCGATCATAGTATTGAAAAGTCTAAAATATTCTGGAGTTGAATCTAAAGGAGGTTGTGAAATCTATCAGTCCACAATTTTTAATCCAAGGAAACAATTAACAATTTGAATGAGAAAATTAAGAATTTAAAATAAAGCAATTAATTGAATTTTAGGTTGACTTAGTCACTAGAAGTGTCAAGGGATCGAAGTTCATCTATCAGGATAACTCAATTAATTTCTTGATTAGACTCTATGCAATTATAGTGACAATTGTTTCTTTTATATCCTAATCACCTCTCAGTGTAATAGTCCTTGTTTAATTAAGTTGAATTCACTCTCGTGCAACTCACTCATCCAACCAAACCATGAAGCTACAATTAAGTCACCGCAGATTCCTAGATCAATCTCTAGTCTAGTTATCTACATTTGTCATCCTATATCTAAGCTTACTTGCCTCCTCTCGGTACTTGAAGTTCTCCGACAAATTAGATTCTATAGTGGCCATTCATAAAATCAATATGCAAATAAGGAAGACAAATATCATTATAAAAATTCAATCAAATAGATATATATATATAAAAGTTCTAGAGTTATAATCAAAATCATCAAATGAGCTGATCCCAATCAAGATATATCCCTACCTCTGACTGGGAATTTCGCAATACATAAAATTAATCATCTATCAAAGTTCAATTCCCAAATATTAAAACAAACAAAGAGAAAGATAAAAGTAAAAAAGAGGAAACTCGAAGATTGCCCCAGAACTATCTCAATCTCTTGCTTTCCTTATATCCTGATCTCTTCTAATTGCTCCAAAAGAGTTAGAATTGTGTTTTCTAGCCTCCAGATGTGCGATTCAACTCTCTCTCCTTATTTCTACCATGTTTCCCTTTAAAAGGAAAGTCCAGAAGTCCATAAAAGCCCAATAAGTTATTAAAATGTATAAAACTAAGTCTGCTCTTCACTTGGACCCGGCACCAGTTCAACATTAATTTTCTTCACTCGGTGCCAGCTGAGACGCATCTTTTGCCCAGTATGCAAGACCACTCGGCACTGAGTGGATTGTTTCTTTGAGGATCCAGTGCCAAGTGGTGCCGTGATTTTTCTGCTCCTTTGCTTCCTCACCCAGCCGTGGGCAAGGAATTTAGTGAGGAGGCGGTGGCTTCGTACATCAGCATTTTTCTCTTCTTTTTGGTTCTAAGTAGTTTAGAAATCCCCATAAATATTCTTGTGATACAAATATACTCAAATTATGCAGAATCATGCCAAAAAGTATCAAATCACAACATTCTAAGATGAAAATAAATACAAAATGTTGGTGTTTTATAGGTATAAAATAGACACATCACTTTGTTCAATAGTATCAATCATTACTGCCTTACTCTTCTATTCTTAAAATGTTGATTGGTTTGAGGTCTCATTTGTTGCACTATACTCCATGTTAGTTGTAGAGTTTGTGGTCTCATTCTAGAAACTAAACTCACCTTCATACATTGTTCCACCTTCAAAAGAATCATTCAAGTCAATGCACTCATGTTCCCACCATTCAATCTTATCCTTAGCACTTTCAGCATGTTTTCCTGTAGCCCTATCAGCACCAAACAATTCATACAGATTATCATAATGCAATACAAGTGTATTCTTCCACTTTCTTGCATTTGGTTTTGTCTGTAGCCATAAAAAAAGTTAACATCCAAATCAGCCAAATCTGACACCTCTAGCCACTAAAAAAAGTATGAGTTACTACACAAAATATGCCCATTCTTACATTTCCACACACGTTGAAACATTTAGTTACATGAACGCCAATCACTCGTAGTTATAGCCAAAAGGAATTCCAGCAGTTTTCATAGCCTCACATGAATTAGGAGTGAAGTGGGTGAACATGATAATTGGGCCCACTGAAACATGGAACCTCCATGTGAAACACTATTGGTGCAATCAAGGTAAGTGTAGTTCTTTAGGAGTTAGGATAGAGCAGTGGTGAAATGAAATATGGGACAGACTTGATGGTCACAATTTTTTCTGATCAACAAGATCATTTTTTTCTAAAATAGAGGAAGATTAGAACTCGAAGCTTGTGAATGCATCCATCACTAGAGAATGCTAAGAAAGCTAAGCCTTAAACATGGTCTCATCCATTATTTGTTGCAATGACAGCAAAAACATATATGTTCCCACTATAACAAGTAAATAGAACTTGAACAAAGAAGAAAAAAATAGGGCTTAAAAGAATTGCAAATACTATACATGCTTTCCTTCCTCTATGCAGGTGTACTATCACCGCAATTCTACAAAGTATATATTAAAGGCATCCATACCATTATAGATACAATCCTATGTGGCCATACTAGCTAGAAAATTTATGTGTTGACTTCCTCAAAAATTCATACAAGTTATTCATAGTTATTAAATTTGTGTTCCTGATACAAATCATAGAGGCAATCAACTGTAACTAATAGCAAACTAAAAATCAACTATCCCAAAGAAAAAATAGAATATGTGCAAGTTTTTTCAAACCCCACTTTTAACTTTAAACAATTTTGTGCTGGTGATATGAAATAAGAAAAAAAGACTAATTATGTTACTCACCTCAATTAAGTCATTCCAAACCCCACTTTCATCAGCTTCAAACAAATTTGTGCTAGGACTCTATGCAAATCTACTTAATCCATTAAACAATCATAAAGCTCTACAAATCTTTGTGACAATGTCTTCTTTCTATTCTTCAAATGTTGCTTTGTTATGAGGTCCAAATGAATTATGAAGAGATTGCAACATATTATCATATACAAATGTTGAAAATGTGCCATTGGGACGGTTTCCTTTCATCATCTCTTCCATAAAAGCATCAATAAAAGGTTCATCCATTTCGAGTGTCCATTGCAAATTGTCCTCTGTAGAATTGTTGCTTTTTGGTGTCATTATTCAATCTACATGAAGGAAATACTCAATTTGAAATAGTCATAATACAAGGCAAAATTTCACAGAAAAGGCAAATGCAACCACATTGAAATTGTACAGAAAACTCTCATTTGATAAGCCTAATTATGTGAAAAGGTATCATTTGAGACATTCTTTCTATAAAACAACTACTATGTTTTAATTTTAAAAGAAAAAACACTAAACTAAGATCCATGCTGGTAGTCAAGCCACATATGAGTTGCTATGTTATTTCTTATAATTAATCCTTGTCTATAGTCTTCCTCTTGATTTTGTGCAGAATTATCATCTTCATTATCAATGGCATCAAGTAACAGTTCATGATCAACTTCAACAATTAGGTCCTCATCAGGATCCACACCCATGAAAAAATTATGCAACATGCTATAACAATGTCAGTCATGGTTTGGAATGAATAATGAGGTTCGGTACCACTAGCTATTATTGGAAATCTTTTTTTCAGAACACCAAATATTCTTTCAATCATATTTTGCAAAAAGGTATGTCGATGGTTGAACATTTTTCTTGCATTTTGTAGTGATCTTGTTGAATATTCTTTCAAATGATAATGAACCCCTATGTAAGGTGTTAGTAGACCACACTTGAGTGGAAAGCCTGCATCCCGAAGATAAAATATGAGATTATAGTTAGTTCTATAATCTCCTATTTTAATAGTTGATAATCTTTATTTGGTTCAAGGAAATCCTTTTGCCCTCGTAATTGAGCTGCTTCTTTTCTAGGTACTTTCACCTGAACATGAGTACCATCTATTGCTTCAATGCAATTCTATTATTTAAAATTGGTTAAAAGCGAAATATATCTTAAACTATAGCACATTTATTTTATTTACAATTAAGATACATGGGCACAAATATAAAAGCATATCTTAAAATATAGGTAGAATCTACTATTGTTGAGAATCTGAGGAGGAATCTCTGATCTAGATGGCTGCACAAGAAACTCAGCTTCAAGTGAGATAATGGTTCATAACACATTACGAAAATGACGGCTAATAGTCTCTCCTGATGGACTAAAGTAGAAGGCCATGGTTCTATTTTTGACATTATGTCCTAATATGTGGAGGAATTTAGCCACTTGTTCCTCAACTATAACATGGCAAGAGTCTTTAACTCTACTAGTGTTTCAAAGTTTCTCACATAACACTTGAAATGCTTGTGGGCCCATGCGAAGAACATCACGGCATTTTTTGTCTCTTGTAACTATTTCATCAATTGTTTCCTCATGATCTCTCTTTCAATTTTTCCATCAATTATAGACCTATTAACTTGTCTTGACATCTCTCTTAACAAACAAATTGCATGTACAACAAAGCAAATAAGTTGCACAACACACATATGCCTATGCCATTCCTTATCTTATAACACATGGTTCAAGTTATCTCCTTCATTTGCCACTCCAAAATTTATTAACTCTTTAACTTCACACTCAAAATCATAAATATCCCCCTCAATATCCTTGGCCACTTCTTCATTAATATGGTTGCTCATCTTCTACTGACTTCTGTTCAACTGAGATCCACCGGCCTAACATAATCCTAAATAAAAATAACTTTTTATTATCATAAACCCACATGAGAGAGGTTTGACACCTAACTCTCTCTAAAAAGTCAAGAATGCTTTGAGGTCTGAAGGATCAATATCTATTTTGGTATGAATGTTTCTAATGCTTAAGCAATTAGAAGCAACAACTAATTATAATGCAAGAAAACATAAATAAGTATGAAAAATTTTAGTATATCACATAATGTCACAACCACAAACTTACTAGCATGAAATTCAAATTGTACTACTACCAAATCCCAACATTCACAAGTAAATATTATAACTAGATCTAGCAATAAGTACCTCTAATACATTGGCTATGTCAAGAAAGCAAAGTCTCCTACACCCCAAATAAGATAAAATTAAAATCCTTTCTTTTCCATTTCCTTCCTTTCCTTTCATTAAGATCATGAAACACGAAGGTTTGAACAACTGCAACATTCCACAGATGAAGAAAGAAGTGATGTGTAACCAGGGCTGATTGCCAACTCAATTTGAGTGTCCACCATCAGTGATGCAGGGAGTGTTTGACTACTTACAAAAATGATGATGCTTCATAACAGGAGAAGGCTCTTTGACATGTTTATTTGTTTGTCATATTTATTTAATCTAATTTGCAAATTATACCTATACATATTTTTTGCATTGTTTAATTTTTTTATATAGAGGCCATAGTGGTTCGTTGATCATCAAGGGTAAATGAATGCTCATGATAAGTTAGAAGATAAGGCAATATTAAAGAGAACTATTTTGCAGCAAACTTATTTAATCTACCTCCACATGTTTTTCATTTTTTTTTTAAATTTTGGATGTCAAACATTAGACCTACATGTTTAGCCTTTGTGTTTTGGTATAGTCTGATTTATAGTATAATAGTAGTAGTTCTTGTCCTCAATCTTCATGTTAAGGGATAACTAGTAGTTCTTGTCTTCAAGCAGCACATACACTTTTGTTTTATGTTGACCAGAACAAAGTACCATAAAAATTAAAAATATTGATGAAAATAGATATCCTAAATTCCATAAGCCACAGAACAATTTTGGATACTTGTCCATAATCCCCATTGAACATAGGAAAACAAATACTTTGTAATGAGAACAATTATATTGACTATATGTCATTAATAGGATGTGGTCAATCTGCTCAAATATGTGATTATATTGTTGTATTGTAGTTCATATGAATAAAACCCATACGAATTAAGTGAATAGAAAATTAAATGAGTAGATATACTGAGTTTGATTCGCAATTTTTGAAATGCAAAACTCATGAGCTGACTTTTATTAAAAGGGTTGGATGTGTTGAATTAAGTTTTTTGATGATTCTAAACAACCAAAGCTTGGAAAGAAGATATCAAAGCCACAAGAGAACTCAAGTGAAGAAATCCATGAAAAAATGAGTACAAAATTAGTTTGTAGGATTTTTCACAGTGATCATGGAGTAAAAGGCTTTGATCTTGCACCCACTTGTTTTAAATAGTGTTTTTCAACTATCTTATGCTAACTTATGATAAATTTGAAAAATACTAACTGACAGACAAATTTTGAACTATCAAACTTCATATGTTTTTTTGAAAATTTAAACTTTGATAACTAAAATTTGAACTCACAGAGATGTTACCTTTGACAGACGAATTTCAGCCTGTTGAAATTTGAATTTTGAGTCAAGCATAATTTGAAAAAAAAATGAAAAATTCATCTAAAACTGTGTCAAAGTTCATTTGAAATTAGAGTGTAAAAAGAGTTCAAAGTCAGTTCCTCTGACAAACGAACTTTGGATTTGAAAATTCGAACTTTGGAATGAAAACATATAAGTCTAGTAAGAGGTCTCTCTGAAAGATGAAGTTTGAAGGCTCAAAATTCAAATTTCAAAAAGAAGAACATTGGTGCCATATCAAGTTGCTCATTGACAGACGAATTTTGAATCCCCAAAATTTGAATTTCGAGTGCACTATATCAATATGGGGCAACTGTTCACACTTAATATGAGCACTTTAAAATTGAAAATTTATATGTTCTAACATGTGAAATATTTTTCAAAATCAAAATTTGAATTACACCATGGAATATACGAACTTTGAAGTTCAACGTTAAGGTCTTTAACTTATGGTCTTTGCGAAATTTTTCTATTGACACCCAAAAATTTGAACTTTAGATGTTAGGCGCATTAAATGTGGTTGGTGAATGACTAGTTTTGTAGAGTAACTATTGGGTAATATCTCTAACAGTTACATCTTATCTCTAACATATAGTTAAGACATAAATCTATAAATAGAATTTCATTTAAAGTTGTGGGTAGAATCTAATGCTGTAAATATTGAAACTCTATCAAAATCATTAGACAAAGCCTTATACTCTCTCACACTTTTTATATTGCACCTCAACTGTCATATATACTCCATATTAGAGAGTTTCTTTTATTGTAAACAAATTTCTCTTTATCTGGAAGAAAAATTTTCTTGTGAGGGGATTTCACAAGGGATTTGGGAAACACTTTGCTAGAGTGTAGAGTAAGAATTTGTAAGCTCTTAGAACATAGTACAAGGTTGTATTATGGCATTGCAAGGAGCCCACTGAATTCTTACAAGATAGTGGAAAATCTCAAGCGGTAGTTTGAGGACTAAACATTAGATCAAGAGGAAGGGACCAAACCAGGATAAGTCTTTGTGTCTTCCTTTTCTCTACCTTGCAAACTGCTTTATTATATTATACACTCTATTTTTCTACAACTTTTTCTTTCACTGCTCTTTTACAATTTTGCGAAAAATTTTTAAACTTCCTAATTTACCCCATTCTTGGGAAGCTAGCGGACTGAACAAGTGATATTAAAGTCCGGATCCCCCAGTGAAGGATCTAACAATCTGAGAAAATCAATAGCTGGCTTTGGTGAAAGCATTCTTCCTGAAGGAAATAACACAAATAGACCTCCTAACTTCAATGGAAAGCATTATGGATTCTGGAAGATGAGAATGCAAATCTTTCTCCAATCCATTGACTTAGACTTCTGGTCAGTCATCCAAAAGGGAGATTTTGTCCCAATGAAGTTGTAGGATGATTAAAATACAAAGAAAGACCAGAAGAGGAATGAAATAAGGAAGATAAGAGAAAATGTCTACTCAACTACAAAGTAAAACACTGTCTGGTCAGTGCACTTAATCAGGACGAATTCTATAGGGTGTCTTAATGTGCTACAGCCAAAGGAATGTGGCACACTTTAGAAATTGCTTATGAAGGAACTACTGGAGTGAGGAAGAATGAACTAAACTCCTGTATTGGTGAATATGAAAGCTTCAAAATGATGGAAGAAGAAAATGTCAAAGAACTACAAAAGAGATTCACCCTCATTATGAATCAACTGAAGAACCTCGATAAGGAGTATACTCAGCCAAAGAAAGTCAGAAAAATTCTCAGAGCTCTCCTTCTGGAATGGCAACTAAAAGTAACAACCATAGAAGAGGCCAGATGAGAGTCAATGGCTTCTAACACAGCTCTCTTCAACAGTCTTGAAGAGTATAAGGATAAGATGAAGGCTCTCAAGGAAGCTGGTCAACATAAGAAGAAAAAAGGTCTTGCATTAAAAGTTGCTGAAGAAAAAGAAGAAGAGTCTAATGATAAAGAAGGACTGGATGAAGAGACTCTAGCTATGTTAGTCAGAAAATTTGGAAGATTCTATAATAAGAAGAGAAATAAGAAGTTCTTCAAGAAAGGAGTAGCTACAGACAACAAGAAAAAAGGCAAAGAACCTGTCACCTACTATAAATACAAGAAGTAAGGGCACATCAAATGGGATTGCTCATAGTTCCTAAAAAAGTAGGAAAAAGAAAAGAAAGCAGCTAACAAATGCAAAAAGAAAAAGGCTATATCTCATCAATTTGGGATAACAACTCAGATAAGGAAGAAGAAAATGAGGAAGAAATTGTCAACATCTATTTGATGGCACATACAACTGAAGAGACTCCAAACTTATCTGGCAGTGATCATGAGGATAAGATAAATGATTCTAAAGCCTCATATTCTGAACTGCTTGATGCATTTCATGATCTGCATGATGAATTCATTAAAAATGTAAAAAAAAACTAAAACTGGCTAAGAAGAAGATTAGCAAGTTGGAATCTGATTGCAAAATGTCTAACACTACATCTCTACATAGGACTGAATCTCTTTGATGTACATCATGTATTGAATTGAAGAAAAATAATGAATATCTTGTGAAAAGCATGGCTAAACTCACCAACGTTAAAGATATGTTGTTTGCCTTATTAGGAAGTCAGAGAATTGCATAAGAAAAAGCTGAACTTGACTATGATCCTTGTGCAGTCAAAGAAAAGAATGAAAAGAAGAATCAAAATTTATACATGAGACATTTTGTGCATGCTAATGGACATAAGAAGAAAAGTTACAACTCAAAATCCATTGAATCTTATGACCAACCAAAATATGTAAAACAAAAATATTATCTGCATTATTTTCTCCTTGCATCACAATCTAGCAATCCCTTTATCACTTGCCACTTCTATAATAAGAAGGGACATGTTTCTAGTTCATGTTTGTTAAAAAAAATAGACTTGGCAGGAATGTAGAATGGGTTCCCAAAGATACATCTGTATCTATGGAAAATACCACTGACAGAAAAGGACTCAAGCAGATTTTGGTACCTAGAAAGAAAAACTGAACTTTGTTTTGTAGGTTTGTCTTAAAGCTAGTAAAAGCAATAAATGGTATATGGACAGTGCTTGCTCAAGACGTATGACTAGCGACATGGAGAAGTTCATCACCCTTAGAGACAAGAAAAGACGAAAGGTGAATTTTGGAGGTGACCATTTTGGTGGAATAGTTGGCATTGTTATCGTGGGCAAGAATCCTAAAACATCCATAGAAGAGGTGTTATTTGTAGTTGAACTCAACTAAAACTTACTAAGTGTGAGTTAGACATGTGACAAAGGGAACTGGGTAATGTTTGACTCAAAATTCTGCGTGGTCATCTGAAAAAGTGATCACAAAGTAATTCTCAAAGCTCAAGAGGATGGTAATTGCTATACTATTGATATTGATGAACTTCCCACTTTGGATTCTATGTGTTTAATTAGTAAAGATAATGACAGTTGGTTGTGGTATAGAAGACTAGCACATGTTAACATAAACCAACTAACAAAATTGATTAAGAATGATTTAGTCACTAGATTACCAAAAATTTCTTTTGAAAAGGATAAAGAATATGATGCATGCCTCAAAGGGAAACAAACTAATTCATCATTCAAACCTAAAATTGTAATTACCACATCTAGACCACTGTAATTATTACACATGGATTTGATAGGTCCATCTAGAGTAAAAAGCATTGGTGGAAACTTGTATGTGCTTGTGATTGTAGATAATTACCCTAGATTTACCTGGACTTTGTTCCTTTCATCCAAGAATGAAACATTTGATACATTTGTAACCTTAGCTATGAAAGTACAAAATGAGAAAGGTATTTCCATTGTATCTATCAGGTCTGATCATGGAGCAGAATTCAAAATTCAAGCTTCTGGAGTACTGTGAAGAGCATGGAATTGATCATCACTTTTCAGCACCAAGGACGTCACAGCAAAATGGAGTAATAGAAAGGAAGAACAGAACAATTGGACAAATGGATAGAGCAATGCTGAACAAAAAGGAGCTTCCTCAAGTTTTCTGGGATGATGCAGTAAACATAGCAAGATATTTCATTAATAGAGCCTGCATCAGACCAATTTTAGGGGAAAACACCTTATGAGCTATACAAAGGAAGGAAGTCAAACCTCTTACACTTGCATGTGTTTTGATACAAGTGCTTCATCCATAACAATAAAAAAGAAAATCTGGGTAAGTTTGATGCTAAATCAAATGAAAGCATATTTCTTAGCTATTCTAGTATAAGCAAAGCATACAAGGTTTTCAATAAAAAGACTAGAGCTATAGAGGAATCTATGCATGTTGATTTTATTGAAAATGAAATTGTTTCTAAACAAACCATTAACGAGGATGATCTTATTTCTAGCTTTAAGAACTTGAATTTTTTTGGAGAAGATAAAATTTAACCTCCCAAAATATCTGAATCTACTAATGTAGAGGAAGATATTCAGGAAAAAGATGTTGAATGTGAAAACAATGAAGAAAGTTCTCAAGAACTCCCTAGAGCTTGGATATATCAAAGGAGTCATCTAGTTGATCAAGTGATTGGGGGTGTTCAAGAGAATGTTAAAACCAGAAGACAGCTTAGGAATCAAAAAAGCAATTGTGCATTTATCTCTCAAATTGAACCTAAGTATAATGAAGAAGCCTTAATTGGTGAATATTGGACATTGGCTCTGCAAGATGAACTCAATCAGTTTGAAAGAAATCAAGTTTAGGATTTAGTACCTAGACCCAAGAATCACCCAATTATTGGAATTAAATGGGTATTTAGAAACAAACTTGATGAGTCAGGAACAATTATCAGAAACAAAGCTAGATTAGTGGCCAAAGGATATAATCAAAAGAAAGGCATAGATTATGAGAAAACTTTTGCTCCAGTTGCAACATTGGAAGTAATAAGAATCCTCTTAGCCTATACATGCATGAAAGATATAATGCTGTATCAAATGGATGTAAAGAGTGTTTTTCTGAATGGATATATCATGGAAGAAGTTTATGTTGATCAACCTCCAGGTTTTGAGGACTCAACAAAGCCAAACCATGTTTATAAACTGAAGAAAGCTTTTTATGGCTTAAAACAAGCTCCTAGAGCATGGTATGAAAGGCTAAGTAATTTTCTAACTAAATAGAGATTTAATAGAGGAAAAATAGATACAATACTGTTCACTAAGAAAGAGAACAAAGACTTACTTATTGTTCAAATTTATGTTGATGATATTATATTTGGTGCTACTAATGAATGTCTTTGCAAGAATTTCTCCAAGCTAATGCAGAGTGAATTTAAAATGTCAATGATGGGTGAGCTTAACTCCTTCCTTGGACTGCAAATTAAACAATGTGATGATGGTATCGTCCTCAATCAATCAAAATATTTGAAGGAACTACTGAAAAAGTTTGGAATGGAAAATGCCAAATCAATAGGGACTCCTATGGCTACTACAACAAAACTTGATATGGATGAGGAAGGAAAGCCCTTTGACATAACTCAGTATAGGAGAATGATTGGCTCCCTATTATACCTAGCACGTAGTAGACCTGACATTATGTTCAGTGTCTGTATGTGTGCAAGGTTCCAATCAAATCCCAAAAAGTCCCATGTAATAGCTGTGAAAAGAATTTTCAGATACTTAATTGGAACATCACATATGGGACTTTGGTATCTAAAAGGCAATGGAAAAGAGCTCATAGGATACACTGATACTGACTTTACTGGATCCAAAATTGATAGAAAGCACAAGTGGAACATGTCAATTTCTTGAAGGATTGCTGGTTTCACGATTTACCAAGAAGTATAATAGTGTGGCTCTCTCCACAGCAGAAGTTGAATATGTTACAGTAGGTAGTTATTGTGCTCAAATCTTTTGAATGAAGTAGCGACTTGAAGATCTTGAGATTGAGATGAAGGAGATACCAATAAAATGTGATAATCAAAGTGCTATCAACATCACAATAATCCAGTCATGCATTCAAGGATAAAGCACATTGAAGTAAGACATCACTTCATAAGGGATCATATTTGAAAGGAGACATCAAATTGGAATACATCCCTACTGAAGATCAAATTACAGACATTCTGACTAAGCCACTTGGAGAAGATAGATACTACAAAATTAGAAAAGAATTAGGAATGGTAAATCCCAATGAATTGTAAGCAAGGCTCTAACTAACTCTATTCAAGTATCTAGCATCAATTTAATACTAATTTTAGCATCAGAGTGTGTGTAAGATGTTTTGCAAGTACTCTTGATGAGTGTAGATGATAGCAAATTAGTTTACTAGAGTTAATCAGACCTATATAATCAAAAGATACTGGAGAAAAGCTGAAAATTCAAACTTTTAGGCCCTATCTGTAAGTTTAGAAATATGAAATTCACACTTTAGATGTTATTAGACAAATTTCCATGTTAAAATGTGTTTTTGAATGAACTAGTATGCACAATATTCGAACTTAGGTACTCATTAGACGAATTTCAGTAGCTTCCATGTTGTTACAGTACTTTTATATCCCTCGAAATTCATCTGTTGACTGCTAAAAATTTGAATTTCTGTATTACAATGTGCATATTGACTTTGCTTAAAGTTCTCTTTGTGTGAATTTCAATACCTCAAAATATGCATTTTAGAGACTCTTTACAAAACTTTGAAATTTGAATTTTTGAATCACAAAATTTGTCTGTTAATGCATGCCTTCATTTCAAGTCTCTGTAAGACGAACTTTCAAAAATGAACTTCGTCTGTTGCTTTTCTCATCCTCTAATTGCTTAATGTTTGATTCCTTATAATTTGAACTTTGATTATTCAAAGTTCATCTGTTGATATTTGTTCCTTGAACTTAGCTTCTATCAGATGAACTTCTTGAAGAAAATTTGTCTGTCAAAAAGCCTTTGTGTTGGTTAACTAGTAACTGCTTGAAATTCAAATTTTGGCCCCTCAAAATTCATCTATTTAACGGTTACAAAAGTTAAAATGATGTGTCTCACTCTAGATAGACACAACCCTATTCATCTCTCTCCCAAGTTTATTAACTCCTCTCACAATTTTTCATCAATTCCGTTTGAGAATCTTCATTTCCCATCGTTTAAACTTCTTTTCGTGCCTTATAAACCTATTCCTTGTATCTTTCTATAACAATCTTTCATGAGAATGGCAAGAGTTAAAAATCCTGACGTTGGTAAAAGAGAGTTCAGACCAAAGAGAATGGTTAAGTCTCAATATACCTCCAAGGGAGGTGAAACTCATAAAAGGAAAGGTGAATCCATCAAGGGAACTCCATCTAAAAAGTAGAAAACCACTCCTAAGGCTGATTCAAAGAAACATGTCCCCTACTATTGCTGCCTCTAGTGCTTCTTCTTCTTCCAATACTGAGTCAGAGGAATTTTAGTTAACCACGAAGCCATTATGGAGCAATGCTCATATCCTGGAAAAGTATACCACCAAGTTTATCAGCAAGAAGGTAATCAAACCTCACTGTACAAATATGGAAGAATTTCTTATTTCCAACAATTTTAATGTTAGGCTATAGATGATAAAATATAAGAACTTGTTGGAAATTAAGGAGAGATATGATGATGAGGTTGTCAAAACATGGTATGCTTCTCTTATGTATAATAGAAAAAAAGAGAAATGGGAGGTAAATCTGATATCTAGAACTACTTGGCTATCTGATAAGACCTTTAATAAAGCACTAGAAATCCTTGGATAAGATGGCCTGAAGATTGACATCATCATCTCAAGATACATGGATGAGGATGAAACTGCAGATGAGAAAGGTGGTCCTTTCTTTAATTACAAAGAAAGTATAGTATTGAATACCCTGTTTAAGAGACATAAGAATATGCCTCCTCTGAGTTTGCTGAAGGCCTCTGATCTGAGTGCTCAAGTTAGGATCCTACACTACATTGTGTCTAGGATCATATTCAATAAAGGGGGAAGCTTTGACCTAATCACAAGGGCTAAAGCTCATGTGATACTGCACTTATGCGTGGAAAGCTATTAAACATGAGCCATATCATCCTTCAGTGCATGATGAAAGCCAAAGATTAGAGGAGAGACTCCACTTTGCCCTTTGCCTCTATCATCTCCAAAATGCTTCAGTATGCCAGGATACAACACTTGGAGAAAGGGAAAGGCAAGCCCACTGAAGTCTTCATGGAGAAAGAATTGCAAATGATGTAAATTGAGAGAAACGATGACAGGTGAATTGGAAAAGAAGCTGGGAAGTCAGAAGACCTGTTCTTTGAGGAAGGTCACTCACAACAACAAGCAAGAACTTCTGAGGCTGTTCCACCCTCACAGCCCTCACCACAACCTTCTCAGCCTGTTTCTCCTTAACCACAGCCTACTTAGACACCTCAGTTGTTTGCTCCCTCAACCTAGGTCAAGCAACTAAGATCATTGAGTTGTATGACAACCTATCTGTACTCATGCTAAGCATCAGAGTGAGCAAAATGCCAAGTTTGCTCATCTACAGGATCAAATCTTTCAGTTGGCTAAGAACATGAAAGTGGTTGCTGATGCGTATGAGGACATCAGAAGAACTATCCCCTCTATGTCATCTTTACCTCAGCTAGGATCCTCTAAGCCTACCAAGTCTCTTACTCCTGAACCTCCAAGCCCATTTAAGCCAGCCTCTCCTGAACCTACTGATAAATATACTACTGCTTAGGCTGCTGGCACTATGGCCACCCCACAGGCCTCCATCAATTGAGACATGCCCTAGTCCACCCTTGGACTATGATATAGAGGAAGAGGTTCCTCAGGAAGCAAGTTCCCACGAGCCTATTGTACAAGATGCTTAGGAGTCAATTCTGTCACTTCAAGAATCTGAGCAAATAGAGAAGCTTGTAGCAGCCATCACTTCTGCACCAATCATTCGAGCTGCTCTGAATAAAGAAAGAAGCCTTATTCTTTACTTGGATATTGTAGCCATTGCACATAATACCATTATGCAAGCTCAAAAATAAAGGCTTGATGAGATAGTTCCCTTTCTAGCTCCTACTTCATCCCTTTCTACATATGGTCTCACAAAAGAGTGAAGAGCTCAACTGGTTCTTTCTAGAAATGAAATGCAAGAGCTCCTGATGTGTCTGAAGATGAAGAAGGAAGCTCTGAAGCCTCTGTACCTCTTCCTCAAATTCCTTTTGATTTGCCATTTGTTCCTATTCCTTTTCATGCAATTCCAGTGTCATAGATTCCTCCTCCTGCTATGCACATTCAAGTCCTTAATGATGCCAAAAAGGGGGAGAAAAAATCTAAGCAAATTGGGAGGTCTGTTGCAGGGCATTCTGGCAAAACTTACAGCAAGAAATCCAAGACTAAGAAGAAAAGATTAGATCTTAAGGTTGCTTGGTTTTACTTGTACTGCTTGTTTATGTTTACTGTATCTCTTGTAATGAAATGACAATCTTGCTTTGAACTACTGTGTTTGTAATGTCATATCATTGTTCCAAACCTTTAATGAATTAATAAAATGAGATTCCCTATCTTCCTTCTAATTTGCTGTATATGCCGCACTTATCTTTGAACTTCAATGCATATGTTGAGGGGGAGCTCTTAGAAGCAAATCCAATTACTAATCCAATTTGCCATTTGTTTTGTCATCATCAAAATGGGGGAGAATGTTGAATCAAGTGTTTTGATGATTCCAAAAAATCGGAGCTTGGAAGAAAGATATCAAAGGAGTACAAGAGAACTCAAGTGAAGAAATCTAGGAAGAAATGAGTACAAAATTAGTTTGTAGGATTTCTCATCATGATCACAGAGAAAAAAGCTTTGATCTTGTACCCACTGGTTTTAAATAAGTATTTTTCAACTATCCTATTCTAACTTATGATAAATTTAAAGAATACTGACTGACTGACAAATTTTGAACTGTCAAACTTTATATATTTCTTTGAAAATTTGAACTTTGATGATTGAAACTTGAAGTGACATAGATGTTACCTCTGACAGACAAATTTCAGCCTGTTGAAATTTGAATTTCGAGTAAAGCATAATTTGAGAAAAATGAAAAATTCGTCTGAAGCTATGTCAAAGTTCATCTGAAATTAGAGTGCAAAAAGAGTTCAAAGTCAGTTCCTCTGACAGACGAACTTTGATTTTGAAAATTTGAACTTTAGAATGAAAATGTAAAAGTCTGTAAGAGGTCTTTCTGATAAATGAATTTTAAAGGCACAAAATTTGAATTTTGAAAAGAATAACTTTTGTGCCATATCAAGTTGCTTACTAATAGACAAATTTTGGATCCCCAAAATTCAAATTTCGAGTACACTATAGCAATATGGGGCAACTATTTACACTTAATAGAAACACTTTAAAATTGAAAATTTGTATGTTCTAACATGGGAAATAGTTGTCAAAATCAAAATTTATCTGTTGACACCCCAAAATTCATCTATAGCAATATGGGGCAACTATTTACACTTAATAGACGAACTTTAAAGTTCAATGTTGAAGTGTTTAACTTTGGTCTCTACGAAATTCATCTGTTGACACCCCAAAATTCAAACTTTGGATATCAGACACATTAAATGCGGTTTGTGAATGGCTAGTTTTGTAGAGTGACCGTTAGGTAATGTCTCTAACGGCTAGATCTTGTCTCTAATGTATAGTTAAGACATAAATCTATAAATAGAACTTCATTTAAAGTTATGGGTAGAATCTAATGCTGTAAATACTGAAACTCTATCAAAATCATTAGACAAAGCCTTTTACTCTCTTACACTTCTTTTATTGCACCCCAACTATCATATATACTTTATATTAAAGAGTTTCTTTTATTGTAAACAATTTTCTCTTCATTTAGAAGAAATATTTTCTTGTGAGGGAATTTCACAAGGGATTTGGGAAATACTTTGCTAGAGTATAGTGTGAGAATTTGTAAGCTCTTAGAACAGAGCACAAGGTTGTACTGTGGCATTACAAGGAGCCCACTGAATTCTTGCAAAATAGTTGAAAATCTTATGTGATAGCTTGAGGATTGGACGTAGGTTAAGAGGAAGAGATCGAACCAATATAAATCTTTGTGTCTTCCTTTTCTCTAACTTGCAAACTGCTCTATTATATTTAGCACTCTATTTTTTCGCACTTTTGCTTTCACTGCTCTTTTACAATTTTATAGAAAATTTTCAAACTTCCCAATTCACCCCCGTCTTGAGAAGCCAGTAGACCTAACAGGATGAAAGGTTGAGTTGCTGGAAAAGACAAGGGTTCCAATAATTCTTCAATGAGAAGACTTGCCTATAGATATTGTATCCCCATTAAAACCATAAAAAACACAAAATAAAAATCAATCAAAATTTGAAACTAAAGAGCACCTTGTACATTACAGTCTCAATCAGAAATCGACAAAGGAAATGGGCGAAAGAAAAACAAAGGATAAATTGAAGACTGAAAAATTGTGAATCAAAGGAGAGAAGAAATGAGAAAATTGTCTCACCTTGAAGTAGAGTAGGGTTCAAAATTTGATCTGCGAGTAGAGATTGATCGATCGAATAGAGAAACACCCACCAATGAATGGAGCAACATAGATGAATAGAGCAAGGCTGATGAATGGAGACAATAATGTCAAGGAGATAAAAAATCAACAAAGGAAGTGTGGGAAAGGAAAACAAAGGATAAATCAAGGATTGAAAAATTGTGAATCGAAGGAAGGAGAAAGAAATGAGAAAATTGTCTCACCTTGGACTGGAGCAGGGTTTGAAATTTGATCTGCAAGTAAAGACTAATCGAATGAAGCAACACCACCAATGAACAAAGCAATGCTGGTGAACATAGCAACGCCGATGAATGAAGCAATACTAATGAGTGGAGATAGTGGCATCGAGGAGAAGAAGGGCAACATTTGTTGAATCAAGTGTTTTGATGATTCCAAACTAACTAGAGCTTGGAAGAAAGACATCAAAGGTGTACAAAAGATCTCAAGTGAAGAAATCCAAGAAAAATAATTATAAGATTAGATATATGATTTCTTTTTTGAACTCAAATGAATACAAGACTTTGATCTTACAAAAGAATGTTTTAAAAATGTGTTTTTATAATAATTCATGAAGTATTTGAAAAATACCCATTATCAAACGAATTTTGAAGGGTTAAACTTGATTTGTTGCTTTGAAAATTTGAACTTTAGTATCTGAAATTTGAACTTCGAAGTAAAAATATGTTAGTCAGAAAAGAGGTCCCTCTGACAGACGAATTTCATCTTTGAAAATTTGATTTCGGGTAAAACACAAACTATGAAAAATGAAAAATTCATCTGAAGATATGTCAAAGTTCATCTGAAAGTGAAGTTTAAAAAGAGTTCTAAGCTAGTCCCCTAAGAGTTCATCTTTTTAAATTTGAACAATAAGTAAGTCTTTGTTCTCTTTCTTAGTGAACAGTATTGTATCTATTTTTCCTCTATTAAATCTCTATTTAGTTAGAAAATTACTTAGCCTTTCATACCATGCTCTAGGAGCTTGTTTTAAGCCATAAAGAGCTTTCTTCAATTTATAAACATGGTTTGACTTTGTTGAGTCCTCAAAACCTGCAGGTTGATCAACATAAACTTCTTCCATGATATATCCATTCAGAAAAGCACTCTTTACATCCATTTGATACAGCATTATATCTTTCATGCATGTATAGGCTAAGAGGATTCTTATTACTTCCAATGTTGCAACTGGAGCAAAAGTTTTCTCATAATCTATGCCTTTCTCCTGATTATATCCTTTGGCTACTAATCTAGCTTTGTTTCTGATAATTGTTCCTGACTCATCAAGTTTGTTTCTAAATACCCATTTAATTCCAATAATTGGGTGATTCTTGGGTCTAGGTACTAAATCCTAAACTTAATTTCTTTCAAACTGATTGAGTTCATCTTACAGAGCCAATGTCCAATATTCATTAGTTAAGGCTTCTTCATTATACTTAGGTTCAATTTGAGAGATAAATGCATAATTGCTTTTTTGATTCCTAAGTTGTCTTCTGGTTTTAACATTCTCTTGAACACCCTCAATCGCTTGATCAACTGGATAACTCCTTTGATATATCCAAACTCTAGGGAGTTCTTGAGAACTTTCTTCATTGTTTTCACATTCAACATCTTTTTCCTGAATATCTTCCTCTACATTAGTAGATTCAGATATTTTGGGAGGTTAAATTTTATCTTCTCCAAAAAAATTCAAGTTCTTAAAGCTAGAAATAAGATCATCTTCATTAATGGTTTGTTTGGAAACAATTTCATTTTCAATAAAACCAACAAGCACAGATTCCTCTTTAGCTCTAGTCTTTTTATTGAAAACCTTGTATGCTTTGCTTCTACTAGAATAGCTAAGAAATATGCTTTCATTTGATTTAGCATCAAACTTACCCAGATTTTCTTTTTCATTGTTATGGATGAAGTGTTGATGAAAGAGTTTTGATGATTTTAAACCAACACTCAAGATCTTGGATTGAAGATATCAAAGGAGATCAAAGCTGTTCCAAGTGAAGATTTTCTGAGTATTTGCTGTTAGATCTCTTGTAGGATCTTTAGTTTTTGTTATGATTGGGTAAAAGGTTTTGATTTGAAGAAAAGATGTTTTCAAACTTTGATTTTATGTTAAATCCTTGAATATTTGAAAAACACCCACAAACAGACGAAGGTTAAAAGTTTAAACTAAACTGTCAAGTTAGAAATTCGAACTTTGCCTTTGGAAATTCGAATTTCGAGCTAAAACTGATTAAGTCTGAAGAGATGGCTCTCTGTCAGACGAATTTTGGTGGTTCAAAATTCGAATTTTCATCTAGTCTGAAAGAAGCCTTTCTGGTGACAGACGAACTTCACACTTCCAAAATTCGAATTTCAAGTAAAATGAAGTTTGTGAAAACCAAAGAAATTCGTCTGAAACCATGACAAAGTGCATCTGAAATCAAAAGATATTCAGCTTGAAAAATGCTCTCTGACAGACGAATTTCGAGATTCCAACATTCAAATTTTCATATAAGTCTGAAAGAAGCTTCTTTACAACAGACGAACTTTGAGTCTTCAAAATTCGAATTTCAGACAAAACAAAACTTGAGAAAATAGAAGAAATTCGTCTGAAACTATGTTAAAGTTCATCTGAGATCAAGAATGAGTTAAGTCTCAAAATTGCTCTCTGACAGACGAATGTCACCCTTTCAAAATTCGAATTTTGAAGAAAGTAAACTACTGTGTCTCTTTATACGTTCAATGGACAGACGAATTTTGGATACCAAAATTCGAATTTCGAAGACACTGTAGCAAATTGAAAACACTGTTCACACTTAACCAAAAATCTTTCTTCTTGAAAATTCGTATGTCACATTGTGAAAATGTTTTATAAGTTTCAAAATTCGAATTTCACTTCATGAACAGACGAACTTCGTGTTGTAACGTTGAAAGCTTTAACCTTCGGTTCCTTCGAAATTCGTCTGTTGACCAACCAAAATTCGAATTTCAGTATGTCAGAAACATTAAATGCGGTTGGTAAACGGATAGTTTTTCAGAGTAACCGTTGGATAACTTCCCCAACGGATAGATTTAGTCTCTAACGGATATTTGAGACCTAAATCTATAAATACAACATCATTTGAAGTTGTGGGTAACGAATCAAACTTGTATATACCGAATTTCTGCTAAATCTTCTTCTCAAAAGCTTTTACCCTCTCAACTTCTAAACTTGTACTTAAACTTTCATATCTACTCTTTTCAAGAGAGTTATTTCATTGTAATCAATCTACTCTTCATCTGGAAGATAGATTTACTTGTGAGGGGTATTCACAAGGGGATTGAGAAGCACACAGTGAAAGTGCTTGGAGAGTTTGAGAGAGCTCAGAAACAGAGCATACTCGTTGTACTGTGGCCTTAGCAAGAAGCCCATTGAAATTCTTGCTGTATAGTGGATAAATCTCAAGAGGTGTCTTGGGGACTGGATGTAGGTCAAGTGGAAAGACCGAACCAGGATAAATTACTGAGTTTTCTTCTCCCTATCTTCACTTTTCAGCTTGCTCTGTTTTACGCATTATTTTCATTATACTGTGATATCTCCACTTACCTCACCTTGTGCAGAAAATTTTCAATCTTCCCAATTCACCCCCCCTCTTGGGAAGTCAGCCTTGCTAACAAGTGGTATCAGAGCCCGGATTCCCATTCAAAGGAACTCACAGTCCGGGAATTAAAATGGCTGGCTTTGGAGAGAGTATACTTCCTGAAGGAAACAACACTAACAGACCACCAGGCTTCAGTGGAGAGCATTATGGATATTGGAAGATGAGGATGCAGATCTACCTTCAATCAATTGACCTTGACATCTGGTCAGTGATTGAAAAAGGAGATTTCGTTCCAATGGCTCAAACAGAAGATGGAAGACACAAAGAGAAGCTGGAAGCAGAGTGGAATGATGAAGACAGAAGGAGAGTTCTACTGAACTTCAAAGCAAAGCATTGTTTGGTCAGTGCCCTTAACCAGGATGAATTCTACAGAGTCTCACAATGCTCCACTGCAAAAAAAATGTGGGATACTCTACAGATTGCACATGAAGGAACTTCTGGAGTCAGGGAAAACAAACTGAACACGTGCATTGGGGAGTATGAAAGCTTCAGAATGGCTGAAGGAGAAACTGTAAAGGAGCTCCAAAAGAGATTCACTCTTATTGTGAATCAACTGAAGAGCCTGGGAAAAGAATACACACAGTCTGAGAAAGTGAGAAAAATACTCAGAGCTCTACCTCTGGAATGGCAGCCCAAGGTGACAGCTATAGAAGAGGCCAGAGGAGAATCAATGGCTTCTATCACAGCTCTCTTCGGCAGCCTTGAGGAATATGAAGGAAAGATCAAAGCACTCAAGGAAGCTGGGCTGGACAGAAAGAAGAAAGGCCTTGCCCTCAAAGCTGCTGATGAAAAGGAAGAAGAATCTGATGAAGGAGATGAGCTGAATGAGGAAACTCTGGCTATGATGGTCAGAAAATTCGGAAGATTCTACAGCAAGAAGAAGAGCAAGAGATTCTTCAAGAAAGGAGTAATTGGAGAAAGCAAGAAAGAGGCAAAAGAACCTGTAACTTGCTATGAGTGCAAGAAGCAGGGACACATTAAGTGGGACTGTCCCCAATTCATTAAGAAGCAGGAAAAAGAAAAGAAAGCTGCAGACAAAGGGAAGAAGAAGAAAACCTATATCTCATCCATATGGGGCAACAGCTCAGATGAGGAAGAAGAAGATGAGGATGAGATTGCCAACATTTGTTTAATGGCACTTGCCTCAGAAGAAGTCTTACCCTCATGCAGCAGTGATCAGGAAGAAGAGGTATATGAATCTGAACCTTCCTATTCTGAATTACAAGATGCATTTCATGAGCTTCATGATGAATTCATTAAAGTTGCTAAAGAACTGAAATTGGCAAAGAAAAGGATAAATAAGCTGGAATCCCAAAGCATAGTTTCTGAAATTGCCTCTTTGCCCACTACTGAATCTGTTTGTTGCACTTCATGCATTGAACTCAAGCAAACTAATGACTATTTAGTTAAAAGCATGTCTAGGCTCACTAGAGGCAAAGACATGTTGTTTGCATTAATGGGGAGCCAAAGAATATCACAAGGCAAAGCTGGTCTTGGCTATGATCCATGTGCTGTCAAGGAAAAGATTAGGAAGAAAAATCAGAATGCTTATATGAGACATTTTGTGCATGCTGAGAACAATAAAAAGAAAACTAATGCATTACATCACATTGAAACATATGATCAACCAAGGCATGCTAGACAAAAGTATTATCTGCACTGTTTTCTTCCTGCATCTCAATCTAGCAGTCCTTTCACTACCTGTCATTTCTGCAACAAAAAGGGACATATTTCCAGTTCTTGTGCCTTGAAGAAAAATGGGCTTGGCAGGAAAGTTGAATGGGTTCCCAAAGTTGCATCTGCATCTAGGGAAAAATATACTGACCTAAAAGGACCCAAGCAAATTTGGGTACCTAAAAGGAAAACGTAAACATTATTTTGCAGGTCTGTCTCAAAGCTAAGAAAAGCAACAAATGGTATATGGACAGTGCCTGCTCAAGTCACATGACAGGTGATAAGGAGAAGTTCATCACCCTGAGAGACAAGAAAGGAGGAAAGGTGACCTTTGGAGGTGACCAATATGGCAAAATCATTGGTATTGGAATTGTGGGTAAAAATCCAGAAACATCCATTGAAGAGGTGCTGTTTGTGATTGGACTCAACCACAACCTGCTAAGCGTGAGTCAGACCTGTGACAAAGGAAACTGGGTGCTGTTTGACTCAAAGTTTTGCCTGGTCATCAGAAAAAGTGATCACAAAGTTATCCTCAAAGCTCAAAGGGATGGTAACTGCTATACTATTGATCTTGATGAACTTCCTCCCTTAGATTCTGTATGCTTAATTAGTCAGAATAATGATAGTTGGCTATGGCATAGAAGATTAGCTCATGTGAACATGAATCAACTGTCTAAACTAATTAAAAATGAGCTAGTAACTGGTCTACCAAAAATATCTTTTGAAAAGGATAAAGAATGTGATGCATGCTTAAGAGGAAAACAAACCAAATCATCATTTAAATCTAAAAATGTAGTTACCACAACTAGACCACTTGAATTGATGCATATGGACTTAATTGGACCATCTAGGGTGAAAAGTCTTGGTGGTAATCTGTATGTGCTTGTAATTGTTGATGATTATTCTAGATTTACTTGGACATTATTTCTTTCCTCCAAAAGTGATACCTTTGATGCATTTGCAACCTTTGCCAAGAAAGTGCAAAATGAGAAAGGTATTTCTATTGTGTCTATCAGGTCAGACCATGGAGGAGAATTTGAAAATGCATACTTCCTGGAGTACTGCAATGAGCATGGGATTGATCACAACTTCTCAGCACCAAGAACTCCTCAACAAAATGGAGTAGTAGAAAGGAAGAATAGAACTATTGGAGAGATGGCCAGAGCTATGCTAAATGAGAAGGAACTCTCCCAAGTATTCTGGGCTGATGCAGTAAATACAGCAAGTTACATCATAAATAGAGCTTACATCAGACCAATCCTTGGGAAGACTCCATATGAGCTGTACAAGGGAAGAAAGCCAAATCTGTCACACCTCCATGTGTTCGGGTGCAAATGCTTCATTCACAACAATGGTAAAGAAAATCTAGGTAAATTTGATGCCAAATCCGATGAAGGTATATTTCTGGGTTATTCAAGTAGGAGTAAGGCATATAGAATTTATAATAAAAGATCAAATGTAATAGAAGAATCTGTACATGTGGTTTTCATTGAAAATGAAACTGTTTCAAAACATACTATCAATGAGGATGATCTTACTTTCAATTTTGAAAAACTAGGAATTTCTGATAAGAGTAAAACTGAACCTCCAAAGATATCTGAATCTGTTAATATAGAGGAAGATATCCAGGAGCAAGAGTTTGATGAAGAAAACAATGAGGAAACATCTCAAGAACTTCCTAGAGCTTGGAGATATCAAAGGAATCATCCTGTCGATCAAGTAATAGGGAATGTTCTAGAGAGAGTCAAAACCAGAAAACAGTTAAGAGAACAGATGCTCAACTGTGCTTTCATTTCTCAAATAGAACCCAAATGTACTGAAGAGGCCTTAACTGATGATTACTGGATTTTGGCTATGCAAGATGAATTAAATCAATTTGAAAGAAATCAAGTTTGGGATTTAGTGTCTAGACCCAAAAATCATCCTGTTATTGGTACCAAATGGGTTTTCAGAAATAAACTTAATGAATCTGGAACAATAATCAGAAATAAAGCTAGACTAGTTGCTAAAGGGTATAATCAAGAAGAAGGTATTGATTTTGAAGAAACTTTTGCTCCAGTAGCTAGATTAGAAGCTATAAGAATACTACTGGCATATGCATGCATGAAAAATATTTTATTATATCAAATGGATGTAAAAAGTGCTTTTCTGAATGGATATATCATGGAAGAGGTTTATGTTGATCAACCTCCAGGTTTTGAGGACTCTACAAAACCAAACCATGTTTATAAACTGAAGAAAGCTCTCTATGGTTTAAAACAGGCCCCTAGAGCATGGTATGAGAGACTGAGCAATTTTCTAACTGAAAAGGGGTTTAACAGAGGCAAAGTTGACACAACCTTATTTACTAAGAAAGAAAATAAAGATTTACTAATTGTTCAAATCTATGTTGATGATATTATTTTTGGTGCTACTAATAAGGTTCTTTGCAAGGAATTTTCTAAGTTAATGCAGGGAGAATTCGAGATGTCTATGATGGGTGAACTCAATTTCTTCCTTGGATTGCAAATCAGACAGCTAAATGATGGTATCTTCCTCAGTCAATCCAAGTATCTAAAGGAGCTGTTAAAGAAGTTTGGTATGGAGAATGCCAAGCCAATGGGAACACCTATGGCTACTGCAACCAAACTGGACATGGATGAGAATGGGAAGATGTTTGACATTACTCAGTACAGAAGAATGATCGGATCTCTGCTGTACCTAACTGCCAGCAGACCTGACATTATGTTCAGTGTCTGCATGTGTGCAAGGTTCCAATCATGCCCCAAAGAAACCCATGCAACAGCTGTGAAAAGAATTTTTAGATATCTTATTGGAACATCACAGATGGGTCTTTGGTATCCAAAAGGCAATGGAGAAGATCTCAAAGGATACACTGATGCTGATTTTGCAGGATCCAAAACTGACAGAAAAAGCACAAGTGGAGCCTGTCAGTTTCTTGGAGGATCCCTGGTCTCATGGTTCAGCAAAAAGCAAAACAGTGTGGCCTTATCCACTGCAGAAGCTGAGTATGTTGCAGCTGGAAGCTGTTGTGCCCAAGTCATCTGGATGAAACAGCAGCTTGAAGATCTTGAGGTTAAAATGAAAGAGACACCAATCATGTGTGACAACCAAAGTGCTATAAATATCACCAAGAATCCTGTCATGCATTCGAGGACTAAACATATTGAAGTTAGGCACCACTTCATAAGAGATCACGTTCTGAAAGGAGAAGTTAGATTGGAGTACATCCCAACAGAGGATCAAGTTGCTGATATACTCACAAAGCCTCTATCAGAAGACAGACACTGCAAAATAAGGAGAGAATTGGGAATGGTAAATCCCAATGAATTGTAAGTTATTTCTGTGCAAGTCTGTCTTTAGAACTTTTCATATTAGAATAAATTCTAACTTGAGCATCGGAGTATGTTTTAGTATAGTTTCAGGTGCTCCTTGTGAAAATCAATGGCTAAAAGTTTGAAAGATTGGAGCACTCCAGATTGGAACAACCAGAAAATGAAGAGAATGATAATTATTCTGAGTTCTGGATCCATTCTGTAAGTTTTTAAAGTTGAAATTTGTGTGTTGTTTGAATACTAGAAAAATCTCTTTGATAATCTATGTTTTTGAACTAGTCAACGTGGTCAACATTCGAATTTTGGTTGACTAACAGACGAACTTTGGCCTGTTATGTCTTGGAACAGTTCTCGGTTATGCCTCGAAATTCGTCTGTTGATGCTTGAAAGTTCAAATTTTCAAAGACAAAAAAATATATATATATATATTTTCAACGTCATAGTTGTTCATCATTGCTATATGAAGCATTACTTCTTAACATACGAATGTTGAACAATCTTGACAAAAGTTGAAAAATTCGAATTGTCAAGCTCAAAATTCGTCTGTTGAACCATGTTCTTGTTGATTGTATCACTGAAAGATGAAGTTCTGAATGCTTAATTCGTCTATTGACTGTTGATTTGATTATTGTCTGCCTTTTTCTTTTCAACATTCGAATTTTGTTGGAACAAAATTCGTCTGATGTGCTTGTATTGTTTGTTTCAAGCCACTGTCAGACGAACGTTCAAGATGAAAATTCGTCTGTCAGTAAGCTGTGCTGAACGGTTTAACTTGTAACTGCCCGAAGTTCGAATTTTGACCTCTCAAAATTCGTCTGTCAGACGGTTACACACGTTAAATGCGTCAGTTTTCCACAGAACAGACGCAACCCTATTTGTAACCTCTCTAAGTCTGTTCTGATTCTCTCTTCAATCCTCTTAACTTCTGTCCAAAAACCGTCTTTTTCCACCGATTAAACTTCCTTTCGCATCATATAAACCCATTCTCAGCCACATTCTGCTTCATTCAACCGAGAAATGGCAAGAGTTAAAATTCCTGGAACAGGAAAAGCTGTGGCCCGTCCGAAAAGGAATGTTAAATCACAATATGCTACCAAAGAAGGAGAGAAATCAAAGAGAAAAGCCGAACCCAGTAAAGCTACTCCCTCTAAACGCCAGAAATCTTCATCCAAAGCAGAATCCCAGAAATCTGGCCCCTCCTCTTCAAAAAGTGCAGAACCGTCTGCTCCTGCTGCTGCCTCTTCTGCCTCTTCCAGTATTGAATCTGGAGAGTTTGAATTGACTACACTACCACTATGGAGTACTCCTGAGATTCAAGAAGAGTACACTACCAAGTTTTCCAACAAAAAGGTAATCAAGCCTCATTGTGTGAATGTGGAACAATTTCTGATTTCCAACAATTTTGATGCTGCTATATGGTTGTTAAGATATAAAAATTTGTTGGAAATTGCTGAAAGATATGATGATGAAGTAGTGAAGACTTGGTATACGTCTCTTAAGTATAACAGCAAGAAGATGAAATGGGAGGTCACCTTGAGATCAAGGACCATTTGGCTTGCTGATGAAACATTCAATGAGGTGTTAGAAATCCCATGACAAGATGGGCTAAAAGTTGACTTAACAGCCTCTGGGTATATGGATGAGGCAAGCACAGCAGATGAAGAAGGTGGATCCTTTCTGTACTACAAGGAGAGCACCATTTTGGACACCTTATTCAGGAGAAGGGAGAACAGGCCAACAATAAATCTGTTGAAGCCCACAGACCTAAGTGTACAAGTCAGAATCCTGCACTACATAGTGTCAAGGATCATTTTCAACAAGGGTGGTAGCTTCAATCTGATAACAAGGGCAGAGGCTCATGTGATGACTGCTATCATTCGTGGGAAGCTGATCAATATGGGTCATATCATCCTTCAGCGAATGATAAAGGCAAGGGATCGGAGGAAGGATTCCACACTCCCCTATGCTGTAATTGTTTCAAGAATCCTGCAGCATGCTAGGATTCAGCACATTGAGAAAGGGAAAGGGAAACTCACTGAGGCATTCAAGGAGGAGGAACGGCAAAGAATGGGCATTGAGAAAGATGAAGGACGATGGGTTGGAAAGGGAGCAGGAAAAACTGAAGACCTGTTCTTTGTCCCTGATGCATCCCTCCAACAAGAAGGCACTTCTGAGGCCCCTGAAAGATCCTTACCTCAGCCTTCCCAGACAATTCTATCTCCCTCCAGGCCTACTCACCCTCCTTCCACTCCCTCCTCACGAGCCAAGCCAACTAAGATCACTGAGTTGTTTGACAGTCTGTCAACACTCATTCTCAGCATTAAAGATGAGCAAAATGCCAAATTTGCTCATCTACAAGATCAGATCCATCAGTTGGCAGTAAATATGAAGGTGGTGGCTGATGCATATGAAGAGATAAGAAATGCAATTCCTACCACTTCAGCTCCACCTCAGCCTGGTGTCCCTGAGCCTACTCTGTCTCCATCCCCTGTGCCTCCAAGTCCCTTTAAGATTGCCTCCTCTGACCATGATACTGATATGGATGGTGATGGTGCTATGAAAACACCAAGTCCTGGTCCACCCTTGGACTATGGATTAGAAGGAGAAGGTCTTCAAGAATCAAGCCCTCTTGAGCCAATGCAAGAAGATGCTCTGGATTCAATTCTGTCCATTCAAGAATCAGAGCAAGTTGAAAGACTGGTTGAAGCCATTTCAACCTCTTCTATGCCAGAAGGAGCAAGCAATGTGGAAAGGAGCATTGTGCCTGTTGTAGATTATCTTGCCATTGCTCACAATGCTCTGCTGCTAGCTCAAAGGAGAAGGCTGGAAGAAATGTTTCCTCCTGCTGAACCACCTTCTCAATCTATTGCTGCTTATGGGCTTTCAGAGCACCAAAGAGCTCAACTAGCTCTTTCTAGGCAGGAAATGCAAGTACTGCTTGAGGTCTCTGATGATGATGAAGAACCTGCTGAGCCCCCTGCACCAGTTCAGCCAGAGATTCCTTTTGCTCCTGTCCCCCTTCGTGCTGTTCCTATCACTCAGATACCTCCTCCAATGGACTTTGTTGGACTTCCTGATGATGCCAAAAAGGGGGAGAAGACAAAGCAAACTGGGAAGCAAACTGGGACCAAGCAAGCTGGAAAATCTGCTGAGCCATCTGGAAAAGGAAAGACTTACAGCAAGAAGCCAAAGAAGAAGTGATGACTTAGATCTTAGGCTGATTATTCTTGTTGTATCTTGTTTTATTTGGGTGTTTTGTATTTGGTTGTGTGATTTTAAGAACTACTCTTTAATTGGAATTTGTATTACAATAGTTTGGTGATATATAGTATGTTCTTGATTGCAATATTTTGGGCGTTAAATCTCTTCACTTAATCTGTTATTTTGATATCTTATGCATATGTTGAGGGGGAGCTTATGAAAGCAAACCCAAGTACTAATCCAGTTTGTGAGTTGTTTTGTCATCATCAAAAAGGGGGAGAATGTTGATGAAAGAGTTTTGATGATTTTAAACCAACACTCAAGATCTTGGATTGAAGATATCAAAGGAGATCAAAGCTGTTCCAAGTGAAGATTTTCTGAGTATTTGCTGTTAGATCTCTTGTAGGATCTTTAGTTTTTGTTATGATTGGGTAAAAGGTTTTGATTTGAAGAAAAGATGTTTTCAAACTTTGATTTTATGTTAAATCCTTGAATATTTGAAAAACACCCACAAACAGACGAAGGTTAAAAGTTTAAACTAAACTGTCAAGTTAGAAATTCGAACTTTGCCTTTGGAAATTCGAATTTCGAGCTAAAACTGATTAAGTCTGAAGAGATGGCTCTCTGTCAGACGAATTTTGGTGGTTCAAAATTCGAATTTTCATCTAGTCTGAAAGAAGCCTTTCTGGTGACAGACGAACTTCACACTTCCAAAATTCGAATTTCAAGTAAAATGAAGTTTGTGAAAACCAAAGAAATTCGTCTGAAACCATGACAAAGTGCATCTGAAATCAAAAGATATTCAGCTTGAAAAATGCTCTCTGACAGACGAATTTCGAGATTCCAACATTCGAATTTTCATATAAGTCTGAAAGAAGCTTCTTTACAACAGACGAACTTTGAGTCTTCAAAATTCGAATTTCAGACAAAACAAAACTTGAGAAAATAGAAGAAATTCGTCTGAAACTATGTTAAAGTTCATCTGAGATCAAGAATGAGTTAAGTCTCAAAATTGCTCTCTGACAGATGAATGTCACCCTTTCAAAATTCGAATTTCGAAGAAAGTAAACTACTGTGTCTCTTTATACGTTCAATGGACAGACGAATTTTGGATACCAAAATTCGAATTTCGAAGACACTGTAGCAAATTGAAAACACTGTTCACACTTAACCAAAAATCTTTCTTCTTGAAAATTCGTATGTCACATTGTGAAAATGTTTTATAAGTTTCAAAATTCGAATTTCACTTCATGAACAGACGAACTTCGTGTTGTAACGTTGAAAGCTTTAACCTTCGGTTCCTTCGAAATTCGTCTGTTGACCAACCAAAATTCGAATTTCAGTATGTCAGAAACATTAAATGCGGTTGGTAAACGGATAGTTTTTCAGAGTAACCGTTGGATAACTTCCCCAACGGATAGATTTAGTCTCTAACAGATATTTGAGACCTAAATCTATAAATACAACATCATTTGAAGTTGTGGGTAACGAATCAAACTTGTATATACCGAATTTCTGCTAAATCTTCTTCTCAAAAGCTTTTACCCTCTCAACTTCTAAACTTGTACTTAAACTTTCATATCTACTCTTTTCAAGAGAGTTATTTCATTGTAATCAATCTACTCTTCATCTGGAAGATAGATTTACTTGTGAGGGGTATTCACAAGGGGATTGAGAAGCACACAGTGAAAGTGCTTGGAGAGTTTGAGAGAGCTCAGAAACAGAGCATACTCATTGTACTGTGGCCTTAGCAAGAAGCCCATTGAAATTCTTGCTGTATAGTGGATAAATCTCAAGAGGTGTCTTGGGGACTGGATGTAGGTCAAGTGGAAAGACCGAACCAGGATAAATTACTGAGTTTTCTTCTCCCTATCTTCACTTTTCAGCTTGCTCTGTTTTACGCATTATTTTCATTATACTGTGATATCTCCACTTACCTCACCTTGTGCAGAAAATTTTCAATCTTCCCAATTCACCCCCCCCTCTTGGGAAGTCAGCCTTGCTAACATGAAGCACTTGTATCAAAACACATGCAAGTGTAAGAGGTTTGACTTCCTTCCTTTGTATAGCTCATAAGGTGTTTTCCCCTAAAATTGGTCTGATGCAGGCTCTATTAATGAAATATCTTGCTATGTTTACTGCATCATCCCAGAAAACTTGAGGAAGCTCCTTTTTGTTCAGCATTGCTCTAGCCATTTGTCCAATTGTTCTGTTCTTCCTTTCTATTACTCCATTTTGCTGTGATGTCCTTGGTGCTGAAAAGTGATGATCAATTCCATGCTCTTCACAGTACTCCAGAAGCTTGAATTTTGAATTCTGCTCCATGATCAGACCTGATAGATACAATGGAAATACCTTTCGAGCTAAAACTGAATAAGTCTGAAGAGATGTCTCTCTGTCAGACGAATTTTGGTCATCCAAAATTTGAATTTTCATCTAGTCTGAAAGAAGCCTTTTTAGTGATAGACGAACTTCACAAAGTCAAAATTCAAATTTCAGACAAAATGCAATTTGTGAAAACCAAAGAAATTCGTCTGAAACTATGTTAAAGTTCATCTGAAATCAAGAAGAAATTGAGTTTGAAAAATGCTCTCTGACAGACGAACTTTGACTTTGCAACATTCGAATTTTCATATAAGTCTGAAAGGAGCTTCTTTGAGACAGACGAATTTCACTCTTTCGAAATTTGAATTTCAGACAAAACACAACTTGAGAAAAGAGAAGAAATTCATCTGAAACAATGTTAAAGTTCATCTGAGATCAAGAATAAATTAAGTTTCAAAACTGGTCACTGACAGACGAATTTCACTCTGTCAAAATTCGAATTTCGAAGAAAGTTATCTACTGTGCCTCTTTGAACGTTCAATGGACAGACGAATTTTAGGCATCCAAAATTCAAATTTCGAGGGTATTGTAGAAAATTGAAAACACTGTTCATGATTTACAAAAAAACTTTCTTCTTGAAAATTCGTATGTCACATTGTGAAAATATTTTACAAGTTTCAAAATTCGAATTTCACTCTATGGACAGACGAACTTCATATTTTAACGTTGGAAGCTTTAACCATCGGTTCCTTCAAAATTCGTCTGTTGACCAACCAAAATTCGAATGTCAGTGTGTCAGAAACATTAAATACGGTTGGTAAATGGATACTTTTTCAGAGTAACCGTTGGATAACTTCCCCAACGGATAGATTTAGTCTCTAACGGATATTTGAGAACTAAAACTATAAATATAACATCATTTGAAGTTATGGGCAACGAATCAAACCTGTATATATCGAATTTCTGCTGAATCTTCTTCTTAAAAGCTTTTACCCTCTCAACTTCATTATCTGTACTTTAACCTTCATATCTACTCTATTCAAGAGAGTTATATCTTTGTAAACAATCTACTCTTCATCTGGAAGATAGATTTACTTGTGAGGGGAATTCACAAGGGGATTGGGAAGCACATAGTGAAAGTGCTTAGAGAGTTTGAGAGAGCTCAGAAACAGAGCATACTAGTATACTGTGGCATTAGCAAGAAGTCCGTTGAAATTCTTGTTGTATAGTGGATAAATCTCAAGAGTTGTCTTGGGGACTGGACGTAGGTCAAGTGGATAGACCGAACCAGAATAAATCACGAGTCTTCCTCTCCTTATCCTTACTTATCAGCTTGCTCTGTTTTACTCATTTTTATTACAGTGTGATATCTCCACCCACTTCACTTTGTGCAGAAAAATTTCAATCTTCCCAATTCACCCCCCCTCTTGGGAAGTCAGCCTTGCTAACAAACAACATATCTTTAACCTTGGTGAGTTTAGCCATGCTTTTCACAAGATATTCATTATTTTTCTTCAGTTCAATACATGATGTACAACAAAGAGATTCAGTCCTATGTAGAGATGTAGTGTTAGACATTTTGCAATCAGATTCCAACTTGCTAATCTTCTTCTTAGCCAGTTTTAGTTTTTTTTTACATTTGTAATGAATTCATCATGTAGATCATGAAATGCATCAAGCAGTTTAGAATATAAGGCTTTAGAATCATTTACCTCATCCTCATGATCACTGCCAGATAAGTTTGGAGTCTCTTCAGTTGTATGTGCCATCAAATAGATGTTGACAATTTCTTCCTCATTTTCTTCTTCCTTATCTGAGTTGTTATCCCAGATTGATGAGATATAGGCCTTTTTCTTTTTGCCTTTGTCAGCTGCTTTCTTTTCTTTTTCCTACTTTTTCAGGAATTGTGGGCAATCCCATTTGATGTGCCCTTGCTTCTTGTATTTATAGCAGGTGACAGGTTCTTTGCCTTCTTTCTTGTTGTCTGTAGCTACTCCTTTCTTGAAGAACTTCTTATTTCTCTTCTTATTATAGAATCTTCCAAATTTTCTAACTAACATAGCTAGAGTCTCTTCATCCAGTCCTTCTTTATCATTAGACTCTTCTTCTTTTTCTTTAGCAGTTTTTAATGCAAGACCTTTTTTCTTCTTATCTTAACTAGCTTCCTCGAGAGCCTTTATCTTACCCTCATACACTTCAAGACTATTGAAGAGAGCTGTGTTAGAAGCCATTGACTCTCCTCTGGCCTCTTCTATGGTTGTTACTTTTAGTTGCCATTCCAGAGGGAGAGCTCTAAAAATTTTTCTAACTTTCTTTGGCTGAGTATACTCCTTACCGAGGCTCTTCAGTTGATTCACAATGAGGGTAAATCTCTTTTGTAGTTCTTTGATGTTTTCTTCTTCCATCATTTTGAAGCTTTCATATTCACCAATACAGGAGTTTAGTTCATTCTTCCTCACTCCAGTAGTTCCTTCATAAGTAATTTCTAAAGTGTCCTACGTTCCTTTGGCTGTAGCACATTGAGACACCCTATAGAATTTGTCCTGATTAAGTGCACTGACCAGGCAGTGTTTTACTTTGTAGTTGAGTAGAAATTTTCTCTTATCTTCCTCATTCCATTCCTCTTCTGGTCTTTCTTTGTATTTTCCATCATCCTGTAACTTCATTGGGACAAAATCTCCCTTCTGGATGACTGACCAGATGTCTAAGTCAATGAATTGGAGAAAGATTTGCATTATCATCTTCCAGTATCCATAATGCTTTCCATTGAAGCTAGGAGGTCTATTTGTGTTGTTTTCTTCAAGAAGAATGCTTTCACCAAAGCTAGCTATTGATTCTCTCGGATTGTTAGATCCTTCACTGGGGAATCCGGACTCTAATATCACTTGTTTAGTCTGCTGGCTTCCTCAGAGTGGGGTAAATTAGGAAGTTTAAAAATTTTTCGCAAAATTGTAAAAGTGCAGTGAAAGCAAAAGTTGTAGAAAAATAGAGTGTAGAATATAATAAAGCAGTTTGCAAGGTAGAGAAAAGGAAGACACAAAGATTTATCCTGGTTTAATCCCTTCCTCTTGATCTAATGTCTAGTCCTCAAACTACCACTTGAGATTTTTCACTATCTTGCAAGAATTCAATGGGCTCCTTGCAATGCCATAATACAACCTTGTACTATGTTCTAAGAGCTTACAAATTCTCACTCTACACTCTAGCAAAGTGTTTCTCAAATCCCTTGTGAAATCCCCTCACAAGAAAATTTTTCTTCCAGATGAAGAGAAGTTTGTTTACAATAAAAGAAACTCTCTAATATGGAGTATATATGACAGTTGAGGTGCAATATAAAAAGTGTGAGAGAGTATAAGGCTTTGTCTAATGATTTTGATAGAGTTTCAGTATTTACAGCATTAGATTCTACCCACAACTTCAAATAAAATTCTATTTATAGATTTATGTCTTAACTATAGGTTAGAGACAAGATCTAACTGTTAGAGATGTTACCCAATGGTTACTCTGCAAAACTAGTTATTCACCAACCACATTTAATGCGTCTAACATCTAAAGTTCAAATTTTGGGGTGTCAATAGACAAATTTCGCAGAGACCATAAGTTAAAGACCTTAACGTTGAACTTCAAAGTTCGTCTATTCCATGGTGTAATTCAAATTTTGATTATGACAAATATTTCTCATGTTAGAACATATAAATTTTCAATTTTAAAGTGCTCATATTAAGTGTGAACAGTTGCCCCATATTGCTACAGCGCACTCGAAATTCAAATTTTGGGGATTCAAAATTCGTCTGTCAATGAGCAACTTGATATGGCACAAATGTTCTTCTTTTCGAAATTTGAATTTTGATCCTTCAAACTTCATCTTTCAGAGAAACCTCTTACCAGACTTATATGTTTTCATTCCAAAGTTCAAATTTTCAAAACCAAAGTTCGTTTGTCAGAGGAACTGACTTTGAACTCTTTTTGCACTCTAATTTTAGATGAACTTTGACACAGTTTCAAACAAATTTTTCATTTTTCTCAAATTATGCTTGACTTGAAATTCAAATTTCAACAGGCTGAAATTCGTCTGTCAGAGGTAACATATCTGTGATTTTGAATTTCAGTTATCAAAGTTTAAATTTTCAAAAAAAACATATGAAGTTTGATATTTCAAAATTTGTCTGTCAGTTAGTATTTTTCAAATTTATCATAAGTTAGCATAAGATAGTTGAAAAATACTATTTAAAACAAGTAGGTGCAAGATCAAAGCCTTTTACTCTATGATCACTGTGAAAAATCCTACAAACTAATTTTGTACTCATTTCTTCATGGATTTCTTCACTTGAGTTCTCTTGTACTCCTTTGATATCTTCTTTTCAAGCTCCGGTTGTTTGGAATCATCAAAACACTTGATTCAACACATCCAACCTTTTTAATAAAAGTCAGTTCATGGGTTTTGCATCTCATAAATTGTGAATCAAACTCAGTATATCTACTCGATTAATTTTCTATTCACTTAATTCGTATGGGTTTTATTCATATGAACTACAATACAACATTATAATCAGATATTTGAGCAGATTGACCACATCCTATTAATGACATATAGTCAATATAATTGTTCTCATTACAAAGTATTTGTTTTCCTATGTTCAATGGGGATTATGGACAAGTGTCCAAAATTGTTCTGTGGCTTATGGAATTTAGGATATCTATTTTCATCAATATTTTTAATTTTTATGGTACTTTGTTCTGGTCAACATAAAACAAAAGTGTATGCGCTGCTTTGAAGACAAGAACTACTAGTTAGCCCTTAACATGAAGATTGAGGACAAGAACTACTACTATTATACTATAAATGCCACTTTGTTAGCTGAAATTTTGTTCAAAACAAGTCATACTATACCAAAACACAAAGGCTAAACATGTAGGTCTAATGTTTGACATCCAAAATTTAAAAAAAAAATGACAAACATGTGGAGGTAGATTAAATAAGTTTGCTGCAAAATAGTTCTCTTTAATATTGCCTTATCTTCTAACTTATCATGAGCATTCATTTACCCTTGATGATCAACGAACCACTATGGCCTCTATATAAAAAAATTAAACAATGCAAAAAATATATATAGGTATATTTTGCAAATTAGATTAAATAAATATGACAAACAAATAAACATGTCAAAGAGCCTTCTCCTAGTTATGAAGCATCATCATTTTTGTAAGTAGTCAAACACTCCCTGCATCACTGATGGTGGACACTCAAATTGAGTTGGCAATCAGCCCTGGTTACACATCACTTCTTTCTTCATCTGTGGAATGTTGCAGTTGTTCAAACCTTCGTGTTTCATGATCTTAATGAAAGGAAAGGAAGGAAATGGAAAAGAAAGGATTTTAATTTTATCTTATTTGGGGTGTAGGAGACTTTGCTTTCTTGACATAGCCAATGTATTAGAGGCACTTATTGCTAGATCTAGTTATAATAGTTACTTGTGAATGTTGGGATTTGGTAGTAGTACAATTTGAATTTCATGCTAGTAAGTTTGTGGTTGTGACATTATGTGATATACTGAAATTTTTCATACTTATTTATGTTTTCTTGCATTATAATTAGTTGTTGCTTCTAATTGCTTAAGCAGTAGAAACATTCATGCCAAAATAGATATTGATCCTTCAAACCTCAAAGCATTCTTGACTTTTTAGAGAGAGTTAGGTGTCAAACCTCTCTCATGTGGGTTTATGATAAATAAAAAGTTATTTTTATTTAGGATTATGTTAGGCCAGTGGATCTCAGTTGAACAGAAGTCAGTAGAAGATGAGCAACCATATTAATGAAGAAGTGGCCAAGGATGTTGAGGGGGATATTTATGATTTTGAGTGTGAAGTTAAAGAGTTAATAAATCTAGGACAGCATCTACTTTACTCGAGTCTACTATAACCCCATCCTTGAAGACGACGTGCCCTAAGAACCGTACCTCTGTGAGCCAAAGCTTACACTTACTTAGTTTAGCATACAGCTTTCTTTCTTTTAAAACTATCAAGACTATTCTCAAATGCATTTTGTGCTCCTCTAAAGACCTAGAGTACACTAATATATCATCGATAAAGACCAAAACAAATTTATCTAAGTAATGATTAGGAAGTATGAGTTTTGGAGCATTAGTCCATAAAAATTGCTGGAGCATTAGTCAAACCAAATGGCATCACTAAAAAATCATAGTGCCCGTGATGAGTTCTAAAAGCAGTTTTGGCAACATCTTCTGCCTTTAGCCGTAATTGATGATACCTTGATCGTAAATCAATTTTTGAAAACATAATGGCACCAGCCAACTGATCTAATAGGTCATCAATTCTTGGTAAGGGGTATTTATTCTATATTGTCACTTTGTTCATTTCCTATAGTCAATACATAATTGAAGGCTTCCATCTTTCTTCTTTACAAATAATACTGAAGCACCCCATGGAGAAACACTAGGTCTAATGAATCCTTTTTCCAATAACTCCTCAATTTGCTTCTTTAATTCTGCTAACTTAGATGGGGCCATTCTATATGGTGCTTTGGATATCGGGCCCGTTCCTGGTGCTAAGTCTATGGCAAATTCAATTTCTCTTTCCGGTGGTAAATCTTTAAAATCCTTTGGAAATACTTCTGGAAATTCCTTTACCACTGGCATATTTTCAATCTCTTCATCAACTTCCACATTGACTGAAAAGAAAACTAAGTAGGCTGAACATCCTTTTCCCAAGCATCTCTCAACTTGAGCGGTCGATATAAAATTTAGCTTAGTCTCAGTAATTGGAATACTTTCTGGGGTAAGCAAGATTAGGACTATTATGACATCTATATCTGGGAATGGCATGCATATAAGATCTAGTGTGGCGTAGCAATGTTTAAATTGTACAATGCAATTTAGACAGACATGAGATATGGTTGCTTGGTTACCAGTAGGTGTGGACACATGCAAATCATATGGCAACTGAATGATTATCAGATCCAACCCTTTAGCACATCTATAGGAAATGAAAGAATGACTAGCACCTAAATCAAACAAGGCATGCATAAGATAATCATTTACTTTAATCATACCTTTAATGAAATCAAGTGATTGTCGGGCCTCTTGTTGCTTAAGAGCAAAGACTCTTCCTTCTGCTTGTAGTCTAGTCCTTACTATATCTACTCTGTAATCTCTCGCAAAGTGTTCAGGTTTTCCACATCTGAAGCATACATTATACCCAGCTAAACATGGTCTTCCACCATGTATCTTGCCACATTGCTCACACACTGGAGCTTCTTTCTGTACATCTCTCTGCACATCTCTTTGCATAAATTGTCCTCCTCCTCTTTTGCCTCCCCTTCTACCTCTTCTATTATTCCATGACCTTTTTTTTTCTTATTTGATTCTCCTTCTTCATATGTAACTTTTCTTGTACTAGTTGGGACAAAAGACATAAAGCCTTTATGATTCAAACATCCTTCAGTGATCCTACTGACCTCAACTAGTGTATTGAACTCTCTAATCCTTATAGGCACTACTCTTTCTCTTATAGCCAGTTTCAAACCTCTTTCTAGCTTCTCAGTCTTCCATCGTTCATCATCATGTTGCTATAAGTATGTAGAATACCTTACTAATTGTATAAAAGCAACTACATACTCATCAATAGACTGATTTTCTCCATGTCAAAGCATAATGAATTTCATTTCCTTCTCATCTCTAACTAACAGTGGGAAGTACTTATCATAGAAATACTCTAAAAATATCTCCCATGTCAGGGGTATGTTACGTGCTTGCAAAATTAGCTATGTGTTTCGCCACCATCAATCTGCCTCTTTCTCAAACATGTAAGTGGCTAACAAAGCTTTCATCTCGGAGGTGCATCCCATTAGTCTAAATATCTTTTCAAGACTCACTATCCAATCCTCCACTGCCTGAACATTGAATTTTCCTTCAAAGGAAGGAGGACAATGCTTCCTGAACTAAGCTATAACATTCTGTTGATTGGTAAAGTCTATCGTTGCCGGATTCATCACTGTAACTAGTGTTTCTACTTGCTACTGTGGACTTTGAACTAGCACCTCAGTTCTAACCTTAGGATATTCTCTCTAATATGCTCTAGTCCTCTGTAAATTCTTAATAATTCTCTATTGTTGATCCAATATGTTCATAATGACTTGCAAGGGATCAACCTGCTGTGGAGCACCTTGTTGTAGAATATCTTGTTATGGAGCTCCTTCCTGTTCAGGAGTTGCTTCTCTAGTTTGTCTTCTAGTATGTGTCATTTTAATCTACACAATATTAAAATCACGTTCATATAATAATCATACTCAGAGAACGTATATAAACATATTATTTTATTCACATAGTCACTATATACATGCTTTCCTTCATAATCCTTTCTACTTTATCATACATCAATCTTTCTATTCTACCTCTTATACTTGTTATGACTGCTTATATATTACATCTCAAAATTAGCAATCAATCAACATTCTTTACATATATACATGTTTACATATGCATACAACCGACTATCATTTATAAGGAACTAGGACTATCTAGGAGGTAAGCAGTTACTGGATCCTCCTTCGGATCCTCCTCTGGTTCTTCCTCTTGATTTTCTTGTGCTACTATTGGCTATTTCTCATATTGTCCCTCTATCAGGTTCTCATGGTTTGGGAGCTCTACAGGGTCAGTCTCAGCCTGTTCGATATTCTCTAGTTCCATCCTTAGCTTTTCACGATGTCTCAATTCTTGAAGGCATTCCTAAAAACTTACTGGCCACTCTCTTCTCTTCTCATCTTTACTATTGCCCAATAGTCATCATCATCAGGCAATATGGTGAGGACTGTATCTATCCATGCTGGCTCAAAGAAAGGTTGACCTTGGGACTCCATAAATTCTTTTGCACCCCTTAACATATCCAAGAAAGTAGTCATTGGGGAGTCCCAATAACTTCGAAGACTTTCATTATGAAATCTAACCACAATCTCCCATACTCTTTGAGCTTCATTAATGGGAGCTTCAGGAATTTCTACAATTGGCTACTTCCCTGAATCACCTTTCTGTATCTTTTTCTTCACAGCCTTCTTGACTTTCCCCTCTATCATGTAATTCTTAACACAGCGAGCTAAGTTTTGGTACTCCCTTCCTTCTAACTTTGCTTTAATGGGTGTCCAAAACTCGTCATCTGGTATTCCATTGAGGAGGGTGGTGATCCAGATCGGGCCAGGGTATTCTATTTCTGTTCCTTCTAGAAATGTCTTAACCTTTGACACTCTACTCATGAATGCCATTACTTGCTCCGGTCCCTCTGAGTAAGCTCCATATTCCCTTGAGCACTTACGTATGATTTGGTACACTATAAGTTCTACATCTGCCAGTCTATCATCTGGGGTATTATTAGGATCCAACAGAAATCCTGCTATGTAGTCCACATCTTCATATACCTCAACCGCCCTTTCCTGTGGTAAGGCATCTACAGGAGGAACTGCCTATATAGGCACTGCTGGAATAGCCTCCTATATTAGTTGGGGAATTCCCACTTCATACTATTCTTCCTTTACATTATCGACAGGAACCTCATTGGAGCCTATAAATTTCCACTTAATGGTGTACCTTTGGTACCATCTCAGGCTCTTCATGATTATCAAAAACTGAGCTGTTATTTGTTGAAGACATCCTTACTATCCTTCAATCACAATAACAATTAGTTAGTACAATAATACTAAGGAATAATTTATTTATCACTATTTCTTTTCCTAAACTTAAACAGTACTGGCACATTACTATTGCTCTGAGAGCCTAAACCTTTGGCTCTGAGGCCCTAAACCTTTAGCTCTAATACCAAAAAGAGTAACACCTCTCTTATGGGCCCATTTCCCATGTATTTAATCATTCTAAAGTCTATTTATATCATAGTAGGATCTTGAATCACAATAAATGCCATAATAAAATTTTTTCAACTTTGGCCACTATTAATTTAATTGAATTTATTTATTCCAATTAAATTTCAAAAAATCATAACTAAATCAATAAAAATCGTACGTATGTAATTTGAGTCTCTAGATATAGCTTATAACTTTGTCTTCATGGGAAAAATATAAGTCAAAGCAATGATAGTACTGATCTGTATAGCAAACCCAGTGAATTTTCACATTTTATACGAAAACTGCAAAATAATCATTTTAAATGGGATTAAATATAAAAATCTGCCAAATATTACACACACATCTAGTATGAGTGTTCTTTAGACCATTGGAGAGCTCTTCCTGTCTACTCTTAAACCATATACATCATTCATACTTTATGCATCAAAGTCCAAATAGTTGCATTTTTACTCTACATAGGTCAAGATCACCATTTATATCTTACTACTTTGCCAAACAAAAGCCATAAAATATTTACATGGCCATATATCATTTTCATACTATGCCATACTTTAGCTAAGACCTAAGGCATCATAACAACTTGAAGAAACATACTTAACATCACATTTACAAATTTTACACAAAATGTCAATACTCATGGCTATTGCTAGAATTATCAAGTTAATGGCCAAATTCTTTCTCCTTTCCTTTCTCTTCCTTGGTGGTCTTGCCATTGTTGCTACCTATTCATGGTTAATATTTAGAAGAGTTAGATTCAAAGAATCTCAGTAGTTAACACCCAACATTCCATCACATCATCACATTAAGCATGAAAACATCAAGATAACACATTTTGAATACATTAACACATTTACATCATATGAATTCATAAAATTTTTGGCAGAGTTTTGTTTTGAAAAATGGATATCCTGGGGTCTCAATGCCCCTCAATCAACTCATACAATACACATAAATCATCTCAAAATGTTATTGCAATCATATGGCAAGGCATAAAGCACATTGAAAATAACTATGATAACATAATGCTAGTATGGGAAATTAACTACCTTATGATGCTCCCTTGCTCTTCAAACTTGGTATGCCACTTCTTGAGCCTCCTAACACTTCCTTGAACCTAATCATATCATCATATAATCCATTTAGCCACTGATTTTCAGAATTACATAAGACATTACTCACTAAAACCTAAATTTTTCACTTAGCTTTCCTTTGATCTTTCTTTATACAACACCCTTGTTCTCAAGGTTTTGGATCATGGGGAATCCCATTTTCAAGTCAAAATCATGAAATTCCAACTCAAAATACTCCCCTTATTCTGACTGAAATCTGACCTAAGTGATTGGAAAATATTTCCTTCAAATCACTTCAAACCATCCATGGGTTCATGCTTCTAGTATATAGTCTAAGCTTTCCCTTAAGTTTAATAGTTCAAAACTCATTCCTATTGCTAAATCATGTTTTGGCCGAAACCCTAAGATGGAAAAGAAGCAAACCAAACCATAAAACGTACTTTGAAAGCCATAGATAGTAAGCTTAAGGTAGTAGTATAGAAGCTTACCAATTTGTGCTTCAATTTTTCTTTGGTTTCTCTTCCTTTTTCTCTTCCTTCTTCCTCCCTTTTCTTTGGAATAAAGCATCAAGTTATACTGAGGTATTGCAAGAAACCCACCAAGTTCTTGCAAAATAGTGGAAAATCTCAAATGATAGCTTGAGGACTAGACGTAGGACAAGAGAAAGAGACCGAACTAGGATAAATAATTGTGTCTTCTCTTCCCTTATCTTGTTTTTCACTTGGTTACTTTTTATACTCTACTTTTACTGTTACTCTTGCTTTCATTACTCTCTTATACTTTTGCAGAAAGTTTTCATCTTCCTAATTCACCCTCCTTCTAGGGAAGCCAACATATCTAACATAGGAGACTCTGTAGAATTTATCCTGGTTGAGAGCATTGACAAAATAGTATTTTGCTTTGAAGTTTAGCAAAATTTGCAATATCTTGAAATTTTTTTCTGAATATTCAAGGCTCAATATTTTAAAATCTATAAAGAATTTGTAAAAATGGATATATACAGTTTCGTATCAAATAGAACAAAGAAGTCAATTATCTCAATTGAAAGGAAAAAAAGAAAAATGATGATTTTGCCTCTGGAAGAAAGAAAAAAAGAAAAGAAAAGAAAAAGGAAAAAAGGTAAAAGAAAAGAAAAAGAGAGAACTCGGTGGATGCAGGAAGGATTTAAGAAAAGTTTATGAATTTTGGGCTAAATTACATCTAATGACGCAAAAGTTTTAAAAATTATAAATTGGCACTAGGTCAAGAGTATTTTTGTAAATATGAAAAATTATAGTCAAAAATGAAACTCTCAATGAGTTTAGTCCAATGAAGTATAGTATGGAATTTATTAAGGTCAAAGTAATATTTATTGGGTAATTAGGATTTAATAGTGGTATTTTACCCGATAAAAGTCAATTTGGACAGCAGGAAGAGGTAATATTAATTTACGAAAAATTAGAGGACCTTGTTAAAATACATTTTAGATCAAAATATGGATTTTGGACTAAAAGTAATTATTGGATAATTCTGTACCAATTTAATGACAATTTTGGCAAAAATACCCAATCGGTATGGGTAAATTTAATCAGTAAAGGGTATTTTAGTCCATTTAAATAAGTTGAGATACGTCTGGCCAAGCCATGGGACACCAAGGGAATTAAGTGAAAAGTTTTAATGGAAAAGTAACCAAGTTTAGTTAATTTAACCACTTTTACTATTCATACATTTCATACCTATCTTCCAAGTGATGAGTTAAGCATTTGGCCTTCATTTTCTTCATACCACATGTCTAAAACAGAGTTGAAGGGTGAGAGGGAGAGCAAAACTTTCAAAGGAGGAAAAAGAGGAACCAAGAGGCAAAGCATCAAGCACAAGTGTTCAAGGTAATATCTTATGGCCATAATCTTGTGTATCCTTAAGTTTGATAGAGTTTTATGACTTATTCTCTCTTATTTTTGCACTAAAAGTTTCTACCTAGAGAGAGAGTAGAGAGAGAAAATGAAGTTATGAAGAAACTAAACCATGAAAAGTGTTGTATAGGCCATAAAATGTATGAGTATGTCATTGGATTACAAATCAATCGGTTAGTTATTTTTCTATGATTTATGGTAATTTTTTGCCTAATTAAGGTTCAATATAGGAAGGCAATTTCATGATTTTGACCCCAAAAATGGATTCCTTGGGTCCAAAATGTTGAATTAAGTGTTTTGATGATTCCAAACCAATTTTCTAGAGCTTGGAAAGAAGATATCAAAGGTGCACAAATGATCCAAATGGAGAAATTCAAGAAAAATCAGCATAAGAATCTACAGTCATGTTTAAATTGAGTAAAAGACTTTGAATTGGCAAAAAGATGTTTTAAAACTATGATTTTATGTTAATTTATGGAATATTTGAAAAACACCCACAAACAAACAGATTTTCAAACGTTTATACTAATATGATGTTTTAAAAATTCGAACTTTGGCTTTGGAAATTCGAATTTCGTATTGAAAATGAACAAGTCTAAAAAGAGTCTTCTCTGACAGATGAACTTTGACTGCAGAAATTCAAATTTTCAATCTTGTCTGAAAAGAGTTTTCTCTAACAGACAAACTTTGGCTTTTGAAAATTCAAATTTCAGACAAAATTCAACTTATGAAAAATGAAAAATTCGTCTGAGAAAATGTCAAAGTTCATCTAAAAACTGAGTCTGGAAAGAGCATCAAAATGGCTCACTGATAGATGAACTTTGAATATGAAAATTAGAATTTCATAAACAAAGCTTGTGAGTCTGTTATGATGATATGTTGACATACGAATGACAGTACTCATAAATTCGAACTTTGAAGTAAGTTTGAAAAGAGTTTTCTCTGACAGACAAACTTTGAATTTTCAAAATTTGAATTTTGAATATATGAACTATTGTGCCTTATTGAACTACCCACTGACAGAAGAATTTTGGGTATTAAAATTTGAATTTCGAAGGCACTGTAGCAAAATGGAATAACTATTCATACTTTCCAGAAGAACTTTAAACTTAAAAATTTGTATGTTCCAACATAGAAACATCTTTCAAAAGATCAAAATTCGAACTTTGCTTCATGACAGACAAACTTCAAATGTTCAACGTTAAAATCTTTAGCTTTTGGTTTCTACGAAATTCGTCTGTTGACCAACCAGAATTCAAACTTTGGATGTCATAAGCATTAAATGCGATTGGTGAATGGATAGTTTTTCAAAGTAACCGTTGGGTAACTTCTCCAACGGATAGATTTTGTCTCTAACGTATAGTTGAGACCTAAATCTATAAATATAACATCATTTGAAATTGTGGGTAATAATTTTAATTTTGTATATACTGAAACTCTACCAAATCATTAACTCAAAGTCTCTTGCTCTGACAAACTTCATTTTTTATACTCCAACTTTCATATACACTCTGATTAAGAGAGTTTATTCATTATAAACAATTTTATATTCATCTGAAAGAAAGATTTTCTTGTGAGGGGATATCACAAGGGATTGGGGAAGCACTTAGCTAAAGTGCAAAGAGAGAAAGTATGAGCTCTAAAAATAGAGCATCATAGCTATACTATGGCATTTGCAAGAAGCCAACTAAATTCTTACAAGATAGTTGAAAATCTCAAGTGGTGGCTTGAGGACTGGACGTAGGTCAAGATTGAGAGACTGAACTTGGATAAGCATCTGTGTCTTCCCTTCTTTACTACTACATTTACTTGTTATATATTTATACTCTGTTTTACTGTCACCTTGCTTTCTTCACTTTATTATCATTTTGCAGAAAATTTTAATCTTCTCAATTTACCCCCCTCTTGGGAAGCCAGCATATCTAACACAAAATAGGTTAGAACAAGTATGTTGTACAAGAAATGCCTTATGGATAATAAAGTGCAAATTTTAGTTCAAGTGAACACTTTGTAAAGGAAATTGTATAATCAGTAGTTAATGACATTATTTTATGATGCTATAGGATCCAAAGGAGTGTTAAAAGATCAAGGGAAAGGTGTACAAAGTTTGGTGGAACTTGGGAAGCCCAAAGGTAGTTATTTTACCAATTATGTCAAAGTTGTTAAAACTATTCTCAATAATGTTTTGAACATGCCATGCTATGACATTAATGTTTTATGTTGTATTTGATGTGTTGACTATTTGAATGAGAGCTTTTTATGACTCTTGGATGTCCAATTTTTAAAATGTTACCATTTCAAAATTTTTATGAAAATGTATGGTATAAATTGGTTGATTACTTTCAAATGATAATTCTATGAATTGTATGATGAAATATGCACATACTTAGTTGAAACTATTGAGATTCTTTGAATCTCATTCTCTTTCTAAATGTTTCACTTCATAGGTCCAAGTTATGGCAAGATTACCTAAGAAGAAAAGGGGAAGGAAAAGCAAGCTCGTAATTAAAATGAATTTACATGTATTGGTGCTTTGCTTAGAATACCTTGTGAAAATGATGTGTATGATTCTAAGACTTTACATGAATATAATTATGTTCATCTATATCTACTATGATATAATGTTTTAAGTGAAGACAAGAAATGGCCATGTATGTACATATTAAGGTCTATGTTGACAAGTTGTAGGAAGAAAATGGCCATTGTGACACTGCTTAGAATCTCGTGTACTGTTCAGAATTTTTTGTGGTTTCATATATGAGTGTTTTATATATATAAAAATTAGACCTATGTAGCTTTTCATAGATATAAAGATCACTTAATTTAAATATAGTTTAATATATGGAAAATAAGTCTAAGTACAGGTGTTATAAAACTCTTCTCTTCTCTTCATCGTTCCATTCCTCTTCAGGCTTTACTTTGTATGTGCTATCTTCATGTAGCTTCATAAGCACAAAGTCACCTCTCTTAATAACTGACCAGATCTCCAAGTCTATGGATTGAAGATATATTTACATCCTTATTTTTAATATCTATAATGTTCTCCGCTAAAGCCTAGAGGTCTATAAGTATTGTTGCCCTCTGGTAATATGTTTTCTCCAAAACCAGCCATTTGTTCTCCTAGATGGTGAAATCCTTCAACTGGTAGTTCAAGCTCTGATACCACTTGTTAATATTGTCAGCTTCCTAAGAGGAGGGTGAATTGGGAAGTTTAAATTTTTTTTGCGAAAATGTAAGTTCACAATAAAAGCAAAAGTTTGCAGAAAAACAAAGTGCAGTGAAAATGAATGTAAATGCAAGATAAGGGAAGAGAGAACTTAGAAATTTATCATAGTTCAATCTGATCCACTTAACTTATGCCCAGTGCTCTAATAACCACTTGAGATTTTTACTATTAACAAGAATTCAATGGGCTCCTTGTAATGCCTCAGTATAAACTCCTGCTCTGCTCTTAGAATACTCAAACTTTATACTTAACACTCTTATAAGTATTTCCTAATACCTTTTGTGACTCCCTTCACAAAATATCTTTATTCCAAATGAAGAAAAGATTGTATACAGACTGAATATTCTCTAGAATAGAATGGATATAAAAGTTAAGGTACAATAAATGTTGTATATGGGTGAACAAGCTTTGATACAAAAATTTAGCAGAGTTATTGGAAAGACAGTCTCAAAATTGTTAATCACAATTGCAAATGAAGTTCTATTTATAGATTTGTGGCTTAATTAGTCATTAGAAACTTTAGTCAATAGTTATTTTGCAGAAATAATTGTTCACCAACCGTATTTAATGTGTCTGACATGCCAAAATTTGAATTTTGAGGTTCAACAGATGAATTTCGCAAAAATAGAAGGTTAAGGATTTCAACGTTGAACTTCAATATTTGTCTCTTCAAATGTGACATTCAAATTTTGAGTTTGTCAAAGATATCCCATGTTAAAACATGCGAATTTTCATATCAAAAGTGTATCTGTTGAGTTTGAATAGTTGTCTCATGTTTTTACAGTATACTTGAAATTCAAATTTAAAAACAAAAATTTCATAGGCTTGTTCACCATAGCACAAAAGTTATCCTCTATGAAATTTGAATGCTGAACTATAATGTTCATCTGTCAGAGGCATACTCTAACGATATTTATAAGTTCTCATTTCAAAATTCGCATTTTGAAGTCCAAAATTCATCTATCAGAGGAGATAACTTTGAACTCTCTTTGAACTTCACCGACATTTGAATTTTGACTAAGCTTCATGCAAATTTTGCACGCATTCACTAACAATGCTTAGCTCGAAACTTAAATTTCATATTTGAAATTTGTCTATCAGAGATGAGACCTTTGTATATTCGAATTTCACTGAGTAAAGTTCAAATTTTGTATAAAATACACATAAGTCAGTAACATAGTTTATCTGTTAGTTAGTATTTTTTAAATTTAACATATGCTAATATAGGATAACTGTGAAATTACTTGTTTAAGTGCTATGGTAATATAAATAAGTAAGAATCAAAGCTTATAACATAGTATATATAGTGAGAAATCCTAATAACTAAATCTTCACATGTTCTTCATTAGTTTCTACACTTTGTCATTTCATTCTCCAGTGATATTATCCTTTTGAAACTCTAGTTGTTTGGAATAATTAAAACTTATAGTTTAACATTTGGCATAACATCAAAGCCATTGCAAATTACATGACAATATAATGTAATTTTAGGTTAGTTAAATATCTTTTAGTATTTCAATGTTCTTCAAACTTTGTAGACTCTTTCTTTGGCCTTTCAATACTTCTTTGAACTCTATAGCACCATAAAATAAGGTCATTAACCACTGATTGGATGACCTTAAAGACAAAGTGCTCTCTTAAACAAAAATAAGTTCACTTTGTTTTCCTTTGATTTTTCCTTGTTCAACACACATGGTTTTACCTATTTTGATTCCAAGGAATCCATTTTTAGGATCAAAAGTTTGAAATTCCTGCTCTAACTCAAACCCTAGGTTTGGTTGAAATTCACATAAAAATAGGGAAAAATATTTACTTCATATTTCTTGTAACCACTTGTATTTCCATGCTTTATTCATGTAGTCTAAACCTTTTCCTAAGTTTATTTGGCATTAGCTTAACTTTCTCTTTCTAAACTTGCATGGTTGAAACTTTGAGTGAGAGAAGAGAAAATACTCCATGAAACTAGCTTAAATCCCAAGAGAATATAAGTTTATGGCCATAAAAACTCACCTTGGTGTTCTTGCCTTCTACTTGTGCTTCTTGCTCTTCTATTTCTCTCTCTTTTTCTCATGTTCTCTCTCTATATGTTGTTGGCTAGACATGCTAAATGAGGAAGATGAAGGCCTTAATTCACTTAACTAGGCTCTTCAAAGAAAGATGTGTAATAAGTGAATAGTAAAATTGGTTTAATTAACCATTTTGGTTAACTTTAATAAAGTTTTTGAGAAATTTCCCTTCCTATCCCATTTGTGGTTTAGACACCATTTGTAAGGTTTTTTTGCCAAAAATTGCTTCATTAATTTTAATTGACAATATATCCTTTATCGATTAATTTTATTGCTATCGATTTAATACTTTTGTTGTAATTGTTATTAAATTGGTATAGGATATTTCCAAGAATTACATTTGGACTCAAAATATATTTGGGTAGGGTCTATTTATTGTCCTTGACACTGCACTATTTTTTATGTGGTATAAAATCACTTTTATTCAGTTAAATATTAACTTTAGAATTTAACGCCCAATATAAAATCATATTGATTTAACTAGCTTCTAAATAGTATTCCATTGGGCTTGATGTATCAAGAGCTTCATTTTGACTATAATTTTTCATATTTACAAAAATACTATTGTCTCGGGGCAATTTATAATTTTTGAAACTTTTTGTTCATTTCTCATAATTTGTCCCAGGAATTAAATTGCACTAAATTCTTTCTTTTAAGGACTAACATGCATGGGATCTTATTTTCTAGGGCAAAAATATAATTTTTTCTTTTTTAGTTCTAACTTGGAAAAATAACATTTTTACTCTTTTTTGCTTTTAACTGTGTCTCTCTGTATTTCTTTATGCATTTTGACATATCTGCTATTTAAACTTTTCAAATTATTTAATATCTAATAAAATTAAGGATATTATAGTAAACCTAATTGGGCATTTTTTTTTTCTGTTTACTCTCAATATTATGAGAGAGATTAATTCTTATTGTCATGGGAGATATACCTAATTTAAGACAAAGCAAAAAAATAGTGGCACAAGGTACTACATGAAATTGCATGTCTTATAATATTATTGCTTACTTTCACTTTTTGATATTTTTCCTCCAACCAAAAGTCCATATAAACAAATATAAGTGTATAGAAATTATTGAAAAGTAAGATTTGTGAACATGGGAATTCCTCCCCCACTCAACACAAGGCCATGAGTCTAAGATAACTTAAGCATTGGTTTATTTGTGGAGCCCACCATTTTATGTTTTGCGAAATAGCTACCATGAAAATGGAGTGGGTAGCTTCTCAGTATAATGGATCATTTCAGCTTTATGTTTGAGTCTTTTTCTCTCTATACATATGGAGAGAAAATGCCATATTTTACTTTACATATAAATTTAAACATATGGCTTATAGTTTGATTTGCAAATAATATATAGAGATTGATCTGTAAAGAAGTTGAATCCCAAAAGAGAAATATCTTTTATTATAAGAAAACTAACAAATAACTAAGAACCTAATAATATGTATCATCACCACACAAGTGCTTCTTTTATAACAGTCACAACTATTCATGGCAAAGATAAGAAACAGTATAGAAGCAGATTTTCAATTTTTTTCTTACTTATTGAATTTGTTGGGACTGTTCCATATATGTTACATGGCAAAGATAAGAAAGAGTATGTTAACAAATAAATCATGTGACACATTTTTCATTGTTCAAGAAATTTAATTAATTACTAAAAATTAATATTCCAAAAAACATTTGATATGCTACTACAAAATAACCTTTTTATATTTCTTATTTATGGATGTTAAAACCAAAATAGACATGAAAAGTTGAACAATGACTTTTTGTTTCTATAACCGTTTTTTCAATAACAGTTGTAATTGGTCAAATTTTCTATGGCTATTTTTTTTTTCAACAACCATAGAAAAGACACTCCTTTTTTCTTTTAAGATTAAAAAGTTCAAATTTTCTATAATTGGTTTTCAAAAAAGTTACTAGTGGTAAAACTTTCTAAGGTTGTTTGTTATGTAACACTTTTTTTTTTTAAAAAAAAGGACAACATTTATTTGTTTTCTTAAATTAAAAAGTGACATTTCTATTTTTTGAATTAAAAAAATTCAAGCTTTTAAAAAAAAAGCCATAAAAAATTATGAATTAAAAGAATATATTTATTTGTTTTTTTTAATTTTTTAAGTTAAAAAATTAAAGCTTATACTGCCGTTTTTCAAAAAAACAGTTGTCAGAAGACACGAGCTAATTTCAATTTCCCGCGTCTCTCATCTCTATTTTTTTGCGGTATTTCTCCTAAACCTTATCATCGGCTGTCCCAAACCTTTTTGCGACTTAACAAACCCTTCCTTTTGGCGGCAACCTCTCCGGAATCCACCACATCTTGCTCTTCTCTCATCTTCCTTTGATCGGCGACCTCCACAAATCTTCCTCTCGATGCGACCTGTCCAAACTCCACCAGGGGGAAGTGAAGGAAAAGACTGCTCCAGCTTCACTCCTGTACATGTCGCGCAGCTATCACAGCAAAATCATTCTGTACCTCACCCACTCCTCCGCTGGGGATCGTAATCTTAAATTTCCTTTGAGTGTTGCAAGAACAATTAGACGCAGTTCTGGCTTCGCTGGAGGCTTAGACTCCGATGTAGAGCAAGAAGAGATCGCGAAGCTGTTTCCACGCTTGTTCGGGCAACCTTCAGCAATGTTGCTGCCGAGCGAAACATAAACTCTGTTGCCAGATCAGAAGTTGAAGATTGGTGTTGTTTTATCTGGAGGCCAAGCTCCTGGAGGTCACAATGTGAGTTCTGGAATTTTTGGTAAGCATCATTTTGAGTTAGATTAAATAAATATATAGTTTCTATTGGCTACATATTTTTGCAATGCAGCTAAGCTAAATTTTTTTCTCTTTATTTAAGATTACTTACAAGCCCGAGCAAAACAAAGTATATTGTATGGTTTCAGAGGCGGTCCTGTTGGCATGATGTAGTGCAAATATGTTGAACTGAACTCGGATTATATTTATCCTTACAGAAATTAGGTCCATTTCTTCTTTTATAGTTACATTATATAAGGGTGAGTAATAATTGCACCAGTTACTTATTATTTTCTTTTCTTGGTCAAGGTCATTTGAGAGAGTGGAACGCCAACTTCCACAGCAACAACTTATGTGAGCTCTGTGGCTAAGAATCAAGAGCGACTGACAACTGCTCTAGCTTCACTTCTTAATATGTCTGCAATTAATTATTCTAATACAAAAGCCAACCAAAATGGTAACAAGCAAAATGAAGGTCTGGGGCTCTTCAGCACAACCTGACAGTTTGTTCATTGATATTTTGCATCATTTGTTTTTTGTTACTTTGGTATTAGACTATTATTCATTATATTTTATTTGAAATGATTGTTATTTGGACAACTGAGGGCTATTCTATATTTTTGAAAGGTCTGCCATTTAATGTTACACCTTCTCTCCTGGAGGATATTTTTCAGCAAGTTTGGGCCTGTTAAGAGTGATGGTATCCAAATCAGAACCCAAAAGATATTTATTCATTTTGTGTTTCTTTTATTAATTTATATCTTTTATTTTATTTTATTTCGTCATGGATGGGTCAAACAGGGATTTTGCTTTGGCTTTGTGGAGTTTGAAATGGCAAGCGCAGTGCAAGGTGCTCTTGAGGTTTTCATTAGATTTTGTATTTGAAGCTTGATTTGTTTTCTCTGTGGCCTAAAAAAGCCTGAGCTTATTGAGCTGATATGATGCTTTCTTAGAGACACAGATTGGTCAAAAGACAGGCTATCAATTAGGCTAGCCTGTTTATTTCCCTTCTTGTATAAATTTTGAAATATATTAGTATTGTGTTTATTCCTTCTTGAGTTTGACTGAGTGCATAGGAGATTAAGACGTACTGCTGCTTTCTTATTTATCTCTAGTTAACTATGTATTCAAACTTAAGTGTTTCTGAAATTAAATTGCTTACTAAGTAATTATTACAACTGTCAAATCAAATTTCCTATGACTAAATTTTCTCTTCCTCCCTTAGTTTATTATTGAAATTATCAGGCTTCACCAATTTTGATCTGTGGCCGCAGCGTTGTTGTTGAGGAAAAGAGATCAACTAAAAAAGGCAAGTTCCTTTTGTTAAACTGAATCTCTTACTTGATCATATCTTGGGTGAGAAGGCTAATATACAGCTCCTGGACATGTATAATTAATACCTAGACATAAGGTTTTTGGCATCTAGAGGAGGGGCTAGAACTTTATATGATTTTGCTACCAAATCATGTCTCTTATCACTCTTACATTCTTGGATAAAGGCTGCATTGTGTAGGAACCATTAAGCTTTCTTCCAGAGTTAGCTAGCTTCTTGATAAGAGGATATGGATATGTTTTCTCTATTGTGCTTGGTGCAATAGAATGATACACCGTCTAATTCATTTTTGGATATTAGGAACAGAGAAAGCATCCATGTTGGGCATGTGTCTGTGTATATTTATCAATATTGGTGCACAATATTTTCGGTGAATAGTATTTTCCAATTCCTTAGTAAGGGACTTCTGTGTTTTGTATGGTTTTTCCTCTGCTGGTACTTGGCCAGGGACTTGAAATCCGTTTTCAAATTTATTTTTCACTCACTTTCTGCATCTACATCTTCATCAAATAAACGTTTCAGCCGCTGGGTCCAGTCTTGCCTTTAGTTCTTGATTTAGAAGGTGTAATTTGTTTTACATCAAGTGTTGTATATTATTATATTGCAAGTAAAGTTAGTTCTTGTTTTTCTGTTCAGGAAGTAACACGGGACGATTACATTCTGGAAGGGGGTTTGGATACAGGAATGAGGGTCTGGAAACTATGGAAATGGCAGAAGCTATGGCCGTAGTGCCTTGAACAGCAAGGGTGAGTTGGGATATAGATATGGAAATCACAGAGGTAACGTGTATCATCAGAGCGAATCAAAATGGCGGCCATGTGATTGAACTGGTAGATTGGTTGTGATTTCAGCAACCAAGACTACATTTGTTCATGTTCCTGCTGCTGCTTAAGGAACTTTTGATTATGATTGTCCATTTCAAGTCAAGTAGTTGGAAAATATTTAGAAGGGAATCTATATCTATATCTATATCTATTATTTATATTTATATAAGTTATAGGAAGTTATTTGGCTTGTGAATAGCAATACGAGACACGTTTAGTTCACAAAAGCACACATTCAGCACACCTGAAGGTCTTCATAATTCTATACTTAGAGATATAATCTGACAGTGTCTCTTTAGTTATTATAGAACTATGGAGCATTCTATGACAACATAAAAGTTGGAATACTGGGACCTGTTGTGCTGGTTGCAAAGCATGGTGGGGAAGAGCACATAGTGGATATCTCCAAGAATGAATGGACTTACAAAGTGGGATTGAAGGGTCAGCTTGATAAATTCTATAGCATTCCTAAATCTCTCAAACCCTGGCTTGCTCTTGGACTTCCAACAAACAAACATCTTTAATGATATAGATGTAGTCATGATTGTTAATGATGATTCTCTAATTTGCTTCTTCTGTTACCTTTGCAGGGACATTGTTTGTGGGAGTCAAGATGTGAAAAGGGAAAGCATCAAGGTGAGATTTGGATATTACACACAGACGAAACAACATTGGAAGGAGGTACAGTGTTTATAGTTTTTTGTTTTTGCTTTTGCTAATTTGAACGTTTTTCATGTTAGTAATTTTGAGATATTGTTTAGATATTATTTATAGTGTGGAGAGATTATTTAGAGATTTTTTGTTATAGTTTATAGTGTTATGGGATGACCTGTATTGTGAATTGTAAGATATGATATATTAATAATATTATTGTGGAATTGAAATTTTAGATATGCTATATTGGTTATTAGAATTGATCTAACTTTATTATATAACAAGTTCTATATAGGTAAACTAAAAAATGGAATTTTTTTTATAAATAGAAACCTTTTTACGGCTCTTTTTTGAGAAATAGCCATATAGAAAGTGCTAATTTCTACCGCTACTTTTTAAAATCAGCCGTAGAAGCTGGCCCTTTTTATGGCTATTTTTTTAAATGTTCTAAAGTAGAATATATCACTACTACAAAAAACACCATATGTAGAAATAACAACCGTAAAAAAATAAACTTTTTACAACTGTTTTATAACACTTAAAATAATATGTTTTCTATGTCTATAATTTTTACGTCACTTTTAATATAGGCATAAAAAATTCAAAATAGCAGACGTAAAATGGTGTGTTCTATAGTAGTGATATGTTCTACTTTAGAACATTTAAATTCACTCTTGTGCTTTTTTCGGCAAAACAAAACAACTCTTGTGCTTCATGAGGAACGAAGCACACATCCTGAGGAGAGAATTTTGTGAAGTTTGATGAAATAATTACCATTAGTTGTTAGATTTGTTTGGACAGCTCAAATTATACAAATTAAAGAAAGAATGTGCATGACAAATAAACTAATCATCTGTACATTGTATTGGTGAATTTATTTCGATATAAACTTAACAAGCGCTTATATACATATAATTTGATTAAAAGAATTTCAAGTAACAGGAATAAAAAATCGCTTTGATAAACTCCTGCTTTTGGCCAAAATAACATTTTGTTTCTTTCTTGAATGCTGTGAAGTACAAGCAATACACCAGATTTATAATAATAATAGATAAAGAGAAAGATTGCAACCAGCAACATTTGTGTTAAGTGGAAAGAATTTGATATTTCTTAAACAAGGTCTCTGATTTGAATCTTGTAAATAAAAGAAAAAAGCTATAATAAGAGTGCTTTCGCCAATTTGGGGTTTGACACAATTGAAATTTGAATAAATTGACAATATAATATTCGCCAATTTGGGGTTTGACACAATTGAAATTTGAATTAATTGATAATATAATATATACTAAACCATCTATATGAACTTGTGTAAACAAAGTAACTTAAATCAAGGAACATCTCAATACAACTTTTAAATAAATATAACCTATGAACTATTGAAGGTCAACAATGTACATGTTTTACTAAAAAAGGAGTTCAAGAACAAAGATTGTGTGGGCATATAGGATTTGGGTGGCGCAATGCCAATTTGGTGTAGAACCAATTAAAAGTAAATAAGGAGAGTTCCATGGATAGATTTATTAACATCAGTTATAAACGACCATAATTGACTAGCTGCTGCTGAACAAATGAGTAATATATTAAAGGCCTTGCATGCTATGATACCAATTGATATAAAACATAATAGTGAAATAAATAAGTAAAATATATGTTAAGCAAAAAAAAAAATGGTAAAATATCTAGAATACCAATTACAAATACAAAATCTGCAGCAAAAGATACTTCGCCTAGTCGTTTGAGACTTTAAGAATTCTCCTTTCAATACTCTTAACTTTTTTCCCTGGAGGTATCATTCTTTACCTTGTTTTGGCAACCTTATTGTTCTTTATCCCTTTTAAACCACAAACTAGCCCACAATTATCTAAAACAGTTAAGACATGTCTGCTACATGAAATTGTGTAACAATGATTCCCACCCAAAAAAAAAAATTGTGTAACAATGATAGGTAGCTTCCGTAAAACTACTTAGTATTAGTATTTTGCTTCCCAATTGTCAAAAACTACAGAAAATAGTTGCGTAGTTGTGGTGCATCATTGAAATACTGCTTTCCCATTACCCGAACAAGGAAACGTTGGGCCTGTTCGAAACTCAAAATTTAATGAAATGATAAAGAGAATATAATGAAATAAATGGTTTTGCATATAAGAAATGTTCTTTATGCCCTTAAATGAAAAAAATATAAGCACTATTGAATAATGAAAATAGAAGTATAATTAAATTTGTAACATCCTCGATTTTCTAGATATCACAATGTGCATGAAAGTGTGATGATATAGCATGTGATATATTATTTGAATGAAAGGAAGAGCAAAATGATAATTTCACATATTTGGACCTTAAATGAAATTATTTGAAATTTGGTCCCTAATTAAAAATTATTTGCAGTTTGGTTCCTGAATAAAAAAATTTATTTACAATTTGTCCTTTTAGTGTAAATTTTGAAAATAGCAATATACCTATCAAAATGGACCTTATGACATGCTAAACCAAATGGAATAGTATATTGAGTTCAAAAGAATTAGTTTAAAAAGAAATAGACTGTAAAATACAGTAAAAATTTAACTAGAAAAGAAAAAGTATCATGGACCCCACAAATACAAATAAAGTAGAAAAGAAAAATATGTGGACCCCACATAAATATATTTTAAAAAAAATTAAATCACAAACTAGAGTAATCATATATATATATATATAAAGGAATAGATAATATTAGAAAATACTGTAAAAACATCTTTAACTATCTAGATAAAAAGTAACTAGTATAGGATATATCTGGATTAGAAAAAATATGTTGTATCAAGAGCCTTACTCTCCCATTATTGGTCAAAATTTTCAGCATGTGGAGGAAAGAATATTTTAATATTTGTGATGTCATGAATAATGCAAAATTGGTAGACACTTGTAATAATTTTATATAATGGAATTTTCTACATATACTCCCCTCCTTTGGCCGACTTAGAGAAGGAAAGAAAGAGAGAGAGAGAGTGAGCAGTGAGCTGAAAAATCTCCCAAGAAAGAAGAGAGAGTGGCGTGAAGAAGAGGAAGAAGAAAGAACATAAGAAAGAAGCAATTGCAAGGTAAGTTTCTTCTCTTAATTTCACGGTTTTCTAGTTTAAGTTTTAAGTAGTTTAAATTGATATGGTTGAGTTTTTCATCTCTTCTCTTTGAGTTTAATTTTGGCCAAGATAGGGAAGGGAAAGGAGAGGTGTTTTCATGCATAAAAACCAAAAGGAAGCATGGCTAGTTTGCAATAAAGCATGATTTTATGAGATTGAAGCAAGTTGCAAAGAAATTCCTTTCTTCCCCTTTATATATGGATTTTGGCCACAAGAGAAATTAAGGAAGGAGTTAGAATTTCATGAAACTAATGTTAGAAATGGATTCCTCATGGTGAAATTATTTAAGGACAAGTGTTGTTTTCAAAAGAAGGCTAAAATAAAGAATATGAGATTTTTGGGTTTTGTGGTTCTTTAAGAGTTGGCCGTAGGAATTTTTTGATTAACTAAGTGTTTGATGATGTATTTAGGTTTGGGATAGTCCAAGTAAGCATTTGGAAAGGTTGGAATTAAGTGATAAAGCAAAGGAAAACAACTAAGGTAGCATTTTACATTCATGCCTTTTATATTGTCTTGAATGATTCTATGATGATAAATGATTGTCATATTGTTGTTTTGATATTTTGTGAATGGTATTGGCTGATTTTAATGTAAGGGATTTGCTCGAGATGTTCATTTTCTATGAAGAAACTCTGCCGAAAGTTTTATTGACAATATGATATATTATGTGATTAAACATATGAAAATATTTTGAATGATATTTTTAAGCATATATGATGATATAATTGCATGAATGTAATTGCTTTTGAGATATTTACAATCTCATCATTCCAAACACTAACATGATAGGGTCAAACCATGACAATGATTTAAGGAAAACAAAGGGCAAGAAGAAGGATAATAATGATTAAAATATTATTTGCCATTATGTTATGTCTCTTTATCATATTATGTAAAATTTTGTATAAATTTATGAGGCTGTAATTTTTTGTAGTATGTTCCTTTAAGCTTCCCATGATGTTAGGTATGAAGTATGAACAAGCTATGATCATGTAAATATGGTATGAAAATAGTTTTGACAAGTAATGTTTGGAAATTGTTCATTCAGTATGCTAAAAGTTTGGGAAGGGCATTTATGTCAAAACAAGGCATAACAGATGAATAATTTATATGACTAGAAAGTAGACAGAATGAACTTTTTAGGATGCTAAAAAGCACTTCAATTGGTTAAGTGTGAAGAAAGTTATGAATTTTTTAAGTTGAGTCAGAAAATTTGAAAAGTTGAGAATTTATCAAATGAACAGTGAAATTCGTGCTAGATAATATGTTAAAAATTCATTTACATATTTTTCTCATGTAGGAAATATTTTAAACTATTTTTAGAGACTTAAATTACCTTCATATGAGTTTTTCTAGAATTAGTTATAATTTTTTAAATTTCATTTGGAAAAATAGGTGACCAAGTACACAGTACCACCGAAAATTTTACTTTTCTGTTTTGGTTCTTCTTATGAGTCAAGCTTATAAAATGACTCAAATGGACATTATATAAGATTGATTTCAGCCTTTGCATATAAATATGGTGCTTTCTTTCATCCTTTGAGAAAAAGATGTACCAATTTCAGTTGTACAACTGTACATGGGACATATCACTTAAATTAATGAAACAAGTAAAAATGGTTACGACGACTATTGGTAATACACATCTCAGCAAGATGCCAAAGGCTAGTACGGAATGGCCTAAGGCATTAAACAATATGTCACCCATTTTTCACATCTTTGTAGGTTGAAAGAAAAGGAGACACTTACATTCACTGGTAAGTTATTCACAGAGTGAAATCACGGCTGTGAAATCTAAAAGCCTAGTGAAACAACTTAAATATTTGACTCAAATCTAACTAAGAAATTAAACCAAAACTTCCACAGGTTACTGATAAATTTGGGGAACCCAAAATAAGGTCCCGAAGAGCACTTTTCAAATGCCCAAAATGAATGATTCAAAAATCTGGAAGCACCTAATTCAAATTCCTAGGAATAAGGGTGTTTTCACAAGTGAAAAATAGAAGGCCCAAATTTTTGGATCAATAAAAAGCCCAAAAAGACCCAACTCAATTTTCCCCAGAAATAAAAGACCCAACTCGTTTTATATATAAAAAAAGCTTATAAAATAAAGACCCAACTCACATTATAAAAACCTTACATTCTACAATAATGACCTTTATCTACATATACAGTTTTCTGGGGTAATTGCATCTCTTACTATTGAAAACTTGATATATTATTGATTTGGGAAATTCTTTTTTACTTTGTTTGGGAAATCAAGCCTGCTAGAAACTTTATTTGGGCTTTGGTATTTGGTAAAAGAATGGATTAGGATATGAGTGGTTTTTGGGCCAACAATTGAGATGTGAGTTTGAATGTTCATGTTCCTTGCGATCATTATTGTTTAGAATTGGGCTTGAATATGGAAGGATATAGCCCATGATGCGTAATACCAGAGAAGGAAAGTATAAAACTTCATTTTCTTACATCATTTCTCATGCAATATGCATGATATAAAATCCATTTGAGCCATTTTAAAAGCTTAAATCACATGAGAGACCAAAATAAAAAAATAAAATTTTTCGTGGTACTATTAGTTGATCACCCATTTTACAGGTCAAATTTTGAAAAATAATAACCAATTCTAGAAATATTATATAAATATGATTCAAGTATCTAAAAATGATTTAAAACATTCTCTATATAAAAAAAAATGTAATTGGATTTTTAACATGCTAATTCATACACTATTTAAAACGAAAATCACTATTTATATGGTCATTTTTCAACTTTCCAGTTTTCTGATCTCAATTTTGAAAATTCATAATTAATTCTATACATAACCAATTAAGGTATTCTTTAGCTTCATAGAAAACTTGGAATGTCAACTTTCCAAGCATATATATATCACTCATACTTTATGCCCTGTTTTGGATGGATTAATTTTGTCTAAACGTTCAGCACGAAAAAATTGGACAATTTTTGCATAATTTAGGCTAAATAATTTTAGATCCTTGCTACATCATCAAAATATGTTCACATTCCATACTAAACATTATATAAGGATAATAGAAGCATAAGCATGCTAAGTTGTAGATTTATAACATGTTACACGATTTTATACAAAATACCAAAATAACACATTATAACTTTCACAATTTGCTTAATCCTTTTAGTCTTGCTTTGATCTTTGGCATAACTTGGCCCTAGCATAGTTAGTATTTGGAATGATGAGATTGTAAAAATCTTAGTAACAATCACATTCATACAATTATATCATCATGTATGTTTGAAAACATCATTCAAAACATTTTCATATATTTAGTCACATATACCATATTGTCAATTTTTGACAGAATTTTTCCTTAAAAAATGGGCATTTCGAGCAAAGCCCTTACATCAAAATCAACCAAAACCAGTCTCAGTACATTAAAACAACAATATGGCAAACATTTATCATCATAGAAACAATCAAGACAATATAAAAAGCAAGAATGTAAAATTGCTACCTTGGTGAATCCTTTTGCTTTACCACTTGGATTCAATTTTTCCACTTACCTTCTTGAACTATCCCAAACTTAACTACATTATCAAATACTTACTCAATCAACCAATTCCTAGGGTTAGCTCTTAAAGAACCATATAAACCTTAAAATTCTATATTCTTTATCTTTACCTTTTCCTTAAAAACAATACTTGTCTTTAACTAATTCCACCATGAGAAATCCATTTTTACCATTGGATTCTTGAAATTCCAACTCTTTCTCCACTTTCTTATGAGGCCAAAATCAATCTTTAGTAGGTAGGAGAAGGAATTTCTTTGCCACATGCTTCAAACACATGAAAACACACTTTCTTGCAACTTTCTCATGTTTTCCTTGCATGAAAACATCTTCCTTTCACATTCCATATGCTTGGCCAAGATTAACCTTAGGTGGAGGAGGAGAAGAGAAAACTCCAACTAACCTAACTCAAACCCATATAAAACTAACTTAAGTTTGCCTTTTCCTTTTCCTCCTTCTTCCTTTTTTCTTTTCCTCTCCTTTTCTTCTTCAAATTTCATCCAACGTATGGGGTATATATAGACTCCAAATGTTCATAACATCTTGTCATGTGTCCTTGATTTTTATTAGCAAAAAATGATGCCTTCTTAAGGAAGTTTATGAAAGACATCAAAATAATCCCTTCTAATCACATGGTAATTTTCAGCTAATAGGGAGGAAACGTGTGTCCTTCATACTACATTTTTTCTTAGTCTAGATATATTCTGTATATGTTACTTTTTATCTATAGAGTTAAAGGTATTTTTACAGTATTTTCTAATACTGTTAATTCCATTAAGTATACAGGAATAAACTAGTTTGGGATTTGCATTTGATTTAATCAATTGTTCCAAATAATATTTATGTGGGGCCCACATACTTTTCTTTTTAATTTTTCTATATTTGTGGGGCCCATAGTATTTTATCTTTTTCTATGTAATTTTATTGTATTTTGCAGTCTATTTCTTTCTAATTGATTATTTTGGACTCAATACACTATTCTACTGGGTCTAGCATGTCATGAGGTTCATTTTGACACCAATATAGCATATTTTTTAAAATGCCCTAAGAAGCACCAAATTGCAAATAAATTTTCTTCAGGGACCAATTTGCAAATATTTTTTAGGGATAAAATTGCAAATATTTTCCTACTAGGGACCAACTTGTGAATTACTTTATTTAAGGCCCTAGCATGTGAAACTACCATTTTACCTTTCCTTTTATTCAAATAATACATCACATGCTATATATATATATATATCATATTTTTATGTATATTGTAATATGAAAAAAATTGGGGATATTACATTTCGCCTCTACTTAATAAAATTTTGTCCCCAAAATTTTGCTGAATACTTGTATCTTGTTCTTTCCTTCTTGTCATTTCCTAATTTCCAGACCATTTTTATCAAAAGAACACTTTCATTTCTTGGCTATTTTGACTTAAAAGTTAATATGGCACTTTGGTATCATTTACTAGTTTGTTGCATTTGAAGGGTTTGGCTAGTAACTTTCATATTGAGAAATATGGAGGGCATCATAAATTCACCTCAAATTAGGCGGTATAGAGTTTTCATGTAACAAATTCATCCCTTACTTCTTACTTTGCCTGAATTATAGCTTTTCCATTAGCACATAATATCATTTCTTTCCTTATATTTCACATATTTAGACTAACTACATGAATAATTTTTCTGCTAAGGCATCAGCTTACCACATTAGGTTGCTTAAATGGTACTTGCTGAACTTAGAAAATTTCTCATTTCATTCTGGCTTTCGTTCTCTCCCACTTTATAATTTTATTTACTTTACTAGAATCTATTGCCATTCTATGGGAGATTCTGTGAACTACCAATTGTACTTTCATAAACTACATTCACTAAGTTTAGCAAATCATTGCTTTCATTCATAATGTTAAAAAAATTCTCAGTTGTCTTTTATGCTTCTTTACAAATTCAAAGTACTTTAGAACATCATCATTGGAAACCATAATAAGCTTGTCACACTTCTATTCATGTAGTGACAGGTGACCCATTGACATAATAGTTCATAATGGCTCATTTCATGCTAAAAATAATCATTGGCACATTTTCCTTTCTTACTTTTCACATCTTTCTTGTACTTTACTACTTCTTAGTAGGTCATGTTTCTTGGAATTTCCCTTACTTGAGTAGGTTAACTTCAAAATGGTTTTTAGGTCATAACTCATTTTTAATTTTAGGGCATCCAATCCCTATTTTCATCTTTGTTTTAATATATGGCATAATATCCCGTAAGGGTGTTTCATTGTCATTCTTATTTTTGTTTGTTCTTATACATAACCTTCTTAACTGTTCATTCAAAGTTACTTAGTGCTCTGGCAATGTAATGGAAACTTCTCAATCCTTCAAAAGCCTCTTATTTTAAATAATTTTTTTTAAATTTTACTAAAAACTTAAGCTGGCGTTTCTGTGTAAAATGCCAATTAAAGTTCTAATTTTTTTTTTAAATTTTTCCTAAAAACTTTAGTTGTCATTTTCATAGGAAACACTAACTAAAGTTTTAAAATATTTATAGCGTTTCCTCTTTAAATGCCATATATTCTTATTTTAGTTGGTGTTTAGTTAGGAAACGCAACTTTTTTTTAAATTCCTTAATGCTTGTTGTAATCTTCACTCAAGCAACATAGAAATCGTCTTTGAGCAACACAAAACCACACTCCTTGCTATAATCTTCACTCGAACAACACAGAACCAAAACAAGGCTCTCTCAAACAAGTCTCAACTAGTGCGCCTTCATTCTTCTTGAGCCTCCATTGCTCTCAACTCTCAATAATGACCTCCATCGGTATGTCTCATCTCTCTAACCATTAATAACCCTAACTCCCTCTCAGATTGGATAGCGTCTCCAACTATCGTCCCTCTATTGGATAGTGTCTCCGACCATCGGTCTTTGGAGCTAGCCCTTGCAATTCAAGCTTCAAGCCTTTAACCTTTCCAACCTTCACTGTTATTATTGCCCGCAAGTACATTGGGTTCATCTAATTTCTTAATCGTGCTAATTTTGTTCTCCTGATTTTTCAAAGTGTGATGACCTTCCTGGTCAAAAAAATGTGATGACCTCTATTGCTAGTTGTAATATCTCAAAATTTCACTGGATACTAAGTGAAAAAAGAGGACATAATTGATAATAATGTAAAATGTACAAGAAATTCATGAAAATGGATAGGCACCGTTTTATGTGAAATAGGACAAAGAAATCATTTTTTCCTGTTGGATGAAAAAATGAGAAAATTATATTTTTACCCTTAAAAAATATAAAAATGACATCCATGTCCCAAAAGTATTAAAATTTACGTGGACAAAGAAATAGAAAATTCTTGGGAAAAATTACACCTAGGACCCAAAAGTTTTAGAAATTATAATTTAACCCCAAGTCAAGGGCAATTTTGTAAATATGAAAAATTACTGTCAAAACGAAGCCCTCGATGAGAGAAGTCCAATGGTATATGGTACTGATGGTTAATATTCAAGAATAAAGAAATAATTAGTGCCGAGTATTCAAAAGTAATAGTAAACTAATAAAGTAAACTGTGGGTCCTACTGATGGTTAAAAAGAAACTGGGTCAGGATATAGGCCATACATAGATACCATTTGGGGTAGGATAATTATGAAAATATAAAAATAAAATTAGAATAGTCCTATAGCCCAAAAATGCTAAATTAGTATAAAGACGGTTTTATCGATACGGTTAAAAAGTACCCGGATTGGAGTATATCTGGATCAGGAAAATTTGGGTAATTTTGGACACATTTTCCTCTCCCATGAGTGAGTGCTACAGCCATGTGACATAAAATAATATTATATTTTTTTTTTGAAAACTTCTCAAAGAAGTATGTAATAAAGTAATTAAGGATTAGCAAAAGGTAACCATGATTAGTTACTTATTTAAGCACATAATTAGCCACTTAAACCCTTCTCTTTCCTCACCATTTCAAGTGTGAACCAGCAGCCCAAAACGGACTAGAAAAAATGCAAGAAAAGGGAGGAAAAAGGAAGAGAAAAAGGAAGAGAAACCAAAGGAAAATTGAAGCATAAATTGGTAAGCTTCTATACCACCACCTTAAGCTTATTATCTATGGCTTTCAAATGATGTTTTATGGTTTAGTTTGCTTCTTTTCCATCTTAGGGTTTTCGGTCAAAATGTGATTTAGCAATAGGAATGAGTTTTGAACCATTAAATTTAAGGGAAAGCTTAGACTACATACTAGAAGCATGATCCATGGAAGGTTTGAAGTGATTTGAAGGAGATTTTTTCCAATCACTTAGGTCAGATTTCGGTCAGAACAGGGGGAGTATTTAGAGTTGGAATTTCATGATTTTGACCTCAAAAATGGATTCCCCATGGTCCAAAATCTTAAGATTAAGGGTGTTGTACAAAGAAAGATCAAAGGAAAGCTAAATGAGAAAAATTCAAAATTTTAAAATACTATTCATTTGATAAACTAATTTTTCTGGTTGAAATTTGAAAAATCATAACTAATTCTAGAAAAAATATATGAGAATGAATCAAGTCTCTAAAAATAGTTATAAACATTTCCTAGATGAGAAAAATATGAAACTTGAACTTTACTTAGCCAATTTATACAGTAAATTCATCAAATTTCTACTATTTACTTGGTCAAGATTTTCCATTTTTCTGACCTATTTTAAAAAATTCATAACTTCGAGCACACATGTTCAAATCAAGCGGTCTTTAGCTATTTGGATAGCTCTTTGTGTCTACTTTGAAATATATAAAATTGTGTACGAAATTAAATTTTGAATGAATAATACTCATATGAACATACAGTACTCAAAATGGACAGTTTTACATACTAACTCCAAAATTAATTACATAACATGCTTACATGATCCAAACCCATCTAAAATATGTTCCTCTCATGACAACATCTCTAGATGAGCATAATGTTAGCTAGACACAGCTTCATAAAAGCATATATAATTTTACATAAAATTTCAAGTAAGCAAGTAATTAAGGCATCTATTAATCTAATCATCATTAGTCTTCTCCTTGCCTCTTGTCTTCTTGAAGCTCTTGCTATCACTTGAACCTATAATGTTAGTGCTTGGGGAGTGAGATTTTGACAATAGCTAGTTCATTCTATGCATTTATGTAATTCAAGTTACACAAAATTCATATATAATCACATAAAATCATCAAAGAACCCTATTATTAAATAAGAATTTTGGCAGTATTTGTTAGGTTTAATATAATATAAGTTTTGATGATGACAAATATAGGATAATAAGGATCAAATATCATATGTGTAACATATATAATGTTCCTTAAAAAAGTAAAATGTACATTAGCATATACTTAACTGAGTTTATAATGCATATATCATGCTATGTATCAATATATCCACTGTGCTCTTATATTGTATAATATATGTTGGACTAACTACTTAGTTTGCAAGTATAATATATTAAATGTAAGATTATTCAAGTAGGAAGATTGAGTATTGGAACAAAGAAATGGAAATCAACATCATGTCTCACTCAAGAAAAAAGAAGAGATAGGATGTTTCAGGAATTAAAGATTAGAAGGGAGCATGCCAAGAAAGGAATGGCTAAGTAAAAGTTAAGCTCAACGTTTGAAGACCTAGCTATTAGGTATATTTTGTTTTCACTTAGGTCATGAGGTGGTTTTAATCTTTAAAATTTATTTAATCTTGTTACCATATGTTTTGAATGAGTTAGATTAAGTAAATCTTATGTTAGCAAGTGTTAGAATTGAGAAATATTGGCTAACAGATGAATTTTGTATTTGACTCATATTTATTTTGTGCAAAATTCAAACTTTGTTTAGTGAAATTCGAAGTTACAAAGATGCTATCTTTGACAGACGAATTTGACTAACCTTCATGCAAATTTTGGACTAAACAAAGTTAAAAGTAAATTCAAAGTCAATTCCTCTGACGGATGACTTTTGGACTTCAAAGTGCAAATTTCAAAAAATGAACTTGTGAGTCTCATTAGAGTATGCCTCTGACAGATGAACGTTGCAGTTTAACAGTCGAATTTCGAAGAGTGAACTTTGATATCATGTTTAATGTGCCTTTGACAGATGAATTTCAACTTATGAAATTCGAATTTCGAAGTACGCTATGAAAACTTGAGACAATTGTTCAAACTAAACAGAAGCACTTCTAATATGAAAATTCGCATGAACTAACATGGGTTAACTTTGGCAAACTCAAAATTTGAATTTCACTTGTGACAGATGAATTTCTGAAGTTCAACGTTAAATATATAACTAAGTTGACTTTGCAAAATCCATCTGTTGAGCCTCAAAATTTGAATTTTGGAATGACAGATGCATTTAATGTGGTTGGTGAATGACTCTTTTTCTAGAGTAATGAGTAAAACTTGTGTTTAATGGATAGATCTTGTGTCAAACGAATAGTTAAGTAACAAATCTATAAATAGAACCTCATTTGAACTTATGGGTAATGATTTTAAGTGAGTTATGCCAAAATGCTTCTTCAATACATAAAATCTTTCTGTATTAACATTCATAGTTAATCTTATCTTATTAGAGTAAGCTTTCAATGTATCATCTACTCTAAAAGAGAGTTTCAATTCTATATTCACTTCTTCTTTACTATTTTTTGGGTAGAATCTTAGTGTGGTGAAATATTAAGGGAAATTATACATCTTGTAATGGTGTGGGGAGAGTGGCTTCACAAGTGCTTCCTGAAACTTACGGGATATACTGAGGCTTCACAAGTGCCTGATCAACTTGTAAGATATATTGAAAATCTCAAGTAATGGTTTGAGAATTAGATGTAGCCCAAGTGGTTTAGACTGAACCAATATAAATTCTTGCGTCCTACTTTTTATCTTCTTATTTCATCTATATCCTTGAACATACTATATTCATCTCTGATTTGCTGCATCTCTTGGTGAATTTGGGTTGTGCTTTAAAAGGGTGAAAAATCTTGCATCACCTAATTCACCTCCCTTTTGAATGACCAGCCAAATTTTACAGAGTTTTTCCTTAGGAAATAGATATCCCAAGTAACCAACCCCTTCATTTTACACCCAAAACCAATCACAAATCAACACAAGAATAATATGGCATATAATTTGAATCAAAGAAACGTCGTTGAAAAACATAAAGCAAGTAAATGAACCTAAGCTACTTCTTATAAAATCTTGTGCTTTTCTTCTTTGAACCAAAGCTTCCACTAGCTTTCTTAAACTCCCACAAGTCCTAAAACATCATTAAACATTCATTTAACCCACTAATTCAAGGATCTATCTCACAAAGTGCTGAACAAACCTAAAAATTCAATTAATTTATCATAAGCTTTCTCTTAAGTCCAACACTTATTCTTAGCTAATTTGAACCTAGAGAATCTATTTTTAACATCAAATCATTGAAAATCCAACTCCTTCCTATCTATATCTGCTGACCAAAACAAGGGTTTAAGGAGGAAAAGTGGAAATTTTCAAAGCTTGCTTTAAATCATGCTAATACTTATTCCTTTCTCTAAATCTCATACTTTCTCTTTAATTTATGATATAAAACCACTTCGTTTCTTAAATCCATATCAAAGCCAAAACTAAGCAGCAAGAGGTAAGGAGGAAAACTCAAAGAAACAACCTCAAACTACTTAAGACCTTGAAGGAAACTACATGAGATCAATAGAGGAATTACTTACCTATTTTTCTTGGATTTTCATCTTTTTTTTTTCCTTAACCTTCTCCATGTGCTCCATTCCTTTCCTTACTATTTTTAGAATTCTTCTCGCTCTTTCTTTGCTTCTGGTCGGTCATGACAAGGAATAAGAGGGCCTATATATAGAAATTTATAATCGATCAAAAATTGCCACATAAATTTCTTGAATTTTCTTGAAAATCCATGGAAATATTAAATAAATACAATTTCATCATGTGCTGCTTATTGTGCACTAATTTAAGGGCATTTTGGTTCAAAATATTATACTTTTATTTATCCAGATATATCCTAGACTGGTCTGAATAAATAATGGTACTTTTACAGTATATTTTATTATTATTGGGATATCAGTTATAACTATATTAAGATATAAAATTATTATAATATCCTATCCCAATTAGTCTAAATGTTGGGCCCACATACCTTTTACTTACTTTATCTGCTTTTTATGGGGCCTACAGTGCCTTTAACTGTGCATTGTACGCTTTTTAAAGCTCATCACTAAATTTTTATTCATATAGATTCCATTAACTCCAATGCATTATACCATTGGCTTCGAGTTATTGCGAGCTTTATTTTGATATAAAATTTGCATAATTTTGAAATTGTTCTTGGTTGGGACAAAATATATTTTTAAAACTTTCGGGCACTTTTTTGTAATTTTGTCTAGGGATAAAGTACAATAAATTCTTTTTCCAAGGGCTAAAATGTAATTTCCTTGACTATAAAATTGACCTTTTTCCCCTTTTCTCATTTATTCATGCATATCAGTTTTTCTCATTTTCATACACATTTTATAATATCTAGAAATTTTAGGATATTACAAATTAAGTCCATATTTTTTTGCATATATAAATTTATGATTGGTATAGGATATATCATATTGCTTATCATGGTTGGATACATCGATCATGGTATGTGGTTGCAAAAGGGTATGTGGATAATAGACTAGGAGGAATGTTGCATACCATACCCTTACTTGCAGGCCATTTGCGAGTATCCGTTGAAGTTTCGAAGGAGGAGAATGCCTTGTTGCCTCTTCCTATTGAAGAGGCATATATAGTAGTCAAGGCATTAGGTAGCTACATAGTGTGGCCAGTAAACCTCATTCCCTGGTATGTCAGTTGATGCTTTATTATAATATGCTATTGTGTATTCTTCTGTTCATCCCATATTGATCAACGTTGTTGCATGGGTGAAAGAAAAGTGAGCCAAATGATCAGGTCCATCTATAAAGGTATGGCAATTAACACTTTATAATTTGCTATTATGTAATCTCTTGTTCATCTTACACTTTATTATAATTTGCTATTGTTGTCTAACTTTGTTACATAGGAAAAAGATAAGCAAGCCATAGGGACTGGCCAATCAAAGGAGTCAAATATTTGCCAAGCAAAGGGATTGCCTCAACCTAATTTTTCTGAGAAAAATTGCAAACTCTTGAGAAGATTAGTAGAAGGAGATCAATAGAGGATATTAAGTGCTAAGTATAACATGAGGGAATATAATAAGGAAGTCTTTAGAGTGATAATTGCAGATATCATCGGCATTATAGTGGACCATCAGTAGCTTCAGACTGTGAATATTAACATGTACATTAGGTATATGAACTGTGATCCAATTGACCTTTCATTTTATTATGGATTATTAACACATTTGTTTTTCCATGTTAGGTTACTATATGAGAAGTTCTTGGTCCCTAACAATCTAATAGATAGATTTTTGTTACTTCACCCTTAAGAGATATCAAATTTTCAAGCTGTGATGCCCTAGAAGAGAATCATAGAACAATCCCAAGAGGTTGTGAATGTGTTCACGGAAAGAGCCAGCGAGGATGTGTTATTCTTGGCACATTTCCTTCATGGGTGAATAACTTAACACTAAAATTTTGAATGAGGACCTATTTCATGTTAACTATTTAATCATAATTTGTTGACAATGGTTTTTTTTTTCATTAGAGAACACTGGATGTTGATTGTGATCAATCTATTAGAGCCAACAATATATTATTTTGACTCTGCGCATGGATTAGGGCCAGAAACCTGCAAGCAGATGATGGAGATGTTCAATCAGTAAGAATAGGCTTTTTTCTCAACGTACTTTCGTACATGTCCCTATTTGAATTTGATGTTTTTTTACATTAATTTTCTTTTCTCATGGTTAATAGAGTTGTGAAAATGTTTTGCCCAAACCATGGGTTGAACGAGAATAATAATAAGCCTAGTAAGAAGCAAACAATAAAATATTCACAATTATATAAATGGATATCGATACAGGTATTTATAACTTAATATTCAAGTAAAAATTAACACTGACATTCCTTGTAATTAATATGTATATATTTTTCTTTTGTTTAGTGTCCAAAGCAAGATACCGACATTGATTGTGGATATTATGTTTTGAAATTCATGAAAGATAGCATTATATATGGCCAGAGCTCCATCCTAGTTATGTTATTACATTGTACGTATCTTAATATATACTCCGAAGTTGAAATTGATGAACTAATTGTTGAGTAGAGTGACTATGTAGTTGATCTCTACATGAGTGTAGTGTCAGAAGGGGAGGAGGGAGATGTGGTAATATTGAATGTGGAATAAAAGGTTCATACATTAGTATTCTTGGATCTTAGACTTTTGGTTTCTTATCATATGTTTTGTTCCTTAATTTTATAGACTTATAGCTTTGTATACTCTTTCATTTCATTTATATAGTTTTTTTAGAGTTGAAGCTTTGTATAGAATTTGGTTTTTGAACTCATTTGCTGCTTAGTGGGTGACTTAGTTACATGCAACACATGATTGTTTCTAGTTTATTGCCCATGATTGAGAAGAATAGTCATATGTAAGGTTGGTTCTGGTTTGTTATTTGTGGTTGCTGCTTTATACATTGTACTATACTGGGTTTAATTGCAGGTTCAAAAAAAAACATATGGGGAATCCAAAATTAGTATATTTAAAAAAAAATAAGGAAATGTAGGCTTGATAACCTAACTTTTATGGGCAGTTATAAAGTTGTCATACCTTACTTATATGTATAATTTTCCATATATATTAGCATATATAATACTTAATTGAGCTATTTTAAAAGCTTGAATCATTAAAATATCAAATAAGAAAATTTTCAAAATTTTAAAATGCTATTCATTTAGTAATCTGATTTTTTTGGATAAATTTTGAAAAATCATGACTAATTCCAGAAATATCATATAAAGATAATTCAAGTCTTTAAAAATAGCTAAAAATATTTTCTACATGAAAAAAATATAAACTAGAATTTAACTAAGCCAATTTATACAGAAAATTCATCCAATTTCCACTGTTCATTTGGTCAAAATTATATTTTCAGATTTTCTGATCCATCTTCAAAAATTTATAACTCCTAGTACACACATCCAAATCAAGTGTTCTTTCACTCTTTGGAAATAACTCTGTGTCTACTTTCCAAGATATATAGCACTCATATAGAAAACTGAGTTTCAAATGAACAGTACCACATGGACACTCAATGCACATAATGGATAGATTTGCATACCAACTTCCAGACCAAATACATAACATGATTACATAGTCCAAACTTGTTCAAACTAAGTTTTCAGCATTACAAGGAACTTAAAATAGTATGATGGAAGTGAAGCATAGCTTCATAAATTCGCACAATAATTTATACAAAATAGTAAGTAAATAAGTCACAATTTCAACTAAAACTTTAATCTTCATTAGCTTTCTCCTTGCTTTTTATCTTCTTGGAGGACTTGTCATCACTTGAACCTATAAGGTTAGTGCTTGGGGAGTGGGATTTGGGAAAATCTTAGTAGTTAGCTCATTCAATGCATTTATGTCATACAAGTTTTACAAAATTCTCTTGTAATCAAATTTTGGCAGAGTTTTCTCTTGAAAATGGATATCCCAGGCAACAAGCCCCTTCATTTTATAGCCAAAACTAGTCATAACACAATACAAGAACAATATGACAACAAGATATAATCATAGAAACACTTTAGAAATACATAAAGCAATAAAATGAATATAGCTACCTCTTATGTAATCCTTTGCTTTTCCACTTGGAACCAAAGCTTCCACTAGCTTTCTTGAACTCCCACAAGTCCTAAAACATCATTAAATATCTACTAAATCATTTGAATCAAAGGGTTCCCTCATAAAGACTCACCTGAATCCTAAAATTTCATATAGTTTATCTTAAGCTTTTTCTTGAGTTCAACATTTGTTCTTAGCTAATTTGGACCCAAGGAATCCATTTTGAACATCAAATCACTAAAAATCCAACTCCTTCCCATCATACTAAACTGATCAAAATCAGGGATTTAGGAGGGAGAATGAAATTTTTCAAAACTTGCTTCCCAACACACTTAAACCTATCTTTCTTGCATTTTCTCACACTTTCTCTCAAGTTTCATGCAAGAAAAATACTTTGTCTCTTGCCCCTATGTGTTGAACAAATTTACAGCTTAAGAGTAAATGAGAAACTGATAAAGAATAAGTAAACTCTCAATTATGGAGGTCTAATGTGCCTAAAGGACCTCTTTAAGGAATAGGAGGCCCAATGACAAGAGGTAGGGCAAAAGCCATGAAAAAGGCCTTTCAAGGATTGGTCTGAGAGCTTAAAGAGAAAAAGCCCATCTATTTGGAAGACTTAAAGCAAATGGCGCCACCTTCTAGTCCAAAAGAATGATCATTTAGTTGGAGGCCTAATTTGAAGATCTTAAAGGCCCAACCCAAGTCCAATTAGAAGAGATTGATTAAAAACACTCATGTGCTTCATTAATGAGTAATGTGGCTATAAGATTAGATTTATTTTTTCAATTTATTTTGAATTTTCATTTTATTTTTATCTGATTTTTTCCAGATTAGATTAGAATAGTTTTAATTGGTTCTTACTTGTATTTATGAGGCCAACTTAGGATTTAATTCAAATTCAAATTTAAAATTAAAAAAAAGGATAAACCTTATCTATAAGGAACCACTTATTCTATTATGATTAGGATTTCTATTCTTATTTAAAGACCATGTAGTACTACTTTGCAAATCAAATTTGAATAATATTTTGAGTGATTTCTCTCTTTAATTTCATGTGAGATTATTAGGGTTCTTCGTGTTCTTCCTAGAATATGGATTCGACTTATAAGAGAATTGGCCAACTCTTGTGGCGTCTTATGTTTGGGGATGCTAGAGTTCTCTTTAGAAGTTTCATTTGGTCTCTCAATTGCATTGGGTTGCTTCCATTGTTTTTGGTTATTACTCTGAGTTCTTGAGTTGCTTAAGACTTCTTCTTGGGAGGTTCACCCTGTTTTCTATCAGATTGGTAATTAGAGAAAAGGTTGAGTTTAGGTGTTCCATCCTCTTGTCTGCCTTTTGAATGTATAAAAGTTTAAATGCATCAAAACATCCTCTATCCTTTGAGTTTTGGGATGATTTATATGTATATCTTGAAACTCAGAATATGTGCTTTCACCTCATTTTAACGACGTCCCAATCTGAGTTTTGTGCAAAAAGTTATACTTCATCCAATCCACGACGTCATCTCCAAGTCACCAATATCTGTTTCATTTTACTCATCCAAATCTCCAGATCTGCCTACAATTTATTTCTTTGGTAAAAACGTCTCCTTCTCTTATCTCAAATACTATCTTCTTGTGCATCTTCTTCTATCCATATTTTTGTCTCTTAGTCATTCATTCCATTCTTCTTATCTCTCCCTCAAAATTTTCCATTCAATCTCAACATCGTATACACATAACCCTAGAGTTTCTTGTGCTTGAATTCTACACATATCTTGTGCATATGATTGTGTCCTTTTCTTGATATATATACCATAAAATTTTGAAAATTTCTGGCTGGTCTATTTGCAGGTTCTTGAACATCAATTTAAAAGAAAAAGGCAAGAAAGAAAGAAAGATTGCTAAAAAAAAAAAAAAGAAAAAGGCCTAGAGAAGAAAAGCAAAAAAAAAAAAAAGGAAAGCAAAGAAAGGCCAACAAAAAAAAAGAAACAAAAAAGATTTGATCTTGACTAGCAAGAATCAATCTTGAAATTTGGCTCACACTTTAAATTGAATTTATCTTGTGTTTGGTGTGCTAACTCTTATATCTTGGTAAGAAAAGTTTTGATCTTGCACCATTTTTTAACTCCTCCTTGAGTCTCTATTTATGTCTAGAGTCCCTGAGTTTTCCCTTCTTTGAATTCTTGAAGTTCCCTTGCTATCTTGAATATTTGATTGCCACTCAAATTAACTTGATTCTCTTGACAGGTTATCTGATTCCATTAAGAGCACCATAAGCACCCTATAAGAGTGGTAAAAGGTAAGAGAGATTTGTGAGATCATTATTAGAAAAAAGTCAATAAAGAGTGCAAACACGAGTGAATTGTTACACAAGAATTGAGTGAAACATGCGAGAAAAGGGAGTGAGTTTCCTAACTTTCAATTTCTCATTGTTTTAATTCTTTATACAAGTTCTTGCAACAATGACAGGAAGTGAAAGTGAAGGTGAAGTTGATCTGACATTCATGATTAAAGCATTCCGTGATGAACTCAAAAATATCAGAAATGATATAGTTGACATGAAATCTGAGATACGTTGGAAAAAGTCTAGAAGTAGAACCAATGATGAAGAGGAGCACAAATCTGAAATGGGTTCCAACTTAAAAAACAATTCTTCCTCCAAGAAAGACAATGTTTTAGGAGGTATCAAGCTTAAAATTCCATCATTGCAAGGCAAAATGGATCCTGACTTATACCTTGAATGGGAGAGGAAAGTAGAGCTCGTGTTTGAATGTCATAACTACTCAGAAGAAAATAAAGTGAAACTCATAGCGATTGAGTTTACTAGTTATGCTAGTGTTTGGTGGGATAAATTATAGCGTACTAGATAGAGGAATGGTGAAGAACCCATCGACACACGGCATGACATGAAAACCATCATGCGTAAGAGGTATATCCCTTCCTGTTACCATCGTGATTTTAGTCCACAAAATTTCTTTTCATTGTGTACAAAATTGAGGGCATTTTAATCCAAAAATTTCAGATATTTACTTATCCAGATATATCCTAGACAAGTCTAGATAAATAAAGCTATTTTAGCAATATATTTTACTATTATTGGATACTAATTTTAACTATATTAGGATATAAAATTGCCAAATCCAAAAATTTCAGATATTTACTTATCCAGATATATTCTAGACTAATCTAGACAAATAAAGCTACTTTAGCAATATATTTTACTATTATTGGATACCAATTTTAACTATATTGAGATATAAAATTACCATAATATCTTATCTCAATTGGTCTAAATATGGGGCCCACATATCTTTTTCTTACTTATCTACCTTTGTCGGGCCCACAGTGCCCTTTATCTGAGCATTGTGTACTTTTTAACGTTTGGCACGAAATTTTTCTTCACATAAATTCCGTTAACCTTAAACCATTACACCATTGGGTTTAGCTCGTTGTGAGCTTTGTCTTGACATAAAATTTACATAATTTTGAAATTACCCTTAAGTTGGGGAAAAATGTAATTTTTAAAACTTTTTAGCACATAGTTGTAATTTTTCCAAGGGTTAAAATGCCAATATATATTTTTATGGGCAAAATTGTAATTTTTGAATTTATTTTTCTTGACCCCAAATTTGACCTTTTTGCCATTTTTAAATCTATACACAAATATCGGATTTTTCCATAATCCATTACATTTTAATTTATTTAAAATTTTAAGGATATTACATTAATAACTACCCACATCTTTATAACCGCCTACAAAAGGTGTCTCTTTGGTTCTTAAGGAGGACTTTTGTAGGCAACTATATGTATAATAACCTATAAAAGAAAAGTCTCCCTTTTCTTGGTAGTCTGATGGAAAGTGGTTTATGACCGCTAAGAAAAGCAAAAAAATAACTACCTAGAAAACTCATTTTTGTAGTAGTGAGCTTCTCCTTGTCTCTCTTATCCCTCAAATTTTAGTCCAAAAGGGGGAAGGGTCACTTATTTATGGAGTATAAGAATGCATCCCAACCATCCATTTTCATCAAGATCCAATGGTTCAAATCGATTGCTTCTAGGGTTTGGCTTCTAATGACATCATCCATGACATCATATAATAAATCATTATGACATAGTTTTTGCATCATAAATTGACTTAATATTTATGCATCATCCTTGTATCATTTTTTACATCATGGCTTACATAAACCTTACCTATATTTTGCATCACATATTTGCATAATATTTTTCCAAAATGAACATATAATTTACTTTAAGTCTAGACATTCTCTTGGCATTTTATGGTATCTGCTAATACCATTTGTCTATCAATATATATAGAAAACATACTAGATTGAGTTTGAGGTATCCCTAATGGGAGAAATCAATTTTTTTCTTGGATTGCAATTCAGACAATGTGATTATAGTATCTTCCTGAGTCAATTGAAATATCTGAAAGAATTGCTAAAGAAATCTGGAATAGAGAATGCTATGTCAGTGGGAACTTCAATGGCCATTGCTACAAAACTCAATATAGATGAAGGAGGAAAACCATTTGATATCACTCAATACAGAAGAATAATTGGTTCCTTGTTGTATCTAATGGCTAGTAGACCTAACATCATGTTTAGTATCTATATGTGTGCAAGGTTCCACTCATCTTCCAAGGAGTCCCATACAAGAGCTATGAAGAGAATATTCAAATATCTACTTGGAACACTTTAGATGTGACTTTGGTATCCAAAGGGTAATGTAGAGGAGCTTATTGAATATATTGATGCAGATTTCACTGGATCCAAGACTGATAGAAATAGCACAAGTGGTACGTGCAAATTTCTCGGAAGATCCTTAGTCTCATGGTTCAACAATAAGTAGAATACTGTATCTCTTTCCACTATAGAAGCTAATACATAGCTGCTAGAAGCTATTGTACTCAAATTCTTTGGATGAAACAATTGGAAGATCTTGGAATTGCGTTGATGGGAATACCTATCAAATGTGATAATCTCTGTGCCATTAACATCACAAAGAATCCAATAATGTATTCAAGGACAAAGCATATTAAGATTAGACACCATTTCATAAAGGATCATGCTCAAAAAAGAGAAATTATCTTAGAGTTTGTCCTAACAGAAGATTACCTAGCAGATATCCTAACCAAACCACTTTCAGAAGATAGATATGAAAAAAAACAAAAGAGAATTGGGAATGGTTAATCCCAATAAACTGTACGCAAGCTTCTATGTTAATCTCTTTATTTTTTGAGTTAATGTGTTAAATCTTATTCTAACTTACGTATTGGAGTGTGTATAAGATAGTTTGTAGGTATTCCTCATGAACTTATGTGATAAGAGATCAAAATAATGGAGTATTTCACACTTAGATAAGCAATTTCTATTGAAGAAATATGGAAATGTGAATTTTCAGCATCTGTTTGTATGGTTTATTCTTCATAATTTGTATTTCATTTGCCAATAGATGAACTTCCATACTTTATCTACCATATTGAGTGACTTTTCTTGCTCAAATTTTGAACTATGACCTCTTAATGGTCAACTTTTAGTGATTTATAAGCTATACCTGTGTTTCTGTCTGCTTGTAATCGTCTGTTGACCTCTTGAAGTATAGATTTTGACTATTTGTATGTGTATGTGCTATACCTTCATTAGATTTGGCATCAAACTTACCCAGATTCTCCTTTTCATTGTTGTGGATGAAGCACTTGCAGCCGAACACATGGAGATATGAGAGATTTGGCTTTCTTCCTTTGTACAGCTCATAAGGAGTCTTCCCAAGGATTGGTCTGATGTATGCTCTATTTATGATGTAGCTTATTGTGTTTACTGCATCAGCCCATAATACTAGAGAGAGTTCATTTTCATTCAGCATAGCTCTAGCCATCTCTCCAATTATTCTATTCTTCCTCTCTACTACTCCATTCTGTTGAGGAGTTCTTGGAGCTGAGAAGTTGTGATCAATTCCATGCTCATTATAATACTCCAGAAAATATGAGTTTGCAAACTCTCTTCCATGATCTGACCTGATAGACACAATGGAAATACCCTTCTCATTTTGCACTTTCTTGGGTAAGGTTACAAATGCATCAAAGGTATCACTTTTAGAGGAAAGAAATAAAGTCCATGTAAATCTAGAGTAATCATTCACAATTACAAGCACATGCAAATTTCCACCAATGCTTTTTACCCTAGATGGACCAATTAGATCCATATGCACTAGTTCTAGTAGTCTAGTTGTGGTGACTACATTTTTAGATTTAAAAGAAGATTTGGTTTGTTTTCCTCTTAGGCATGCATCACATTCTTTGTCTTTTTTAAAAGTAATTTTTGGTAGGCCAGTGACTAATTTATTTTTAACCAGTTTTGACAGTTAATTTATGTTAACATGAGCTAATCTTCTATGTCACAACCAACTATCATTATCCTGGCTAATCAAGCATACAGAATCTAAGGGAGGAAGTTCATCAAGATCAATAGTATAACAGTTACCATCCCTATGAGCTTTGAGGATTACTTTGTGATCACTTTTTCTAATGAACAAGCAAAACTTCGAGTCAAACAGTACCCAGTTTTCTTTGTCACACGTCTGACTCACACTTAGCAGATTGTGGTTGAGACTAATTACAAACAGCACCTCTTCAATGGATATTTCAGGATTCTTCCCCACAATGACAATGCCAACTATTTTCCCATACTGATCACCTCCAAAGGTCACCTTTCCTCCTTTCTTGTCTCTAAGGATGATGAACTTCTCCTTATCACCAGTCATATGGCTTGAGCAGGCACTGTCCATATACCATTTGTTGCTCTTTCTAACTTTAAGACAAACCTGCAAGATAAAGTTCATACTTTCCTTTTAGGTACCCAAATTTGCTTGGGTCCTTTTCTGTCAGTAGTTTTTTCCCTAGATACAGATGTACCTTTGGGAATCCGTTTAACCTTCCTGTCAAGTCCATTTTTCTTTAAAGCACATGAACTAGAAATATGTTCCTTCTTGTTACAAAAGTGACAGGTGGTAAAGGGACTGCTGGATTGAGAAGCAGGAAGAAAATAGTGCAGATAATATTTTTGTTTTGCATACCTTGGTTGATTATATGATTCAATATGATGTGACATATGATCTTTCTTTCTATTGCCACTATCATGCATAAAATGTCTCTTGTACACATTCTGATTTTTCTTCCTAATCTTTTCTTTTATAGCACAAGGATCATAGCTAAGTCCAACCTTTCCCTATGATATTCTTTGGCTTCCCATTAAAGCAAACAACATATCTTTACCTTTAGTAAGCCTAGACATGCTTTTCACTAGATATTCATTAGTTTGTTTTAGTTCAATGCATGATTTACAACAAGCAGATTCAACAATAGGTAGAGAAGCAATTTCAGAGATATTGCTTTGTGATTCTAGTTTGTTAATCTTTTTCTTAGCTTGATTCAATTCTTTAGTAACATTAACAAACTTATCATGCAGCTCATGAAATGCATCCAGTAATTCAGAATAGGAAGGTTCAGATTCATATACCTCATTTTCTTGATCACTGCTGTATGAGATTTCATCTTCTTCATAGGCAAGTGCCATCAGACAGATGTTGGCAATTTCATCTTCATCATCTTCTTCTTCTTCTGGGCTATTGCCCCATATTGATGAGATGTAAGCTCTTTTCTTCTTGCCTTTGTCTGTAGCTTTCTTTTCTTTCTCTTGCTTCTTGAGAAATTGTGGACAATCCCATTTGATATGTCCCTGCTTTTTGCACTCATACCAAGTGACAGGTTCTTTTGCTTCTCTCTTGCTATCTCCAGCTGCTCCTTTCTTGAAGATTTTCTTGTTTCTCTTCTTGCTATAGAATCTTCCAAATTTTCTAACCATCATGGCTAGGGTTTCTTCATCTAGCTCATCTCCATCGTCAGATTCTTCTTCTTTCTCCTCAGCAGCTTTCAGAGCAAGACCTTTCTTCTTTCTATCTTGTCCTGCTTCCTTGAGAGCCTTTATTTTTCCTTCATACTCCTCGAGGCTATCAAAAAGAGCTGTAACAGAAGCCATTGATTTTCCTCTGGCTTCCTCTATTGTTGTTACTTTAGGTTGCCATTCCAGAGGGAGAGCTCTGAGGATCTTTCTGACCTTTTTTGTTTGAGTGTACTCATTTTCCAGACTCTTTAGTTGATTCACAATGAGGGTTAATCTCTTCTATAGCTCTTTTACATTCTCTCCTTCAGCCATTCGAAAGCTTTCGTATTCACCTATGCATGTATTCAGTTTGTTTTCCCTACTCCAGTTGTTCCTTCATGAGCAATTTACAAGGCATCCCACATTTTCTTGGCAGTGGAGCATTGTGAGACCCTGTATATTTCGTCTTGATTCAAAGCACTGACCAAGCAGTATTTTGCCTTAAAGTTCAACAAGACTCTTCTTCTATCTTCCTCATTCCAATCAGCTTCTGGCTTCTCTTTGTACTTTCCATCATCTTCCAAAGCCATTGGGACAAAATCTCCTTTCTAAATGACTGACCAGATGTCCAGATTAATTGACTGGAGATAGATTTGCATCCTCATCTTCCAGTAACCATAGTATTCTCCACTGAAGCCAGGTGGTCTATTTGTGTTGTTGCCCTCTGGTAGCATGCTTTCTCCAAAGCCAGCCATTTTAATTCCCGGATTGTGAAATCCTTTGATTGGGAATCCGGACTCTGATACCACTTGTTAGATAAGCTGGTTTCCCAAGAAGGGGGTGAATTGGGGAGATTGAAAAGTTTCTGTAAAATGTCAAGAAAGTGAAGAAAGTAAAGTATGATGGTGAAACAGAGTATGAATGAGTAAACTATAAAAGTAGCAGTAGGGAAGAGAAGACTCAGATATTTATCCTGGTTCAGACTCTCCACTTGACCTACGTCCAGTCCTCAAGTCACTACTTGAGATTTTCCACTATTCTGCAAGAATTCAGTGGGCTTTTTGCAAATGCCTCAGTACAAAGTTGATGCTCTGTTTCTAGAGCTCACTCTTTCACTCTATGAACTCTTACTAAGTGTTTTCTAATCCCTTGTGATATCCCATTACAAGAAAATCTTTCTTCCAGATGAAGATAAGATTGTTTACAATGAATAAACTCTCTTAAACAGAGTGAATATGAAAGTTGGAGTACAAATATTGAAGTGTGAGAGTAAGAGACTTTGAGTAGATGATTTGGCAGAGTTTCAGTATATACAAAGTTAAAATCGTTACTCACAACTTCAAATGATGTTATATTTATAGATTTAGGTCTCAACTATATGTTAGAGACAAAATCTATCCGTTGGAGAAGTTATCCAATGGTTACTCTGAAAAACTATCCGTTAACCAACCGCATTTAATGCTTCTGACATTCTTAAATTTGAATTTCAGTTGGTCAATAGACGAATTTTGCAGAAACTGAAGACTAAAGACTTCAACGTTGAATATTCGAAGTTTGTCTGTCATGAAGTAAAATTCGAATTTTGATCTTTGAAAAATGTTTCTATATTGTGATATACGAATTTTCGTGTTTGAAGATGTCCTGTTAAGTGTGAACAGTACTTTCAATTTGCTACAATGCTTTCGAAATTTGAATTTTTAAACCCCAAAATTCGTCTGTCCGTAACTGGTTTATAAGGCACAGTAGTTCATCTAATTCGAAATTCGAATTTTCAAAGGGCAAAGTTCATCTGTCAGAGAGACCTCTTTTCAGACTTACTTCAAAATTCGAATTTATAAATACTATCATTCGTATGTCAACATATTATTATATCAGATTCATAAGCTTTATTTTTGAAATTTGAATTTTCATGTTCAAAGTTCGTTTGTAAGTGAGCAATTTTGAAGCCCAATTTAAACTTGGTTTCAGATGAACTTTGACATAATTTCAGACGAATTTCTTTAATTTTCATAAATTACATTTTGTCTGAAATTCGAATTTTCAAAATCCAAAGTTCGTCTGTTACTGAAGGCTCCTTTCAGATACTTATCAAAATTTGAATTTTCTCAAGTCAAAATTCGTCTATCAGAGAAACATCTTTTCAGACTTATTCATTTTCAATACTAAATTTGAATTTTCAAAGGCAAAGTTCGAATTTCCAAGATGACAGATCAGTATAAGCCTTTCAAACTTCGTCTGTTGGTGGGTGTTTTTCAAATATTCCATGATTTAACATAGAATCAAGGTTTTAAAACATCTTTTCACCAAATCAAAGTCTTTTACTCAAATCAAAATATTACTAAACATCCTACATCTATTTTTGCACCTATTTCTCCAGAATTTCTTCACTTGAAACCTTTTATGCACCATTGATATCTTTATTCCAAGCTCTTGAAGATTGGTTTGAAATCATCAAAACATTTGATTCAACAGACATTCAAAATTTGGAGGTTCAGTTCTTATAAGAGGATTTAATGTCTCATCAATTTGTGGAGTCTCAGCTTCAACATTCTTCCTTTTGAAATATGAATGAATTGTGTTTTTCATCTAAAAGAAAAGAAAGAAAAACTACAATAAGAGCCATACAAAGGAAAAACTTTATATTTAAAGGAATATAAGATTATTATAAAAAAAATATAGACTAAGTCTAATATATTTAATTGCCCACAAATAAACTTATGAATTTTTTAGATACTAATTACAAAATTAAAATACCCTTTCTAATTTAAAATTAAATCCTTCCTTTTGATTATTCCCAAAAAAAAATAAAATAATACATGCGAAAAGATTAATTGAGAAAGACGATATTCTTTTTCATTGTATTGTTTTGTTGTGATACTGTAAGATTAATTAAGGAGTAATTTAAAATTAATAACTCTACTAGGCAAAGATGAAAAAAAAGAAATTATTAATTTTAGTAAAATAATAATCTATTAATAACTCTTTTCCTAAATTGAAGTTTGTAATAAGTGATTTGTTCTTATGGTTGGTTTAATTGTTCAAGCAAATTAGTATTTAACAAAACAAGATGAAAGAGACAACATAGTACTTACCTTCTCCAAATCCCAAGTGGATAGTGGTCCCTTTCTCCTTGTGGCAACTTTTTGAACTCCCTCTTCAATTATCAACTATGAAGTATCAAATCTTCAATCCCTTACTCCTTTGTGGTCCCTTCCCTTGTGTGTGTGTGGAGTGAGTCCTGTGTGTGAGTGCCGCATGTGATGCTGCAACTTCTCTCTCTTTTTTTTCCTAATGTTGCATTGTTTACCTTTATAACCTAACAAACCCTATTTTTATTTGGTATTTTCTCTTGTGGGCTTTATATTATTTTTATTATGTATTTTATTTAGTCTTATTGTTGGGCTAATGACTAAATATGATTGTATGACAAATTTTGGGAGAGACCCAATTCAAAATCAACATATTTTTTATTTAAAAAAAAAATATATATATATATATATAGATATTTAAAAAAAATTGGGGGGAGAGGGGGGCGACGGCCCCCTCATTGTTAACCTGCGTCCGCCCGTGTATGGAACATCTATTTTATGAATATTATAGTGGAAACAAAAAAAAAATTCAACATATTATGCATACATGTTTAATCGCATATATGTTAAATTGTTTTTTAATATTTATTTTATATTTAAATAATGTTTTAATATATTTTTCTTCGATTATGTTGAACTAATAATTAAATCATTTATGAATATTTCATATATTTTGTGTTTTGTTTGATTTGGATTTGTGTATATTTTTCTTCGTGATGAATCAACATATTTTAATACTATTACTTTAATAACCTTCTTGTCCAGAAAAATATGAAAAAAAAAAATACAATCTTACCTCATATGATTTATATTCAATGAATTAACTCAAATTATACTTGTTCAGACATTGATCTCATTTAATGCTATTGAGTACTATGTTGCTATAATTATTATATCATATTGATACTCATTTTATCATATTTATACTTATTTTATTATATTCACATTTATATAATTTAATTATATATACAATTTTTTTTTATATTTTACACGTGTTTTGAATTCTAATTAAAGAAATAATAAATTGACTTCATCTCAAATGATTATGGAAACTTAAAATCCTTTATTACAATTTCACTAAAAGACAAGGAAAAACACAAGATGAATACCAACAAAAAATTCTTTAAAACAAAATTTTTAGAAGAAAATAATTTTAAATTAACTTTTAAAATAGTAGGTAATAACTTTCAAAGTCCCTGAATTAGATGAGATAAAAGGTTAACAAAATTTTTTTAGACTATTAAAAATTAAAAACTTCGAATATCTTCGTCATAAAGAGTTTATTGCACACTAACAAACTAAATCCATTTTAAAAAAAATACTGAGGAACAAAACAAGTCCTGAGGGGGAAAAAAAAGACATGTCAGTCTCATCAAAGCCCCAGCTCCCGGTCAACGTTGAAATAAAAATGTTAACCACGTCTCAGAAGATGTGTTTAAGGTAGGGAGGAACGACTCGTTGATGACGTGGCAATATATAGAACGTCCAATTATTTGTACGGTTCAGATTCCGATGAAGTGCAAGGATGAGCAGGAAAGCTCCACGTTGGGAATCCGGATCCTATCCTAATCTGCTTCTCGCGGCAACTGGCATCGCAATTCTCTGGCGTACTCTGCTCCTCTCACTCTTCATCTCTTCTTCTCTCGCTGCCGTGAGTCTCTTCTCCGGTCTGGCATTTGTTCAGGAATCTTCATCTCTCCTCTTACGGTGGTCTCTTCATCTCTTCTTCTCGTTGCAGCAAGGCGTTCAGGGTCTTCAGGAATCACCAGCAATATCCAGGTGAGTTGTTTCTTGTCTCACTACCTGTTGGAGATTATTTGTATTATCAGCTCCCAGAATTTGTTCTGTAGCTATAATTACAAAATCTGGTGAAGTTAATTTGGGTTCAGTCTTGAAAAGCAAAGAATTTGGGCTTTTGGACTGAAAACTAGATAGATAAGAGAAGATATTTGACTCTTTTTCTAACCCGTTATTACAGTATATATGTAACCTCAACATTTTTCTTCACATTATAACTCTTTCTTGTTTTAAATGACTAGAATAAGCATTTATTGAGAAATGGGTTTATCCGCGGGGTTCATATCATTTTCTTCTTGTACAATTGGAAGGTTTTGGCCACAAATAAGTAAAAGAAGCAAAGACAAAATCAGCATTCGGAGCACTCCCAAATGGGTAAGTACTCCGATGCTCATATTTGCCAATGTTTGAATCGATTGTTAACTTCCCGGCGAGATCTTCCGGTCACAATTACCAATGACCGGCTCAAAACTGGAGAACAGTTTGTGCATGAAGTAGTAGCTCTGGCTTACGGCCTTCAAGATATTGGAATCAAAGCCGGCGACGCAGTCGCAATCTGTGCTTACAACGGGTATGTTTTTTACTTTTTTTTAAAACAAAAAATATAAAATTACCATTTTAAAAATAATTTTCATATTCCTTATTACTTTAGATTTGATTGCACTTGTTAGATATGAAAAAAAAAATCTGAAACAAAATGGAGCAAATAAAGAAAATAAAATTAAACACTTTTTCCTCAAAATATCTAGTTAAGCCCATACTTTATTACCGTGCAATTTAGTACATCATTTTTTTTTTGGAAAATTGTGTTTTGGGACCAGAAAATGAACATATTTGGCTTTTGGGATCAAAGATGATCTTTTTGGGGTGAGAATCGAATTTTTTGAATTTATAATCAATTTTTTTTAGAAAGAATTAATTTGGTCCCAAAAACCAAATATATTATTTTTTGTCCCAAAACACAATTTCCCCCCTTTTTTTTTCCTTTTTTCAATTGCTTAACTATGCAGATTTTTCTTTTAATATAAAAATTCAAGTTTTTTTTCATTTAACTTTAAAAAATACCTACAACTTAAATTATCTTGATTAAATAGCAAGCAATGTTTTTTTTTTTAATTTTACGTATACAACTTTAGAACGTTTGTATATTAATGTTATTTATTTGTGCTTCTTAACCGGGTGCATTTGGCTGCGCATTATGTATTAGAACCTGTTGAATAAGTTGGTTGTTGGCAATTCTTTGACCAGTATATGTGTAGCAGCACATATTTTGTTGCAGATAAAAGCATCTGTGCTTAACATTGAGCTTTTGACTTGCATTTTTCAACAAGATTGTTTATATATGTTTGGGTGTCTACCTAATAGGAATCACTCTAATGGAAACATTACATTCGTATGAAGGTCAGCGATGTGATTATATGATCAAAATCCATTGTTGTAAGATATTTCTTTGACTTGATCGGTATGTGATATATGATAAGGCATTAGAAGTTTTAAGTTGCACTGTTTCATTTCAAGATAATGATGAGTTGAATAAAATAAAAAGAACACACCAAAAAAGTTGCTCTTTTTCATGAAGAGCATTTCTGGATTTCTAGATTCTATCCTTCTTACTTTAGGTTTTCTAGCGTATATATAATTTTCCCTTTTTCATGAAGCTGGCAGAAAAAAAGGATGACTGATTTGCCTTATGAACACATCATATCCTATGCAATGTCTATTGATTTCTATTCCCTATTATGCTTTTACAATTTTTTTTCCTCTCAGTGATTTGTATCTGGAGTGGTTATTAGCTATTGCATTTGTCGGCGGAATTGCTTCTCCCCTGAACTATCGATGGGTGAGTAGATTTTCTATGGACTTGATTGCTCCGTATATATGAGTGATGATTATGAATTATCCTTGACTTGATTTTCTTTCTTGTTGACTTGAAAACATTATGAAGTCATCCTCCTGCCCTGATGACATTTTAATGCTATAGTTGAAATTAATTACATTTCAATTTGTATGAAAATACGGAATTGCCTTTTATCTGAAGTAGATTAATCTGGTCATATATGTAAATTTTAATTTCATGATCATCAAGTGAGAAACAAATTTCAATATGTAGTTGCATCTATTTATTTCTTAAGTTTTCCTTCTGAGGACTGGGGAATTGATGAAAGAGAGGAAGAAGTATGACTCACATTTTTTTTTTCAACTACAAGCGGGTGTAGGAGAAATTTAAAATGGAGATGGCACAGCCCAAGAAGGGAGCTGCATTGTTCACAACTTGTCACATATAAATGAATATGACTGTAATGCAGGAGATTTGAGTGACAAGAAGCAACTTGGATTTGGATTCCCTCATTTGCTTAATTGTTCAAGTGAGGAGAGAGATAAAGATAGATGTGGGGTCCACCTATCAATGTGAGTCCCATGTGGGTCCACACTATTTCTGCCTCTCTCCTCACTTCAGCAATTGAGCAACTGAGGGGATCCAAGTCGAAGGAGCTCTAACATTTTGTTTGGATGGTCATTTCTTGTCTCTGTGAAACCATATAGTGCATAAATTAATTTTATACTCCATCAACTTTACTTGGTCAGTGCCCTTTTCCATAAGGCATGTCACCAACTATTGCTAATTTCATGCTTTACATCGATTTTGCCTATTAATTTTCCTCACCATCAGAGCATTCAAGAGGCAAAATTAGCAATTACCTCAGTGAGGCCAGTGATGTTGGTGACAGATGAGAGTTGTTACACGTGGTTCTTAAGCCTCCAGAAAAATGATATTCCATCTCTGAGGTGGCATGTCTTTCTGGGCTCCCCGTCCTCAGATTTTAGCAAGAAGTGGAATGGTAGGAATATTGCTGAAAATTTTGAGATCGGTGTAAAAGTTTGCCATATGAAGCATTTGGATTGAATAAGCTTTCATAACATGGTGTTTTACTATTTGGCAGTACTAACTCCAGGAATGCTAAAGAAGCATCTCACAAAGCTTCCAGCATTTCATCACTCCTGGGCTCCCGAAGGCGCTGTCATAATATGCTTCACTTCAGGTTCAAGTCTTATTGTTGCTTTTCTAGAGTACCCTATTATGTGCTTGTGGTTTGTAAACAAGCAACTGGAAATTTGATGGTGATTGAAACAAATCCTCAAGGCTATCAGCAGAAAAGTGTTGAGACCACTTTGTTTAATTATGGATGAAACATTCTGCTGCCAGGATTGCAAGATTTGTAGATACAGAGGACCTTTACTGATGGAATCAATATGACGCATGGAAATAAGTTGTTCTCAATCTATTCAAGGGAAAAAAAAATTCCTAGCAAGCAATAATTTCTATTCTATGGTAACGTAAAGAACATTGGTTTTTTCATTATGGAAGCATAACATAAGCATTGGCTTGCTAGGTTGAGAATATTGATTTAAGTGATTTTTTCATAATGAAATTTAGATGACTGATCAGACCAACTTAAGCAAAAAATTAAGAACCAGAAATTATGGACTATATTATTACTGCACATATTACAACATATATATATTGCTCTGAGAATTTACAAGCTTTATAGTATTTATCTTATTTTGTTCTCGACTTAAGGAACTACGGGAAAGCCTAAGGGAGTCACCCTAAGCCATGCAGCTCTGATCATACAATCCCTAGCAAAGATTGCCATTGTTGGCTACAGTGAGGATGATGTATGCCCTCTCTTTGTGACATGCATTTGTTTTGTTTAGTATGTAAAATCATACCATTATCTGAACTGAAGGCAGTTCATGTTATGATTTTAAATATTATTGATTTAGGTGGTGTTTGGTTTGACAAATGAAACATACAATCGGTGTTTTATCAAACTAGACGTGAGATTCTCATGGGTTTTTTTGGAAGGAATGAGACATCAACTAAAGTGATGTGATCTTAGCACACCCTAATAACTTGAATGGAAGCGTCTGGGATAACAATATATCAAGATGATAGTGTACCAAACACCTCTTTATATGATAATTCAAGCTGAAACAGTTAAAGGAAGATTAAGTTTTCCCTGTTTTCTCACTTTCTTTTGTAACAGATCTATTTGCATACTGCCCCATTGTGCCATATTGGTGGATTGTCATCAGCAATGGCCATGCTAATGGTCGGTGGTTGCCATGTCTTGATGCCAAAGTTTGATGCTAAATCAGCTGTTGATGCCATAGAGCAATATACTGTCACATCTCTAATCACAGTCCCTGCAATAATGGCTGATATGGTGTTTTTAATTAGGTATTCTGATTGACACGCATGTGCGGAGAATCACTATTGAGTTTTTTTTTTTTAAATCTAACTATTAATATTTATATAACAATGCTGCACTCACCTTTCTATCATTTATATTCTGTAATAAAAATACTAATTTAACTAATAATAACAAGGGAAACTATATATAACCCCCTAAACTAGAGCTAAATTACAACTCTAGTACTGAATCTTAAGTGAAAACTATACATATAAGCTAAAACTAATGTCTAAAAGTCAAGTGGTTGTCGCATAATACTTTATGTATCGGTTGTCTTTTTGAATTTATCCCTTGCTTAGTGTACCATGTGACAATAATGTGACTTTCTGACACTAAGTAATATGTAACATTTTCACTTTTTGTGATATTTTAAGAGCGCAAAGTTGAAGTTTTATTAGCCAAAAATGAAGTGTGAAGTTTTCGAGTTTATAAACCAATGTTGTAATTTATAATTCAAGTTATATGTAATTTTCTTGATGATAATGATGATGATCACACTAATTATGATCATGATCATAATAATCGTTCCACAGGTTCAAGGTACTGTGCATAGTTGAATTTTATAAGAATTTGCTTGATGTCACAGCTTCTCTGCTTGAATGTTGCTATTTGCAGAGCTTGGGTTTCGACCAAGCAATATAATATAGCCTTGCGCCTCCATTGTTTAATACATATTATACCGTTGGTCTTGTTTTTCTTTTGGTTAGGGACTATGAGACCTGGAAAGGGGGTGAATCTGTGAAGAAAATACTAAACGGAGGTGGGAGCCTCTCAAATGAGCTCATCATGTACTGCAGTACGTTCTTCCCTAGAGCTAAGCTTATCTCAGCTTATGGTAGGTCTCTCCGGCTCTTTCTTTTTTTTTTCCTGCACCATAATTTCTCTGAACGGCTTTCTCTCAGGAAGATTTTATTTTGAGACCTAGAAGATCAGAAGAAAAATATTGACAATTTAAAAAGCAAAAATCAGAAGCAACTGGATATTTAATGTTAGCAGATATTTGAATGTAGGAAGCAATTTCAGGTCAGTGCATCACTAATGTTGGCGTTTATTTTATTCTTCAAACTGTGACTAAGAAAATCTATGCAGAAGAAAATAAATTAGACAGAAATGAAAAGAAGAGATATAGAATTATGGGAGAAAGGAGATGAGCAGACAAAAATGAAAGACAGCAATAGATCTTCATTCTTTTGATGTTGAATTCAAATCGTGGAAGACTTAATATCAAGTGATAGAAGCCTAACCTCCCTCCAAAAGCTATTTCATGAGGTCAAAGAGCCCGAAGAACAGATAAATGCCGCCCGGATTTTATACTTCCAATATGGGACTCAAGTCCTGCACTTGAAAACTGATTGGCTAATGAACTAATATCTCTTTATTATCAACATACCCTGATCTGTTGGCTTTTGTCATATTTCATTTTTAAGTTATTTATTAAAGTTGGGCATTAGGCTACCCAGCAGAAGTCTGACTAACTGTAGTCTGGCTTGAAATCCTTCTGATGTGGTGAAAAGAACAAAGAAACAGAAACATGCTGAAAGAAAATTGAGTTCAATATATCAGTTATCAAATATACTTGTGTTATATTCCCAAATGACTTGTGGCCTTCTGATAGGCAACTTCAATAAGAAGGTCCTAATGATACCATGCATTATAATCCTACACAAATACTAGAGATATGTCAATGCCTTTAGTCCAATCCCTTGTCATAAATCCATTTTATCAAATGCAAAACTTAATCCCCCAATTAAATTAAAATATTGAATTGTAAATATATTAGCAACTCCATCTTCTCATCCACCATTGCTTTCTCCTTCAAGCTTTGCTTAAATTCTATAGTAAAGCTACCAATCTATCTTGGACCTAATTAGGGCCTGTTTAGTTCTTGGAATGACCAGGAATGAACTGGAATAGAATAGTTGGGAATGGAATGATGATCATTATAAGTTTGTTTGATATGATATTAAAAAGATATATATATTTTTTTAAATAAAATTGATTAAATAAAAACAAATATAAATGAACTAAAATGATCTGTTTGATTCAATTTCTAAGGGGTTTGGAAATGAGATTTTGGATCCTACTCCAAACATTTAATTGTTTGGCTGTACAATGAAGTGGGAATCTAGACTCATATGGAATGAGGACAGCAAAAAATAAAGAATGATGATTACTATCTTAACTTCTATCTTTCTTCATTTTCACTTTCAAGAATTTTTTTGTGAATCAAATTATCCTCCTCTACAAACCTCCTCTTCTTCACCTTCATCCCTCTCTTTCACCCCCAACTTCCTCTCCTCCACCAACCTCCTCTCTTCCTCCACTAATACCATAATCAAAACTGATTTTGATAACATCTAGTTTCATTTTCGATTTTTTTAGTCGATCTATTCCATTTCCGATCATTCCAAGAACCAAATGGGCCCTTAGCTTGCTTTAGGAATGTATGAAAATCGGTACTCCATAGCATGATGAATGAGAAGCTTTTCCAAATATGCGATTCAATCAATAAATAGATTTTATTTTAGGCTGCAGTGAATACATCTATAGTTTCTTTGACCAATACACTCAAAAGCTTCTCATTTTTCTCCCTTTTAGTATTTTACTGAATGCAAAGTTAACAAATGATTTGAATATACGACTCTTTCCATATTTCTTTAGTTCTTATCCATATAACAAATGGAAGTTCTTACTGGTCTTTTTCTTTCTGTCTGTAATCTGATTCATTTTTCAAAGGGATGACTGAGACTTGCTCTTCACTAACATTCCTGACCCTCTACAACCCGACTCAAGAAACCATTGGACGGTCCTTTCTGATAGCTGTAAATGGAAGATCCAATAACATTGGTTACTCTCAAGGTGTTTGTGTTGGCAAGGCTGCTCCCTATGTAGAACTCAGAATATGTGCAGATGGCTCTGGTCATGTTGGGAGAATTTTAACTAGAGGACCACATGTAATGCTCCGGTATTGGGATCAAACTCCGACAAACCCATTAGATCCCTCGAATGAAGGCTGGCTTGACACAGGTGACATTGGATCAATTGATCACAATGGTAATTTGTGGCTCCTTGGACGAACAAATGGTCGGATCAAGAGTGGTGGGGAGACCATCTATCCTGAAGAGGTAGAAGCAGTAATAATAAACCTATCTGGCTTGAGATCAAGGAAGGAAAATTAAATCCAAAGGGTTTCATATTTAAGTTTCATCTTTCAAAAGAGACACAAGTAGACCAAAACAAGTATTTATGTGAATGACATTGGTACATTTCATATATAAATTTTACATTTTGCTGATATGAGTTATGCATTCTCACAATATGAAGATAGAACATGATTAACCAGCCCGGATAATAGAACAACACTTGCATTTAGTAGTGATGAAATTATAAATGTTTAAACTATGGGAACCAACAAAGTAATTAAACTAAATTAATTCCCTCTTTATCAATTCATTGTTTTACTTGCTTTTGGGGTCTTTTGAAGTTCCATTGAAGTTTAAAATATACTCTTTATTTCAAATAGATTGAAGCAATTCTGTTGGAACATTCTGGAATTGCTGGTGTGGTAATTGTCGGAATTCCTGAGGCTCGCCTGACAGAGATGGTCGTTGCATGTATCCAACCAAGAGAAGATTGGCAATGGTCAGACCAGTTTGTTTCAGAAGATCGTCACTTATCTCCAGAGCATCTTCGGCAATATTGTATCAAACGGAATTTAAGCAGGTATTTTTTTTATGTCCCTTTCTAAATCCTTATCTCTTTGTGTATTATTAGTAAATTCGTTTATTTTTCTATGAAATTAATATTGTCAATGTCAATTTTGAGAGAAACTGGGAGGATCCACAGCACTCTTTTTGCATGGAGGGGAGATAACCCGGATCCTCTTCAATCGTGCAATCTTTGCAACTAGAAAAACATGAACATGGTAGTGGGTCCCATTTGACAGGTGAGACCCGCCATTGTGTCTATCTCTTTCTAGTTACGCAACTTGTATGGTTGGACAGGATCTTAATTATTACAGGGTGAGGGGAGAAAGCATATAGTTTAAGTGAGTATTTCTTTTCAACTTTGATTTCAGGTTTAAGATACCAAAGATGTTTATTTTCTGGAGGAAGCCTTTTCCACTCACTACTACTGGAAAAATAAGAAGAGACCATCTCCGAAAGGAACTCATGCATCAACTTTATTCTTTGCATAGTAACATTTGAATATCTCAACTGATCAGATTAACTAAAAGATTCTGTACGCATTCATTTTTTCTGATTCATTTCAATTCGGTATTTTTTTCTATTTTTTATATCAACAAATTTGCCTAGACCCGTGACACTTTGTGCAAAACACGTAGTAATTAATGGAAAGGTGGACTTTGGGAAGCGAGAGATTAAGAAAGTGACCCAGAGGGAAGATGCAGCATTTATTACAGATAATTGGGGATGAGATCCCTATTTGACGTGTTAGCTTGTATGCAACTATTAGTTTGGATGTCTTGCATATTTTTTGAGATGAATAAAGAAAATATATAGTATGTAGATTGTTTATGAGTAAATAAGAAGAAGCAAAATGAAGTAGAAAATAGATTAATGTATGAAAAAGAAAAAATGGGACTGATCAAAAGAAAGAACTGAAATAATACCGCAAGAAATGTTGCCCCTTGCATGTCAACTTCGGTTTCAACCTTCCTATGAGTTTCTTTCTATATTTGGGATCACAAACTCTTCTATAGATCTAATGAAAAGTTTAAAAAACTAAAATATCATACACTCTTATATAGAAATAAAGACAAATCTGTAGAGAATATGGTCTATAGAGAAGCTAAGGACGATTTGACATTTAACATGATTATGAAAAGATTTTAGAACACAATTTTGTTATTTTATTTTTGTTTAGAATAAAATCTCTAGATTTCATGACATTTTTGTGAAAAATATATATCATCTGGGAGGAACTTTGCTCAGAACACACCAACCACTGAAAATGGCATTCCATATCTTTTATGTGTCGGGGGAATTTGTTGGCAATTTGAGCGATATGCTGTAAGAAAAGAGAAAATTTTATTAGGATACTACATTCTATAAATTATTTATCAGAATGCTACAGGCTTTGGTTCTCAACTTTTTCTGACACACAAACCATAATGCACAACTACAATTAGTGTACACTAATTTTTTTCTTAAAATTTTTGTACAAATAGAGTGGCCCCCTCACCCAGCACCCCCCCCCCCTTTCCACTGCCATCCCCGAAGTCCCCTGTCCCCATTAATATATATTAATATGATGATAATATACTATATATATTATATGTAAAGTATATTGTTTGTCTCCAAAAAATATATATTGTATATAATGTTATATATAATATTTATAAAAAATATACATATAATAAATATAATTCCAAACTTTAATTAAGAAGTTTTTTCAAATATACTCAATTTAATATTTTTGTTTAACTAATATTTATAATATATATAGGAATTTGGCCTCTCAATTTAGCCATTATTTTAATTATTTAATATTTTTCAATTTAAACTTAAATTCCATTTAATCAATTAGTTTATATTGAAAAATAACATGACTTACATAAAGATGAAAATTTTAATATTAAAATTAATAAATAAATAATATACTTAATTAATAATATTAGTTATTACTCAATTCTTTCGTAAGTAATAGATGCATATATATTATCATTATTTTTCATTAAATTATTAAATATCTAAAATTATTTAGAACATTTGTTAGAATTTATGGACGGGTGTAAGTATAATGATATATATTATTGTAATATGCTAATACATATCATGTATATTATTTATAATATTTATATATACCCTAAATTTCATGATTTTTTTGTCAAATAAATTTATGAGATTGGACAAAATTTCATGGTATATATATATATATATATATATATCTACTCATGTGACAAAGCCCTCTTTTTTTCAAAAATATATTTTCATGTTCAATTTATTTTTGATTTACTTTTAGTTACACTCAATTTACAATTTTAATTTATATTATATTCATATGTCAATAAATATTAGTTTAATTAGTTACAACACAACTCATATTGTGTGGGTTCAAAATTTGTTGCTAATATGAAAACATTGTTGGTGAGTTGTCCTAATCTTAATGGTCCCTAGGATTCAACTCAAACTTTTATTCATCAAAAAATATTTTAAGGGAGAATTAGGAAAAAAGAAAAAAAGAAAATAAAAAATATTTGAAAATTAAGACCAAAATTCATCTTGTTTTGAAGTCAGGATAGAATTTGTTTAAATTAGAATAAAAAATTTTCTAGTCAAAACAAGATTTTTTTGTACTAACAGAATAGAATATTTTCAAGTGAGGATAGAAGATAAAATTTTTGCCAAATTTAGTACCAAAAACCAAATATTTTGATTTCTTGAGACCAAAACCCAATTTTCCTTATTTTAATGACCTTGATAAATTCAATAAAAATAATGCGATCAACATTATGATAAAAAATTAAATATTAAAATTAATAAATATGTGATATATCTACTGAATAATACGCATTATTATTCAACTTTTTCATAATTACGATATAATATATACAATGATTACATAAATTATAACAAATGTTCTAAATGATTTTAAATATTTAATGTAAAAATGATACTATATATATATATATATATTCACATCTCATACTCACAAAAGAATTGATTACTAACTTATATTATTGAGTATATGTGATTTATTTATTAATTTTAATATTATATTTTCATATTTATTTGCATCTCATTATTGTTTACTGGAAACTAATTGATTAAAAGAGACTATAAACAAATTAAATGATTAAAATTACGGCTAAATTGAGAGTCAGCAATCAAATATATATAAGAAATATTGGTCAAGCAAAAAAATTAAATTGAGTATAATTATTTAAAATTCCCGGGTCTCTGATCACCATTATTCTATCCAAAAGTGAACAAAATCCATCAAGATTATATTTGCTTTGCTATTTCAAAAGAGCTAGCATACACTAAATTTGTCTGATTTGTAAGTTTCTACTATCTAAAAATGTAGGAGCTCTCACTCAACTACTCTTATAATCTTGATGGAGAAAAAGTCTGTTTTGCAATATGATTATGTCAGAGACTCTGTTGAACCACTAATTGAAGAGTACAAACCTCATGAAATTACTTCATTGTAGTAAGTCGTCACTTAGAAAATTTTGCTTCAAGGAATATTGAAGATTTTTTTTTTGAAAAAAACACTTTTTTTATATGGATACATAACAAACAGAAATAAAAAACTTAATACTTACACCATTTTTTTGGGGGTGGGGATAGTTGATGAATGCACTATTGTGTTAACTTAAAATGCTATATATTCATAATGGTCGAATCAAATGGAAGGGATTTATCCCCTAAATAATAACTGAAAATTACAAATTGCAAATTGAATTGTTCATTCCATAAAACACGACCTTTTGGCAATTAGCACTGCTTGATTATTATGCTTGTTGGAATGTGTTTTTACCTTTTTTGTACAAGGTAAATTATTCTCCTGTTTTATTTTTAAGCTATATGATTTTTCATCATAAAATATGTGCAAAACTCTCTTGAAGTACAATTTTTTATTGAAAATATAACTTAAAAATAAATTATAAATGCGTATTTGATAAATTATAAATTTAAGTTATTATAAATTGAGAAATTGACTATTTCATATTGATAAATGCGTATTACACTCATCTCCTACTCTAAGAAAATATTTCAACACTTTTCAATTTTTATAAAGGATACTGTAATTTTTAAGGGTCATATAATGTAAACATCTTTTGGAAGATGAAACACCTATTTGTGTTACTACTTATCATACACATGCAATGAAGTCGTATGATTGTTATTAGAAATAATTATGGTTGGCCCAAAAAAGTAATAGAAATAATGATAAGCCACTTAATGTGCGCAGATCCAAGCATATTTGGTTTTTCTCTGTTTGGTTCAACCAGAGATTTGGAGAGGAAGATATTTAAGGAAATTTTAATGAAGAGGATTGGCGGGGAAGAGGTTTGAGGGATTTTAAAATTCTCTTGTTTGGTGGAATTAGAGGGGAGGGAATTGGAAGGATTTAAATGAAATCTTATTTGGCTTAGTAGGGGATTGAATGAGATTGGAGAGGATTGAATTATAATTACTTAACTCTCTCCAAAAAAACCCCAATTTTGGGAAAATTTATAAAGGGTTGGGGGAGGGGATTGAAGGGGATTAAATTTCCCCCAATCCCTTCCAATTTTTTAGTCAAATAAGGGGAAGGGATTTAATCCTCTCCTATTCCCTCCCATCCTTTTAAAAAATATCTAACCAAACATAATCTTAGTGTCAAGGATATTTCTTAATCAACAGTTGAAACCTAATTTTTTTGAGGCATATAAATTACTATAATAGGTTTTACTTCTTCCAAATACACAATCAGAAATCAGAAATTGAATTTGAGATAGCATATTTAAGGGACCCAAATATTTGATTTTTTATTAAAAAAAAAATCTTAGTTATGAGTTCTTATTTTGAAAGTCCTTAAATGGATCCTAAGAGACTGGACTTTAAAGATCGGTTACAAACAGTCCAAGGGAAACCAACAGGTCTGCGGATGCATTCACAGGGAAACCAACTCCCACTGTTGTCCTCTTTGTTATTCATTTGGGCCTTAGCCCTCTCTCTTGTTTCACCCAACAAAAAAAACTAACAACTGAACTGATTATATATTTTGCAAATCATTTTTGTTGATTCTTTTTCTTTATACTTTTTTTTAAAAACAATTATATTATTATACATTTGGCTATGATATGTTAGCCCCAAGGTTTCATATTAAATATTTTGATGATAATAAAAATTAAATTTTAAATAATATTAACAAAATTAATTATTGAGTTAAATGTATTAAAGTTTTTCTTGAGCTTAATTACATCTATTGTGAGATATTTTATAAGAAGAAAACTAATGTATAAGAAAATGGGCTGTCGAGTTAGTGGGCCTTGTAAGCGTGAGTCCAAAATTAAGGCACATGGAGTCATGGATTGCAGAGCATGTTTTATGGGCTACAAAACCCTAGAATCTTTATGCAGAAAAGAAAATTAGATATCCAGATATTTTCACAAAGAAACACCATCCTGTCATGTGTTGCAAAAAGATTGCCTTACGTGTCCCTTTTACAAAAAGCAAATTTCGATATTGTTTTCTATTAGTCAAAGAACGAGAAAAGCAATTGATAAAATTTAAAATATATATGTATGTATATTAAAAGTGATTTGTTTCTTCTCTACTGTTGCCTTTCTCCTCTTGTCCATGATAAAAAAAAAAGGGTAAAGTTCCTTTGCCTCTCCTGAAGCATAAAAGCAAATCTTGGATTCATTTGCTATTACTCATTTACCCATTAAATGCCTAAAGCAATTTCGTTCCTGGAAGCAAGCGGCACAAGTTTTGTAAATTTGTTATGGAAATAACAAAAGGAAAGGTATTGCAACGGAGGCAGTCCATCTATCTCACAATGGAAGAAAAAATTCACATTTTATCTCCATCTCCAACAGCTTTCTTCCACTTCATAAGAGAACAGATATGGAAAATTTTTATGGAGAAGAATCCTGAAGATATGCTAACATCGGCTATTTCATTGAAGAAGCTTCAACAGGCAAAATTCAAAGCAATATAAAAAAGGAGCAAGAAGAAAAGAAGAATAGGTGTGAAGGAGGAAAATTTCAGAGCTATTTTGTTGTAATACTCTTCCTTTATTTCTTTCATTTGTTGCTGCACTTAATCTTTGTTTTTATTTGTCTATTGAGAGCTTAAAATTCTGAGTTTGAGCTATCTTGTAGTTTCCTTTTGTATAAAGATTTTATCTATCAGATTGTAAAAGTGAGGAATTAAGTTCTGTGTGAACTTGAGAAAATTTTGAAGTTATTGGTGAGCTTGAAAACCATCCGAATAAGTTTTACGTGAGCTTGGTAAAACTTGAAAACTTGAGGTTGATGGTGAGTTTGGAAACTAGCCTTATAATTGTTTGATTGATAGTGAAGACAATCCCTTGAGGTTCAAGGGAACTAAACGTAGATCAAAGAGGGTCAAACTAGGATAATTACTTTGTGTGATCTTTCTATCCCTTCTCTTTCTTCTCTGTCTTTGTCAACAAACCATTTGAAATTCCTGGACTTTTTTAGAATAAGTCCAAGTCAAATAGCAATGATTCAAAGCACTTCTTTTTACACTATTTCTGAAACCCAAGGACTCAATCATATGGATATGTAAAATATAGGATTTCTAATCCTAACAAGAAAAGGAGGGAAACAAATACTCAATTTCAAGTGAGTATAACAGAATCCCATACTCAATCTCATAGATACATATAGAATTATGTGGAAAGCCGTATTTGATGAAAGTTATATGTACGGCTTGAAAGAAGATCTTTCATATCTTTGGAGATCCACCTACAATATGGGGTCAAAAAGTCAAAACAAATTATTTTAGCCCTTATAAAAAGAAAACGGATTCTTGAATTCCTTTCACGCTCATGTCACGTTGAAGTATTGTAGAAAAAAAAACCGCAAAATCCAATTCAATTTATCATAATCGATTAGTTAACATATTGGTTAACTATAATCTGAAAAGTATTATAAAAGAGATTCTATTTCTAAAATAAAAAATAAAAAAACTACCACTATCAAATCTTTTATTTATATTTGGATTAAGAAAAATATGTGAATTGAATGAAATTAAAAAAGATTCAACAATCAGTAAGAGTAATCCAATGATTTACGAATCCACCATTCCAATTCAATCTATTAATTGGACAAATTGTTCATTGACAGAAAAAAAAATAAAAGATCTAAATGTTAGAACAAAGAAAATCATAAAACAAATAGAAAAATTTTAAAAAGACAATAAAAAGGGTTTAGTGAGAAATATTTGTTCTAAGAAAACAACTTATGATGATAAAAGATTAGAATTACAAAAAAATATTTTGCAGATATTTCAAAGAAGAAATGTTCAATTAGCCTGTAAATCACATTATTGATTTAATTTCTAATTATGTTAATTCTAACTTAAGCTAATTTCCATCTGCAATATTTTAGTTTTTATGGTTATAGTTTTTAGCATATTAATTTGATAAAGTGAATTAACTTAGAAATTAATTTTTTGTAGCTAAATAACTTTGACATGTATTAAGTTAAATAATTATTTTTCAGAACATTTTAAACTTTGGAATTAATTATATTAATATTTGAAAAATTGCAAAAATGCCTATTCACCCTCCCTTTAGGTGTATTTTCATCATATGGCTTTGATCTCAATCTCATAGTATAAGTATCCTTAAAAATGATTGATAATAATTGGAAATAAAATTTTAAAAAAAATTAACATAATTATTATGTTAACTTTTTTCTAAAAGTTTTAGCCCCCTTCAATGTTACTTTTGGCTCCGCCCCTAACCTAATAAAAATTCTGGTGGTAAGGATAAGAAATGTGGACTTTCAAGGATTTAAAGTTTAAAAAGGTAATGAAAAAAACATAAATAAAGCATAACCACTTATTTTTCTTTTTCGAAGCATAAAGAGAAGGTAAAAGATAGCCAATGATGCAAAGTTTGAAATTAAAAACTGAATTATTCAACCAATGAGGCATCAGCCAATGTTTAACTAATTAAAAATTTTCTAAAAATGATAATCTTAGAGGCGGTCGATATCTAAAACTTCCAAATTTCAAAATTTGACCACCAAACATCACTTGATTATCATAAAAAATATGCATAAACTCTCTTGCAGTTAAAATTTGTTTAAAATAATTTTTAAAATGATCAATTTTTCATTAAAAACTTAAGTTTAAAAATTGTAATTGTCTTGTTTTTTAATGTTATTATTATCATATTGTGTAAATTATAAATTAAATTTTTAATTGATAGTTTTACTATTTTATATTGATAAATTCATGTTTAATATTTTTATTTATGTAAACAATAAAATGTGGATATTTTGATTGAAATGTTTGATTGGCTTTTGATTTTTTAGTGTAAGAAAAAACAAAACAACACATATTTTGAATTTTTGAGAGAGCTTAATAATTTTTAAGGGTCATACAATTAAGGCATCTTTGAGAGGATGAGAGGGTTTTTTTTTTTATAAGCACCAAAGTTATCTTCTAGCTAATAGATGAAGATTATCGAAATGAGTTTTGTAAAAAAATAATTAAAAAAAATGCCCTAGGCTACATTAGAAGGACAGCACTTGGGATGGATAAGCAAAAGCTGTAGATTTGTTGGAGGTTGTTCAAGGATATACAAAATTCTACTAAGTTGTACTGCGTAAATTATTTTTAAACATATTTTTCTGCACAATATGCATGTTTCATTTCAATTCTCCAATTCTTATTCATAATAATAAATAAAATATTATTATTGATATGGAATAACGTTATGAATGTAATAGAAATAGATAGTAAAATAAAAAAATGTAATAGAAATGAAGACAAAGCAGAAGCAGTCACTCTCCTTTTTAAAGAGGATCAATGACAATGTTTGAAATTTAAAAGTGAAATGATTAATCTATGAAGCATCAACTTATGAATAGAATATTTTTAAAATTAATAAATTTAATTTAAAGCCCGTGAATAACTAAAAATTCCTAATTATTGTATAAAATATCGCTTGATTATTGGGTTTGCTGAATGTATAATTATTTTTACAGTGAGAGTCATCTCGTATTAGACATAAGTAATTGATCAGATTTAAACCATGTTGGACTCTAAATGCGTAAAATTTCTCATCATAATTTTTCTTTATTCACAAAACTCAAACGTTTGACTGTTTTTTTTTTAAGGGCATTATATTCCTTCCACTCAACCCAAGTGATGATTGTATATTTATATTTTTAAAGATATATTGTTCCCTCATTTTATTTTCAAATGAAAAATTATTTATTGTAAAAAATATGTCTGAAACTCTCCTGAGGTTGAGAGAGGATTAATATTCTTTCAAAAATGATAATTTGTTTATTAACTTTCTCAATTGTTTTTGGCTTTTTTTTTATTACTTTATGCAAAAAAATATTTATTTAATTGATTTAGATTGAAAACATGTTTATTTCAAATTGATAACTTGATATTCAATATTATAATTTTCTATGAGTAAAAAGTACTTACTTTGATTAAAATATGCACAATTGAAACTCATTTTATCTTTAATTGTAAGAAAAATCAATGCTACACATTTTTTTAAAAAATTTTTAATTTTCAAGAGTAAGACACATCGTCATGCGACTGTAGTAGAAATGAATAATGACACCTCGTCAACCAAAAATAGAAAGCGGATGAAGAAAAATTCGTGTGATGACAAAGTTTAGACCACCTATGCTATGGACTTTAACAATGTATAGGAAAAATAAGTACTTTAATACTGCACGTGTCCTCTCACTCAAGAGAATCCATGTTTGAGAGAACGAGTATTTTTACAGCTACACCACCATGAAAGGAATCAAAATTTAATGAGGGAAAGATTGGTGAGTTAATCGAGTGGAAGAAACTCAAAATCTCTTTATCAAGATCATAAATTTGAACTTTAGGGATAAAAAGAAAATCATGTTAAAGGAATTATTATATTAGAACTCAATAATACTTACATTTGACATAGTAATATGGAATACCAAATAGTTGTATTAACAAAAAAAAAATAGCAGAAAGATCTATAGATTTAAACTGAATATTCGTTAGAAGAATCATTATAGAAAAATATATACCGAGCCAACTATGAAAGTTAAAAAAACGAAAAATGAAAAGAGATGAGTCTGCTCCCAGAAAAGTTCTAACTATTTGAGAGAGTTAGAGTCTAACTAACTGTGTTTTTTATTTTATTATTTTGAGAATAGTTTTATAAGACTGTTTTCGAAAATAAATTTTGAAAATAAGAAAATAAAAAAATTTACTTAAATAATTATTCTCAAAATCATAACTAGTGTGTGATAGATGAGTTATTCAAAATTTATAACTTTACCATTAATGAGGTGAATATTTCTCATATTTTCTTATATTTTTCAGAACCAAAACTACAAAACACCTTAAAGGTATTATGAGTTTTCTGTTTTTTTATTTTTCTGTTTTTTAGAACAGTTTCCAAAACACAAGTTTACTAAACAAGTTTGTTGAGTTTTCTGTTTTCAAAAACAAAATCAATCATGCCCTTAAATTTTTCCATCCCTAGATTTTTATCTTTACTTGGTTATATTCATTCCAGAGATAAAATTACGTAAATTTCTAAATCCACATGTACCAAAAAAAAAATAATAATAATCCACCTATCGAGGTTTAACTTTCCATAACAATGTCTTGATACGTTAATTCATTCTTATATATATTCGTTTACATAAGTTTTGTAAACTAGATACATATATTCTATAGACTAAATCCACATGAAAAAACTCCTTTGGCGGATATATTCAACACAGGGTCTGGCAAAGCAATAGAAGCATTATATATTAAAGAAAAAATATTAAGAACAACAATAACAGAAAAAAAATTTTATCTGCACCACCATCTCAGCCTATTCAAGCCAACTTAACGGAACAAAATGGTTCAAGAAATACTAAGAATTTTGAAATACAACTCTAAGCCAATAACGAGTTTTTCCTCTGTTTTTTCTTTCTCCTACCTCACAATGATTATGTGGTGGAACAGACAAGAGCCCTATCAAAGAGATATTTTTTGCCTCCAAAAGCAGGATATTCTCAGTGGATGCATGCCATGAATAAAAGTCAGGCAAGCTTCTAATACACCCATCCAATGACTTCCTTTATCTACTACTCTCTTCAAGATAATGGATGCCGTCTCCTGCAATTTTTCCAAAGTCACAGTCCTGTAAGAACTATGTGGTAACGTCGCATTTTTGTTTAGCTTCCTCTATCATATAACTTGACATAACATTCATTCCCATTAAGAGGACATAACAAAACCCCAAGAAAATATAGAAGGGGCAAACCTCCTGATGTGACTAGATGTAATGTAACTCTGCAAAAGAATACACAGTATCTAGAAACCAAATAAATAAAATTAAATATTGAATACAGCACTTAGACACCAAATAATTATGCATAAGAAATTACATTAAATACAGTATTTTAACAATGAATAATTACGCAAAAATCAGTTTATTACATTGTAACGCCAGCTTCATTCATCCATCCAAGTTGGCGGAACCAACACACACAGAATCAAAACTAAACCAATTTTTTTCTTTTACTTTAGCGGTTATTGCCGTTAGGTGACATCTGGGTCAACTAGCGTGCACAAAAACCAAAATTTTGTCAAGACAACCTAGTCAAAAACTTTGATGCACATAAAGTTCTCTCAAATTACCTTTTCGGTCGGCTTCGATCTTCCTCATAGTCCATCACTCCACCAGATTCAGAGTTGATCTCCTCATGCCCTCGAAAGTCAATGTCGGCCTGCTTACAGTGTGCAACTTCTGCCACAAAGTAAGTAAGACACATCGACCAATATATCCCAGCATTTTGTATTAAGACTATTAATCTAATAACATGACGTCAAACAGTAAAGAAAACTAGGCAGTTATCTGAGCAAGTCTGATACTTATGTGCCATCCTAAAAAGACTGCAGCTGCTTCCAAAGTATTGCATAGAATATATATATATATATCTATATATTTTAAGGTACATTGCACAGAATAAATTTGTCTTTAATTTAAATACTGTAGAGTATCCATGTATGGCTAAAACATTTGTAACTCAAGACTGGTTTGATTACCACAATGATAATGCCTCGACAACATCCAATCCACATAATGAGCTATAAAGCTGGTATGGATGAATAAAAATTCAACAATCTCATTTTTTCTGGGAACAGCTCTACGATAAACAAACTGGGCCAAGAAAACTACTACATGGACATGACCATTACATGTTAGAACATAGTAAAGATGTCAAGAAAACCCAACCAAACCAAACCTTTACGTTAATTTGGTTTGAAAAAAATTTGGGAAGGCTCAATCGATTCTATACCAACTCTTCAGATGCAGTTAAGTACAAACTAGACCAATTAATAGGTCAAATTAACTGAACCAATCAAACAGAAAACTGATGCTTTTATTATACTGTAAACCTTGCCCATTGGAAGAATTACAGTCTCTAAATTCATTCTCTTGTAATATTTTTGAACCAGAGAATGATATTCAAATCTAGTCTAGAATTAAAACCAAAATAATCTAAGCCATAGGGACCCAAATTTTGTGACAGAATAATGAACCAAGAAAATGTATCAGTTAATGCAGAGCAGAGCCTTTCACATGCGTGCGTGCATAAAAGGTGAGTTTGCAGCTTATTACTTGTTTGACAGACAGTTTCAGTGTTCATAGCTAATATTCGCTAATATAAGCAGAGATGCTATCCAGGAGCTATTATAGCAGTATTTCTAAATAGATTTCACAAAAACATCAGGGCTGACAGTAAACTAACAGTAGCATAACAGGGTCCAGTCACTGTCAGGATTGAACATGTTAAAAGGACTGGGCATAACTTGCAAAATGCCAAAAAAAGAAAAAAAAAAAAAAAGAAAGACAAGATGGATTTGCCTTCCAATCTTACCAAACAAAATTATCAGATTAATTGGCTTGGCTCTGATGCGGGCTTATCCAAAGCTTCTTGAGTTTCAAAATGACAAGAGAAAGGGAGGTAGGGGGAATCTCGCCCATGAAGATATTCAAAGGCCTCTGATAGAATGCAATCATTTTAAGTATTTGCATTCAATCAGATTTGTTCATAATTAAGTTGGCTTATATATTTACATTAGCCAAGTTTGGTACATGGAAAATGAATTTGAGGAAAGAGAAAAAGTGAGAGCAAGTATAAAAGTTGTGTTTGGTGGTTAGTAAAGTAACTTTGTTGTAAAGAGAGTTTCCCATGTTTATGGAAAAGAGCTTTTCCATTCCCATTCCCTTTCACATTCCTATTTTGTATCAAATGGGCCCTAAGTGCCCAACCATGTATAAATAGTTAAAATTAAAATTGTACATCTCCCATTCAACACTAGTGTTGGCTTCATCATGAAAAATACTAGCAATAGTTAACAAAATAAGAAAATTTTCAAGACAACTAGCAAGTTGGAGGTGGTTTATATCTTCTCTTCCTCTCCCTGAGAGCATATATAGGTGGGTCAGTGAGTATGTGCATGTTGTGGGTGGAACATAAGTACTGCCATAAAGAACTCAAGACATATCTGTGCAAAACCAATTGCAGAACAAAAATACAGAGACACAGAATTAAAAATTTTACATATGCCTTAATCATTCAGTACAAGCCCTCTATTCAAAACCATTCTGCCTCGATAGAAGGCAAAGAAGCAAATGGAGAAAAGATCAATCCCTATGTACCACACCAAATAAAGGCAAAATTGCATACAAAGATTCAAATTACATACACGCTGCTGATGGGTCATCCTCTCATCCATGTATGTATTTATAAAAAAAAAAAAAAAAGGTTATGAACAAGATAGACAGGAAATTAAATTCAACCGACCTTGAAAAGTAACTTCTTCACTTCTTCTGCCTTTTCTTCCACATCCTTCTTGTGCTTCTTGTCCAATTCACTCATTGTATCAGCCCATTTTATCTTTTCTTGAATTGAAGCAAGCATATTATCTGACGTAGACAACCTAGATTTCCAATCAAGATTAAAATATTAGATGTGATTCTAACCCTTAGTATTTTAAAAAGAAATTTCATACAAGACATTGATACCAGAAAAATAAGAAAAAAAAATGTAGACAATTATCATTTTGAGAAGCGAAATGAAATGAGATCATTATGGTACAAAATGGTTGAACTAAAAACTTCTGGCTTACATGGAGAGATAAAATAAAAATTTCCTAGCTTGATAACTTAAAGTTTCAATCAACTATAATTGAACTTGGACGCTATATAAACTGTAAGAAAATTTTCTTATTCTCACAACAAAAACTCAGCGGAATGCAACTTAAAGCTTTGATTTGAACTAATCCTATGTAGCAAGAAATTACAAGGTCCCTCTAACATTACAGTTGTAAAGTATCCTTATCATTTGTTATCTGAGTACACCATCTAAATACATTTCCAGATATTGGTAATTGATTTAACAAGCTGACATATGGCATCAATAAGTCTTTTGCTACGTGAGAAGTTTACATTACCAGTTAGAGAGTGTTTGGATCATATTTCCCAGTTGACCAGGTCTCAAGTCCCTCCCTGCTGCGAATTGGACCTGATGTTACTTTTAAAGGTCAGTGAACTTTCTGATAGTGGACTGAACAAATGCAACAAGATAAATGAAAAAGGGGAAGCCAAACAAATTATGACAGAGATCATGAGCTGGGACCTCAAAACATCTTCGCAGTTGATCCAGCTTTCCCCTGACGATACCCTGATTGAGTAAATAACAATTAATATTACACATTTACCATAATAATTGTTTCCAATTTGCCAATTTCTTCAATTTGACTTTCCTACATTTTCAGGAAAAATTGAACCCAAAAAAAAAAGAGGGAACAGCTCCACAAAAGATAATTGCCAAAAATAAGCATATCAAAACAGCATCAAAAAGGAACAATAAGCATCATCTCAATTTCTTGCAATCAGCAAGTACTCTATAATACATCATATTGTTATGTAAAACCAAAGTTCTGTTGATGACAAATGTGCTATATGATCACTACGAGTTGTGCATGATTATAATAATTACTTTATTTATCATATACTTGAATCATGTTTTATCTCATGTATGAGATTGATGGAACCCAGAACCAAACTAATGAAAAGTAGCTGCGATGTGTATTACTTGTAAGCAAATAGCTGAGTCTAACCTCCAGCTGGTACAGGATTAACAATTAAAGCCCAAATAATCACAGCAAAACAGTCACAAGAATAAAATAAAGCTGAAAGAAAATTACAGAAATCACTTTTAGCTCCACACACTAGCATCCGAGAGACTAGTAACCTCCATGAGCCATTTACTCACAGATTTCTTGCTTGCCCTCACTCTGACTCCACCAACAATCTATAATCTTTCTAAGACAATAGTGGTGTATCCCTTGTGAGAGAAAACAAGAATGAGGAAGATCCTGGAGTGAATTTCCTCTATAAAGAGATGTGTACTCTGTTTTAGAGTGAAAAAATAACTCAACCAAGAACCAAGTTAGATGAATTGAGCACTAAGTTGGGAAAGATTAACATCTCCTCCCCAGTTTGAGAGGAGGGTGTCATTGGTTGCAGCTGGGATCGTGATTATTAATTATTATTTGTTTCTGTATTTATTTCATTAGAGTTATCACCTAGTCAACTTTATCATTAAACATTTATGCCCTTTATCTCTGGCTGGGAGGATTAAGTGAATTTTTGTTTCCCAATATTTCAGTATCTGATTGGCCTAAGTCTTGTGGTCAACATCCTTTATTCATCATGCTTTTGTTGAATTTTTAAACTTTTATGATATTCTCTCCTACTATTTGAAAGTTAGACCAGAGGTATAAGTCACTATTTTCTAGGAAGATTATCTAGGTCTTCTATATATGTATATCACCATTTTTATGATTCAATAAGATGAAGAGAGGAACGAAAAATGCCCTCTGATTTCCCACATGGTATCAGAACCCTGGAAAAATTTGCTTAAGACATGATTAACTTTGGCACTACAAGAGCATAGCAGTCATCAATGACGTCAGGCAACTCTGGTGTGTCTGGCAGTTTCAGGGACTCCTCATGATGCCTTACCCAGTACCTTAAAAGTAACCTTAGTACCAGATAATTAGAGAATAACCCAAGTTATTGTAAACATTCAATCCAACCCTTTCTCATGTTTTAATTGCGTAGACTAAATATTGTGTATTAATCCCTCTGGTATCAATAAGACCAAAAGACATCTGTCGAATATATTTTAGTGCTGTTCCTATATCCATCTAAGGAGGTTTCGGTAAGCTATGATCTCTAATACAAGGGTATCTTGTATTCCATTTGGTATGAGATTCCATGATGAGATCCTATGGCTTCTCAATATACCTATGTTTGGGTTAAAAAAATGGTATATCTAAGAAATGTTTCATATATTTGAAGGGCAATCAAGTGGGATCCACAATGATAGTATTGGGCTCTGTCAAAATAGTTTTCTCTAATGTATCGGAGTCTTTTCAAAGACGCTCTTCTTCTGCCTTTAACTCTTTCAAAGCATCGCCATGTTGGCATTCAATTTCACCAAGTTTAAATTGTATGTTAGAAATATAATTTCATTGAGGTGTGATTGGAATAAGGGGAAACTTGCTTTGATACCAAATTGATGTAAGGCTAGACACATGATTATTCTTTAAAAAAAAATGATGCAAGGCCAATAGCAAGCTGATGTGAACAAGGGGATAGGGTAGGGTAGAGAGATAGAGAAAAACAAAAAGGGAGATAGAAAAGAACTCAAAGGACGAAGAAAAGGAAAAACTTGAGGAAAAGAATTCATTAAAACTATAACTCAAATCAATAATTAAAGTCTTAAGACAGCTAAATAATGAAACTCTTATTTATAAAGCTCAAATCCTAGTACTAGATTTCTAAGATAAGATATCTCTTTTCAAAATATCTTAAATTTAAACAAACGATAAATCGTAATTCAAATAATTAAATTCTAGAAATAAATAAAAGATAAAATTCAAATCTTAATAAATTCAAAATAAACTAAATTAAATCTAAATATCCTAATAAAATAATAAAATAGCTTTATTTAAAATTCTAATGATAAAGATAAATAATCCTAATTATTTTGAAATTATCCATCTTTGCAATTGCTACCAATGGAAATTGTGCCCTAAGTTGTTGATGCTCAGCTACAACATGCTCTTGTTCCACATCATCCATCCATTTTGCCACTTAGTATAAAGATTGCTGCTTTTAAAGAAAAGCGTAATGTTTTATTGCCCAAAAATTCCCTCCATCAATACCTAATCCATTGGAAGGATTTTGCAAATTTAGCTGCCACGTGAAGTTTTGATGGAAAGTCTCTTTGTTTAGATCTCATTCATTATTATCTTGTTTGATGGAAAGAATTTCCTAAGTTGAATAATACTTGGATTGTTGAAGAAGCGGCCCTTTGCCCAAATCTCATGCTTCGCTATCTTGTTTGTGGAGTATTAACCCTTCAAAGGAGAGTTCTTTCAAGCGGGGGAGAATGATGCAAAAGAGATAATTAGATAATTAAGATTTTAAATAATTATTGGATTATTTAGATTTAATTTATTTTGAATTTATTTTATCTTTTAAGATTTTGTTATTTTGTTTAGATTTATCTTTATCTTATGTTTTAGGATATAGTTTAATTTATTATTTATTTTTTGTTTAAATTTAAATTATTTTATCCCTTTAAGATCCCAGTTAGATTAGGATTTGAAACTATATAAATAAGCTCTATGACCTCTTATTGTAATTATCTCTTTTCCTATAGATTAAATATTATTGAGAATTGTTCAGGGAATTTCCTATCCTTCTTAATTTTCTACTCTTCTCATCTATCTTTTACCCTTCCCTTACCTTGTCCTACATCACAAGCATAAAGAAAGGGGAAGGTATGGAAGAAATAAAGGGAAGGAGAGAAGAAAAAGAGAGAGTAGTAGAAGAAATAAGGAAGAGCTAATAGAACACTACTAATCAAAATCTAAATCATCTAACTAGTAGGGGCCAGATAAAAAACCCAAAGCATATATTTTAAAAAATGCAAGACAATAGGAAAGTTTAAAATATAATTAGAAAATCCTAACAAATTAATACAACAATAACATTAACCTTATCCACGGTCACATGGATCACATGACGCTAATGGGTTCTATCAAACACCATCTTCTCAAATAAATCATTTATCAAGAGACCATTCCTTTTAACTTTTCTTAGTGTCCTTTTTGGTCTTCCTCTACGCCTGTTGATAAGGCTCCAAGCCATTTGATCAACTCTCCTCACTGTCTCCTCTTGCCTCCTTCTTTGTACATGCCCAATTTATCTTAAACGATTTTTCACCATTTTCTCCTTAATAAGTACTACTCTGATTTTCCTTCGTATACAATCATTTCATATCTTATCCAATTTTGTATGACCACACATCCATCTCAACATTCTCATCTCTGCTATTCTCATCTTATGTTCTAATTGTCTTTCAAAGCCTAACATTCATTACCATATAACATTGTTAGTCTTATAACTGTTCAATAAAATTTCTTTTTAAGCTTAGTAGGTACTTGTGGTCACAAATAACTCCTGATACTTTTCTCCACTTTAACCACCCAACTTATATCCTATGAATAACATCCCCATCAATTTCATCATCAATCTATAAAATTGAACCCAAATATCTAAACTTTGACACTTCTAAAATAGTTTTCTAACAAATTTTTACCTCTAAATCATTTCTAATTGACCTCTTGTTAAATTCGCAATACATATATTCTGTCTTACTCCTGTTCAAGTGAAAACCTTTTGATTCCAAAGTATGTCTCCGTAACTCAAGTTAAAGTTAACCTCTTCTTTTGAGTTCTTCATTAAGACTATATCATCCACGAAAAGCATACACTTTGAGATTTCCTACAGTATATATTCTGTTAGAACATCTAAAACCAAATCAAACAAGTATAGACTCAAAGAAGATCCTTGATGTAAATCTATTCTCATAGGAAAGTTCTTTATCTCACATCCAGGAATTCTCACATTTATTGTTGCCCCTTCGTACATATCCTTTATGATTCGAATATAAGTCACATGAACACATTTCTTCCCCATTACTTTTCACAACACATCTCTTGGTATACTATCATAGGCTTTTTCCAAATCAATGAAAACCATATGCAAGTCTCTCTCTTTACTTCGATATCTTTCAATCAAACCCCTTCATAAATAAAATAGCTTTTGTTGTAGACCGTCCTGACATAAATCCTAATTGGTTTTCTGAAATACGACTCTTTTCTTAATCTATGTTCAATCACTCTTTCCCAAAGATTTATGGTGTGACTCATAAGTTTTATCTCCAGATAGTTTGCACAATTCTGAATATCCCCCTTATTCTTGTATATAGGCACCAAAGTCCTCTTTCTTCATTCCTCTAGCATTTACTTTGACCTTTAAATTTCGTTAAATAACTTCGTGAGCCACAAAACCCCCTTCTTTCCTAAGTATTTCCAAACTTCGATAGGAATACTATTAGGACCAATAGCTTTACCATTATCCTAACAAATTAATAATTGATAAATATAATAAAATCAAATAAACCAACAACAACAACAACATTAGCTTCATACCATTAAATGGGGTCGGCTACATAGATCATACAGTACCATTGAACTCTATTCAAAAAAAGATCTCTTCAAATAAATTACTTATCAATAAGTCCAGCCTTATAATCTCCCCAAGTGTAACAAGATAAACCAAAGGTAACTAACTCCAATCCTAATTATTGCTAACCCTATTTAGAATCCTATTTTCAATATTTATTGATAATTCTTAATTTTAAAATAATTAATATTAATTTTACTAATATAATTTTACCCTCCATTACACTGTCAAGATCATATAGTATACCAAACACTTGAGGAGGAATTGCAATTCAAAAGGGGTTAACACGCATAAATTGTTTCAGGTGCATATGCAACATAAGGCTCTATTCCCCAAATGGAATGAGAATGTGGGTAGGCAAGAATTTGGCTTTGTGGAGGAAAGTTCTATACTCTCAAATCGTAGAGCACTAGTCTGAAGGTTATTTCCTATTGTTGCAACTGAGCAATCTAATTCCATGAGCTTCATCTCTAATCCTTACATTGGATAAAGGTGTTTCGCAGCTTTAATTATAAGAGTTGCAGTGGTTTCTATCACATATCTTCTTGCATTGTGAGATACCATGGTAGCAGAATACAACTAGAATAGACCACCATGCATCATACAAGGTTTAAGAAAATATACGAGCTCGCAGGCAACAGCAAATGAACAGTAGCTTGGATTCTAAGAAACAAACTAGCAGGCAACAGTAAATGAACAGTAGCTTGATTCTAATCATACTTATATTGATATATTGATGATATTGATATTGATGATTTTCGCCATTTTAAGGGAGCAAATAGCAATGATTTTGCCAAGATTCTTTGAACAACCTCCTTTGCACTTGCTAATAATAATTTCTTATGGCGTCTAAGGGGTAGAAGGCATTATAAAAAATACTAGCTTCAATTATTGGAATCTGTAGCTTTTGACCATGTTATAATGCTAGAATACTTGGCCATAGATTCATTGTCAGCCTATGGAGATAGGGTAGTTTTCACAACTTCCCCACAAAGGATTTTACATTGATGGGCCCCATAACTAATGGGCCTAGTTGGTAACTAATTCATGGGCTGTGTAGTGTGTTGTGTGTGTGAGTGAAAAGAGAGAGAAAGTTTTCTGTTCTGGGTTCCATCATACATGCTTTTGTAAGAGGGATTTTCTTTGATGAACTTTAATTAGACCGCTCCTAAATTAGCTTTTTCTTCCCTTTTGCTTTGCTGTTTTGTACTTTGTTTCTCCTTACTCCTATTATTTTATAGTATTACAGAAATTAAAGTAATAGCTACAATGGTGTTCATCCTAAAAAAGGCATTCCAATTATCAGAAAAGAATAGTATTACAAATACATTTATTTAGCATGTTGATTATGCTATGATTTGATTATGTTTGATTAGGATTTGATTGTAAATAATTAGGATTGATTGTGAATAATTAGGGAGATTATTTTTGTATTTATTAGTCATAAATACATTATCTTGTATCTTCACTATAAATAAGAGGCTCATGTAGGTCAGTTCTCACTGACTGCATTTCTCCCATTCTATTCATCTCACTCTCCTCATACTCTCTTCATCTCACTCTCTTGATAGCACATTTGAGCAGAAATGTAATTCTGAGAAGAAATGATACCTACCGCATACATGCACTCATTAATTAGAAAATCTTCTAGTTCACGTACATTTGTCACATCTAACTCCTGCATCAGTTGGTCATAAGGTAGTACCTGGAAAGAAAAAAACAAAAGAACAAGTGAATCTGTGATGACTGATCAACGATTGCATGTCAAAAGACCTGCACAAATAGCTAAACCAAAACTGACTACATTAAGGTTGTTTATCAACCAGATTATTTTCCACATGAATACATGGAAAAAGACAACACAACAATGACGACAGAATCCAGCACAGAATTGAAATAACATCCTGGGAAGAGATAGTTGTGGCCTTAAGCTTCCACATGCACTACAAGGCCTGTAACTGTTGGTTAATAATCTAACAGTGTGACATATCCAATTTAAAAGATCAAGAAAAGAAAAGAAAAGGGTGTGCTGTCAATTAACAACTAGAATACACGAATTTTCATTAAGTCTAAGGCACCTGCTAAGGACTAAGGTGAAGTCATTTGTTTGAAGATTGGTACTTAATAGGATTAATAATAATGACATGATGCAGGTTCATAGAAAAAACAGAGTGTTTTACACCCTAGGTGGAGTATGGAGTTTGAAATTTTCTGTGATTGTTGTGTGTCCTCTATCCTTGAAACAATTTCTCAGGGCAAAGTCTGGTGGTTTTGGGAATAAAAAAAAATGCAGTGGTGGTTTACTGTTTCCGCAATACCATGAAGTAGTTAATGGGAAACAAATGCACAAAATTTTACAGGTATTTCATAGCATCTTCAGTAATTGCAGGACAGTGTAATGACTAAGGCCTCTCTATGGTGCTTTCCTGATTTTGTTTCTAAAGTATCTTTGTCAGGTATAACGAGAGGCTCAGCAGCTTTGCTGTACTCTTGACCTACTTTTTTTTTTTTGGTTATAATGTTTGTTGAATATTACAGTAGTGTGCTGCACTGCCTCCTCAGGTTGACTAGGATTACATCTAGCAACCTAATTACATCATTAATGACATGATTAAATTAAATCACATCTCAATGACACGGTTGTCTTCTAATCATGTCGTAATGATGTGATCAGCCTCTATATTGAGCACTCAATGGCTCCTTCCTAACTTAGGTATATATATTTTTCATTTCTTTCTTTATTCCTTGTCATTCCCTCTTTTGTGTACATATTTTCTTTCTTTTTTTTATGCCCAACAGTCAGCACTCTTTAAGGTCTTAATAATAGTAAATTATAGGCTGATTTTGTGGCCTAAATCCTATTTATCCCTCTGTAATTCTTGTGCAATAATCAGAATAAGAATATTCAGCAATTCTATCAACTTTCTCCCTTCTTTCTCACCTTCAGTGTTCTTTTATCTTTTAACATTTTGCACTTATATTAGAAGGAGGATGTTTTACCTGCTCATTTATAATACCTTTATCTTTAATAAATCCACTTATTTTATTTATCACAAAAATAGAAAACTAATAATATTATCACTCATTAAGACAAGCAAAACATCAAGTCCAGAACTAAATGTATTTACTAGATTTCTAAATCTGTCAGAGATTTCGAGGGAGTTATCATACCTTGTTTGTCTCAGCCAGTGTAAGAACTGTAAGTTGCTTTAGCTTCAGGATCTGATCAGGTATCAATTGTGGAAGACGACCAGCATTACCTACATACAAACCAAGTGTTTTTCAGGCAAGCGCCACTATGATATTTTTTATATATAAACAAAAGTTTAGGTGAGTAGGGTGATATTCTATTATGTATTGCTCAGGCACAAGACTTAAATATGATCAGCAACACCTTTACAGTCTACACCTCCGACTATTCTCTTCTCAGAAAGAAGATTAGAAATAGGAATTTCCTATTAATTCAAGTAGTTGTCACATGAGCCTTAATGTAAAGAGGAATGTGTTTTGACATACGTCAGATAACAACCCTATTTTACAAGAATATTGCACAATAAGCGGAGCTGTCATCTGTCACCAAAGAAAAAAGTGGAGCTATCGTCAAATGGACCCTATTTACTCAAGAATCTAAGGAAGGGACAGGAAAGTATAATTAAAGAAAAAACCATATTAAGAAAACTAAACCTTAAAAGTGATTACCTGTATGTAAGCATAAAGGTCATAAAGACCTAAATAGTGATTACCTATAGACCATGACCATCATTTTCTTTTAGTACAAAATCAAGAACTAAATACATGCAAAAACACAAATACATGCCCAAGCAAGAGTTTTTGTATTTGTGAACGTGAATAGTACTAAAATGGATTCCAACCACAAAAAATAATTTCCAGTAAATACCATCATTTTCATAGTCAACAATCATCCATCAGGATAATAAGTATTGCACACACAAGTGAGTATGGTAGGACTAGATATCAGACCATAAGAATAACGCCAACACGAGCAACATATATGTGCCAGTCAAGAGCAACATATATGAGCCAGTCAGATGGATCTTTCAATTCTGGCTCATATATAACCTCCCCAATATTATCATGACATCCCAATTACTCATCACCCAGCAGTCGCCACCAAATTTTAAGAATCCAAGAAAACAAGAAATGCAACTTTCCTATATAAATTTTCAATTTCCAAATATCCCAATAGCTTAATATTGACAAATAAAAGTGATAGTCACTTTTGCTGCACTTTACCACTCACAGCAATGAATGTGAAATAGGAATGGATAAGTTCCACCTCACAACCATGTTCAAGAACTTTGAAAATGCAATTTGACACTACTATTTTTCAATCAATGGTTAAATGCCCATCATTGTCAACCATTGTTAGCTCTCTTTCATCCATCCAAGCCTTCTTTTCTCTCTGTTTCACTACATGATTCCCTTTTGATTCAGCCCCACATCAACCAGAACAATTGGTGAGATACAACATTGGTCATTCAACGCCCATGGTAATAGAGATAAGCAATGGTAGGAGGATGTTGTGAAGAATCTCAATCATAATCTAAGTCATGGAAACTGTTCTCAGTATTAACTAACTCCATCTCTATATAATCTGTAAACACCCAAAAGCAGCTCAACATATATTCTAAGAATGAAGCAGGAATAATACTGCTATATTTCTTCTATGAAGCACAAATACTTCAACAACAAAGCTTTATTGTAGTTATCTGATACTCGTATCAATTATCAAATATGACGCAATAATCTAAATGGCAGTATGAACAGAATTTTATTGTAGTCATCACCAATATATATTTAATGAATATTGTAAGTAAACTAGCAGTCAGAAAAATAATTACAGGGGAAAGATAAAAGAGAAACACAAAGCTTTAGGCTTACTCTTGTAATCACTCCATGTGCCATATGCAAACAATCGAAGCACATCAAGGTAGACAGAATGTTCAGTTCCTTCAAGCTGCACAGATTTTTCAATGAGAAAAACATAGGAAGTATGTAAAATATAGTTCTCAGGATGAATTGCACAAACAGTACTAAGAAAAAGAAGTGCCGCTCTTACAGGTTGCAATAACTATTATATCATAAATAAAGCAAAGTATGGGTATTCACAAGGAAATCTTAGTGAAATAACTCCTGAAAGTGACAAACAACTAACTGGCATCTAACAAAAACAAATAGCGCTTTATAGGTTGCCCACTAATCCACGTGAAATATATATAAAAAGAAATGAGATCAACAAAAATCATATTCACAGAAGCCAATAAAAAGGGAACTTCCCCTTTACACATTCTAACCCTAGCTGTCGAATTTTCAAAACAAACATCGGCATAAATATTATCAAGTCATCAACATAGCCATATTTCCCTAAAATATAGTTAGGAGAAATGCCTCGACAAAATGAAGCTTCTCGAAGTGGTACTATTTCACTATTTTTTAACAACTAACATCTTGAAAAGCTTCGTGTAGCAAAAGGGGATAAAATATCCAACTCATACACTTGCTATCTCGACATAGCAACCTAAATCTTTCAATTGGGTTGAAACTCACAGCTGGTGCCAATGTCACAAGACCTAAGTATGATTAGAAAGAACCCAAACGGAAGTGTAAAAAAATTCAAATAACTCAGAAATAAAGTGATCAAAAACCACGAGACTGTTAGAAAGAATAATCATTTGGTAAAATAAGAAAATCATGTAAGTTAGAGGGGGGGGGGGGGAAATTCCGTTTCCTTCGAACAACCACCCTTAAAGCAAAAAGACAGAATTAAAAACGAAATTAGGCAAAAGTGAAAAGCAGAAATTCCAGTGCAGTGAGACACATACGAACCTCTGTAACATTGGGGACGGCCAGAACCTCAGAGAAAGCGAAGAGAGACGGGTGAGAAGTGGCTTCAACAACCACAGAACCGAGTGCCGAGCCCTTGGAAGAAGAGGCTTCCTTGACGAAATGATCAATGAAATCCGCTTGCTTTTGCTCGATATCCATCTTAGAACTCAGCAAGAGAGAAACCAGAGATTTGGAATTGACGCTAATGCTTCAATAGTGAGTGAGAGCTTGAGGAGGAAGGCCCTCGCGTGAAGGCTCTCGATTGTAATTACAGCTCCCGGGGGTTAGCTATATGCCTGTGATAACTTGTTATAGTGTAATTTACCCCACAAAAAAATGTTATAACAAAAAATTTCCCTCCTCCGGTTATTAAAAGATAAAAAACCAAGGGGAACTTAATGAAACAATCCCTATAGTTTACACCACTTTCCAAATCAGTCCTTGAAGTTCATTTTGAAGCAAATCCATCCTTGTTTAAAGCTGTCATTACAATATCATTCTTAGAGTAAAAAACATTTGAAGAATCCAAGGTGGAGATGAGTCAGCCACTAATTCATTCTACCCAAAAACCCACAAAATGAATAGTTTCACAAATTAAATGCAAAAAAATAGAGCAAATGAGAGGGGCACAATTCAATATTAAAACAAAATAAAAAATTTGAATTAATGTCACTAACAGATTCAAAGATTTTAAAATAATAAAAATAGACCCACGATTCTAAACTTAACAAAATTTTATTACTAAATTACCTAAATACCCTCCATGGAATAATAGTGTCAAATAATTGAAGAAGAGTGTTAAAAGCTAGGTGAAAAAGTGCTAGGTGAAAAAGTGTTAAATTCCTAAAATTGAGTGTCAAATAATATGGGTGAATAATTGTAATTGATCAATGAAATTTTACTCCTCAGTATAAAATGAGAAAAAATTAGTATCAAATCTTGAAATGACAATACCAAATGACAAATAAGAAGTGTCAAAAACTAAGAGTTAAGCTTTTAATTTTAGTATGCGTAAACTATTCAGTGTAAAATGGCTGGAGATCAATGTTAAAACCTGAAACTTAAATGTCAAATTGTTGAGGATGAATATTAAACATTTGACATTTAACACTCCAAACTTATAAAATTAGAAGTCTCATTCATAGATTTTGATACTCCTTATCAGCCATTTGATATTGTCATTTCAGGATTTGACACTAATATTTCCCTTATTTTATGAGGAATTAAATTTCACTCACTAATTATAATTGTCAGTCCATATTGTTTGACACTCAACTTCAAAAATTTGACACTTCTTTAGCCATTTGACATTGACATTTTAGGAAGGTATTTAGGTAATTTGATGATCAAATTTTGTTAATTTTAGTATCATAGGTCTATTTTTATCATTTTAGAATCTTTGGGTTTACTAGTGGTATTAATTCAAATTTTTAGTTCTCAAGTGTCATTATCCCTTATAAATATGAACAGTGATACAGTGGATATGTTAGAACTTTAAATGGTGGCAACTCAAATTTAGCTATGGTTTTTGTATAGCAAGCTAAAGGACCAAGTTTTCACCAAGCCAAGAATCTTTAAGGTAATGATAAGCCTAGGTCTTGGAGTATCCATACACCCATGGTGTGTGTGACAAAAACTCCACTTTAGATCAAGATTATAAGCTAATAATGATGTATATTTGAGCTAGAAAAGGGAAGATTGGGTAGTTTATGGGAAAGCCTAAGTATTGAAACTTTGGGTATGTTCTTTGACTTGGATTTTTTGTCTGTAGTACCTCAAGATATCCATTTGGGAGGTCTAGACAGGGAATTTAAAGCTTTTTGTAGATGCTAGAACACATTTTTTGTCAGTACTTACTCTAGACTTCATTTTTGGGTTAAGTTGAGAAGGGGTTGTAATAGATAAGTAAAGGGATAATGTTTGTGCTTATTCCAACATTGTTTGCTGGATTGAAATGTTGGGTTGGAGTTTGTTCTTGTGATTTTTGAAGTGGCATTAGGCACTAACTCAGTAGCCCTCACATTATTTGTAGTTTTGAACTCTTTGAAGGCTTACTATGGTTTTGAGCCTGATCTTGGTTGAGTAGAGATAACCAAGGAGTATTTCTATTCTTTCTATTAAACATGAAACTTCTAATATCATAGAATGATCCCCAGATACAACATGTAGAATGTTCTTTAATCATGTATAATACTAATGTTATATGTTAGCCATTTATATTATGCATCCCACATGTATGTGTACTATTAACATGAAAAATGATGACAATTTCATAGTGATAATTATAGTATTGTAATTTCATCACTCATGGCATGATGACATTGATAAATGTTTGCCAATTGGGTGATAATATACCTTGTGGTATGTCACCCCACTAATTGCACACGAAGCTTTTTGTTTAACATGATGAGGCTTGAAGTGACTAGATTTTTTCATGTTTTTATTTTCTAATCCCAGTATTTTATTATTTGATTTAAGGCTATTTTAAGGTTTTTAGTATATTTTCATATTATAACTGGTTTTGTATGTTTAGTGGAAATATGTTAAAAATATATGAAATTATGCTTACTTTATGTTTATTTTCATACCATGGATTTATGACTTAATTTTTTTTAATAAGAACCATTTTCATTAATTTTGGTTAACTTTGTACTTAATTGTGCTTTACCAGGTAATTAATCAAGTGATTTTTATATGATATATTATGAGTTTTTGTCGGGGAGTTACCATTCCTTCATCTGTTCGATGATTCCTATCATCCCATATTATTATTTTTTAATTCATGTTGAATCCATTTTGAACTACTAATTTTACCATTTTCCACTTGCCCATTTTACTTCTATTAAGAAAGCCACGTGATTTTCATTTCATTTTTCCTAATAATTTTGAATTTAATCACCTAACCATTATTTTAAAACTTAATTAAACCTAATCTTAGTTATTAAAGTTGGTCAAAGTCATTAAGTATTGTTAATTATAGAAGTCAATGTTTCGTCAATGAGGAGTATTTTGGTTATTTTTCTTGGAACCTTACTTTCTCCCTATTTTTTTAAGGATTTTTAATTCCTTTTTTTTTGCATTATTTTCATATTATTTTCTTCTTATTTTAGAGTAATTTTCATCCCCTCTTATGCCCTTAACCATGATTAATATGAGTTTATATCATTGGACCATAGTTTTATTCAATTATGTTATATTATATTGTCACATCTTATTATCTCTTGTAACATTGTTAAATAAGTCTTGGGCATGGGCATGGACATGTGGATGCACACTTGGCAGAAGAAAGAGCTTAGTTGTCTCTCATTTACACTCTCAATGGGTTATTCATTGCCATATCACTTTCATTAATACATATCATTAATTCATTATCCATGTCACCATTTCTCTTTGCATTTCCCATTATACCCCTTCCTACGCCCCTAAAACCCTATTCTCCTCCCATTATTCAAATGAATCAGATCTGAAATCAGCATTTTTAGACCAATAACACAAGCTCTCTTCTCTTTCCCTCTCATCTACATTGTCTTCTTCATTCTCCATGAATTCTACCATGAATCTATAATGTAACGAGATTTTATTTTTATTCCCTAATCATAGTGTTTTATTCTCATACCTTAACTTCTATGGACCTTTCCTATATTTTAAATATCTACTGAGACCATTTAGAAAGGATTAGGGAACTTGAACTAACAAAAATCTCAAAACAGAAAAATTCAATTTTCTATTACTATTCAATTCATAACATTTAACTTTCAATTGAATTTGGAAAAGTTATAATTAATTCTAGAAAAATTATTTTGAAATGGTTCAAGCCTTGGATCAAAGCTCCTTTCCATTCTCTCCATGGAGAAAATAAGAAACTAGAAATCTATCATGCAATCAATATAGCTTATTTCGTAAACTTTATTGTTCATTTGGTTACTTTTAATTTTCCAGTTAGTCCATCAACTTTAATAAACTATAACTCATTTCGTACTTAACTAATTTGAGTACAATCTATCTCATTTGAAAGTTTGATTCATTTCTAAACTAAAAGTATTGAATTCAAACTTATAAGATCTATCATATAATACTTTGACAACATTCAAACTTTATTTCTTCAAATTATACTAATCATGAATCATGCTCAAACATAGAACCATAACTTCATATAATAACTTTAATTTCACTTCAAACCAATCCAAAACATAATATTACATTATAATAAACATGTTAAACATATTAAATCTTATGTCATAGATCATTCAATGTTTTTACATAACTTGAATATGAACCAAAATATCTTTCAAAAAATTAACATAAAGCTTTGTTCCTTTTCATTGCTCTTTTCCTTTACCTTTCTCCATTGCATGACTTGGTCCTAAACATTGTTAGTAGCTTGGGGGGGGGTGAGATTTATGAAAATCTTAGTAGCAACAAAACATTTCAAGCATATTAGGGCATAATCAAGTAGTCATAAAGCTTACTTTCAACTATTTAAAACTTTACCACGTTGATCACATAAAAATTTTGACATAGGCTCCCCCTAGAATTGCACAGCCATGGCCATGACATCAATTCAACAAAGACCAATTTCAACATATCAACATATTAAACAACAATATGGCAACAACAACAACATCATAATTACTCATAATCAACATAAAAAGCAAGAAATAGTTAAATTGCTACCTTGATGGAAGTATCAACTCATTTGCTTCCAAACTTTGTATAACTTACCAATTACCTTCTTTTACTTCTCGAAGCCTAAAATCATAGTAGTATACTTGTTAAAACATCTATAACTCTTCACAACCATTAAGGTGAAGGTTTAGAGTTTCAAAAATCAACTTTCACACTTTAAGTTCTATCTTTACATTTTAATTACACTCTTGCTTATTTTTCCATGAGGAAACCATTTCTACCATTTGTTTCATAAAAATCATAACCCTAGTATTACTTCTTATCTTGGCTGAAAATTACCTTTTAGGCTAGGGTCATGGATTTTTATCAAAACTCATGCAAATATTGATATATTCAAGTAAAAGATCATTACCTCAAGCTTTTCCTCACTTGCTTTCCCTTGATCTAACACTTCTTCCTTCAAGATCTCTTCTCTAACTCCTTCTTTTAAAAAGATAAGACCATAAAAATGAAGATCTAGATGAAAAGAATAACTTTTGTGAATGGATTCAAGGCTTAAAAGTCGAGGGGGTAGCATGAACTTAGAGTTTTCTCTCTTCTCTTCACCAAGAGCTAAGAGCACTCTTACACTATTTCTCACACTAAGCTTCAACCAAGAGGAAAGCATAAGGGAGAAGAAGGGCTTCTCTTATTTATAGGCAATTTCATGCAATCAATAAGTGACATTTGGCTCCATCACTTCCCTTCATCATGATCAAGTCTTCTCAACATCATGAAGTGCCACTTGCCTTGCTTCTTTTCCCTCCATTTGTCATTTTTTCCATGAAGCTACTTGTCCTCTTTTCCATCAAGCATTTATTGAAAAAATCTTCCCTTTACTTACCCTAGAAGTTTTGGCCGAGCATGTGTGTGTAATGGAGAATTTGTCTTATAATATGTCTTATATTTACTTGATCATATATGGTGAAACTTTGCTCTAATATAAACCTCTCATTTTTCTAACTTTAATTTTTAAAATTCCCTCCATTTTTCTCTCCATTTATGTCGCCATTTGTTTTGTTAGTGGTTCTCACAATAAGTCTTCTCTAATTGGACTCTAAGGTTTATTATTCAAACCTTATAACTTTTTGGGTTTAATGGATCCCACAAGGCCAAGAACTTTTCTTAATTTTTTGACATTTCACATTATTTTTGGACCATTCTTTTTGGGCTTAATAAATTTATCTAACAAGTCCAATATTCTAAAATATTTATCTTAATTTAATTCTTGTTGAAAATAAGTTTAAAAATATTTACAATTAAGAACCCAATATAATTATATTTTAGGACCTAAACTTTTTTTTAATTATCAAATAAGGCCTAACTTGTGAAAATAACATTTTTACCCTTTCTAAGATCCAACAATGACATATTACTTCACTTTGCATATTATCCTTTCTATCCATGTTTATATCACATCATATCCAAGACAAATTTTCATAATAAAATTACGTATAACCAATATTAAGAAAACCGGATTGATCACTAGATCGGCTGAGACAGCAGTTCAAGGTTTAATAGTCTAAACAGAGTCGGACTAGGGGTCGGACTGATTATAATTAAATTAATATATATATCAAATAATATCTCTAAATAAAATAAAATAAGGAAAGATAATGCCTTAGAAGGTACATCTATAAAGCAATTAAGCTTTTATTCAAATTCATAATCATATAAAATTATAAATAGCTCATTTTGTAGTTTTCATCCAATTCTAGAAATTATACTGGATATCACATTGGTTTAAGATTTAATTTTATTTAAGATTGTGTTATCTCTTAATTTTTTTAATAGGAAGCTATTAAAAAATGATATATGAAAATTGTTTGAATTTTGAAATTTGAATTATCTCCCCACTATTACGTTATCCTAAGATTTACTCGTTGATATCTTTATATTAATTAAATAAATTAATTAATCATTAATAATGTTGTTAATTGATATTTTTATATTATGACACTCCCTCCAATAAAATGTAACCCTTTTTTTTTACTTTTCCCACGACGGTTGAAAAGTCCACAGCATGGTACCGCATCAAACAAGAAACAACAAAAAGTAAAAAATAAAAAAAAAAGTGTTTTGTCTTCTCTAGAGAGTATTGCCCCTTTTCATTATTTCAGCTGAAAACACTCCACCATCGTTCTTTGTAGCAAAATAACTCCACCTCTTCCCAACATTCATTCCTCTCTTGTAGATCTAAAAAGCTAATATAGATTTCTTGTAGATATGAAAAGCTAATGTAGATCCTATTGAAAGTAAGTCCTCTTTGTTCTCCATTCAAAGGTAAGTCGTCTTTGCACATCTGAAGGTCCCTTTCATCCTGTTATTCCTTATTTAATTCTTCTATTATCTTTCCCTTCTTCCATCCCTCAACGTCTTTCTTCCTCTCTCCTATTCTTCTTTCTTTCTTTTTCTCCCCTTCTTCATCTTATTTTTTCCTTTTGCTCATTAACTTTTCTCATCTGTGATTTTTCTCATAAGTCTGATACCCTGGTGTTGTTTTTCCCATCAACTGGCTAAACCGGTCAATCCGCCGATTTTACCAGTTTTGACCGGTTCATGCCCGGGTTGACCAAGTCTTGGCTAGTTTTCAAAGACTCTGGTTACTCCCTTATTTTGGACCGGACTGGTGATCAATTCCCGGTTAAACCTTGCTTATAACACATATAGCATTTTGAGGATGTTACATTTATTACTTGATATATGGCTATTTTAAGGTTTTTAGTTTATTTTCATGTTATAGTTGTTTTTGTTTGTTTATATGAAATATGTGATAAATATTTGGAATTATGCTTATTTTGAGTTTATCTATTATATTCCATGGATTTATGGCTTAATTCTTTCTACTGGAGTCATTTTCACAAATTTAGATTAATTATATGCTTAATTGTACTTTACTAGGTAATTTAATTAGATTTTTTTATATGATATCTTGTAAGTTTTTCTCGTGAAATTACCATTCTTTTATCCATTTGAAGATTCCTAACATTTCATATTATTAGGTTTTGATTTATGTTGTATCCAAAAATTCATTGTTTATATAATTTTCCACTTGCGCATTTTACCCCTACTAAGAGAGCCACTTGATTTTCATTTTAGTTTTTTTAATAACTTTAAATTTACTTACGTAATCATTATTTTAATTACTTAATTAAACATTATTTATAAAGTTGGCCAAAGCTATTAAGTATTGAAAATTAGAGAAGGTCAATATGTGGTCAACCAAGAGTATTTTGGTCATTTTTTCTTAGAACCCTATTTTCTTCTTATATTCATCAAATTTTTAGTTGCTTTCTTTTACATTATTTTCATATTATTTTCCTCTTATTTTACGAGTGATTTTCATCCCTAATAATGCTCTTAATCTTGATTAAATTATGTTTATATTTTAATGCTCTTAATCTTGATTAAATTATGTTTATATTTTATGACCAAAGTTTTATTCAATTATGTTACATGTTTTATATTGTCACATCTTTACAATTTCTTATAACACTTTTTATTATGTTTTGGGCATGGACATGAGGATTGCTCATTTGGCAAGAGAGGAGCTCACTTGGCATTTCTTTAAACTCTCATTGGACCATTTGTTGCCACATCACCCTTCACCTCACCATTTTTATTTGTAATTCCCATCCCACCCCTTTCTACACTTCCTAATTTTTCTTCTTTTTCCATGGTATTAAATTGTCCGCCATACAAATATCCCCTTCTTCCCCCTTCCATTTTATTCTTGCCATAGTGCCCACTTAATTTTCAAACACATACTCCTTCTCTTCCCTTCTTTTTCTTCCTTGCCATGATGTTCCATTTTTAACCACTCCTTCCCCCCTTCTTTCTTGCTTCTTTCACGCCACCTTTGTGGTCTTAGAAGTCCATCTTTTGCTTCTTGAATATTTGAGCTTAAATGGTAAGAATGGTCTAATTAAGTGCTCTTAATTTTTTTTATCATAGTTAATATAATTTCTGTCTAATAAAATTTTCTACATTCTATTGGATCTAAAAAAATAATACCGAAAATGATGAAGAAGATAAGAAATGAAGGAGTAGAAGAAAAAAGGAGATGGAGATGGAAGAAAATTGAAAAAAAAAATGAAGAAGATGATGGCCAAAGATGAAGAAAAAGGAAGGAATGAAAGGAGAGAAAGATCTATGAAGAACCCGTTAGAAAGAATAATTCAAAAGCTTTACACAGAAGATCGAGCTTGAATGCTTTGTTCCTACCACTGTTAGACTTTTTTGTGGCCATGACTTTGCAGAAGAATAAGGCAGTAACAATGAAGAAATGAAGTATGAGTTGGAAATAATGAAGAGGCAAAAGGTTCAAGATCTAGAATGTAAAAGAAATGAGAAGTTTTAAAAAAATGTGGGATATTTTTTTTCTATCAATTTCATTAGACTTCCAGATTTTGTTAGTTTTTCAAATCTCCCACAATTTTTTTTTTTGACTTTTGGCCAACCCTTCTCCACACACACTTACCAATACACACACTTCCCTATAATTTTTTCATTTTCCAATGCAATTTTCAATTTTTTATAAGAATTTCAAAACTCAACTACATCTTAATACTAACTAGAGCCAAATTTCTATATATATATATATATTCTATTTTTTTATAAATACATATTTAGTAATATATTATTATTTTTTAAATTATAAAATTTTTGTTTCATGACTTCATTTTTTTAAATAAATTTTATTTTTATCTTTTAACTCTTTAGAATTTTTCTAGTTTTGTTACTATTTGATATTTATTTTTTATATCTTAGGTTTTATTGTAAATGTAATTTTAGTCTAATATTTTTAATATATAACTTAAAATATAATACTCTTTTTAATCCTATATAAGACAAAATGTTTAAATAATTTGATTCTTTATACGTGTTTTAAAAGTTTAATGAAGCATTATTAATTTTTTTCTAATTTACCCTTAACATAAATGTTTTTCACTGACTTATAGAAGTTTAATGAAATATTAATGCAATGGTAAATTTAGAAAGTTAAAGTAATTTTTTAGAAATTTAATGGTATTAATTAATTTTAATTGATTTTCTTAATCCATGTGAACTTTATAAATAGTATCAAATGGAGTAATTTACTTACTATAATGGTTCGACACGATTGCACTATTGAATTTTGAACCAATATCTTGACTGATTCAATGTCCGGTTTGGTTTTAATACCCTGATTATATTCTCTTCCATTTTGGACTTGAGTTTTTCTATTTTTAACCATGGATGACCCCTGGCAAAAAAAAAAAAACACTGTGAATGACCCAATTTCCTTTATTATTCATTAATCAATTAATTATCCAAAATAATGGTATTAACTTGTAAAATGAGTAAGGCAAATGAAGTAAATAGATGCAGCTTATTGTCTATATTTCATATGTTTAATCCAGACACTTGTGAAACCACCTTCCTATACCCTTATAAGATGTATAATTCTATTATTGTTTCCCCTACACTAAAATTATACCCAAAAGTTGTAGAAAGAAATATTACAGAAATGAAACTCTCTTTAAAAGTGGATAATACATTGAAACTCACTCTAATGAGGTGGGTTTAAGTCTCAATGCTAACATGGAAAGATTTCATATATTGTAGCAACATTTTGGCATAAAACTCACTTAAATTCGTTACTCATATGTTCAAATGAGGTTCTATTTATAGATTTGTGGTTTAACTAGTTATTATTATAATGTCCCAAAATTTTACTGGATATTAGGTAATGAAAGAGGAAATAATAAATGATAATATGAAATGTACAAAAAATTTGTAAAAATAGATAGACACCATTTTACATGAAATAGGGTAAAGATGTTATTTTTCCTGATTGGACAAAAAATGAGAAATTATATTTTTACCCTTTAAAATTTTAAAAATTATATCCATGTCTCTAAATTCATAAAAATCAGGGGAATGAGAAGAGAAAAGTCTTGGAGAAATTACACCTAATGACTCAAAAGTTTCAAAAAATATAATTTAACCCCAAATTAAGGGCAATTTTATAAATATATAAAATTACTGTCAAAACGAAGTCTCAACGAGAGAAGTCCAATGGTATATGAGACTGAGAGTTAATGTTCAATGATAAAGAAATAATCAGTGTCGAGTATCCAAAAGTAACTTTATACCGATAAAATAAGTTGTGGCCCCAACGGATAGTTAAAAGGTAATTGGGATAGGATATGAGCCTCACATAGATACGATCTGGGACAAGATAATTAAAAAAATATAAAAATAAATTTAGAATAGTCCTATAGCATAAAAATACTAAATTACTGTAAAATGTAGTTTTATCGGTACAGTTAAAAATTACCTAGTTGATATTATATCTGGACCAAGAAAAATTGAAAAATTTTGGGCACTTGAAACTCTCTCATTGACGTGATACTTGGGGCAGCTAGGCAGCAAAAATTTTTGGTGAAAACTTCTCCAAGAAGTAGTTATTTTTGGCATAAAAGTAACCATGGTCATTAACCATGATTAGCTACCTAATTAAGCATGTAATTAAGTCACTTAAAACCTTCTCTTTCTTCACCATTCTGTACAGTTTCCAGCAGTAAAAACCAGAGGAAAAATGCAAGAAAGAAAGAGAGAAAGAAGAAGAGGAAACTCAAGAGGAAATTGAAAGTTCAAGCTGGTAAGTTGTTTTCTACCACCTTAAACTTATAGTTTATGATATTTGATGCATGATTCATTGTGTATTTTCCTTCCTCCTTCCCTTAGAGTTTTGGCCAAACTATGATTTAGGAAGGAATTGAGTTTTCCAACCATTAAACTTAGGGGAAATACTAGATAAGTCACTTAAAGCATGAAAATGGAAGTAGTTTGAAGTATTAAGAAGTATAGCAATTTCTTCCCATTTTTCATGAATTTCAGCCAAAAAAGGTTTATCTTTAGAGTTGGAATTCGTGTTTTTGACCCCAAAAATGGATTCATTGGATCTAAATTAGTCAAGTACAAGTGTTGGTTTCAAGAAAAACTTAAAGGAAAGCTAAGTGGGAATTTTAGGTTTAATGTGCAATGTATAGTGTTTCTCTTGAAACCAGTGGCTAAAGTGCTTGAATGATGATATGACTAGGTTTAAGGAAGTGGTGGAAGGCCCAAGAAGTGTTGTACCAAGTGTGGGAACCTAGGGAACACTTAAAGGTAGTTAAATCTCCTTACTTGCATCACATTGTCATATTTGTTTCATTGATATTTGACACTATGTCATATGAATGAAATGTTATTTTGTGATGTTTCTATGTTATTGGTTGAGTTGTATGAGGGGTTTTGAGGCCCGGGATGTCCATTTTTCAAAATGAAACTTTGCGAAAATTTTTATGAAATGTATATGTCTCAATGTGCCTATGTGATGGATTAAAGTTTATATGATGTTTATATGCAAATTGTGATGATATATTTACATGTTTAGAATTTATCTACTTAGATTCTTTGAATCTCACCCTCCCACCTTCTAACCATGTTTAGGAAGCAATTATGGCAAGACCTCTAAGGAAGAGAAAGGAAAGAAGAAAGAACTTGGTCATTAATGTGTTGTTGATTGCAATGGCCATTAACTTGGAACTTTTGTGTAAATTTGTAAAAATAATGTTAAATTTGTTTCTTCAAACTTTATGTTCCTTTAGGTCTTAGTGAATGTATGGCATGAGATAAGGATGAATTATGGCCATGTAAATATTTTATAACTTTTATTTTGTAAAATACTAGGATGTAAAAGGTCATTCTGACCTCTACAGGGTATATCTGGCACTGTTTAGACATTTTGTGGTAGAAAGTATGAGCTTTATATATGGTTAGAAAGCAAACAAAAGAGCTCTAAAGAGCACTCAATTTGGATGAGTGTATGAATTATGGTCATTTTTCAAAGTTAGCTCAATAAAACTGGATTTTCTGAAATTGACCATATGAACAATAGAACTTCACAAAATTTACCGTACAAATTAGCCCAGTCACTGCTCTGTTTTATATTTTTCCCATGTAGATAATCTTTTAAGCTATCTGTAGAGGCTTGAATCACTTACATACAATTTTAATTAAATTAGTTATAATTTTCTGAAATTCTGTTGGTAAAAGGGATTTGGTCAGAATGAATACTACCTAAATTTTTGGAAAATTTTATTATGACATATTTTGTGATTCAAGGTTCTAATAAGTATAAATGGACTTTATAATGATCTAATACATGGGGAAAATGTTCTAAATCAAGGTATTATAATTAGACATAAGATCTATCTATTAAACATAAATTTTAGCCGTCACTTTATAAAACAGCTATTCAACAATTGCATTAAATGCGTCTGACATATCAACATTTAAATTTTGAGGTTTAATAGATAAATTTTGCAGAGTCAGCATATATATATATGTGTGTGTGTGTGTGTGTGTTTAATGTTGAACTTCAAAATTTGTCTGTTACTAAGTGACATTCAAATTTTGAGTTTGCAAAAGATATTCCATGTTAGTTTGTGTGAATTTTCATATTAAAAGTGTATTTGTTGAGTTTGAATAGTTATTTCAAGTTTTTATAATACATTTTGAAATTCAGATTTTAGAAGCCAAAATTTGTCTATCAGAAACATATTCAACATGACACAAAAGTTCCTCTTTATGAAATTAGAATTTTGAACTACAAAATTCGTCTGTCAGAGACATGCTCTAATGAGTCTCACAATTTCTCCTATCAAAATTCGCACTTTGAAGCTTAAAATTCGTCTGTCAGAGGCTATGACTTTGAACTCACTTTGAACTCCACCAACAATCGAATTTCAATTAAACTTCATGCGAGTTTTGCATATTTTTACTAATTATGCTTAGCTTAAAATTCGAATTTCAGAACCAAAATTCATCTAACAGAGATAAGACCTTTGTAACTTCAAATTTTGACAAGCAAAATGTGAATTTTGCACAAAATAAGTATGAGTCAAATAACAAAATTTGTCTATTAGTCAATATACTTTAATTTTAACATATGCTAATATCATATTTACTTAATCTAACTCATTTAAAACATATGGTAACAAAATTAAGTAAATTTTAAAGATTAAATCACCTTAAGACCTAAGTGAAAAGAGAATATATCTAACAGTTAGGTCTTCAAAAATTAAGTTCCACTTTCACTTGATCATTCACATTCTTAATATACTTCATTCTAATCTTCCATTCTTGGAGCATCATTCTCTTCTTCTTCTTTGAGTGAGACATGATTTTGATTTTTCTTTTTTTATTCTAATACTCACTCTTCCTTTTTGGACAATCCAATATTTAATGTATTATATTTATAAATCAAGTAGTTAGTCAACTTTATATATCTAACTTATAAAGTATAAAAGTACATTACATATATTAGTACATAGCATGATATATGCATTATAAACACAATTAAACACATGTTACTGTACATTTTACTTCTTTTACGAACAATATATATGTTAAATAAATATGATACATTTATTTCTTATTACTCTATATTTGTCATCATCAAAACTTATATTATATTAAACCTAACGAACTAAGCACAAATGGAGGGGATAATAAGGCATAATTATTAAAAAATAAAGTAACAAAAAAATATAAGAAAATCATAAGAAAATGATTTTTCTATACAAATGACCATTTTGCCCCTTTATGGATCAACTTAATTTCTCTTTCTAATTACATCATTAAACTTAATGACCCACTTTTAAAACAATATAAATTACATTAGTTTAAGTGTCTGTTAATCATATGCAGTGACATAATCCTAAATTATTATAGCAAAAATCCAAGTGGTTCTCTGTGAGGGGGTATTTTGGGAAAATAAAAATAGTGAGACAATGAAATTTTGGGTTTAACATGAATTAAAAACTAATGATATGATATGGAAGATCATACTAAATGAATGAAGGAATGGACATTTCCTAAAAGAAATTCACTAGGATTAACCCTAAAATCATCTAATTAATCACCCTGTAAGACTTGATTAAGCACAAAATCACAGTATTAAGCATGTATTAGACAAAATGGGAAGATTAAAGCCCTAAGATTTTTAGGAGCACATAATAAAAACAAAATGAACATATTTGCAAAGAATTAGCTTCAAAATTCATCAAATCCAAAATTTGGCTAAAATTATGAAAAATCATTTGAAATTCCAAAATTTGTTGAAATCTCTTATTAAAAGTGTTTAATAATGGGGAATAAAATGAGTAAAAAAACTAAGTGCATCATTCACCATTGCAAAAAATTTGGGCATTTACAAAAAGAATGTCACTTGAAAAATAATGCATAAACAATGTACAAAAAAGAGACGGGTGGTGAAAGTAGTTTGTTTTATGCAAGCCAAGCAGTTGTTAAGAATAAGAATGTTGTATGGTATATTGATAGTGGATGTGGCAACCACATGACTAGTGATGTACTTTCTTTACTGAGATAGACAGGACCACTACTACTCGAATTGAAATGGGTAATGTTGATTCAAAGAAAGGCACAAAAAGTGATACATAAAGTGTTTCATGTCTCAAATTCAGCACAAATTTTGCTAAGTGTTAGAAATTTAATGGATCATGATTATGCAGTTTATTTCAAAGATAAGATGTGCAAAGTTTATGATAAAAAGGAGAATAAAAGAAAATGGACAAGAATGGAAATTTCCCTCTTATACTCAAGCCTGCAAAGAATGTTGCAATGAAGGCTAAAGTAGAAGATTTGTCATGGGTGTGGCATAAAAGGCTTGGTCACATAAATTTTGAAAGTTTGAAAATGTTGAGTAAGAAGAATATGGTCTATGGTTTGTCAAACATAGAAGAGAAGGACAATGTGTGTGAAGCATGTGCTCTTAATACAATACACTGAGATTCTTTTCCAAAGGAGAAGGCATGGAGAGCCTAAAGCACAATTATAGCTTGTTCATATTGATGTGTGGGGTCCCATAAAGATAACGTATCATGTTGGTAACAAGTATTTTATTAAATTCATTGATGACTACTCAAGAATATGCTAGGTTTATTTCTTGAGACAAAAATTTGAGGCATTATCTATGTTCAAAAAACTTTCAAAGCATGGTGGAAAGGCAAAGTAGCTGGTTGACTAAAAAATTGAGAAGTGATAGAGGTGGCGAAAATAACTCTAAGGAGTTTGTTAAATTTTGTGAAGGTATTGGGATAGAAAAGATAATTGACAGTTGGCTTTACTTCAAAATAAATTGATTGGCAAAAAGAAAGATAGAACAATAATGGAGGTCTCAAGGGCCATGATGAATGAGAAAGGCTTTCCTACTACTTTTTGGGCTAAAGTAGTAAATATATACATATGACAGTTTATTTGCTAAATGGATGTCCTACAAAGGTAGTTGAAAATAAAACACTTTTGAGGTATGGTTTGGTGGGAGAAAGCTATCTGTGAAACACTTGTAGATTTTTGGCTTAATTTGTTATGCATATCTCCCAAAGGAGATAAAACACAGGCTTGAAGAAAAAGGTGAGAAATGTGTTTTTGTGGGCTATAGCTCAAAATGTAAGGGTTATAGGCTCTTTAACTTCAAGAGAAACAAAGTGATAATTAATCAAGATGTGATTTTCAATGAAAAAGAATAGTGGGATTGGAAGAAACGGGGTGGAGAGTGTACTGTATTCCTACAAGAAGAGTCTCAAGAATCTTAATTTATCCCAAGTGAAGAAGTAGAAAATAAGCCACCACAACATTCTCCATCAAATGCGGGGTCAAGTTGATTCTCTCCAAATTCAACACTAGTAAGAATAAGAAACTTGAGCAATATTTATGCTTTGTGCTATTGAACCTAAATGCTTTGAGCAAGCCATCAAAGAGTAGGTTTGCAAAAATGTGATGCATGAAGAAATAAAAATGATTGATAAAAATTAGACTTGGGAGTTGGTTGAAAAGCCCAAAGAAAAAGATGTTATTGGGTTGAAGTGAATTTATAAAATAAAAACAAATCCAGATGGCCCTGTGCAAAAATACAAGGCAAGATTAGTTGCAAAAGGCTATTTATAATGACCCCGAGTTGACGATCAAGAAATATTTGCACTGGTGGCATGACATGAGACAAATGTATATTGCATTAACTGCTCACAAAGGTTGGAAACTATGCCAACTTGATGTTAAGTTGACATTCTTGAATGGTGTGCTTAAAGAAGAAGTGTACGTAGAGCAACCATTTTATTATTGAAGGAAAAGAAAGCAAAGTGTAAAAGTTAAAGAAGGCACTGCATGGGTTGAAACAAGCAACCCGTGCATGGTACAACCAAATTGATGCTTACTTTATCAACAAATGATTCATAAGATGTCATAGTGAGGCAGCACTCTACATCAAGCATGGAAATTCTAGTATGCTTGTTGTTTCTCTTTATGTTAATGATTCGATTGTGATGGGAAATAATGAAAAAATGATACTTGAATTTAAAAATGAGATGATGAAAAAATATGAGATGAATGATTTGGGTTTGCTTTATTATTTCTCAGGTATTGAAATTGATCAAAGAGAAGATGGCGTTCTCAAATAAAATATGCCCAAAATATTCTCTATAAATTTAAAATGGAGAATCATAATCCAATTATGACACCATTATTGGTGAATGAAAATTTGATGAAAGATGATGGTAGTAGAGATGCTAATGTGGTACTTTATAGAAGCATGATTGTAAGTTTGTTACATCTCACAACTACTAAACCTAATATAATGTCTGCATCTAGATTGTTGTTTCGATTTATGCATCGCTAAAGTAAAACTCACTTTGGAGTTGTAAAAAGAGTGCTACATATATACAATGTAACAAAGATTTTGGGATCTTGCATGAGAAAAATGAGAGAGAAAAATTGAAGTTGTTTGGGTTTGATCACTGTGATTTTAACACCTTACCTTTGTAGTACTTCTCCCATGTATTAAGCATCACTTTGAAAAATTACAAGAGATTTATAAGCTTGAATCACCCAATCAACTAAGACTACAAAATTCAATTTTAGAGTATTATTCATTTGGCCAATTTCATTTTCAGTCTAAATTTTCAAAATTCATTACTAAATGTAAAAAAAAAATCGTATGACACTAAATCAAGTATCTAAAAATATCTTAAACCTTGCTCTACATGGGAAAAATAAGAAATTGGACTTATAACATGCCAATTCATACAGTATATTATGCAAACTATACTGTTAATTTTTCTTTCAAAAATCTATTTGTCGCACCCGGAAATACGACACAGACAGTGCACACGAAAAGGAAAAAAAGAGATAAATCGAGGTTTCCAAACAGAAACTGATTTGTGAGGAGTCATCACCAAAATTTTGAGAAAAATTTTGAAAAACCGAATTAAGAAGAAAAATGATGGTTTGCGTAATTAGAGTTGAGTTCGCGTGTTGATTGTACGTGAGGAAAGTATTAGGCACCCCACGACACTTGTTTTTAAAAACTGTTACTTTAGGCTGATTATGCAAATTAATATGGCTTTAAAAGTATTTTGATTATCTTTTAATTGTTCACATGTAAAAATAAGGTTATAAAGGAAAGTGATTTAAGAAATTAAGGAAATTTGAAAAATAAAATAAAGAAAAGAAATTAAATTAAAAAAGTCAAGGAGATTTGGAATCAAAAAAGAGGAAAAGGAATTGAGAAAATAAATTAAAAAATATTTATTTATTTACAATGGTGGACTTGATGCAGAATCCGAGTCTAGAGTCGATATACCTTGCGATAGGGATCAAAATCCACGTAATTTGGGTTAAAAATACGTGTCTATTGATTGGTATTTTTTAATTATAATTTTATAATAAGAGAAAGTTAATTAAAAATAATTTACTCTTTTGCCAACAAAACGATTTTCTAAAATTTAAGTTGGTATGTTTTAATTTGTAAAAGAAAATTTAGTTTCATTTACCTACTCTTATTTATTTAACTTTGAAAAAATATATATTTTTTATTTTTTACTTTAGAGAATTTTTCTTTTCAAAATAAAGAGAAAACCAATTTACTTATTGCAAATTCTTCGTAGCCATGTCTGATAGACCAATTTCTCAATTACTTATGCTAGCTCTGTTACACTCAGAAATACGAAGCAGATGGCGTGAAAAATGAAAAAAAAAAAAAGAAAAAGAAAGAAAATCAGCCTCCATGACGAAAGCCGATTCAAGAGGAGTTACCACGAAAAATTTTCTAGGAAAGGGTGGTCTACGAATTAGAGTTGGGTTTGTGAGTAAGATTGTAAGTGAGGAAGAAGTTAGACACTCTTACAACACTCGTTCCTAAAAATAGCTACCTTAAGTTGATTATGCAATTTTTATGGTTTTTAAAAATTATTTTGATTGCCCTTTAATCATTCACATGTAAAAATAAATATAGAAATAAGAAAAAATGTAAAAATGAAAAAGAATAAAATGAAAATATGAGATGTTGGGAAAAATAAAATAAGAGAAAAAATATCATTTATTTACAAGAGTGGACTTGACCCAGAATCAGAGTCTGTGACCTATGTATCTTATTATATGGATCGAAAGTTGATGTAGATCAAGGTATAAATACATATTATTGGGTTGATATTTTTTATTATACATATTTTTTGAAAAGAGAAGTTCATAAAAAATAATTTATTTTTCCACAAAGAAAATAATTTTCAAAATTGGTTGATGTGTTTTAATTTGTAAAAGATAAATTAATTTCAATTATTTTCTCCTATCATTCATTTGTTTATTTTTTTCATTTTTTAAATCAATTCCTAAAAAGAGAGCATATATTTTTCCTTAATTTAGAAAATATGATCAAAATTATATGTGATTTTGAATATTTTTATTTTTAATTTGAAAAGAAAAATTTGAAAACAACTTTATTTTTACAAAATAAAATTAACTAACTCATATGATGACTTTATCACTCATAATCCGCTCATTGATACCTAAATACCTATGATGATGCCACTTGAGGTAAAAGGTATAAAAAAAAGCTTAAGGAATAAAATTGGAAAAAATAAATAATTTTTAATTTTCTTACATAAATCATTTTTATTTCCTTATTTATTTATAAAAATAAAAATAAATACGGCCATAGTAACACCTTTTTATTTTAGAAGAAAACTTTAAAAAGAATTTAAAATATGACCATTATATATATATATATTTATAAAATAAAATATGAAAACAATTTTATTTTTACAAAATAAAGTTAGCTAACTTATATGGTGACCTTATCACTTATAATTTGCTAATTAATACCTAAATACTTATGGTATTACCACTCGAGATATATAGATTAAAAGGATGAAAGCATGGAGGAAAATAACCCATTTTTATTTAAATTATTTTATTATTATTTTTTATAATAAAAATGGAAATAAATAGGAATATGGGAACACATTTTTATTTCAAAAAAGCATTAAAAAGGATTTAAAGTATGATTATTACATGTAATTTTAAAGAGACTCAACTAGCATCTATGGTGACTTTACCACTCACAATTTGTTGATTGGTACCTAAATACCCATGGTGTTACCACTTGGAGTACAAAGGCAAAGAAAAATTGGGGGCTCTTACCTATATTTTCATCATTTATTTTACTTTAAATAAAAAGAAAATTAATATTTATATTTACTTTTAATAAGTAAGAAAATTAATATCATTTTACTTTAAAAAAAATTTACATAACCCTTGGAACCCACAAATATTTAAAAATTAAGATATACTCAATATAAGTACCATGATAATTCCTCACTCATTGTACAATTGAATAACACCCTATATGCATACGGAGATTTAGTCACTTGTGGCAAACTTTAAAGGTGAAAGAAAGAAAAACCAATGATCAAATAAAAATCAAAACCATAAATAAAAACAAAATCAAATACAATTTATCAATGCATGTGTGTGCTTGTGCAAACTCCAATAATATAAACACAGCCATAAGATGGAGATGCAAACTCTTGTGTCTTTCTTTCCTCTTCCTTTGCTTCAAAGATGATAACTCAATTTCTAAGCTTGGTCCATGCTTCCAAGGTACTTGAGATATTTTGCTTTATTCACCATATTCCCTTACTTTAATAATAAGGACATTGATTTCTCCTTAACTTGATCCGTATTCCCGTGATGCTCGCAAGGAAATAAAAGGGGATTTGTGTTCTCCTCGAGGAACTCTTTTATTTAAGAACTCATGTATTCTTATAATATCAATACTCAAGATTCACATTGTATATGAAATTATAGCCCAAAAGTATAACGGACATAGCCCAAGTTTCATATAACCCCAAATCAACCCAAGTTCAAGAGTTTTTTGAAAGAGGTTTAAACAATTAACATGGCACACAATATTCTTGACCAACAAATTATAATGCCCCATTCAAAGTCCCAACACCCCGTTATAGATATCTAAAGTTCCATTTAGAAGCTAAATGTAGTGAGAATGTTTTATGAATCAAGTGGGCGTATATACCATGCATATTAGCAAAAAGGGAACTTTTTCACCCAAACCCAAAATCATATGGATCTTTTCTTCACCAAAATGGAGCTTAAATATCTAACAGCTAAGTGAAATTCCAGTGTGTGAACCAATGGCTACAAAGTCTAGTTTAGGAATGCATAACATATATGATATATGCAACAAATACACCCAACCTTTAAATGGAAAGAACATGGGAAAATAGTTCATTTGTGGGCATAAATCGGAACATGAACATGTAACATACTAAACTGGCTTTTAAGCATGGAGAGACACGGAGGTATGGCCCTTTCTCATCATTATAACTACATATAATCACACAGCAACCAACTCAATGCTTAGGCACAGGAACACAAGGTCATATGACCACCTAAGAAGACTAAAACCAAATAGACATATGCCATGGCATAATCCAATCATCATGTGATAAATTTTCTGAGGGTAATGCAGAACCTACGCATTTGGGCCAACCATGGACAAAACTTGTCCTACCAAAATGAAGTTTAATGGTCATGACTTCGAGCTTCTATTGATATCCCCTTACTAGAGTAAAAAATGCAATACCCCATACAACATCAAAACCACATAAAAGATCTCAATAGATCAGCGATTACTACATGCAAAGGGTAGCATGGCTTCACCATATGCTTGAACAAAACAAATTAACAGTGAAGTCTACCAAATCGTACATTTAAGTTTCATGTGGGTATTATTCCAAACATCTAACATACACTCTCCGAAAGATCATAAACTACATATTCCTTAGAGATCATGCCACTACAACATTGCAAGATAAATTATTCCAAACCCAAGGAACCCAAAGCATGTATTGACCTAGGAATCAAATATCAGATTGGAAATAGAAGACACAACTAAAAAAAAGGCATCAAGAAACAAAGAGATGAAACACGGATGAATGAAAATGTGACTTACACCTTTAAAACCAAAATGAATCCAGAAACCGCACACTTGAAATGCAATTGTTGGCTACAAATTTAACACACTGTCAGCTCTAGATACGCAAAGGGAACAAAACACAACACCATTTTTGAAGCTTCAACAACTTAGAAACTTCACAGAGCGCATATAAAACCGTGATGAGGTTCTTTACAACATTATGAAGACACCCAGAACCTCATAATCAAATCCCAAATAAATATATTCAGACGTCAACGTAAGGGAAAAGTACCAACATTTCCAAAGAAGTTACAACCAAATGAAGAATAACAAAATGACTCGAAAAGGAAATTCAATTTCATCCAACCCAGAATACAAGCTCACACAACACAACACACGCTTCGACCAGCCAGCAGAAAAATAGAGCAAACCTTAGAACATGACTATGGGTTAATAATAATTAAAAAAAAACACGATAGTACAACTCTGTTTGATACCAAAATCTGATGAACCAGAGAAAAAGAGCACCTAATTGAAACTTTCCAGAAACAAAGAGCCAATCCATAATAGACCGAAAATAAGATCTGAACAAAGCACCAAAGATAAAAATAGCAAGGACAAAAGACTAAACTTTTAGGCAGGGTTATCCCAGTAGCAAGGAACATAGTGATTAAAGGAATGAGACGGGAAACCACAATGCATGATCAAAAGAGAAATCAAACAAGAAAACTAAACTAACCCCAAGTGGCTCAAGTGTTCAAATTCGTAGTTTATCTTTGTTTCATGTCTTCCGCGGCTTCCCTTCATCCTCGGGGCTTCGGATTTCATACATGAGCAACCTCTGCCTCTCGAAATTTCACCATGCCATCCTCTGCTTTTTCGTTGTCTCTTTCCCTTTGCTCCTTACTTTGGTGTCCATATTTTCTACCCCTTTCTTCAATCCCGGCGGACCCTCTTTCAAGGTATCTCTAGGGTTTCTCCGTCCCCCAAATCTCTTTATTTTCCTATGGTTATTTTTGGCCTCCTCCCCCTTGCAATTAACCTCTGATCCTTTTATAGTAGCTTGGCCAGTCTGGAGACTTGCAATGCAAAATGTGTTCCCTAAATCCGTAGCCTCAGTCTTCTAATTTCTCCCCCCACACTTTTTCCATCCCATTTCATGCTTATCCCGACCACCTCTTCCTTCACCACTATACTACAGTTAAAGTACGAATTGAGGGAAGAGAGATTTGTTGTTTCCTTACCTCTAGCTGTCTCTCGCTCTCTTTGTCATGCTCTTGCCTTTTTTGACGCGCGTACAGAGCCATTGTGGCTCCCCCTCCGTTCGTTTTACCTTGTGGTTGAGTCTCTCAATCTCTGGCTTGTCTCTCTCGCGCACGCACGAGCCCTAGCTCCCTCTTGGCTTTTGTTTTCTTGCCCGAGCTCCTTTTGCCGTGTCTCGTGCCTTCGTTCCTAAATGCCTCCCTCTGTTTTTTTTTTCTGTTTGAGCCCCTCAATTGAGGCCCTCCGTTGCCTTGTCCACGAGCCCTTCTCAATTGGGCTCGTGGATCCTTGGGCTAGAATGCTGCCCAAACATATATATTTTTATTTTTAATTTTTTATTATTTATTTATTTTTGTTATTTAATTTATTTATTTTATTATTTTTTAGTGTTTGGGTTTTGAGGTTGGAAGATTGGGCCACCCAAATTCCATTCCAACTCTACTTTTCTTATTTTTGTCTATTATTTTATTATTATTTTATTATTATTTATTTATTATTTATTTTTTATCCCCCATTTTCATTATTATTATTTTATCCATCTTTAGTTTTTATGTATAAAATATGAACAAAATACGGTGTTCACAAGCTCTAAAAACCCCCCATGGCATAAATATTTTATTATATTTTTAGGACAATAATTTAGAAAATACTATTATTATTCATTTTTAATATAATAAATTTATTATATATTTTAAAATAAAATTTGGAAAATTAATTATTATTATTATTATTATAGTGCAATTTTTGCAAAGAAAAGTATTTAATCAATATATCTACATGAATTCGCAATCTCACGCAATAATACGGTGAACTTGAATATCTGCGTGGGTTTGAAAAACTCACGAGGCATTATTATTAAGCCAATCATAATATTATTATACATTTTTTTAAAAAGAACATTTTTATTTGTATGAAGCACTTGGAAACATCATCTTGTCATTATATTTTGTCTTGGAACCATTTTATAAATAATTGTTTAGCCACGTCTTCTTTATAATAATATTATTACTCTTAACCAGAGATTAAAATATTTTGAAATACATTCTTGTTTAAAAAATAAAACTACATATATAAAGTTATTTCTCTTAATAAAAATAAGTTACCTAACCAATTTATGAATCTTGGCTCAAAATTTGTACTTGAAAAAAGGGTTTGGACCACCAGCAATCCCAACCCAATACCTCTTCTTTTCTCTCAATTTTTTCTCTTTTTTTTTCTTTTTTTATGGAATTAATGTAATTTATTATTTTATTTTTACCAAAAGTAAGTTATAAATCTTTTGAAAGATATAGAATTTACTTAAACTGAAAATCTTGAAAAAAAATTTTTTTCTATAATTTTAGGATTTTCTATTATCTCCTTTAGCTTTCTTTTTTTAACTATAATTTTATATTTTAATTTTGATTTTAATTGGTTATAGCATTCCGCAATTGGTATCTAACCCAAATCTTTTTTTTCTATTTTCTAGGATTTTTTTAGTAATTGGGCTATATATATTATTATTATTATTATTATAATATTTTTTAATTAATATTTTTTTATTTTAGGGGTCAATTTATTTGATACCCCAACAAAATAAGGCATTCACACTGTCCAATTTTTGTATCCTAATTGTGGCAAGTCATAACTCCTTCCATACTTAGCCGTTTTAGATGTTCTTGGACTTCTTAGAAAGCTCGTTATGTGTTTTTTTATGACATACTAACCACTATGTCATTATTCTTTGTTATGGATGATTTTTCCCTTCCTAACTTTAATATACTAAATTGGGTAATTTATGTACCATACATGGTAATCAAATTAACAATGCTACTAACTCAATGTAAATTGGTTACAAAACATTCCTAATATTATATAAGGTCCAAAGGAACACATCCAACCAGTTATACATAATTAAATGTTCATACATGAATGTATACAAAATCATAAAAATAAGAAACATTATTTTGATGTCTAATACAAGTTTATTCATCTTCAATCTTCCTTGCTCTTAATTCTTTTCCTTGGAATAGCTTGTTCCTAGCTTGTGGGTAGCTTGAGGTGTGAGGTATGAGATTTAGAAATCTCAGTAGTAGCAACAATTATTTCATGCAATTATATTATCATGAGCAACTTGAAAACATCACAAAACATTCATTTACTTATAAAACAAAATAAAGAACTATATTGGTAATACAAATTTTGACAGAGTTCTTTTTAGAAAATGGACATCCCGAATATGACCGTCAACTTTCAACTTAAAATCAGCTAATACCAATCAAGAAATACATTGGTAACAACATGGTACCAATTTCACAACATAATAAACATTAAAGACAATATAAGAGCAAAAACAAGAGTTACTATCTCAAGCTATACTTTGTGCTTCTTTGCTTGATTCTCCTTCCTTAAACACCTCCTTGAACCTCCTCAAGCTTAGAACTATAATAAAGAATTTACTGAATTATCTTCTTGATGAATATTTAGCTCTAGAATTTCACTTTTTGCAGTCTAAGCCTAATCCTTCAAACTTTGGCTTGTCCTTAGTAATCATGCATGAGAAACTCATTTCCATCATTAATTTCATGAAAATCCTTCCCCTAGCTTCTTTTCTTCATGAGGCCTAAACCTTCCATCAAACACCAATAAACTCAGGCACATCAAACACCAATAAATTCAAGCAAAGCTTTAATCCTTCCATAGTATCCTTTCCTACAATTGTTTTCATGAAAACTTCATTCTCACATGCACACTATGAATTGACCGAAATCCTTCCATGGACAAGAGGGAAGAAAAACTCATTTAATCTGGCTAACTCTTATAAAATCTAACTTGAATACTAAAGAAAAAAGCTTACCTCTTTGCATCCTAGCTTGCCTTCTTCTTCTTCTTCTCCTCCTCCAAGATCACCTTCCTTCCTCTTCCTTCTTCTTCCTTTCTCTGTCTATTTTAAGGTGCACTTTCTCTCTCTATCCCTCTCAAAGTTTTTACCAACATACACAAAAAACTTTTTTTGGGGGGAGGGGTCACCTTTCTATAGACATCATGTTTTCATCATAACCATCCATTTTCTTTCCAATCCAGTGGTCAAAATTCAATTGCTTGATGGTTACTTACTCTTGTGCAATCTCAACCCTTCATTCTACCAACCAAGATTCAATGGTCCATATTCAAGCATGTGGAATTATTGCATCCTAATTTGATTAAATCATTTTCTATTCATGATGTCATAATTTAACTAAATATTTTCTAAAAATACCTATTATTTTCGATCAAAGAGAGAGAGGAGAGAGAAAATAATTTTTCTTCCAACCAGTTAATTTTATACAGTTTGCTTTGGGTCCAAAAAATTTCCTATTTTTTTTGTTGTATCTACTTGTACTATATATCTCTTAATGTGTATAGAAAACAATTTTCATTGTGGGTCTATACACTTTTCTTTTTCTTTTTTATCTTGTGGGGCTCACATGCTCTCTTTTTCTCTTTTTTGACTTTTTGTTGGGCCATTGATCATTGATCTTTCAGTTATCCTATATTTTATACAGTTTGCATTATTACTAGACTACACTTTTTAGACTTATTACACTTTCCTAATATAGTCCAATATATTAAAATATTCATTTTCCTATATATGTTAATTATTTAATTTTTGAAAATAATTCTAGTAAATGACTAGTTCTGTAATTTATCCCAATTAAGAACTAAACATAATTTCTTCTAAAAATTAGATGAGAATTTAATGTCATCTAAAGACCAAATACCAATGTACCTCATAACATATTTATGAAATTAGGGATGTTGCAATGATTTGGTTGACAGTTGATGATATGAAGAGTAATCCGGCTATGCATTTACATTTGGTTCAGGTGTATTTCCATGGGCATCAAAGAAACAAGAAAGCAGATTGTATGGTTAAGAAATATTTTAGAAAATAGCCGGGTGAAAAAGAGGAAGCTGCCGTACTATTTTGTGACAACAAATATGCAATTGCTATGACGAAGAACGCCGTCTTTCATGGCCACAAAAAGCACATCAATCTCAAGCTTCATTATTGACAAAAAAAATAGATAAATCATTCTCTTTATTAATATTCCAATTATCAATAAATTATATTAAATTTTTAATTATTTTAAAATGCATCTCTATTTCATTTATTAACTCACTAATATATAATTATCTAATTAAAAATGTTTTATAATTGATTGAAAATAATAAAAGTAGCTTAAATCGAGAAAGGAAGGGAAGAAAAATATAAACAATAATAGATAATTATAGACAACAATCAACACCATTATTGAATAAAAAAGAAACCCCCTCTAGTTTATAATATAGGGTGTTTTGTATGACAAGTTTCTGGTTTAAAATATAGGGTATTGGATATTTTTCTTCCCATTCTATCCATATTTAATTTTTCCCTACTCCTCATTTAAATAAAAAAGTGATAATGGAGTATATTTAGTGAGAGTAAAATGGGAAATGTTGATATTTTTTTATGAATTTCAAATGAAAAAGTGATTTCCTTAATATGCATATATTTAATACAAAATATTTTATAATATAAATTGGAGAGATTAACAAACTAACACAATAATTAAAAATAATTATTTTAAACAGTAGTTGATATTATAACTTTATGTGACAAATCGTTGAATCATTGAAAAAATTAGTGGAAAGATAATCATTAAATGAATTGAATCTTGAAAACTTTGAATCAAGCCAATCCTTATATATATACACACTTCTCCCTTCCATATCATAATAAGATAACAATAAGAGGGTTTTTTTATCTCCTATAATATAAGACAACATGTAGTGATTTATTTCATTCTATTTATATTATAGGATGTTTTATATAACAAATTTCTAATTCATAATATAGGGTATTAGGTATATTTCTTTCAATTTTACCTCTTTCATTAATGATAATGAATCATTTAATAAGAGTAAAATAGGAAATTTTGATATTTTTTCATGAATTTCAAATAAAAAAGTAATTTTCTTAATATTTATGTATTTAATATAAAAATCTTATAATATGGATTGAAGGAAGTATCATTTTAACAACTTATTTATTACTTCCTCCGTTCCTTAATATAAGAAACAATTGGGGGAGTTTCTGTGTTTCAAAATATAAGGGACATATGAGGTTTGTCTGGTGTATTTAATGATTTTTTTAAAAAATACTCCTAATTAAGATGATATGTTTTCAATATAATTCATTTTTATTAATTGGATGATAAAAGAATTATTAATATTAAATGAGAGCATTTTGAAAACTACTTTATATTTGAGATAAAATTATTGTTTTTTTTATGCACGTGATTTTGTCTTTTGTTTCTTATATTAAAGAACAGATGAAATATATTATTAGTATTATAACTTGAGTTATATTTAATGAAATGAGTGAAATTAATAAGGGCATAGTTGAAAATTTCGATTTCTTTACAAATTTAACGATAGAATAATATTTCCTGGCAGGCGGAAACTCAGGGTCTGTTTGACAGTATTTTCTATTTTATTGTTCTGAGAACAGTTTTGTGAAACTGTTTTTAAGAATAAGTTTTGAAAATAAAAAAATAAAAAAATCTGTTTGAATAATTGTTCTCAAAATCATAACTAGTGAGTGATAGATGAGTTATTCAAAATTTATAATTTTACCATTAATGAGGTAGATATTTCTCACATTTTCTTGTGTTTTCTGGAACAAAAACTACAAAACACCTTAAAAGTGTTCTGAATTTTCTATTCTTTTATTTTTCTATTTTTTAGAATAATTTATAAAATATAGACTTACCAAACAAGTTTTCTGAGTTTTCTATTTCTGATAATAGAAAACTATTTTCAGAAATAGAATCAAACATGGTGTCACTCATTAAATTTGAAAACTGTCTCATTAAATTTGATGGAGGGATTATATTTGATGGTTCCATTCATGGTTTTTCTTTCGTCGTTTCTTTACTTTTAAAGCGTACCACTGAGAGTGTGAGCCGTAGAGTTGACTCAAATGGCTTTGGCATCGCAAGTCAGTGGTTCAGGCAATGCCGAATTGAACCGGGAAATTCAAACCCTACCGCTTCGAGATCGAGTTGCGATTGTCACTGGTTCGTCCCGCGGAATCGGCCAAGAGATTGCTCTTCATCTAGCTTCACTCGGTGCAAGAATCGTTATCAATTACACCTCTAACTTGGCTCCGGCAGAGTCAGTTGCCGCCCAGGTTAATTCCTCCGCCACCAACGGCGGTAATCCACGAGCCATCGTCGTCAAGGCTGATGTTTCTGACCCAACTCATGTGAAGATGCTCTTCCACGAGGCTGAGAAGACCTTCAACTCGCAGGTTCATATCCTTGTTAACTCGGCCGGAGTTCATGACCGCAAATACTCTTCTATATCCAACCTTCCTTGAAGTTCGATTATATCTTCAGGTAAATATACTTTTCACAGAGAGTGATGATTGAATTTTTGCTCAATAATTAATAATTGAATTTTTTAGAATTTTTATAAATTTTTTATCAGTACACTTAAAAAGGTTGGAAATTTTATGATTCCCTTTCATAGTGCGAATACTAAGAGGGTAATTTCTCTGCTGTAAAGAGGCAGCAAACCGTTTGAAACGTGGAGGTGGGGGTCGCATCATAATGTTATCTTCATCACTGGTGGGTTCCCTGACACCAGGCAGTGCGACTTCCGCCGCATCCAAATCAGCCGTCGAGACGATGGTGAAGGTCTCAGCGAAAGAGCTGAAGGGGACTGGAATCACGACGAACTGTGTTGCCCCGGAGCCGATTGCGATGGACATGTACTTTGCTGGGAAGACGGAGGAGCAAGTGAAGGCGGCCATTGAGCAGTCTCCTCTGTGTAGGCTGGGCGAGACGGAGGATGTGGCCCCATTGGTGGGGTTCTTGGCCACCGACACCGGCGAGTGGATCAATGGCCAGGTTATTCGTGTGAATGGCGGCTATGTTTGAGAGTCATATAATATACTGTGGTGGCTGCTTTCTCATGTTATGTTGCGACAAATAAAAAGATTGCCTTATGATTTGTGTTCCTTATGTACAGTGTAAAAATTGTTTTATCTATCCCCCTGTTTCGACTTATTATGCACTTTGAGTTAAACGTCTAATTTTAGAATCAATTTTAAGTTTTAAAATACGAGTAGAAATCTTAACTGGGGATAGGATCATTATAATCTACATCTTTTAACTAGATTATATATATATATATATATAATATCCAGTTTTTCAGCATACAGCCGGGAGAATAGGCTCAGCATGTATTGCTGGAGAAAACTATGCATGACTACTTGTCTAATTTTATTTTCTGGCCAGAGGCAGTCCTGAAGGTCTGAAATATTATTCTTTAGCTGTCTGCATTCCTCCTCATAATTTGCTCTCAAAAATAAGTCACAGGCTTATAATATGAAGGGCGAACCCAAAGGTAAATAGAAGCATCTACTCTATTGCCATATTGTCAAAGACGTCAACATCCAGTCTGCAAATTCATTCTATATATTTTGGGAAAATTTAATTGTAAATATACGATATTGTTTTTTATATATATAAATTAGTGTGAGCATTAGTTGTTGATACACAACTCAATATTATTAGAAGAATGTAAATTTCTTAAAATAGTTTATAATTTCTTATAATCTTTTCTACCTTAATTAATTCATTTGGTATATGATGATATATTAATTAATCTTTTATTCTCAACCATTCAATAAATATATATTTGATTGTTTTTATTTGTTTCGTCGCATTGATCAATATACAGAGTTTTTTTTTTTCCTTTTCTTAGTCCTACTAGCACAAATTGTTGAAAATTTTTAATTTTTATATGGAAAGTATTTTTTTTAGTAAAAAAAAGAAAGTTTTTTTTTTTGTTTTTACTGTGAGATACCTAAACATAATTATCGAAAAAATTAAGAATAAAATAGATAATAATTTCTTGCAACCAAGATATCATTGCCTATAGCTCTCAATCACTCGATTTATCGTGGATCACCTCTTTGCCATGGTTCTTTCTTCTTGGATGATACAAGCTTTGTCTATGAGAATACGATCGAGGAGTTCATGCAAATGTACGTAAGACAAAAGTAGGTGATCAATTAGGGATTTAATTATTATAAGAAAGACAAATTAGTAAATATAATTTATTTAATATAATTCTTTATGAATGATTATTTTAAAATATTCTAAGAATATTCTGAATAATGTTAAGTGATTGGACTAACTTGTAGAGGTTTCCAAACTAACAAAAAGTAGACAATAATATCACTACTAGAAAAATTAGTTTTAGCGAAGGAATTTAGCGAGGGATGACTCATCCCTCGCTAAATGATCTAAATAGCGAGAAAATTAATGACGAATTGTAAATTCGTAGCTGTTGTTAAATTTAGCGAGGGAATTAGTGAGGAATATCATTTCCCTCGCTAAATTAGCGAGGAATTAGCAAGGAATTTTTTATTCCTCGCTAAATTATTATGAATAGCGAGAAATTTAGCGAGGGATTTGTCCCTCGCAAAATTTTTTAAAATTAATTTTAATATATTAAAATTATTTTATTAAAAATTTAATTTTAATAAATTAAAATTTTTTTAATAATTAAGTTATAAAACTATTTTTATTAGTTGATTGTTTTAAATTAATAAAAATAGTTAGATTAATTTTTATAACTTGTTGGCAAAAAATGAAAATGAAAATTCATTTATTACAAAATTCAAAATATAAAGTATTTTATGATATTAATAATTGAAATTATAATATATTTTTATTTTTTAACAATATATTAATTTATAAATATATATGTGTATTAGTGTGTAGATAAATAATATATATTTAATATTTCATATAAAGACTGCAAATACATTTCAGTTCAACTGGCTAAAGTCTGAATATAAAGGCATTAAGAGTAGGAGGTCATGGGTTCGAACCTAAGTAAATGCATATTTGAAATCATTATGTGACATGTCAGTGACGTGTCGCAATCATGGTGATATGGCGGTAGTGTGGCAGTGATGTGGCATGGGTGGCCGGTGACATGTTAGTGGTGACATGGCAATGATGTGGCAGTGTTGAATTTTTTTATAATTTAGCGGAAGCGAGGGAAAAATGGCATTTAGCGAGAGATTTGTCCCTCGCTAAATTACTTTTTTCTAGTAGTGTATCTACGCAAAAATAGAAGGAAGTACTCAAAATATTCTACTAAAGAAAGATATGATAATACCACTTGTTACTCATTTAGACCTTTACTTGTTACAAATTCAGAATATCACTTGTAACTATTGATTTTATAAATATAATATAATTTAGAGCTGTATGTTAAAATTAGCTGTAAAAAAATTTTTTAGCTGTAAAATTTTTTTTATACCATGTGCATCAAATCATAAGAATAGCACAAGCTAACTGCAGAATAAATTCAAGTCATTAGGTTTCAATGCATCCAGTCAAAAAAATTAAAAGAAAAAAGGTTTAACCCTACCAATCTTAAACTCACATTAATAGAATTCCAAAACAAGGTAGCTTATTCATCTATAATTTGTCGAAAAAAATTATGTGCAGTTACACATGTGGACCCTGTAAACTTTCACATTAATTCAAGAAATAAATGGTAAGGATTAAAATAAATGGCTAGAAAGATAAAAGAATGATAAGGATTAATATAAGATAAATAAGGAAGCCAATGAAAGTAGTGTTAATCTAGCAGGGGCGGCTGGAAAAGTTTGGAAAGACCAAAAACAAAGAGTAGGAACAGAAAGTAGGCCTGTGTATATTTTTTTTAAAAAAATAATAAAAATAATCATTTGAATAAATTGAACTCTTGATTCATTTTTTGTGTGATGGCAAATGTTTCAAATTTGTTTATTAATTTATTGTTGTTAGAAACTGAATTATGAATATATTGTGTTGTTTCCCTAATTGAACTTTTCTCTTTACAAATTTTTTATTTTTTATTTAAAATTTTAAATATATATTCCATCGATGCTAAATCATATTTTAAAATAAAAATTTATATTCAATTAATTAAAATTAGCTTGAGTAAAAAAAAAAATTAAAGCTAGCTGAAAGCATTACAAATTTACAATCATAAATTAAACAAATGCATATGAAAAAAATAATTTTAGTAAAATATATAAAAGTAAATACAATTTAAATAAACTGTTTCACTACAAAATATAATATATATATATATGGTAAAAGTTTTCTTAATCCCACCTAATCAATCCATCTGCCCCTCTCAATCACAATCCCAATCTCTCACCATGCATGTCTCTCTCCTCCGTTTATCTCAAAATCCAACCTTAACTTCTATACCTCCCCTCTCTTTCCATAATTGCATTGTCTTCGGAGAGCCCAACTTGTGTCGACTCACTCATATAATCCCATTTATGCTCCTACGAGTCGTAAGGACCCTTCAATCGCATGCAAATAAAGTGGGAAGAAGAAGTAATCAAAATAGAATGAGAAAAAGACTACTTGAAGACGACATGAGGAAGAACGAATAAAATTTTCAAATTTATCTCTACTCCATATACTTATAGTAGTCTGTTGATAATGAACTCACTAATATTTACTTATCTCATTCCAAAAATGTGAATATCAAGTTTAATAGAAAAAGATTGATAAATAGAAAAAAAAGAATGAATATATAACAAAAAATTAATAAAAAGGAAAGTTAAAAATAATTATTGAAAATGGGAATGGTTATAATTAGATTTTTTAAAAAATAAAAAACAGATGATAAAAAGATTATTGGAACCATAATTTCTTTCCCAAGTCTCCCATTTTTAAAATTCAATTGATTCTTTTCCTTTTTTTTTCTTTTTAGTTTGCCATTTTTCTAATTAAATTTCCTCAAGGAAATTAATTAGGGAGAATTACGAATAGGGACCATTATGAGGAATTTATTATAAATTGAGACCTATTCTATATTTAGTTAGCATTAAAACCATTGGAACATAAATCAAATAAATTGAAATATAAAATTACCACAATGCCCTCCACTTCCCTCCCCCAACACATCATTGTTGAAGTCGGCCACTAGCGACAGGTCAATGGTGATGAATGCCAGCCAGCAACTAGTTAACGTGATAAAGGATGCCTTGAGCATGATTCAAACAGAAGGCTTGGTCAAATTCAAGAGCACGGCAAAAGGCTTGTGAATATTGTTATACAAGTTGGAGCCCAATTACTTGATCAAGTTTGTAGCCCAATTGAAGCTAGAGAGCATGAAGAGATTACAAGTTTTAGATTTAAACCCAAGAGGAGTCCTTTGGAAGATATTACTTAAAAAATCATGTGCTTCATTAAAAGAGTATGTGACTTGGATATTAGTTAGCTTAATTTATTTTAATTTCATTTTTATTAATTATGGGCTAAACTATGTTGATTAATAAAGTCCAATTAGTTAATTAGTAATATTTTTGGTAGCCCACCTTGTGAATAAGTATATCATGTGCCAAACATATATGTGGTGGCATGTTTACAAGGGCTTATATATTATTTTTATTATTTTCTTTTCAATTTTAGTTATTTATTTTTAGGGCTCTATTTTACTAGTTTCCTAGGTCCAATAATAGTGTTATTTGAGTTCAAAGACTTTTAATATCATTATAATTATTTGAGCTCAAATTAATTACATTTTTTATTCTCATTAGGTCAGATTTTACATTGCATATTTAAGACTATCTTTTATGTGTATTTTTTTTTAGATTTAGATGAATTAAAATTTTAGTTTTATAAGTTTTCCTCTTGCGTTTCTTTGAGGGTTAATTAGAGAGAACACTATGACTTATTAAGGAATTAGTCAATCCTTGTGGTGTCATCGAAACTAGGGTTTAAGAGACCAATTTTCTTGGGTTCTACTGTTTTATTCAGTGACACTTAACAGTACGGTTTGTCACTGTTCACAGTCACTATTTTGTTTACTATTCATTGTCACAGTTTCATTCACTATTCATTGTCATTGTTTATTGATACTGTTCATTGACACTGTTCATCGTCTAGATCAGATTTAAAAAAAGGGATTGATTGTTGCATAAAAAAAAAGAATATTGCAGAAAAAATAGTAAAAAGAAAAGGTGAAAAAAACAGAAAGAGATCTGATTGGGCTAAATTCATAATCTTTATGATTTGATTGAGTTCCTGATTTGATTGAGGATTATACTTTCCTAAAGTATTTTGGCTTGAATCCCAAGTAGCTTTTCCTTGCTTAGGCTTAATCTTGTTAAAAAAAAAAAGAAATCATATATTTGATCATTTGAGATTGTTTTCTAATTTGTTGAGCCAAGAGATCTGTTTCTGAAAATTGAATTAGACACATCATTCTTTGATTATTCTTGAGATATTTGCGATTAAATTGTGCTATTAGCTACTAAATTGAGTCTTTTTGAAGCCTTATTCACCAAGTCACATCTATTTCCATTGACTTTACACTTTGGTGGCAAGTCCCTTTAAATCTCTATAATTTGTCTTTCTTTCCTAATTTTCATCATTCTTTGTTCTATTTACTACTATTTTCCTTTGATTTCCAGCACCTAAATGTCTTTCCTTTTGTTAGAAATTTCAGTTCCTTTGTGCTCATTTTTGTTGGTCATTGCTTAGTTGAATTATGATCTTTAAAGACTCTAATTTTGAATTTTTTGTTTTCTGTGATTACCACTTCTTTAAAAACTGATTTCCTTTTAATTGAAGTTGTGATTTTAATTTATCACTCTCATAAGAAAGCAAGTTTTAGGTGAAAAAAGGTAAGAGAGAAATTGCATCATATTTGAAAAGGCCTTAATTTAGTGTGAAACATGAGTCTAGTTGCATTATTTGATGAAATACATGAGGGAGTGGTGAGGCCCGTTCTTCTTTATACTTTTGTTGCAACTAATCATGTTAGGATTGGGAAACTTTGCATCTCACAAGAAGTCTTTGAAGAAAGTTTCCAACTATAACCAAAACTTAAGAAAGCCAAAGTTGAAGATTTCTTCTTTTCAAGGCAAAAATGATCCTAATCTCTATTGGGAATGGGAAAGAGGAATTGAGCAAGCGTTTGAACATTACAACATTAATGAGGACAAAGTTGACCATCCCATCATTACTTTTACTGACCATGCAGAAGTTTAGTGGGATAGGTTCTACAAAATATGGATTGAATATGGATTTGAATCTATCACTTCATGGGAGGATATGAAAAATCTAATGAGAAGAAAGTTTAGTTTTTATCACCACCAACCTATGCCTAAGAGTAAAGATGAATATCCCAAAGAGATACACGTGTCTATGGAAGAGAACCCAACTTTTAATGTGTGTGATTCCCACATGGAGAAAGATGATCGAGTGGATGATGATGTTGCAACCACTTTAACAATCGATGATGGAACGAAAGAATCCACTATAGGTATGCCTAATCCTCAAAACTTTGATATTAATGTCTCTTGTAATTTAAGATGTGATAATTCTAGTGAGATGAATGATATTACTTGCATTAATGATATCCCTTGTGATAGAACAATTGAATTGGGATCTGAATTGAGATGTGCTAAACTTGAGAATCCCAATGAGTTTAATGTTATTAATTATGATAATGGGATTAAACATGATATCTTACAAAATCTTGAAGAGAGAATTGGTCTAGATGTTGATAGTGTTGTGGTAGAAAGCTTAGATGATTCTAGTTGTGCTTCTAGTGTGCAAATTGAAAATAATGTTGTAGCACAATTGGAAAATGAATTTCATGATGTTGCTTGTGCTTTTGAGCATAATTATGATTGTTGGCATCCTTTAGAGGAAAATCATGCTTTACATGTTACTAATCAATTGGTGGAAAATTTTGTGGATAATAGTGTGCTAGTTTCTAGTAGTGCTAATTGTGTGATTCCTTTGAAAATTGGCTCTTATGATTACGTTGATGTTGAGCATATTGATATGGTAATTGGAGATTATGCTTATAATGCTAACTTGAAATGAGTATGGTAGTCTTTGTTCTTTTGCATTTGAAAAGGCCCATGAATCATTGCCATGTAATTTAAGTGAAACTCATGAGTAGAGTTGGGAATATGGGCCAAGCTCGGCGGGCTAGCCTGTTTAACCCAGGAAAAGGAATGGGTTAGGCTATTAAATCATCAGATAATATCATATTTGGGCTTCTTGGCCCGAGCCCATCAAGCCCGAAAAAAATTGGGCCAGCCCGTATGGGCCACGGGCTAGCCCATTTATTTATTTTTTGTCATAGTTCTCCCACTGCACTCAGCCACTCCCGGATTCACACGGTAATGTCCAATCCTGCAAGACACAGTAGTCAGTAAGTAGATTCACACTAACACACACACAATTGAATTTCACGCCTCACAAATCACAATCATGAGTCAGTCACGAGCCTTACTCTGCTTTTCTTTTCCAGAATTCTAGTCTTCTCTCTTCAATCTTCATTTGGCCGTTCTCATCTCTCAACTCAAGCTTTAGCAAACTTCGATTATCCTGTCCAGCTCTTCCTCTGGTATGCTTCTCCTCCCTCGGTCCTTCCTCCTAGTCTCCCACCAACCACAGTCAACGACAACGATGGCAACGATGGGTGACAGCTAGGTTGGCCACTAATCTCTCCTTTGAACTGAAGCCGAGATCTATCATATGAGATCAATGGACAATGGGCAACAAGGGACTTTGAATTTCTGAGATCTCACTTTAGTTCAAAAATTCAGCTCTTCCTCTGGTATGCTTCTCCTCCCTCGGTCCTTCCTCCCAAACTCCCAGTCTCTTCCTACCAACCACGGTCCACAACATCAACAGCGACGACGGGCAACAGCTAGGCCAGCCACTAATCTATCCTCTAAACTAAAGCTGAGATTTGAGATCAATGGGCGATGGGTAACAAGGGACTCTGAATTTCTGAGATCTCACTTTAGTTCAGTTCAGTTCAGAAATTTGCCTCCCTCTAAGCTCTAGCTTGACTTCTACTTCAACCTCACAGATCTGAGATCCACTGGTCTCTTTGTTCTCTCACTTCACCTTCTGTTTGAACTTCAATTCACTATCTGGTCTCTTCATCTCTTCTTCAGCTTCAATTCGTGGCTCAAATATGAGATCCACCTCTCTCAATCTTGTTCATAGCATGAACTCACAGTCATGGTAGGACTTAGTTAGCTTATTCATTCATCCTCAGGGTCTGATCTCGTCTTAGTCTCGGTAGAGGTATTTAGTTTATTAACTCCCTCCATTACTGATTAATCTGTTAACTAGATGATATAAAATGTGTGTTAGAGTGCATTTTATCTTTTTACTATATGTGTACAGCCTTAAATCTATTAACTACGTTCTTTAATTAGAATATATATGCTCTGCTTCTTCATATAACTAGTCAACTATGTTGTCTATAATTGGATTCAAGGTTATACTTGTTTTGATTTTTATTTGGTTATGAAATATTAATACGGTTATAAAATATATTTTAGTTTAGTGATTTAATTTTTTTATTACTTGTAGTATAATGTCTTTTGATCACATTAATGCTCATGTTGATGTTGTTAACAATGTGGATAAGGAGAAGGACATAATGCCAATTGCGAATAAAGAATCAATCCCTCTTTCTTCTCTTTCTAATGTTGTTAATCAAGAACAACAAGGTGGTTCAGGTTCTGTACAAGGGAAACAGAAAAATAAAAAGTCTAAAACTCAAACATTTGAAGTGTGAAAGGTCTTTACTAGAGTTATTATTGATGGGAAAGAAAAGGCAAAATGTAATAGATGTGCAAAAGTTTTTAATGCAACTTCTGCAAGTGGCACTTCACATCTACATCATCATGCTAAGGCGTGTCCAGGTGTTGCAAAATATCATGATGTTGGGTTGATGTTGTTGGATAAAGAAGCCAATCTTAGATCTAGACAAATTGATAATAAGGGTATACAGGATCTTTTGGCTTTGTGCATCATTAAACATGATCTTCCATATTCATTTGTTGAGTATAAATGGGTTAAGGAATTGCTTAAGACATGTAATCCTGATGTTTAGCTTGTATCTAGAAGAACAATTAAGTCAGATCTTTGGAAAATTTATCTAAATCAAAAAGAAAAGTTAAAGCAAAGTTTATTAAAGAGTCCTAGTAAAATTTGTTTGACATCATCTGATTGTTGGACTTCTATTACTTCTGAATGTTACATTTGCTTGACAGCGCATTTTATTGATGAAAATTGGAAGTTGAATAGTAAAATACTTTCTTTTTGTAAAATGGAGCCTCCACATTCTGGGCATGAGCTTGTTAGAAAAGTTTATGATTGTTTGGTTGAATGGAGCATTGAAAAAAAAAATATTTTCTATCACTTTAGACAATGCATCTGCCAATGATAACATGCAGGATATGTTAAAACAGTGGCTGTTTAATCAAAATAATTTGGTTTGTAATAGGGAGTTTTTTCATATGAGGTGTTGTGCTCATATCTTGAACCTAATAGTTCATGAGGGTTTGAAAGTAACAGATAGTGCTTTGCACAAGATTAGAGAGAGTATTAAAAATGTGAAAGCTTAAGAGGCAAGAATGATTAGTTTCAGGCAAAGTGTTGAGGAGGTTGGTGGCATTGACATGTTAGTAGGTTTGCAGCTAGATGTGCCCACTAGATGAAATTCTACTTTGGTTTTAAATGATAGAAATTATAAGGTTTGCCCATCAAATGATGAGTGGAGGAGAGCAGAGAAAATATGCATATTCTTGCGACCATTTGAAGTGATAACAAGGTTGATTTCCAGGTCATCTTATCCAACTTCAAACATGTATTTTATGCAAATCTCAAGAATTGAGTTCTTGTTGAAACAATATTCAATGAATGAGGATGAGTTGATTAAAGGAATGACTTAAAGCATGCAAGAAAAGTTTGAAAAGTATTGGAGAGATTATAGTATCATTCTTGCACTTGGCACAATTTTTTATCCACGAATGAAGCTTGAAGGGATAAAGTATTCTTACTCAATGCTTGATCCTACAACTTCCCATGCCAAGGTTGAAAATATCAAGAAGAAGTTGTACTTCATTTATGATTATTATAAAGGTATGAGTGAATCATCTAGTAATGTTGGAGATGGATCAAATTCAGGTCAAACAACAGTGGCAAATCAGCTTCAATTGATGATATGGATTATGTTGATGATGTTTTCAATGTAGGTTTGAAAATTTTTGGCAATTAAATTTGATTAATGTTATATATTCATTGTATTTTAATCTTTAATATTGATTTACATTATATGATGCAGGATTACATTACTTTCAAAAGCAAGGATGTCACTTCCTTTGGAAAGTCTGAATTAGATTTTTATTTGGAAGAAAGAACACTTGATCCTCATCAATTTTGATAGTTTGATGTATTAGGCTATTGGAGGAATAATCAACGTCAATTTCCCACCATCTCGAAGATGGCATTTGATATCCTTAACATTCCTATCACTACAGTGGCTAGTGAGTTAGCTTTTAGCATTGGTTTACACGTTTTTACAAAGTATCAAAGTTGCCTTCTTCCAACCAATGTTAAAGCTTTAATTTGTACCCGTAATTGGATGCGTGGTTTTGAATTTACGGGTAGTGGTAATATAATAATTTGTGTCTTTTATATGCAAACATAATAATAATAATAACAATAATAATTTCTCTTTGGTTTTTTATTTGTTGTAGGTGATGAAGATGATGAGGAAGAAATCCCAACAATTGATTTGAAGTCAATTCATGGATCAAATTCAGATGTTGTTTGATGATGGATGTCAATGATGAATTCATAAGGATGATTATGATGAATTGATAAGGATGATTAATATTTCCTTAGTTTTAGTTGTATTAAGTATTTAAGTTAGATAATTATGTATGTAAAATCAATGTTGGTATTACTTTTTGGTTGTGACTTGTGAAGAATTTATGATCAAGTTGGATGGAATTTGGATTTTCATACTTTTATAAAAGAAAAACTTAATAAAAAGTTATGGGCTTACGGGCCAGCCCGCTAGCCCGTACACTATAGGCTGGGCTAGAAAAATCCTAGCCCATTTAGGAGTGGGTTTATTTAGCCTGGCCCATGATGGGCTGGCCTATATGGGCTGGGCCGGCTCGTTTTCCCAATACTACTCATGAGAAAATAACGAGTGAGCTTAAGTGAAAAAACATGAATGGAAAAAATAAGAAAGAAAGAGTTCACAAAAATGCAAAAAGTGCAAAAAGAATAAGTGAAAAAAAGGTTGAGAGAAGATTGAAAAAGAGAAAGAAAAAGAGGGAAAAGAGACAACAAAAGGAGAGTTTGAGGAAGAATGAAAGTGAAAGTAAGCTTAAAGTAGTTTGTACAAAACTCATTACTTCTTCACCTCATCTTATGTGTCTTCATTGTATTTTCTTTCTCCTTCTCATTATGTTTTTAATTTCTTTAAATTATGTCACCCATCATTGTTGCATGAGTCCATAATTTCTTTTGAGTCCAAATTGTATGAGTCCATAGTGAATCCATTAGTTAATTTAGTGCCTTCTTTCTCTAGTTTATCCTTCTATGTCATTTCATCTCATCATCATAGTGTTTTGCATTCTCTATTCATTTGTGAAATAGTCCCTACTCTTTTATGGTTTTTTGTTTATTGTGTGTCTTATAAGTCATATGTCTTTTTTGTTATTTGTTAGTTTGCCCCATTTCACCTTCATGAGTCTTTTATGTTCCATTTTCTCTTTAACACATTCTCTACTTCTTGTTCTATGTTAGTATGTATTTCCTTAGTTATTACATCTACATCTTTGTTCTATCATTGTACATCATCAATGTTATCCAAATATGTCCAGATTTTGCATTTATTGCATTATGTTCAAATCTGTCCAAATTTTGTTGTCCTTAGTTTTTCCAATACTTTGGTTTTAATTGAGTCTTATTGTATGCCATTTTGTCCCTATTTGTTTCCCTATGTGTCCCTTAACATCTTGGCCACATTTAAGTATTCTTTGTTTCGAGTTTGTGTCTAGCTATTTACTGTAGGTCATTAGTGTATTTGTTGTGAAGAAAAGTTTAATTTCTTATCCACCAATGCTAGAAGATATGTCTTATGCAATTCAAATTAAAGATGTGAAGGTTTTTGATCTTGGAATAATGTTTTGGTTCCAAAAGCCAAGGAAAAATGTTGTCCTTCATAATCATGCATGGAATAAAGCAAAGATGCGTCAATCAAGCTTGAAAGGTATATTCCCTCCATATGATTTATTTGATTCGTTTAATCATTCCCTTTCTTTCCATGTAGATTATAGAGATTCGAGGACAAATTTTTTCGAAGAGGGAGGGAATGATAAAGGACGCCTTGAGCACGATTCAAATAGAAGGTTTGGTCAAATTCAAGAGCATGGCAAAAGGCTTGTGAATATTGTTATACAAGTTGGAGCCCAATTATTTGACTAAGTTTGTAGTCCAACTGAAGCTAGAGAGTGTGAAGAGATTACAAGTTTCAGATCCAAGCCTAAAAAGAGCCCATTAGAGAATATTACTTAAAAGATTATGTGCTTCACTAAAAGAGCATGTAATTTGGGCATTAGTGAACTTAATTTATTTTAATTTCATTTTCATTAACTATGGGTTAAAATATATTGATTAATAAAGCTCAATGAATTAATTAGTAGTCTTTTTGGTAGCCCACCTTATGAATAAGCATGTCATTAATGTAGTGGTATGTTTATAAAGGCTTAGGTATTATTTTTATTATTTTCTTTTGAATTTTTGTTATTTATTTTTGGGGCTTTATTTTACTAGTTTCCTAGGTCCAATAATGGTGTTATTTGAGTCCAAAGCCTCCTAATCCCATTAAGATTACTTGATCCCAAATTAATTAGGTTTTCTATACTCATTAGATTAGATTTTACATTGCCTATTTAAGGTTATCTTTTATGTGTGTTTTTTAGATTTAAATGAATGAAAATTTAAGTTTTATGAGTTTTCTTCTCGCATTTCTTTAAATGCTAGAGAGAACATTATGACTTATCAAGGAATTGGTTAATCCTTGTGGCGTCAACGGAACTAGGGTTCAAGAAATCAGTTCTCTTGAGTTCTACTTCTCGAGACCATTATCTATCATTCTTATCTTCTCTATTTTTGCTTTCTTTCGAAGCTGTTTTTTTATCCATTTTGTTCATTTTGTTTGCTTTTGCTATCTAGTCTTTGTGTGCCTTATTTCGCAAAGATTCGGGTGTTATATGTATCAAAGTGAGTTATTTGGACAGGTTTCATAAGGGTTCACCTATCACAACATAACACCATACCTCCAAACACCTTTAGAATTGACCAAAAACTTCAAAATCCAACCAAATGCAACCCAAACATCTCAAAATAACATCCCAAAACTTCAGAATAGCAGAAACAAACCAAACAACACCAAAAACTATGCTGGGGTCGCGGTCGCTACAATACCGTTGTGGCTCCAGATCTCCCCTGTCTCACCAAGCTACTCTACCTCGTGGCACCGCGCCCCATGCTGGTTTTCTATACCAGTAAACTTCAACCACCGGGGTGAACTTTCGACGTGCATAACTTTATTGACCAAACTCTTACAAGTCAATCTAGTTCCAATCTATCCATAGACACCACTTTCACTTCAATCCAACTCCGTATGGAGATTCTAGACCCTTAATACCATTTTAACCACTTATTGACCAAAACTCACCACTAACAACTTCAATTGCCACCAAAGGCAAATGGTCACTCAAAGACCATTCATACAGGTCCAAAACCCCAAACCAACTTATCCAAAGTGTTTTTACCTCAAAGGAACCACTCCTATGAGATTTAACCCTCTTGAACCCCAACTTGACAAAACGGGCTACTGGCCCTAAAACACACTAACCAGGCCCAATTCCACCTTTCATCATACATAACACATACAACACATTTTCACATATATAACCATACATACATCCATCCATAACAATCCTTATCCATGTCGTATATTCATTACAAAACTTTCTATCCTACTTGGCACAAAATACATATCCAAAACACATATATACTACATAGACCTAGTATTCCCACGTCTGATGCTACTCTCTCAGCTTTTCAGGACTAGTGCCAGAATCATCACCTAAAAGGTTAGTTCATGGAAGAGGGGTATGAGATAATGTCTCAGTAACCGGGGACAACCACACACACACACACACACATACATATATCTTATACAACTCATGAACGCAATGTGAAATGAATAGAATGCATGTCTCCCTAGCAGGGATCCCATCCTTATCCTCCATAACATATATATATCATCCTTATCCTTCCTAACATATATATATATATATTTCATCCTTATCCTCCCTAACATATATATATTCTATCGTTATCCTCCCTAACATATATATTATCATATATCATATCGTCATCACATCATCACCACCCAATCCGCCATATATCACAATTTCATAATACCGTGCAGTGATGCTCATGTATCATCATATAATAATTATGATGATCTCAATGTCATGCTATGCATCATGCCATATTATATTAATATCATCGTCTAGCTGTGTGCATACCATGATATATAGAAAATAGTACACACAAACACATCAATATTGTGGCATGAAAGAAACATGCATATATGACAATTATACGTACCATCATACAATATAAATAATACAATACAAACAAACACTCGGTTACCTCAAGTGTCAATACTACACATGCGGATTCCGCAAACTTCTCGAGTTGTCCAATATGCTTGAATCCCTCTTCGTTAACCAAACAACCTTCACAATATCACAATTCCTCAATTAACCACATATACCAGTAAACCAAACATCACAATTCAACCAATTTAGCCTAACCCAAAGTTTCAACACCCCTCTCATGCATCAATAAGCTCTTAGGGACCATTCAAATACTACTCAACCACATACACTTCGGATTCTCAAGAGCCATAAACCTAAAACAACCTAGGGTTAAGCTCAAACCATGCATAAACCCTTCAAAACTCACACCCAAGCAACAAGAACACCAAAACACACTTCCTTAACCCATTTCATCCATTTCAATTGGTGGATTTTGGCCCAAACTGGAAATCCTAATTTAGAACCAAAAAACCCCAAGTTCAACCGAAGAAAATGGAGAGGGAGGAGTAAAAATTACTTACCAACTTGAGTCCAACCTCTTGAACACCGGAAAACACTCCCAATGGATGAAATCTTCAAACCTTAGCAGAGCTTCCTCGATTCTCCTCTGTTTCTCCTTTGTCCATCTGACTAAAACGATCCGGATTTAAACAAAAATCTTGATTCTCGCCGCAGCTCCTAGCAAGTTCACCGTGGCACCGGTCCAGAAACCTCATTCTGGAGCTTTTCTCGTCGCGACGACCCTGCTACAAGCCACAGCGTGGAGCTCAATTTTCCTCCACTTAAGCCTTCCTCCATTTTGTTTCCTTTGATTCTAAACACAATGCCAAGAAAGATATTATGAAGGGTGTTACACACAACGTTGGCTAACGATCGATCAACGATGACTGGTAGTGATGGTTTTACAACCTCCCCCAAAATTTGAAACTTGCTAACTCTAAATTTACAAATCAATTTCTTAATTTTTATTATTAATAATTACTACAATGATTTGCAACTTTTTTTTTCTAAATTTGCAACTTAGTTACTCTGAATTTGTAATTTATTTTTCAAATTTTTACCATAAATTGTTCTAGTAGTTTGTAATTTCTTTTTTTAAATTTTGCAACTTGCATACTATAATTTATAGTAAAAATTTGGGAAAAAGGTTATAAATTTAGAGTAATTAAATTGTAAATTTTGAAAAAGAAAATTACAAATGACTGCAATAATTATTAGTTGTAAAAATTTGGAAACTAAAATGCATATTTAGATTAAGTAAGTTATAAAATCTGAAGAGAAAGTTGCAAACCACTAGCCACCTGCAACCGGTGACTCGTTGTTGACCATTCGCCTGCTAGCGTTGATGTGCCGGTAGAGAGGAGCAATATGCTAAGGGTGTTTTAGTAATTTGGTGGTAGAATTATTTACATTTTAAAATCATTGGTCTTTTTTTCTAATTTAATTAATTTTAGGTCCCAAAATTTAATAAATGATTGATTATGGTATCAGATAGTAATTCTCTTATATCACTTTAACAAATAAATGATTGCCCATAACATGGAGAAATCTCTTATACAATGTTATTAATGCAGATTCCGATAACAGTGAACTGTGTTGCAATGGGGCCGATTGCAACGGACATATATGTATTTTGCTGGGAAGACGGAAGAGCAAGTGAAGGCAGGCGGTGATTGAGCAGTAGGGTTATTCGTGTGAGCGGTGGCTATGTTTGAGGGTCAAATAATATGCTCTGCTTGGATTTTGTTTCTTACATATATATATATATATATATATACAGGCTATAAAAGTTGTTTTGTTTCTCTCCCTGTTTCCACTTATTATGCACTTGGATATTACACGTGTAATTATAGAATCAATTTTAAATTTAAAGATTGTCTTTTAATTTTGCATTAGTTAGTCAATGAATTGATTTTCTCGATTTACTCTTTATATCTTAATATTGCACAATTCAATTCTGTCATGTGACTAAAAACAAAAATTCTGATTGCAATCTTGTTTGAATGCGTTTTGTGTTTTAATATTCTCAAAACAGGTTTTGTAAATTTGTTTTATAGAATAAGAAAATAAAAAATATCTGAATAATTATTACCAAAATCATAATTAACAAGTATTAAATGTGTTATTCAAAATTTATAACTTTACCATTAATAAAATAAGTATTTTTCACCTTTTTCTTATATTTTTCAGAACACATAAAATCACCTTAAAGATATTTCGAGTTTCTTATTCTTTTATTTTTTTTATTTTTCAAAATATTTTATAAAAAATAAGCTTATTAAATAAGTTTTTTTATTTTTCTGATTTCAAAAATAAAAAAAACTATTATGAAATCATGCATAAAACATATTTTGAGTTTTTTTTTCTGAGATGGTAAGATTTCCATTTCACCGTACAAGAAAAAAAAAAAGAAAAACAAGTCCACCATGTTCCAACAAAATAGACGGAATAAGAGAAAATAAGAGAAACCTCTGAGGAGCCTTTTGGTTGAGCTTCCATTGACAAAATAAGAGAAAGAGTTTCTGCAATCTAATGTGCAGCTCCATTACCTGAGGGTGGAACCCAAGCAAAAGAAATAGAGCCAACAGAAGCTAAATCATCAAGCAAATTAAATTCCTCCATCGCCAATCACATAAGTTTTTTTTAATATTTTGATTTAATTGAATAATATTCTTGATAAAAAATTATAAATAATTTTAGATATCAATATATAACTTTAAATACATATATCAACTTATAAATTAAATAATGTAAACGTATATTTCCAGGGAGCTTTCTGTACTTGACTTCCCTCCTGCTTTATAGTTGCTTTAACCATGGAATCCATCGTTTACACAATCAACTTTTGAGCACTACAAGAAAATACATGAAAGTGTTTTTCTGATGGAATTTTCTCATTGATATCAAGTAAAAAGAACCTCCCACAAATTTTTTTTAAACAGATTTCTCAAAATTTTCTCAGGAAAAAAAAGGCTTAGAGAGAAATTTTTGTAAGAAGATTTCATGAGAAACTTCACACATGATGGTGAGAAGCTGGCACCAAATTTTCACGTGCATTTTTCTCAAAGCCTATAAACGTGTGAGAAATCATGTAAAAAATATAAGAAGATAAAAGTATGTGAAGTCACCTCCCACAAAAGATATCAATTTTCTTGTTTCTAGCAGAAAACTAATCATGAAGAACATGAGGAAGAGGATAAAATTAAAAACAAATTTTTTTTTCTTTTTTAGTGCTTTGATTTATAAGAATCTTTTATTTAATTTAATTAGTTTCTTATCCGTGGGTTGCACGGATTTTGATAAATATTCGTAATATAGAAAAATTAAAGGCAGAATCTCCCCTGTAGAGACGTAATTTAGATTCATGAATATTGACAGTGGATCCCCTTTACATATTGCATAATATATAGTCTCCTTATTATATAAATGAAAAGAAGTAAGTTTTTATTGTATCATGTGTACATGTGTACAAGGCCACAGGCTTACAATAGTGCGAACCCAAAGGTAATTAAAAGCATCTAGCCATCACCAACAAGGGTTGGGTCTAGTGGAAGGGGTTAGTCCCTCACAACATGATGAATTAAGATTTAAATCCCCTCTAGGAGAGATGCCCATATTTAGTGCCCGACCATGCCTCGAGTAGAATTACCTCCAATAGAAGAATACCTATGATTTATCCAAAATACTTTTTTGGTGAGATCTTAATTAATCTTTTACTCTGAACCATCATACCTACACACACATATATGATTTGTTTTTATTTGTTTGGTCACATTTGATCAATAGAATTATTTCTTTTTTCATTTCTTAGGCTCTTGATAGCACCAGTTGTTAAAATTTTTAATTTTTATATGAAAAGTATTCGTTAAGGAAAAAGAAAGGCTTTTATTTTTACTGTGCGATAACCACACATAATTATAAAAAAAATTAAAAATAAAATAGAAAATAATTTATTTCAAAATATATATTATTTGAATCGAAATAGTGATTTTTAAAAAATTTAGTGTGAATTTAATAATTTGTTGGTGAATTTTATAACATGAAAGTTATAAATTAACTTTAATAAATTACATAAAAGTATGCTATATATATATATGTTTTCTTGACTAAAATCCCCCTCTTCCTCAAGGAAAAAAATTAACTCAATCCTTGATCCGTACGTCCTGGCATGGAAGTTACCTTGCCTGCCTTGTTGTGGGTCACCTCTCCGGCTTGCGTTGCCATTGTTCTTTCTTCTTCGATGATGCAAGCTTTGCCTGTGAGAATAGGAGGAGTACATGCAATCATACAGGAGAGAAAATTAGGTGAATTAGGAAATTAATTAGTATAATTAGGATTAATTATTAAATAAGATTCGTTTTAATATCGTTTTTTTATGAATGATTATTTTAAAATCTTTTAAGGTCATTCTCAATGATGTCAAGAGATAGGACTAAATTGTAGATTTCCAAAATAAAAAATAGGCATTAGCAATTAAGGAAAAAAAACAGAAGAAAGTCAAAGTATTTTATTCTAAAAGTAAATAAAAATATGATAATGCCAATTGTTACTCATTTGGAATCTCACTTGTTACAAATTTAAAATATCACTTGTAGCATTTTAATAAGATTATTCATTTTATAAATATAATGGAAGATGGTTCATATCTACAAATTTAGGGTTTTCTAACTTACTAATTTAGAGATATATGTTAAAAGTGGTAGTAAATATTTTTTTTATCATGTGCATCAAATCATGAAACTAATAGTTAACTACCCATGAAATTCAATTTTTCTCATCTCATTGCATCCAGTTAAAAAATTAAAAAAACAAAAGTGAAAACCCTACCAATCTTAAGCACGCAATGTATTGCAACTACACAACAAGCAGATTATTCACCAATAATTTGTTCAAAAAAATTATGTGTAGTTGCATTCGTTAACCTTGTAGATTCACATTAATTTGAGAAATAAATGATAAGGATCAATTAGATGGACAAGAAAGGGAATAAAGAAGTAATGTGAATCAATGCGGGGTGCTTACCTGGTGAGGAAACCCACAACTCTTCAAAGATGTTGTAGACATAAAAGGATTAGGGAGCCCAAGAAAGCTGAAATTAGGCCTAGTTGATCAGCAACAGTCGGACAAGTGGGGAATGTTGGGATAAACCAGAAAAGTTTGGGTAGAGCCAACTTAATCCCCAAACACAGAAGAAAAAGGATATCAAGTGTTGAAGATGACACAAGGTTGAAAAGTTAACCCACTTAAATGGTTGAACATGGACAAATAAGTACCCGAAGTGTCGTAGAGGTTGCAAGGTTGATTAGATATTTTCTATCTTCATTAATTAATGATTCTTACAATCGATAGAAATTGTTATATATAAAAGCAAGATCTAACTATTAAAAATATATTAGTGGGATAATATTAATATTATTGTTGTATCTTATTTAATCTAGGAAATATAAAGAGACATAACTTAATTAAAGCCCAAATGAAATTTTTTTTGCCAACCAAAGCCCAAATGAATTGTATGAACTTTAGACCAAGCTCCTCAACTTATATTGTTCAGGCCCAAAAAATCTTCAAAATCTCAATCTTTTATGTTCATATTCACTGGATACATCTATGGACCAAGCTCCTTAACTTGTATTAATCAGGCCAAAAAAATCTTCAAAAACTCAATCTTTTATATTCATGTTCATGTATGGTAGCTTCTTTCATCCTTTGGATCACATCATCACCCCCAACTCAAAAGAACTCAAACAACGTATATATTTCCCTTGCAAAAAAAAAAAAATTTAGCTTGCAAAAAATGTATATATTTTAAAATATATAGAATGAATTTTACGTTAGTTATTTTATCTTATTTATCTCCAATATGCAAGGGACATGGATCTGATCGACGTAGTAAATTAATAATTCTACATTGGTTATATAGCCGACATGCATTTTCTGTGTCAGTTATAACTAATGTAGAAAATGAATTTCTACATTGGTTGTATTTCTTTTTTTTAAAAATATATATGATTTCCATTTTTTCTACTACCCCTAGTACAGGTTTTTTTTGGGAAAAATTTATTAGTATAAAAAAGGATTATATAGTAACCAGGAAAAAAACTATCAATACAACCTAAAAAAAGAACAAAATAAAATAGAAAAAACATCTAACATACAAACCATAAATAAAAAAGCAACAAACAAAAAACTAGCAAAGGATTAGCAAAACTAATTAACCAATACCACTTATAGCACGAATCGTTCTCCACTTCATAAATGGGAGTAGAGAGTCCAACTTGCTTCATGGCATGCAAAGCAAGACTGTATCTTTGAAATACAAATATGGTTAGAGATCAATTTTGTAACAAACTTGTAAATCTTTTGTTCTTCTTCCTATCACTTCAAACAAGAAAAGATGCTATAAGAATGTGTTTAGCTTTTTTCAGTTCTAGAAGACGTAATGTATCTCTATCAAGATAGAAATTGTTTCTTCAATTCTAAAAGCATGGCTTAACATTTTCCCGTCAAACTGAAAGAGAAATATGTGTTCAAAAAATAATTAATAAAGAAGTGACAAAAGCTCCAAGTGAAAGGTTCATCCTTAGAGCTATTAGAAATGGTGTTGGAGGAGCAAGCAATCTCTGTGCTTATTGAGACTCTTGAGCAACATCACCATTAACAATAAAAAAATTATTCCACAATTATTCATTGCCCTCAAATGGAAATTTTCAATCTTAACGCAAAAACCCATCAACACTATCATCCAACCAAGATCACCAAATTTGTTATATATTTCCTTTATTTTTAATTGACTTGTTCCACATGCCTCTTCTAATGCTGCAGTAACCAAATTTCCACCAATATTTAATTCCTGCACTAATGGAACAATTGAAAGAAAAGCCAAGGGAATGAAAATTTGGAAATAGAGATTCAAAACAAAACCACCTCTGTAGAAGACTTCTAAAATTTAATACAACATACACAAAAGAAGGGTATGAGATTGTGTATTTGTTAAGTTGATAGGAACGTGGAAATCATAGCTGATAATACTTCATTAATTCTAATGAATAATAGAAAGAAATACTAAGAAAGGTCATAAGTGGTTAGGGTCTCACTCCTTACTATGTCAGCAAGAACAAAAAACCACTAGACAGACCTAACAGCAAGAAACCCTAGGAAAATAACACAATAGCAGTGGGTCCCACCCCATGCACCTGGCACACACACATACAACAACAGTAAACTATAACATAGGTTAACATAAACTACCCTCTTGGGCTCAAACAGACCCATTTACTCCCTCCTCCTCATGCTGGATAGATTGTGCCTATTTCTAGACCTCTTATAAACCACAGTGGGTTGGGTAGGCCCATCATTGCCCCGTTTTCCCCCCTCAAAAGCTTCACTTTGTCCTTAAGGTGAACTTGAGGAAATTGCAGCACCATCGCCTCAAAGTCTTCCCAAGTAGCATCACAGTTGGGCAATACCTTCCATTTAATAAGTACCTGCCTTATTCTATCTTTCATCTTTCTTATCTTCTTAATCTCTTTAGGTTCAACTTGCAATTCATACTGATCATTAAGAAATTTGGTAAGGCTTGTACCTCAATATAAAGGGAAATAAATTTTTTTAGTTTCAAGACATGGAAAACTAGATGAATCCTCATTGTTTCAGACAATTTCAGCCAGTGGGCAACCTGTCCAATCTTTTCTAGCACCTAGTAAGGACCATAGAACTTGGGAGATAGCTTGTCATAGCTCTTCTTAGCCAAATTCTTCATTTTATAAGGCTGAATCTTCAAATACACATTGTTCCCTACTTCAAACTGCACCTCGCTTCTTTTCTTATTAGCTTGAGTTTTCATTCGGCTTTGTGTGAAGTCTAAGTGAGTTTTTAGCCTTTCTAGCAAACTATTCCTCTCATTGAGTTATTCATTCACTTCCTCTAGTGACAAGTAGTCCTCTTTCCATTTGAAAAGAGAAGGTGGATCACATGCATATAAAGCCTTAAATGGGGTCATATATGTGGAGCAATTATAGGTGGTGTTGTAACAATATTTAGCCTATAGTAACCATCTCACCCACTATTTTGCAGACACCCTTATGAAACACTTTAAATATGTCTCCAAGTCTTAATTAACCACTTCGGTTTTGGCCATCAATTTGTGGGTGATATCCTGAGTTATATTTAATGGTAATTGGAGATTGAGTAAATAGCTTTGTCCAAAATAGACTGATGAATACTTGATCCCTATTAGAGATAATGGATTTTGGAAATCCATGCAACTTAACCACCACCTTAACAAACACTTCAACTATATCCCTCACAGTAAATAGGTGAGATAATGGGCTAAAATGAGCATGTTTTGTAAGCTGGTCAACTACTACTATAATGGTGTCAAATTTTTTAAACTTGGGCAACCCCACAATGAAATCCATGCTAAAGTCTTCCCAAACCAGTTTCGGAATTGGCAGTGGTTGAAGTAATCTAGCTAGGCTAAGTGTCTCATACTTGCTTCTTTAGCAAATGACACACATTACAACATATTATTGCACATTAGTTTTCATTCCTTCCCAATAAATGACAGTTGATAGCCTCTTGTAAATTATGAAATATCTAGAATACCTCCCTAAGGAAGAGTTATGGAATTCACAAACCAGTTCCTGTGTCTTGTGTAACAACCCTTAGTATACTATCCTGAACTTAGTCTCGAACTAATAGAAAGTATACTTGTTGATATATGTAGTATCGAAGGAGCTAGGATAGAGGAAAAGTAAAAAGGAGGCTGAAGCTCTCTATGCGTGGTGAAAAGCAAGGCTACCGTGGTGAATGAAATTAGGAGTTTTAGTATTTTTTTTCAAACATAAAGGTCTCATACAGTGGCGAGCTTATCGTTCACCATGGCATAAGTCCTCAAAATTCTTTAAATAAGAAGAGATCCTATCAGATGAAATGTAAAGAAATTCATAAAGGAAGCAATTTTCTCTGCTAGGGCTTCATGAATTCGAGCTGGGGAAGCAAATTTCGGACCTTAAGAGCTTGATCATTGGTTGGTAAGTGATTCTCACTCTCCCTCCTCTCTTTTCTCTCCAATTTTTGGGATGATTTTTAGATGTATGCATATGGACTCGGGTTTGGTCAAATTCTACAAATTAAAATGGATGTAAAGGGATCAATGAAGTGTTGTTTAGTGTTGTTAAGGTTTAGGTATGAGTTTAAGAGGGATTATGTAAGGTTTGTGCTAAACCCTAGGTGGATTGTGGTAAAGGATGTATGGAATCTGAATTGTATGTGAATGATTATGATTGGGATGGTCATTTGGAACCCATTGATACATGTTTATATTATTGGAACCCTGAGTAAAGCTTAAATGGTTGAATTATGGGTTTTGAATAAATTATACAATATGTTAATTGAAAGTATTATGGTATTGTAGTGGTTGTTAGGTTCATCAGAGGCATTTGGCTCGTGATCAATGTTGAGACAACCTCCTAAACCTGTGTGTGTGGTGTCAACAATTTGAGGTAACCGAGTGTATATGGAAGAGTATTAATTGTTTGTTATGTATTTATGTATATATATATATTTATATGCATGTTTTTTTTCATACCATGGTATTCTTGCGTGTAGGTAGCTCTTTTCCGTATCATGGTATGTACATGGCTAGATGATATATGTGTTGAATCAAGTGTTTTTTATGATTCTAAATAATTGGAGCTTGAAAGGAAGATATCAAAGGTATATAAAAGATCTCAAGGGAAAAAAATCCAAGAAAAATGAGTACAAGATTTGTTTATAGGATTTCTCACTATCACATGAGTAAAATTCTTTAATCTTTCACCCAAGTGTTTTTTTTCAAACAATCCTATGTTAACTTATGATATATTTGAAAAAAAAAACTCACTAATAGACGTATTTTGAACTACTAAACCTCATATGTTACCTTGAAAATTCGAACTGTTAAAATTCAAACTTCGGGCAAAGAACAACTTGTGAAAAATGAAAAATTTGTTTGAAGATATGTCAAAGTTAATGTGAAAGTGAAGTTTAAAAAGAGTTCCAAGTCAGTCTTTTAATAGATGAACTTTAGTTTTGAAAATTTAAACTTTGGAAAGATAATATGTAAGTCTGTTCAGGTGTCACTCTGACAGACGTACTTTGGTTTTTGAAAATTTGAATTTCGAAAAGAAGAACTTTTGTGCTATATTGAGTTGCTCACTGACAGACAAATTTTGGGCACCAAAATTCAAATTTCGAATGCACTGTAGCAATATAGAACAACTGTTCACACTTAACAGAAGATTTTTAAACTTGAAAATTAGTATGTTTAAACATAGAAATATTTGTCAAAAATGAAAATTTGAATTTTGCATTAGAACAAATAAACTTCAAAGTTCAATGTCAAAGTTTTTAACTTATGGTCTCTGCGAAATTCGTCTGTTGACACACTAAAATTCAAACTTTGGATGTCAAACGCATTAAATGCGGTTGATGAACAAATAGTTTTGTAGAGTAACCGTTAGATAACGTCTATAACGGCTAGATATTGTCTCTAACGTATAGTTAAGATATAAATATATAAATAGAACTTCATTTGAAGGCGTGAAAAATAAATTTACATTGTATATACTGAAATTCTGTCAAATTCTTCAGTTAGAGCCTTCTACTCTCATACATTTCATACATTGCACCTCAATTGTCATACATACTTTAGATTAGAGAGTTTATATTGCTATAAACAATCTTATTTTCATCTGGAAAAAAGATTTTCTTGTGAAGGGACTTCACAAGGGACTTGGGAAGCACTTAGCTAGAGTGCAAAGAGTAAAATTGTAAGCTCTTGGAATAGAGCATAAAGCTATACTATGACATTGCAAGGAATCCACCGAATTCTTGCAAGATAGTGGAAAATCTCAAGTGGTAGCTTGAGGACTAACATAGGTCAAGGAAAAAGATCGAATCAGGATAAATCTCAGTGTCTTTTCTGTTAGTTAGGCTGACTTCCCAAGAGGGGGGTGAATTGGGAAGTTTGCAAATTTTCTGCACAAAGTGAAAACAGTGAATAAAGCAAGGTATGACAGAAAAACAGAGTATAAAGCAGTAAGATAAAAGAGTAGTGATAGAGAGAAGAAAAGCTCTTATATTTATCCTGGTTCGATCCTCCACTTGACCTACGTCCAGTCCCCAAGACACCACTTGAGATTTTCCACTATTCAGCAAGAATTCAACGGGCTTCTTGCAAATGCCACAGTACAACGTCAGTGCTCTGTTTTCTAGAGCTCACTTAATCACTTTTTACACTTTCACAAAGTGCTTTACAATCCCTTGTGATATCTCCTCACAAGTAAATCTATCTCTCAGATGAAGATTAGATTGTTTACAAAGATGAAACTCTCTTGAATAGAGTGAATATGAAAGTTGATGTATAAGTATTGAAGTAAGAGGGTAAAAGTCTTTGAGTAGAAAATTTGGCAGAATTTTAGTATATACAAAGTTTGATTCGTTACCCACAACTTCAAATGATGTTGTATTTATAGATTTAGGTCTCAACTATTCGTTAGAGACAAAATCTATCCGTTGGGGAAGTTATCCAACGGTTACTCTGAAAAACTATCCGTTAACCAACCGTATTTAATGCTTCTGACATACTGAAATTCGAATTTCGGTTGGTCAACAGACGAATTTCGAAGGAACCGAAGGTTAAAGCTTCCAACGTTGAAATACTGAAGTTCGTCTGTTCATGAAGTAAAATTCGAATTTTGAAACTTAGAAAATGTTTTCATGTTGCAACATACAAATTTTCAAGAAGAAAGTTTTTCTGTTAAGTGTGAACAGTGTTTTCAATTTGCTACAATGCCCTCGAAATTCAAATTTTGGAACCTCAAAATTCGTTTGTCTGCAACAGGCTTAAAAGGCACAGTAGTTCATTTACTTCGAAATTCGAATTTTCAAAGAGTGAAGTTCGTCTATCAGAGAGACCTCTTGTTAGACTTACTTCAACATTCGAATTTGTAAACACTGTCCTTCGTATGTCATCATGTCATTTCAATAGACTCACAACTTTAGCTTCTGAAATTCGAATTTCCATGTTCAAAGTTCGTCTGTCAGTGAACAGTTTTGAAACTCAATATGATCTTGATTTCAGATGAACTTTAACATTGTTTCAGACGAATTTCTTAAGTTTTCATAAATTCCATTTTGTCTGAAATTCAAATGTTCAAAACCCAAAGTTCGTCTATTGCTCAACAGCTTCTTTCAGACACTTATGAAAATTCGAATTTTGGAAAATCAAAATTCGTCTATCAGAGAGGCATCTCTTCAGACTTATTCAGTTTTAACTCGAAATTCGAATTTCTAAAGCCAAAGTTCGAATTTCCAATATGACAGTTCAATGTAAACTTTTCAAACTTCGTCTGTTGGTGGGTATTTTTCAAGTATTTTATAAAATCAAGTTTTTAAAACATCTTTTCATCAAATCAAAGTCTTTTACCCATACTTAAACATAACTAGTGATCCTACAACAAATCTTGCACAGATTACTCAGAACTTCTTCACTTGAAACACTTTGAGCTCCTTTGATATCTTCATTCCAAACTCTTGAAAGTTGATTTGGAATCATCAAAACTTCTTGATTCAACATTTTCTTCCTTTACCTTGCTTACTACTTTGTTATATTCTGCACTCTGTTTTTTTGCTACTCTTGCTTTCACTGCTCTCTTATACTTTTGCAGAACATTTCAATCTTCCCAATTCACCTCCCTCTTAGGAAGTCAGCAAACCTAACAATATGTGTAATTCGATCCTTGATACTCGTATGTGACGATGATCAATATGTTGTTATCTATATTTATATATATGTACAATTCTTAAGCATTCCTATATGGCACATGCTAGCATGATATTGATGATGATTACATAGTAATATAGACATGATGACATGGCATTGAATATTATCACACATTGAGCATAGTGAGATATGATGAACTAGGTGGTGATGATGAGATAAGATATGATGATATGATAAAATATCCTTACCACTAAATCCTCTCCTATGGCCAGGAGAGACAGGTGCTAGTAGATTGCATCTTCCCTAAATCACCACTAATTTAGATGGTCCAAGAGAAAGAGCCACTGTCCAAGTATTAGTGTGGCCTTTAGCCGGGTTGCATTAATGTGAGATGAGCTCGGTGATGTTTTGGAATCAACTTTCACCGGTTGTTAGAGGGGAGTTATCTATAAGAAATGTCTTGTGATGACATTAACCCATGGTTCTAGCCATGTTTGAGGGAGACATGTATAACATTCGGGAATTTTTACCAGGCATTCAAGGCTCAATATTTTAAAATCTATAAAAAATTTGCAAAAATAGGTATACACCGTTTTACATAAAATAGGACAAAGAGGTCAATTATCATCAAAGGAAAAAGAAGAAAATGACGATTTTACCTCTGGAAAGAAAAAAGAAAAGAAAAAGAAAAAGAAAATAAAGGTGGCGGACGTGTCACGGAGAATGAAAAAAAAATTTATGAATTTGGGAAAAAATTACACTTAATGACCTGAAAGTTCTAAAAATTACAAATTCACACCAAGACAAGGGTATTTTTATAAATATGAAAAAATTATAGTCAAAATAAAGCTCTCAATAAGCTAAGACCAATGGAATATAATATGAAATTTATTAAAATTAAAATAATATTTATTGGGTAATTAGAATTTGATATTAATATTTTACCTGATAAAAGTTAGTTTGGACAGAAAGAGACAGCATTAATTCAAGAAAAATATGTGAGCCCTATATTTGGACCAATTGGGATAAGGATATTATGATGATTCCATATCCCAATATAGTTAAAACCAGTATTCCAATAATAGTAAAATATACTGCTAAAGTAGCTTTATTTATTTAAACCGGTCCAGGATATATCTAAATAAGTAAAAATCTAAACTTTTTTGACCAATACTCCCAATTTCATGCTCAAACAGCAGCACATGTTGAAATTACATTATTTAATTAATTAAGCCATTTTCTTAAGAATTATCAAGAGGTTTCAAGAAGATTTGGTGGCAATTCTCTATTGGTTGGTAAAATTTACATATTCTTCCCTTTGGTTCATGTCTTGGCAGACCAAAGGAGTAAAGAAAGAGAGAGGGAGAGCAGCTGCAACTAGCCAAGAAGAAGAAGAAGGAGAAGAAAATAAAAGAGGAAAGAAAAAAATCAAGAAATGGTAAGAATTTTCCTTTTGATTCCTAAGTATTCTTCCTTCAAGTTTTGAGTAGTTTGAAGTAGGTTAGTAAGGTTTTCTTCTTCTTCTCTTGGTATTTGATTTTCAGCCTTAGCATGGGTTCATGAAAAGAAGTGATTTTGTGTCATATATTAAAGAAAAAGCATGAGATTTAGTGAAAGGAATAAGGTTTGGTATGTTTGGAAGTAAGTTTTGAGAGTTTCCATTTTTCCTCCTTAAACCTTTGTTTCAATTAGACCTAGGGTATAAAAAGTTGGATTTTCAATAATTTGATGTTAAAAATGGATTCCTTGGGTCCAAATTAACTAAGAACAAATGTTGGACTCAAAAAAAAAGCCTAAGATAAATTATATGAAATTTTAGGGTTTAAGTGATTTTTTAGAGGAAACCCTTTAATTCAAATGATTTAGTGAATATTGAATGATGTCTTAGGATTTGTGGAGAAAGCTTGTGGAAGCTTTGATTCAAAGAAGAAAAGCAAAAAAATACATGAGAGGTAGCTTAGTTTATTTTATTACAATATATTATTCTTTGTTATTTCTATGATTATATCTTCTCGCCATATTGTACTTATGTTGATTTGTGACTAGTTTTGACTATAAAATGAGGGGTTTTATTCCTAGGGATGTCCATTTTCTAAGGAAAAACTCTACCAAAATTTTTACTTAACAATGTGGTATTTTAATGATTTATGCAATTATATGTGAAATGTCTGTGAAACTTGAATGATATATTTGCATGAAATAAACTAGCTACTGAAATTTTTCCAAATCTCACCCCCAAGAACTAACCTTATAGGTTCAAGTGATGGCAAGACCTGCAAGAAGACAAGAGGCAAGGAGAAGATTAATGATGATTAGATTTATAACCACTTTGGTATCATGATTTCTTGTAATTATGTATGAAATTATATGTATTTTCATGAAGTTGTGTCTTGCTGCTATAATATTCCTTTAGAGATCTTGTGATATTAGGAACATATTTTTGAAGAATTTGAATCATTTAAGTATGCCATGTACTTAGTTTTGGAAGTTGGTATGCAAATCTGTCCAATTATGAGCACTGATTTGTTATATGATTATTGTTCTTTTGATATTTAAATTTCTATATGAGTATTATATATGGTTGGAAAGTATACATATAGAGCTTTCCAAAGAGTCAAAGATCATTTGATTTGATCAAGTATACAAATTGTTATGAATTTTCGAAATTGGCTCAGAAAATTTGGAAAAGTAGTTTTTGGCCAAATGAGCAGTAGAATTGGATGAATTTTTTGAATGAATTGGCTCAATTGAATTCAAGTTCTATATTTTTTTTCATGTAGGAAATGTTTTTATCTATTTTTTTAGACTTCAATCATCTTCATATGATTTTCCTATAATTAGTTATGATTTTTCAAAATTAGTTGGGAAAATTAGGTTGCCAAATGAATAGTATTTTGAAATTTTCAAATTTTCTCCTTTGATCTTTTAATGATTCAAGCTTCTAAATTAGCTCATTTTAGGATCATATATGTTATTATACATGGGAAATAATGTAGGAAAGTAAGGTATGACAACATGCATACCATGAGATTTTGCATAGTATTGCATTATATGTATATGTGTATAGACTTGTTCTTATTTGTTACATGTTGTGTGTTTTTTTGGTTACTGAGACGTTGTCTCACACCCTCTGTGGTTAACTTTTTAGATGAAAACTCTGCTATTAGTCTAAAGAAGGCCAAGGAGTCATAGGCCTCTCCGCTTTCGGGAATTACAAGTGTAACTAGAAGTTTTACCATTCGATTTATGTATTGTATTGTGCCAAGTAGAGTAGTGTTTCTTGTTTCACCTATTTTGAGTATTCCTTGGAGTATAGTGATGTGTATGGTTATGTATCGTATGATGGTGTTGATGGAATAATGATGATGGTGTTTGGTTGTTTGCTATGTGTGGTTCATATGTATGCAATATGATGATCTAGACCTCGGTATTGGTCAATGTAGACTGGTGTATGTTTGTTTGTGTATGCTATGCCTGGTTGGTTGCGTTATAAGCCCAATACGGTTCTTGGGCCTTGTATGTGTGGTTTGAGGCATATAGCCCATTATATGGAATTGGGGTTCAAGGTGGTCAAAACTCGGAGGAGTGGTTTCTCCTAGGTAAAACCTCCTTGGACAAGTCATTTTGGCCAAATGGAACCAGTTTTGGTCAAAAAGTGACCAAAATAGTCATTCGCATCTAAAATCTCCATACGGAGATATTTTGAGATGTGGTTGATGTCTATAGTTAGATTTTGACATATAGAAATTAGAATCAAGATGTTCGAAGATCGGAGTGTGAAGTTATATGCATCAAAAGTTCATCAGAAAAATCAGCAACTTGCTGATTTGGTATCTGTATCCGGTGCCACGGTGCCAGAGTCAAGGCCGGGGCACCAACCTTCACTGTTTGTCTTTTTCTCAAACCTGAAAGCTTTCATGCTATGGTGCTACTGTAGCAAGCCGTGGTGTCATCCTTTGTCTCTCTTATTATTACTATTGGTCTCCTTTTTTGTAGCCTTTTTTATCTTGGTCATAGGGTGTTACATCTTGGGAGAATTTCTAGGTAGCACTATTCTGTCTTTATACAATAAACACCCATTTTTAATGCTATAGTTAGTTGGAGCTTGCTTTCCAAGCATCAAATTCTACCAAATAGTTTTCAGCTTCTTATCTTTGTTAACTTTAGCGTCAAACTCCTCAATCCCTTTATATTGCCACATAGAGTACACATTCAATTCTGCCACCTGTTCTTCTCTTCATGACAAGGTATCAGTTGCCCTATTTTCTTTGCTTGGCTTATATTGTATTTGAAATTTTTAGCACATCTACTTGTTCACCCATTTCTTTTGATCAAGATCTATTGCCCTTTGCTACAATAAGTACTTCAATGCCTTCTGATATGTTTTTGTGACAAAAGAATGACTAGAGAGATAGTGTTCCCATTTTTTGACATCTAGTATTATGGCCATTAACTCATTTTCATAAACTGATCCTTGCTTTGTTTTTGTTGAGAATTGTTGACTAAAGTATGCAATTGGTCTCTCCCTTGTTGCATCAAGACTGCTCCAACCCCATTTCCCCAAAGTATCCGCTTCTATCTTGAATGGTAGTGCAAAATTAAGCATGGCCAAGATGGGTGCCTGCAGCATGGCTTTCAAGTTTTCAAACACTTACTCGGTTCTTTCTCCCCACTTGAAGGAATCTTTCATGAGCAACTCAGTTAAGGGTGAAGCTATCTTCCTATAATATTTTATAAACTTTCGGTAATAACCAGTAAGTCCCAAAAACCCCCTTAATGCTTTCAAGTTTCTAGGCATGAGCTATTTCACCATCACATATATTTTGGAATGATTAGCTTGGACCGTTTCATCCAAAATGATATGGCATAAGTACTAAAGCTTCCGCTGCCCAAAAGCACATTTTTTTGGGTTGATGACTAGATGGTTCTACTTTAATAACTACAATGCATCCCTCAAATGGCATAGATATGCCTCCAAACTCAAGCTATAAACTAGTATATTGTCAAAGAATACTAGTATTTATTTTCCCCAGTGCAATCTAAAGACATCATTCATGAGTGATTGAAAAGTCGCTGGAGTATTTGTGACCCCAAAAGGCATCACGAGAAATTTGTAATGCCCATCATGTGTTCTAAACGTAGTCTTGTGTTCATCCCCTAGCTTGATGTGAATTTGATGGTTTCCCGACTTAAACTTAAGCTTAGAAAATAGTTTTGCTCCACCCAATTCATCTAAGAGCTCATCAATCGTCAGGATAGGATACTCATCAAGAACTGTGACTTTGTTTAACGACTGATAGCCAACACAAAATTTCCAACTTCGATCTTTCTTCTTGATCAATAATATCGAACTAGAGTAAGAGCTATTACTAAGTCTCATCATTCCAGCATCCAACATCTCTTTACCCAGCATCTAACATCTCTTTTACTAATATTTCAATCTTAGACTTTTGGGAATGGGTATAATGGTAAGGTCTTACATTTGGTGCTTGAGACCCTTCTTTGATAACAGTAGCATGATCCTTCAACCGATGTGGCGGTAGGCTCTTGAGTGGCTCACAAACTTCTGGAAATAGGCTTAACAACCTTTGAATTTCACCCTGGACAATGGCTATATCAGTTAGCTCTTCCTAGACAGACTTGTATTAAAGTAATTAACCCTTCCCTTTGCTCTTTAAAACTTTCTTAATGGCCTTGAAGGAAGCTCTAGTGTGAGTCAAATCTAGGTCACCTTTCAAGCAAACCCACTTCTTCTTTCCTAGTTTAATTTTCATGTACCTCTATCCCCAATTTACCTGTGTCTCTCCAAGGGACTCTAGCATCAAGCCAACATTCCCAAGATGGAAGGGATAGAATGTTTGCTTGGCCATTAGCTCTTGTAGTTCAAATTCCAGCTCCTTGCACATATCCTTGGAATAATTTTTTCTCCCATACCCCACTATAATAGAGTAATAATTTGTCTCTTGTAGCCTCAAGCTAATTTTTTTCACCAACTTCCAAGAGAAGAAATTATGGGTTGCTCCACTATCTATCAAGACCGATATAGTTTTCCCATAAAGTACTTGTATAGGCTTCATAGTTTTGTGACTAGTCAACCTCGCTACAGTGGTCATTGATAATTCCAACTATGCCATGTTCTTTCGTTGCTCCTTACCTTCAGCATCTTCAAACATATTCTCCCTTTCTTCCATATCAGCATTTTCTTCTATGATTAACATTCTTAGTTGTTTTCCTTACACTTATTATTAGATCCAAATTTTTCTTCACATTTGAAGCACAACCTCGCTGCAGGTTTAATATTGTTTCACTTGGACCTAGTTATAGATTTGTTGCTTCAAGAATTCTTTTCCTTTTTCACTTTTTGTAGAGCCATATTTCCTCCACTTAAAAGCCAAGTTCATAAGGTCCTGTCAAGCATTAGGTTGTGTAAGTCGAACCTCAGCCTTCATGTCTTCCACAAGGCCATTTTTCAAAATTCCTATGAACATATCTTCCAGTATATTAATGGAGTGAAGAAAAGCTCAAACCTATCTTTATACTTGAAAAATGATCCTTCCTGCTTCAGACCCGCCAACCTCTCATAATTGTCGCCCCATTGATGGCAATAGAAGCACTCCATGAAAGCTTGCTTAAACTCTCTCCAGCTTGCCATTGGTTGTCTCATCTCTACCCATTAAAACCAATTAAGGCATACCCCTCCATTCCCACTGCTGCAGTGTCCATCCTCTCCTCCTCACCCTCCCCTACATCTCCAAAGCTAGCAAATGCATCTCTGAGAGACTGATCATCAACTCCATAAGAAAGGACAGAAAATAATAGTAAACTACTTGTCATAAAATTAGTGTCCATGATGCTTTAATCTAAAAAGAACCTTCCAACGATAGTGAAAGACTTTGCCATAAGGAATTCCAATTTAAAACTAGGTTTAAAGAAATAATGTAGTATATGGCACAAATATAGGTCATTTCACATTGGAGTAACTAGATCAAATCCTACTTAGGAAAGAAATTTAAGCGATTAAAAATGCAAATATGTAAACTAACTAAAAACTAAACTAATTGAGAGACCAAAACTAGTATGTAAAGAGGTGTGGGTGTATGTATGGAAGTGCATACGAGTGTGAGTGTATAGACGGTATGATATGCACTAGTCTAATCCCAAAATTGCCTAAATATATACTAAATTAAATGCAACCTATAATGCAAGTTTAAATATGTGAAAATTATGGATATTCACAATTATGCAATTGGATGAGTTATGGAAACTATATACAAAGTATAAACTAAATGCAATGCAAGTACTCCTATCATAAATGCTAACTAACTAATTACAAGTTTTGGGGGGAGGGGGGTGTCTATGGCTTGAAAATGTAAAATGAGAGGTATAATAAACTTAACTAATAACCAAACTAATAAAATGCTAACACTTATAGAAAGATAATTATGCAAAAGTGAGATAAAACGATATGAAAAATGCAATGCTATGAGAGTGATGATTTAGTACAACTTGGAGAGGGCTTAATTTAGGCTCAATTAATGTATTTAGCTTGGACAATTACCATGATTAATTTGTCACAACCATTTAAGACCATTACTTTTCAAAGGGTTGTATGCTTAACAAAGTTCCTAAAATGGCAATTCATTTAGGTAATTTATCAAACACCTAACATGCAAGAATATTGTGACAATTTATCATGTATGGCTTGCACAATGATCCATAATGAAGCTTAAACTTTCAAGTCCATAAACCAAAATTAACATTCTCAATGCATCAATCAAGAATCAAATTATCTAATTAACACCTACGATCCTAAATTAAGCAACCAAATTCAAAATTAAGGTAAAAGGAGACAATGTATAGATTTGGCCATAAATAATATAGTCTCACATTAACACGATAAGCAATCATACAACCTTCCCATCCACAATTATTGATATTTAATTGGTTGATTATTGATGGATTGTATTGTGACCAAAATATTCAAGAACCCCGTCCTAATTTAACTTAAAAATTGAAACAAAAAAGTGAAAGAGAAAGGAATAATTAGCCTAAGCTCAAATTGAAGTCCATTGCCCATTGTAACTCTTCCAGGTTGCTCTAAGTCACCACCACGCTCTACTCCTTCATAGTCACAGTCACGAGCTTACCCAAATGCTTCAAAATAAGCCACAGCCTTGAGATGAAATGCGATGGGAATGGATGTTGTAGACTAAAATTGATGGAGAGAAGTGGGGAGAAGGTAGATGAAGGAAGGTTCAAAAAATGAAGTGATTATGCAGGTATGCCGAAAAAATAGAGGACCATGGAGAGAGAGTGAAGGAAAGAGGGAGAACCGACAGTGATTGCTGAAGGAGGGAGCTCGGAACTGGTGTGGGAAAGGAAGGGAGTAGCCAAAAAATGGTAGAAGGTTAGAAAGGAAATGGAGGAAGACCAAGGAGTATGAAAGAAAATTGAGAGGAAAGGTGAAAGCAAGAGATGGAGGCAACGACGTCTCTTCCTTCCAAAACAAAGGGCTGCGTAGAATAACAAAGAAAGAAAAGTAAGGGGCACATTTGGTTTCATGAAAATGGAGCAATAATAGTGAGGTTAACCAATTAAAAATAAAGTCAAATACAAATGGGCAATTAAAAATAAGAAAAAAAATAGAAAGCTGAGAAAATAAATTTTCCATATAATTCCTCTTATAAGATGAACAAAATACCCTATCAAAATTCTAATCACTATGGACCATAACCTACAAGAAAATATTATATCAGATAGATTATGTTCCAAATTAAATAAATACAAATTAAATTTTAGTTCAAGAAAATTAAATTAATTATGGGATAAAATTTAAACTCAATTTGGAGGAAAATTATGTGTCAAAATAATAAAAATAAAAAAATACTAAAAAGAAATTTCTAAAGCTTTTTGACAATTTTATCCCTACATGTGTTAATTTTTAATCATTTCTTTAATTACAATTAAAGTATTAATGACCCATAATCACCTTGAGAATTATTAAATAGCATAAAATAGAAAGAATAAATTCATTGGAATAATTTGGAAGATAAAAAAATTAAATTAAAGCTTAATATAAAAAAATTATCCCAAAATTCTCATAAATCCAAAAATCGGCTAAAATTATGAATATAATCTAAAAAATCATAATTAGCCAAAATTAATTATCAAAACCAGCAAGTATGGGCGATAAAAATAGTAAAAATCTATGAGTTATCAGATAGTCAATACCGCCATTGAAAAGCTTGGAGGATGAAAATGTCATAAACATAATTCGGTATTGATGGCATGCTTTGTGCTATTCAGCACTCTGCCATATTAGATTCCCAAGTTTATTACACAATGCCATTATGACTAAGTATATAGCCTGAAACCATCAATAAAACCAACATAGCATTTAGCAGATAGACCTAACACAAGGGAGAGTTAAGCTAGTCACAAGCAACATCAATTAGTCAAAGCAAAATAAGCAACCAAGGGAGACATACAAATGACAAGATAAAGAAACATACAACCTATTAAAAAAAGTGCAAAAAGAGAAGGAATGGAGCTTAGTAAAAGCATACAAACATAGCCACACACTCAATGTACAACAAGGGAAAAAGAATGAAATTACCCCAAACATCATTTGACTCAATAAAGCTTCCAAAGCATCTATTTCACAAATAATACAATATTCCCAAATTGCAACTCTTCTAAGCTCAAGGAAAAAGAGAAGCTATAAACATTGATTAAACATGAAATCAATGGGCAATGTTCAAAGAATGAAATTACCAAGTGAGAAGGAGTATAAAATTATTCAAATTTCATCCAACACCAACACTAACTCACTCCCTCAAATAAGAGAAGCTTAGCCAAAATCGAAATACTCAAATGAGTCTAGCAATGGACTACAGAGTAGGCATGGAAATTGATGAACATGGAGAACCCTTGATGTCGCCAATAGAGAGGGCTTAATCAGTTTATGTCAAGGAAATTAGCGCACCATCAATTTTCTGCACCCACACAAAAAGAAAGAAAGGCGTTGATTAGGCTTGCTCAGATGAATGAAGGAACGACAATGTTGATTAGGGCTTGCTAAGATGAATGAAAGAATGACAATGTTGATTAGGGCTTGTTCACTACTCAGATGAATGGTGAGGTCAGATGAACAGTGATGTTAATTAGGGAGCTTAGATGCTGATGGGTTTTGAACGAAGGGGCGATAAGAAACAGAGACTCAAACGCGATAAGAAAAGAACTAGGAGATTGAAAATTTTGGGAAACGGGATGTGTGTTTAATTGTAAATTTTATCCAACTTTCACGTTGGCTCCTTTTAGAATTGACACAAAAAATGTGTTCATTTAAAAAAATTGAATTTATTTTTATTTTCCATTTTCTATGTCAACTTTAATTGTAATCAAAGCAAAAATTCTATATTCATTTTAAATTTAACCGATGTAAACATTTAAATTGTTACATATTTATTTAAAAAATATCACCAGTAATTTATTTACCTCAGTTTCCCATAGAACCAATGTAAAATTAAGACATAAAAATTGTTTTTTTTTGTACTAGTATCCTTCTCTTCTCATAGCATTCCATTTTGATTATTGTTGTAACTTTTATATATACTTTTAAGAGTCTCATTTTTCATGAAGTAAAAAAAATACCATACTATATTATTATATGATGGTTACATCTCATACCAACAGCAATTGGGTTGAGTAGTATGAGATTTAACACTCCTTAAATAAGATCTCGAGTTTGAGCATTGTAAATGGAAAAAACCATGTTAGGAGAGTTATCCCCATTTGAGCCCAACAATGCTCAAATATGACACAGCTAGACATCCTTTTCTATTGTTTGACACCATTTGCCGTACTGCAATTTATTACAAGCATAAATATTTAGTATTCTTGTAAGTTTTCCTCCTTATTTATTCCCTCTCATCTAGCTAGGATTAAGGATATCTTTTAGGCCCTGTTTGGTGCACAAAATATTTTTTATGGAATAGGAATAGGATTGAGAACAAAATAGGAGTGGGAATAAAAGTAATTATGTTTAGTATGACATTGGAAATGTTGGAATAAAATTTATTTTTTGATATTTAATTGGATCAAAATAAAGCTAAGAATACCAAAATTCCCTAAAAAAAAATGATTTCCACCCATCTCCTTCCCCATTCATCCTTCTCCCACCATATTTCACCCACTAATACACTACAACAAAACAAGCAATTTGCGACGGAAATTTGAGACGGAAAATTGTCCATCCCAAATCCGTGGCATGTTTGTCACAAATTCCGTCACAAACTTTTGTGACGGAGTTTGTGATGGACTAAATCTGTCTCAAATATTTGTGACAGAATTTGTAATGGAATTGTCTGTCACAAAATACATCCGTCGCAAAGTCGTCACAATGCCGTCGCAAAATGTCAACATTAAAAAAAAAATTAATTCCAATTGTTTGGGATGGAAAATTTTGTCACAAATGCCGTCACAATATTTTAGGAATAACCTATCCTTGATTTGTGGCGGGATTTGCAACGGATTTGCAACAGATTTGCGATGGAAAGGGTTCCGTCACAAATGTCCATCACAAAATGATTCAAAATATTTAATTTTAATTATTTATAAATATGGTATTAACTATAATTTGCATAATTATATTTCATATACTCAAAATTATATATTTATGTAACCATATTTATTAACATAATATACAAAATTATATATTTATATTTTAATTTTTATATAATTGAATATTATATAATTTTATATATATGTAATTATATAATGTATTTTTAACTAATTTATTTTTAGAGCCTAAATGATAATGATATTTACTGGATTGAGTATAAGTATATGGTTATAATGTTTTTCTTGAGGGAATTGTTTTTTAACCTTAGACAAAGAAACTCTAACTTTCAAATTTTAGTTTTCACCTCCAATTTGTTTGACTCCTAGTCAACTCCATCTCTAGAATTCCCATATTCTCAAACTTTGCTGACCACTCTTGCAAACTTAATCTCTTTTCTCTCAATCTCTCACACTTAAATCTCTTTAGTCTCTTTAACCAATAAGTTCTTGTCCAACTCATCTTAAACAAAAACAATTGATCACCATTTTGAATCCTAGCAATAGTCTTTGTCCAAAAGCAATCCATTTTATTATTAATATATTATTACTATATACTATAATCATAATTTATACATAATTGTTAATACTAAGGTATTATATATCTTCTCAAGGTTCGATTTAGGTTTTGCACCTTAGGTCTGTGAGTAGCTTTTTTATATAAAGGATATGTTTATTTTTTAAATATAAATACATATACTTCTATTGACATATCAAACACTGATGATGGCTGGAGATACATATGGTCTGTGAATATATGTATCTTTTATTTATATATTTAAATGGAAAGAAAATACTTCCTTCGATTTTTAATATAAAACTCTTTTAACCAAATCACGCAGATTAAAGAGGGGAGTTAAAATCAATTAACGATTTCGATTTCTCTAAAAATAACAATATTTTTCCAAAACTAACATTCTTTAATCTCTTTTTCTCTCTCTGAAATATATTAAATAGGGGCATTCTTTGGAAATATATAATAAATACTTTCTTGTACATTGTAAAGAGTCCTATATTTAGGATCAGGGCAAAATATCTTATATATAGGACCGAAGGGAGTATATTTTTAATAGTTTATTAAAACATTTATATTATTGATTAGTATTAAATTTTTATTCCCCACAAAAAAATATTATTTTTTTATTAATAAAAAAATGACACTTAATATTTATATTATGCATATCAATCCATTTTCTTAGTTCTTATAAAAATTGGGCATATGCATGAATATAGATTTGTAGTTCTTATACAATGACATAAATAAATGTATTAAAAATATGGATTTGCTATGTATTTTTTTTATGTAAAATAAATATTTTAGAAATATAATTTAACTTTATATATTTTTAATTTTTTAAACATATATAATAATATATATTTTTATCATGAAATAATTATTATAATAATAAAATTGGTATATGACGCGGTCTCATTTTCATTCCTTCCCTCTCTTATTTTTGTTCGTTCCCTCCAGCCATTATTTGTGTAAAATTCCCAAATAGAAAACCCTAACCCTTTGCCTCTCACCTTTACAAACAAGTCAAGCGTCTCTTATTTTCACTTGCCGCACACTTCGTCATTCTTCATCTCGCTCAATTTGTTGTGGCTGAAGCTTGTCCTTTTCCTTGCAGTTTAAAGAGACAAAGATTGGAGCTTCCTTAGGTTCGTCTCTTCTTATGTCTCCTCCTCTTATTACAAGTTTGCCTTTTTGTGGTTAGCTTTCAAAGATTTTGTCATGTGGTGGATTAAAAATAGGTTCCATGCTTCTAAAAGTGGGTGAAAGAGAGAGTGGGTTTGTCTAAAGGGTAATTATTTATGGCAGTAGAAGAGCGTGAGAGGAAATTTTGTCAGAGATGCTAAAATCGAAACGATTATCTTAAACTTGAGATTGTTTTGAGCTTTTCTTTTTTTTTTCTTCTTAATCTAAAATTTTGTTGCTGTGTTACGTGATGTTCTGTTTCTATAAGTTACTGTCAGTGGCTTTTTCAATTTAATTGTTTTTTAATGACTTCAAAATTCTAAAATTAAAAAAGTTTATTAGAGATGTGTTTCTTTAGTTGGTTGGTGGTCCATACCATGTGCAAGCTATGAGTTTTTTACACATATATTGGATGCAGACAAACTTTTACAAGACATAATATAAAGGCCCCACTTTAGACAAGTACGCTATATGCTTTCCTTTTTCTCTCATCTAAAGTTAAGAAATGGACAAAAACTTAGAGAATGGGGAACGTGAGTTTTGTTGTTTGCTTTGTTTATTTTTACTTTATTATAATTATATTGATAGAAATACATGGTGGTTATTGCTTGGCCCTACTTGTCTGCAAGATGCTTTACTCCTTTGGTATTCCTCATTAGGTCCCACTCAACCTATTTCAAATAACATGTTCTGCTTCTCTTTGATTTCTCTTTTGTGAACCAAAATAATCACAATGATCGATGACTACAAATGTATAAACTCTGACTAATGTAACTTCTTCAAGTATCATTTGAAGCATGTATTTAGGTATTATTTTGATTCCTATATTTAATATTTAGAGCTTAAACCTTATTTTCACATAAATATTTCTTACTCAATTATTGTAGATCAAACTTTTTGGTGACACTTCACTTTATAAATTTATAGTAATATTTGGTATACTTCATACTAAAAGTCATAATGTTTAAATAATCAAATTTCTATGTCGTGTATCACTATCAGTGAGCTCATGTGAAATTAGTAATATTATAATCTTAAAAAAAAAGAAAAAATAACAATTTTTCCTTGATTGTGCCCCATGTAGTTTTCAGCAATTGTTTATTTCTTTTTGAGCCTACTACATTGGAAAACATGAAGCCAATTTCTCCTTCTTTATTTGCAAAGCAAGTGGTTCACACTTCACATGTCCCAGATTCATTGTGATTGACTTTGTAAAAAAACTTTGGCACTTTATGTGTCACATGGGTGTTTTAGCATATGAGATAAGATATGATTAATCTATTAGGTATGTGTAAGATGCAAATTTTTGACATTAAAACTGACTTACTGGACTAGGATACTATACTTTTGTGTTAATTTATAATTTGCTAGACTACAAAAAGTGAAGGCTTTAAAAGTTTTTGAGGCCCAAGCCATTGAAGCTAGTGAGAAAGAAACGGTAATGTATTCTCACCATTTGCCTTTGCCCACAATGAAAGGATTGGGACTACAATTTAATTGGATTATACATTCTGTTAATTAATAACTATCTAAATTAAATATATGGCATGCAAATCTTCAATATATATAAATATATATCATTATAGGCCTATTATTTTGTCAAAATGTTATGCCAATTTAATTGATGCTTGATTATGTGATCTATTAGTGAGTTGCTAATTATTCTTATCAAAGTGCCAGATTAGTGTGCTAGTAGTTTCCAATTGAGACACTTTCAGGTAACGAGTTCATTTTTTCTATTATACTTTTATTTTTATCTAATTAGTAGCATGTTCTGTTATAACTGTTACTCAGGTTGATTCTTGGATGTTAATTCTCCTAACTTTATTTATTGTATTTGATCTAAAATCTAAATTACATATATTATTGTTGCTTGCTTTTGTCTTTTTTAGCCTTTTGTATTTAGACCCAAATGGTTTAATCTAGTGTTATTAATTCTAGAGCTTCACTTGAGTGCATGCAACTATAATATGTTATTTGCTCTTTTAATTTCACTTTATTACTTATTGTCACTTCAACTCAAATATATGTAAAATTAGAAAAAAAAAATTAGTATAAAGAATTGAAAAGTTAATTGTAGTACTTGAAGTTAATTAAACCCTTTAGGGTAACTTTTAAATACCTAACCTAGTTAGTTGGGACACCAATATCATAGGTGTATTGGAGGAGAGGATGGATGCTCCAGAAAATCGAAGATGGATGTATGATAGAATAGATTTGAGTTGTGGATACTTGAAGGCAGAATTTCTTGAAGGGGTTGAAGAGTTTCTTAATCATGCTTGCCAATTGCCTCCTTTCTTACATGATCGGGAGATTAGATGTCCTTGTGCCAAGTGTAAATGCAAGAAACACTTCGATCTCGACACAGTGAAGTTGCATCTTTATAAGTATGGATTTAAGCCGAACTATTATCAATGGACTAGTCATGGTGAAGCGTCGCTTATGATAGGTCCAACCCTTTATCCTTTGAATAGCATCCAAGATATTTCTTATGGGCAAGTTGGTGAACAGGTCACACGATATGAGTCCATGGTGATGGATGCAGCAGGGCCAAGTTTTAGGGCTAACTATAATGAAAGTGTTGAAGAGATGCCAAATCCTAATGCAAAGGCTTTCTATGACATGTTACATGCTGCACAACAACCCTTGTGGGAAGGGTGTGATGATTGGTCTGAACTTTCAGCGGCTGTACATTTCCTAAGCATTAAGGCAAACTCTAACATTTCACAACAAACCTACAATAATCTTTCATGGTTTATGAGGGCAACACAACCTAAAAATACTCGTTTGCCACCAAACTTGTATCAAACAAAGAAGTTGGTGTCTAAGCTAGGACTTGGTTATGTGAAGATTGATTGTTGTGTGAATGGGTGCATGTTATATTATAAAGATGATTTGAATGCAACTAATTGTAAGTTTTGTGGTGAAGCAAGGTATTCCGCAAGAAAACATAGTGGAAGAAAAAAGAAAATTGCAAACAAGCAATTGTGGTTCCTACCACTGATTCCTAGACTTCAACGATTATTTGTATCTGAAAAAACAGCAAAGGAAATGCGGTGGCACTATGAGAATCGTTGAGATTTTGGTGTCCTTTCACACCCCTCTGATGGAGAAGCATGGAAGACATTTGATAGCACATACCCTGACTTTGCAAATGATCCACGAAATGTGCGACTTGGGCTATGTGCTGATGGCTTTACACCATTTGGCCAATCAAGGAAAAATTATTCTTGTTGGCCAGTGATCATCACTCCATACAATCTACCACTAACGATGTGTATGCGATGAGAGTATATGTTTCTCACATTGATTATCCCTGGTCCTAAGAATCCCAAAGGGAAAATAGATGTTTATTTGCAACCATTGATAGATGAACTAAAATTATTATGGGTTGAGGGTGTGCTAACATATGATGCCTCATTGAGACAAAACTTTCAAATGCGTGCTGCATTGTTATGGACAATCAATGACTTCCCAGCGTATGCCATGTTATCTGGTTGGATGACATCGGGGAGATTATCATGTCCTATATGTATGGAGAACACAAAATCATTTCAATTAAAGTATAGCAGGAAAACATCTTTTTTTGATTGTCATCGACAATTTCTTCCACTAGAACATGCATATAGGAGAAATAAAAGCTCCTTTTATAAGAATAGAATTGAGAACTCAATGCCTCCACCGCGGTTAGATGGGGAAGAAGTTTGGCGAAGAGTATGCAATTTGCCAAAAGTCACCGAGTGGGGAGATATTGTACCAATTGAAGGGTATAAGGACACTCATCTCTGGACAAAACAGAGCATATTTTGGGAATTGCCATATTGGAAAACTAATCTCATTCGACATAATCTTGATGTCATGCACATTGAGAAAAATGTGTTTGACAATGTGTTTTACACTGTTATGGATACAAAGGGGAAAACTAAAGATAATAAAGAAGCTCGGATGGACTTGAAAGAATATTGTCGAAGAAAGGAATTAGAAGTTGTAGAAGGGATATCTCATAAGCCAAAAGCAAAATATACATTAAATTTAGAACAAAAACGAGCTGTTTGTCAATGGGTAAAGACTCTGAAACTCCCTGATGGATATGCATCTAATTTGGCCCGATGTGTTGACATGAAGGAAGCAAAGTTGTATGGAATGAAAAGTCATGATTGTCATGTGTTCATGGAATGCTTGCTTCCAATTGCCTTTAGAGCTTTGCCTGAAGTTGTATGGAATCCTATAACCGAGCTTAGTCAATTCTTTAAAGAACTTTGTGCTACTACCTTAACAATTGCTCAACTAGAGGTGTTAGAGAACAATATTATTGTTACATTATGCAAGTTGGAGAAGGTCTTCCCCCCAGCATTCTTTAACTCAATGGAGCATCTACCAATCCATCTTCCTTATGAAGCAAAGGTTGGTGGACCCGTTCAATATCGATGGATGTATCCATTTGAAAGGTAGCAAAATGTTTCATATTCAGAATGAATATATCATAACTATAATAAGTCTTAACAACCATGACTCTTCATGTAGATTCCTACATACTTTGAAGCAAAAAGTGAAGAATAAAGCTCGTGTGGAAGGATCTATTTGTGAGGCTTACATAACTGAGGAGATTGCAACATTTTGCTCCCATTACTTTGAGCCACACATTCAATCAAGTTTAACAAGACCTCCACGAAATGATGATGGTGGAGTATCGGACCTACCTATAATTTCTATTTTCAACTATCCAGGTAGGCCTTCTGGGGAATGCAAGTCTCATTTTATGAGTGATAAAGAAATAGAAGCTGCCACGAGATATGTTCTTATGAATTGTGATGAGGTGCAACCTTATATCAAGTAAGTATTGTTGATTAGGAAAACCTCACATTGTTTATTTGTATATATGGTTAACATATTCCTTAATGCAGCTTATTTGTGGAAATGTTGAATTCATATGACCTTGAAATTGCGGATGTTGAGATAGAAGCTCGAATTGAAGCACATTTTTCATATTGGTTTCGAGAATATGTAAGTAGTTATTTGTTTTTTATATTTTATAGGATAATTCAAATCTTGAACCACATTAAAAATTGTGACACAGGTTCTAAACCCAATCAACAATGTTCTTGACCCATTTTTACATGATATTGCTCGAGGACCAAAGAGAAAAGTTAGAACATGGCCTATCTACTTCGTCAATGGTTACAAGTTTCATATAGATTCATATACCCATCGAAAGTCAACTATAAATAGTGGAGTTAGTGTCAAGGGATCTGACTATGGTCAATCAGAATGTGATTATTATGGCATATTGCAAGAGATTGTGCAATTAGAATATACTGGGTCTCCTATAAAGCAACTAGTGTTGTTCAATTGTGAGTGGTTTGATCCAACACCTAACCATGGTATAATGGTCCACAAACAATTTAAGAGTGTTGAACTTAATGCATTTAGGAGGTACAACAAGTATGATCGCTTTATTTTTACACAACAAGCCATGCAAGTATACTATACACCTTATCCCAGTGGTCGTGAGAATGCTAACAAGTTAGTTGCCATTAAAGTGAAAGCTCGAAGCACTATTGATGCTCCCACATCAACAGCGAACATTGAGCCATTTCAAGAGGATGCATTACAAGTGATATTACCTACAATTGTTGAGAATGATGAAATCCATAACCTAATAGACACTGAAGGAGGTTATGTTGAAGTAGATAGGTTAATTCCTAATGCTGAACATGAAGAAATTTCAGAAGATGATGAAGATGGTAGTGAAGATGATGAAGATGGTAGTGAAGATCATGAAGATTGGTATTCAGAAGATGACACTGAAGATGATAAAGATGGTGATATAGAAGATGATGAAGAAGAGGAAGAAGAAGAGGATGATTTGGAAGATAACATATGAAGGATTGTGAGCTTTCATTATTTTCTAGCATTCATGCTACCTTGTTCTACAAATACAAACCATGTTGTTTTATAAATTTAAATATGCTAATTTAAATGTTATTCTTGTGCTATTAAATATTTATATGTTCATGTCATCTTGTTCTATAAATTTTTATTTTATTTATAAGTGCAATCATATTACAGATGGCAGGTCGTGGCATAAGGCGAGTTAGAGGTCGAGTCATGCCAACACAAATTGGTAATGGGTCATCCTCTCCTGTTCCTCATCCACCTTCCTCTACTCCCACACATATCCCCTCTGGAGGATCTACAACAAGGCCTACCATGCCATCATCCAGCCCACCCTTGCATTCACCAACAGGATCTCCCAATCCTACTTCAGAGCCATTCTCACATTCACCAGCAGGATCTGGTAGTTGTGACCCTCCTGATGGTAGGATTTGGGTGAAACCCGATAATGATACGTAAGTTAACATTATTTGATCCAAATTTTGAGTTGTCATATGAATATTTCATAACATGTCAATTTTAAACTGTTCTAACATGTGTAATCACTAATATAAATGTAGGTTTAATCCTGTTTGTGCGGTTAGGGATATATTTCCTATCATTCAAGCCAAATTTGAACACCCTTGTTATACAATGAAGACAACACCACCAAAGATCTAGGGTGAATGGTTCTCTGAATGGGCAGTGAGTCCAATAAGATATTATTTTCTCAAGATTATGTTCTCATCTTAAATCTAAATCAAATTTATAAATCTTTTATTGTTTATGCAGAAAAAGTATCAATGGCTACCACAACATGATCAGAAAATAAAATCCAATTGGAAGAAAAAGTGTGGTGAGATCCTTCGACAACATATGGCAAGAGTTAGGGAGGATATGAAAAAAGGAATCCAACCAGATTGGATTCCAGCAACTGTATGGACAGAACTGGTTCGTATATGGACAAGCGCTCAATATGAGGCAAAACAAGCAATTGCTAAGGCAAATCGGGCTTCTACTAAAGGAGGCATGAAGAATAGATGTGGCAGCATTCCTTCAACTGAGCACAAAAGGAGGATGGTAAGCATTCATTTCAAGTTATACATTGTTTCTTATATTTTATGATTATTCTCATCTTTATTTATCATTTGCAGAGTGAACAGCTTGGGAGGATGCCCACATTGCTTGAAATGTTTAAACGGCAACATTATAATGAGAATACTAATCAATTTGTTGATGATAGGTCAGCTAAAGCCTACGTAAGTATATATTTTTCTGATTCTTCTCGACTTATTTGTCATTGGGAATGTGCTGACGGCTGGAGGCCTGACTAATTGTAGTGTAAGTCATGCATATTCTTATTTTGAAGAATTTGGTGTTTGGGGACTTTATATTGAAATTATATGTGCTAAAAGAAAGAATCTATTCTCTATATTCTTTGAGATAATGACTATGTAATCAACTTTGGTAATTCCAATATTGTAAGCTTATAATAAAGTCTAAACTCAATAAACTATTTAGCAAAAGGTTTGCAATTAAATATAAAGTCTAAACTCACTTACTCAACATGCATGAATAGGAGGGAAACAACTAGTTTAGTTATGGAGCATATGGGAAATATACATATTGTGGCAGCTACATGTGAGGAAGTTTAGATGAGATATTTTAGCAACTATTTTATTTTCTGTAGTTAGGATTTTGCTTATCTGTTTTAGATTTATTAATTATTTTATCTTCTCATTCTTGCTATAAATAAGGCAGTCGCCACTAGGTTTAGTCACTTAAGTATTATTCCTTATTTGTTCACTTGGAGATTCCCCCTTTGCTATTAGTGACTCTGTGAGTGAGATCCTTGCTATCTTGTTACTAATAGATTTTTCATTCAACAAAATTCCCCTATATTTTCAGTGTACCTATTAGTACTCAAGAATAGTTGCATAATTACAATGATTTTTATTTTCTGCTTTGTTGACTTGTATATTTTGGACAAATATGGGTTGAGTGTTTGTTGAATTATATATTTTGCTTCTATTTTATAAGAAAGTCTTTGGTAATTCTGATGTTACTTAAATTAGATCATCTTCTTCCTCTCTCTCTTTTGCCTCTATATCTTGTATTCTTTATGAGATTGTTTGTGTAATTAGCTTTGGTAATTCGAATATAAGGAATTCCTTATATTTCAATAGTAGACTTTTTGTTCAATGATATATTCTATCACATTATTAGAGGGGCTGTAATTATTTTATATAATTAAGTGTTGTGTCCAACTCCTTGTATTCTATGTAATTCTTATGATAATATGTGATTATTAGATCCTAATTAAACTTAATATTACTTTCTTCTATAGGATGATTTCATGGAGCTATTGTCAGCTGAAGGAGACTCTGCTGATGAAACAGAATTGTGGTTAAGGGCTGTTGGAGGTAGGAATAAGAAGGGTCGGATTTTTGGTCTTGGATCTGAGGCTCCCTCCATTTATGCCTCTTGTTCTACTAGGATGTCCAACTCCTCTCATATTAGACTTAATCCTAATGTTGAGAATGAGCTACAGAGACGTGTTGATGTTTTGACAGATCAGCATGAGAGACTTATGTCTCTTTTACATGATGCACAAGAAGAAATTCAGCAGCAGAGACAAGAAATTAATAATTTGAAGACACATGTGCACCCAGACTTGGCAACTCAGCATGCAAATGAAGATGACCCAAACAATGAGCATCATTCTCCTCTTGCTTAGTAGTTATTACTAGATTTCTATCTATTACTAGACTTCTATTTTATTTTGTTGGATTGTTGGGTTTTGTGTAGTTATGATGTGAATCATACATTTATACTAATATTTTGAAGGGAACCCTACTAATATTTGTTAGATTGATGGATTTTATGGGATGAATTTATATGAAAAATATGTGTTTCATATTATCATTGCATTCAAGTTGTTCTAGCTTATAGGTTTCTTAATATGATTTTTCAGGTTTTAGAAATAGTTAAAATTGCAAAAGAGAATTAAAATTATTAAATTTGTGGCAGATTTTTCCATATCACTTCTATTGCAACGTTTGCCATGAAATTTGTGATGAAATTTGCCACGGATTAATATTTGTTGCAAATCCCGTCCTCAGTTCTATTGCAACGTTTGCCATGAAATTTGTGATGGAATTTGCCACGGATTAATATTTGTTGCAACTCCCGTCTCAAGAAATACAACGGCACTTGTGACGGAATTTTGCCACGGGTTATGTGACTAAGTTGTTCGTCACAAGTTCCGTTGCAAAGTTGGAATAGGCTATTCTTGGAGCTTTGTGACGGAATTAATTACGTCACAAACTCCATCACAAAGTTGGAATATGCTATCCCGATAATTTTGGGACGGAATAAAATTCATCACAAATTCTGTCGCAAATTTTGGGACGGAATGGTTTTTTCCATGGCAAAGTGTTTGCGACGAGCTTATTTGCCATGAACAAAATTCCGTCTCAAACTCCGTGGCAATGCTATTTGCGACGGAATTTCTTTCAAATTCCGTCTCAAAATCCGTCGCAAATAGCCTGTTTTGTTGTAGTGATATAGTCAAGATCAACTACAAAGCTTCAAACCAGATTGCAACAATAGACTAAAAAAAAACAAGCATACTTAGATGAATTATTTTCTTTAATGGTGGTTTCTTCATAACTCATTTTCTTCAACCTACAACTCTGACCACAGATCTAAGGTGAGAAGACAAGAAGCATGGAGGTGAGTCATAGATCTAAAGCAGGGAGGCACAGATGATGGTGCTCATGACTTAAGTCATTGTGGTTGCTACTAGAATCGGGATTGTTACCATGATTTGCACCTTCGACCACGCATCTAGATTGTTGTCGTGACTTGCATCATCATGGTTGAAAAGCATGGAAACGGGGGAGATTGAAACAAGAGGAGAAGGAGGTGATGATGAGTAAGTTGAGGGAGACAAAGAACCCAGTTGCCAATGGTGACTATGCCAGAGGGAGAAAGGTTATCATTCATTGAGGGAGAAAGTAAGGGTGGGTTTGCTACACAATAGGCACACTTGACTACATGATGGAAATTTGAGAAAAAAATTAAGGGTATTCCTATCCCAAAAATTCGAATCCCATGCCCAACTTCTCGTTCCCTAGTAGGAGGTGGGTTTGCTAATTCCCACATATAAGGGAATCAGCCATTGCCTTGTACTGAAAAAGTTGTACACCAAACGTACTTCATGTTAGCTTTTCTCTCCCATTCCCATTCCCATTCTCATTCCCTAGCCTTTATTACCTTGTACCAAACGATGCCTTATATTGTATCGTTGAGTTGTGAAAAAACAATGTCTAAAAAAATAATGTGGTTGGATCCTTCTTGATGATGGACTAAATTTAGATATAGTTTATAATAAAATAAAATACTAAGCATTTTTTATCTCAATTGTTTTCAATTTATTTTTATTAAAAAATATATTTACTATAGTTTGTTAATTATAGGAACGCCATGCTTTTATTAAAACATAAACTTCAATCATGAATCTCCTTTTGAATTAGAATTAAAAAATAATAAAAAAATCATAGTGTTAGGAGATCAGGATTTTATATATATATATATATATCATGATATGAACCTAGACATAACTAAGTTTGAGTGGAGAACTTAGCGTTGGAAGGCTAGATCATATGAATTTAAGGTGGCTGGAAAACCTTGAAGAGATCAATGAAGAACATAGGAAGAGAAAGAAGGTGTGTGCATGTTGAATGTCACATCTCATCTTTGAACACTTTTTCCATGAATATTGTCTCATTTAGAAGTAGAAAGAAAGTTATTAAGAACTTGAACAAACTAAAAACCTTAAAATCTTTAAAATTTATTTTGTGTGCTGTATATAGTATTGCGCAGCAAATTTAAAAAAAAAATTATAACTAAATACAGAAAAATTGTTTCACTATTGTTCAGGTCTCTAAAACTCCTTCACATCTTCAGTTTCATGGAAAAGAATATGAAACTAGAATTTGGACACCTCAATAAGTATAGTTTGTTTGTCCAAATTTACTATTCTTTTTCTACTTTCAGTTTCTGCCCCGATTCTTATTTATAAATTTAATAATTCATATCTCATTAGACACAGAGCCAATTTATGCATACTTTATGTCATTGGAAAGATCTAATGTCTATTTTCTATCATATTTATATTGTACATTTATTCCTCTCGTAAATAGAAGAACATCATCTTAAGCTATCAAGGGTTGGAATATAATCTTTACTAGAATAGTTTTGTAAAAATATGCATGACTCTCATTACATAGCTCCAAATAAATTCAAATTAGTGACATTTCAATCTTAAAACATAGCTCTAATCATATATATAAATCACTAAATTTTTTAAGCATTAAAAAATTTTATATCACCTTTCAAACACAAGCAGTGTTTACAGTAATTTTACAATTTTCCTATAACTATTATGTTTTAATTCTTAACTTTCTTGAGCCATGACTTACATCATACTTAGTCAATTCATACAAAATTTGTCTTACCATAAAGCTAATCATATCCTCTAATTAAAAAAATCATACTTTGGCTCATTCCTTTGAACATAACATACTCAAACTTCCTTGAACATTAACATAGCATAAGTTTTGAATGAATGGAAACATACATTACTTTCAATCCTTAACTTCATTTCATCATTTAACATATAGGATGCTTTCTTATACATCATATAGGATCATAATACATTAATTACATAAATCATAGCATGATATACAAGCATGCTTCATCACTAACATTATAACATAATTATTAACTTGCGTTTTGTCTTTTTCTCCTTTCATGGCTTTCTTACTTTGCATTGCTTACACCTAGCATGGTTAGTACTTAGAAGAATGAGATTGCAGATCTCAATAGTATTCTTGCATATTCTAATACATCATTACATAACATTCATAACCTTGTACAATTCATTAAAATGCATGAAAATACCATATTGGCTAGAAAAATTTTGACAGCATAATAACTTAAAAATAGGATATCCTGGGTAAAGCCCTCATCAAATGAATAGCTAGCTTGTCAAGAAAATGGTTATAGCAACAACATGGCAATATATTCATATCATAAAACATGTATGAAACATAATTGTGCAATAACATAAAAATATAGCAAGTAATGCTACCTGAAAGCTTTAATCTTTCTTCTTTAAACTTAACTTCCTCTTACTTGAAGCCTTTCCCAATCAATTCCTTGCCACTTCCCAAGCTAGTTTTGAAAACCATGCTAAGTTATCCAATTCTTCATGGGTTCTTATAAAATTTATTCTTGAATCCTAAAATTATCCAATTCTTCATGGGTTCTTATAAAATTTATTCTAGAATCCTAAAATCTCATATTTCTTACCTTTGGTTTAGACATAAAACCATATATAACCTCTTCTTTACTAATTTGGGCATGAGGAATCCATTTCTATAATTAGATTTATGAAATTCTAGCTCATTATACCTTTTCTAGCTTGACTGAAACCCTTCCTTCAGTAAGCAAGAGAAGGAATTTCATGCTTTCATCATAAAAACCCATGGAAACCTACTTTCTTGAATTTAGTATATTCTTCATTTTAGTTTGATTTCATGAAAACATAACCCTTACATGACTTCCCTCACTTGGCTAAACTAAGAACCATAGGAGAGGAGAAGAGAAATTCAACTAACTTAACTTAAACTCATGGAAAACTAGCCTAATTTGGAAGAAGAACCTTACCTTAAGCTTGATTTGTTGCCTTCAAGCTTTGCTTCTTCTTCTTCCTTCTTCCTTCTTCCTTCTCTCTTCCTATCACAAGTTTTCTTTCATTCTCTTACTCCATGGGTTGGCCAAAAATGAGAAGGGAAGTGGGAGGAGAATTGGCTATTTATAAACTTCAAGAAAAGATCTCAACCATTTATTCCAAATTCCAATCTTAATCCAAAGGTCCATAATGAAAACTTGTTCATGTTAGCTACCTAAATAATAAAATACTCCCTCTAAGCATATGCAAAAATATTGGCCAATAATAGGAGATAAAATGTCCTTTATACAATATATTTTTCCTGATCCAGATATATCTTGTACTGATTACTTTTTATCAGAATAGTTAAAGGTACTTTAATACTGTTTTAACACTGTTTATTCTTTTAAGTATATAGATATAAACTAGTTTGAGATCTATATTTAATTTAATTAACTATCCCAAACTATATTTATGTGGGCCCCACATATTTTTCTTTTTATTTTGTTAGTATTTGTGCAGCCCATAGTACTTTATCTTTTCCTGCATAATTTTACTACATTTTGCAATATGTTCCTTTTCAAACTAATTTTTTTGGACTCAATACTTGATTCTATTGGGTCCCACATGTCATGAGATCCATTTTGACATAAATTTTACATAATTTCAAAAATGCCCTTGGAGGGAACAAATTGCAAATAAATTTTCTTTAGGGACTAATCCGTAAATATTTTTCAAGGACCAAATTGTAAATAAATTTCACTTAAGGATCCAACATGGAAATTACTATTCTGCCCCTTGTGGTATTCATTTTGTATACTAATACCACATCTTTTCTATTCATGTTTTTCTCATATTTATGTGGCGCACATCATAATCATCTTTTTGTATAACCTTGAAAATCGGGATGTTACACTAAAAAAAGAAAAAAAGATTGTGCATGCATTATGCCAGAAATGGCTTTCTTGATGCATAAACATTAACGATTATACAAGCAAATACTAAGAAAAGTGAGGTGGAGATATGGCTAAAGTTTCCTTTACGGTTATTAAAAAAATACAAAGGAAAGTTGAAATTTTGTTTTTCGGTTCTTTAAATAACCACAAAAGAAAGTACCAGTTTTGAAAAAAAAAATTCTTGGCAGTTGTTTAACTAATCGCAAAGAAAAGTCAAGCTAGGACTTTCCTTTGCGGTTATTTAAAGGATCGCAAAGGAAAGTTGATATCATTCACAATTCTTTAAATAACTGCCAAGGAAACTTTAATATATATTTTTTATTATAAAAAACACACCATATGGATCATCATTTTCCACCATTGATAAGAAAAAATCAACGGTCCTGACGCTCTATCTCCCACTCCCTCAATCTTCTCTTTCCATATACTCATTCCTTTCTCTCCTCTCAAGTGCCCAAAATTGTACCATCATTGTCTCTCTTTCCACTTATTCCCTTCCTCCTCTCTCTTTCAATTTCACTTTCCCTCCCTTTACTCTCACTCTACCCCCATCATCCTCCTCCACCCCTGATGTCATCTCCACCCAACCCCACCGTTATCTCTCCCATATCTCACCATTATCTCCCATACACCCTTACTATTTGTATTTTTCAAGTTCACTATAGGGACTTATTTAAGTAACGAAGCATACACACATTGTACCAGATTACAAAGGGGGTGATGTTACTGCATCAAAGAAAAGTTCAGTGATGGAGGAAGGACTTGCCATGGAGATCTGGATTGACCATGGTGTATGGGTATTCACCAAATCTAGGCTTTCATCAGGATCTGGACTCAAGGTGGTGTGTGGGTATTCTTTGACCCTTCTCCAACATGAGCTCAATGACAATGACTCTAGTGAGTTCTTTCGAAGATAACGGTGGTGGATCTAGTGGGTTCTCTGAGTTTCCTGCTTGTCTTGGATTTTGATTTGTTGTTTTATTTTCTACTTTTGGCTAAATTTTGTGTGATGAGTTTTATTTCTAGTTTTCTTACTAATTTTGCTAGTGAAGCTTAGCATTTTCTTTCTTCTTTTTCCCTTGCTTTCATTATCTGGGTTCTCTCGAAGCCTTTTGTTGAATCTGGGCAATCCATACATATCATTTTTTTATTGGAAATAATGATCAGTACTCATACTTTAGTCTTACTCCTTTGCACATTCTGTTTCAAGTTAGAATTACAATTTTATATTTTTTTCAATAAAAGGACCCTTTGTTGGTGGTTTCACACAACAACCGCCAACAAAGTGTCTATTTTTTTAAAAAAGGAATGACTTTCCTTTGCAATTGTTTCAAAAAATTGCAAAGGAAAATATCAGCTGCAAACGAAATTTCTCAGTATTCAAATTCTTTTCAATTAAAAACCACAAAGGAATACAAAAAATAACCATCGATGAAAGATATTTTTGGTGTAGTAATGTAGATGTAGTGTTGAGTAAACTTTATATTGTTGGAAAAAAAATCAAAACAAAAAACTTTAGAAATAATATATAAATTAAATATACATAAAAAATAATATGCCGTGGAAATGAAGTGTATGTTTGACTATCCATGAGAAGATGAATGGGATCACTAGATGATCATTTTTAAAGGGACGGCTGAAATTGCAAATCGCAAACATAGGTGAACCAAATCACAATCTAAGAACCTCTACTCATTCTCAATATTATCATAACCAAACAAGTTATTGAGGTGGTTGAAGTATTGATTTAAGGTTTATTAGTCAAACTAAGGTAAAAATAGTCATAATTGAATTAATATATTTTAAATTTCATATATTAAATAATATATAAGATGCAATATACTGTGAAATATTATTTAACGTGGGTATAAGTGTAATATCTCTAAAAAGATAGATAACTTCAAAATATGTAAGGAATTCACGAAAACAGACATACACCATTTTACGTGAAATAAGGCAAAGAGATCATTTTTCATCAGATGGAAAAATGAGAAATTATATTTTTACCCCTAAGAATTATGAAAATTACATTTATGTCCCAAGCATAAAAAATTCTTAGGGAAAATTACACCTAGTGACTCAAAAATTTTAAAAATTATAAATTTGTCCTAGATCAAGAGTAATTTTGTAAATGCAAATTACTATCAAAACAAAGTTTTCAATGAGATAAGTCCAATGGTATATAACACTGAGGGTAAATGATTAAGGATAAAGAAATAATCAGTATCAAATGTAAAAAGGTAACTTTTTGCCGATAAAGTAACTTTTTGATCTATAAAAGTTAAAAATGCAAAAAGAAAAGTAGTTGGACACTACAAAAGTAGCTTTTTATAGACAGGATAATAAAGTAATACTAAACACAAATTTACTTTATTCCTGTATCAATAAAGTGAATTTACACTGCAAAAAGTAACTTTACCAGGCCAACTATAAAGTAACTAATATAGGGTATTACTGGACTGAAAAAATTATGTGATACCTTGGGGACATTATGTTGGCAATCTTGGTATACACGCAACAGAATAACTACACCGAGATCCCTCCCATGGATCCATCAAAATTGATTAAATTGAGATGTAGAAGAAAATATTATCTCCAGTGCATATCGTTTCAGTTTTCTTTTCATTGTCAGACCCTAGGAACTAACGCATTTGATTAGCTCCCTCTATTGGTATCCACACGAACAGTGAGTCCAACTTGAACGGCATGCTAGCACCTCTATTTGCAAACATCTGTATGTTCTCTATGTGTCCGTACGTTCTCTCTATGAGTGTGTGGTCGCTTTTTCTCTAGGGTGAGTTGAGACTCTCTCTTGATTCTATTTAATAACCCTAGTCTATTCAATATATAAATAGAGTATATTATTTGATTAATTTTAAATCAAATATTAATTAAATAGATTAGTTTAAATTTAAATCTATCAAATAGATTAAATCTAAACTAACTATCTAATATGTTAATTCAAATGTTTTGATGATTATAAAATAAATGAGCTTGGAATATCCAATATCAAAGGAACACAAGTAAAATGAAGAACAAAGTTGAAGTCTCCTATTGATTGAAGAACCATTTCACAAACTTAAGGAAATTATCTGTAAAAGAAGGTAGTTAAGCTCTGAATTTCAATTAACCCAACATTAAATGAGATAACTAATTGAATGATTAATTATTAGCTCATGATTTCAAAATGGTTTTCAAGAAAAGGGCTATCTAATAAGGATAAAGCTTCAATTTCAAACTGGTTCTAAATGTTCAATTAGTTTTCATGAAAATGTTTTAACTTATGGGGATAAGATATCAATTTAAAAGATGTCTCTAAGTGTTTACCTTGCTTTCAAGACAATATCTTACCTTATACACATAACCATTTAAGGTTATCCACATAACACATCTTGGGGATCAAGTTCTCAAGTCTGTCCAGAAGGTTATCCTGATAAGGTAGGCACCTTGTTTGCATAACATAGTGAACAGTGAAGAAGTGGTACTGTGTAGCCCATTATTCGCATAACCTAGGGAGCTTATCTACATAACGTGTGTCATAGAGCACTTCGACTCCTCGGGTAAATAAGTTATCCGTATAACCTATATTTCAAAATACTTGAACTATTCTCGAGTAAACAGATTATCCGCATAACCAAAGGAGGTTATCCGCATAACCTATATTTCAAAATATTTGAACTTTCCTAATGTAAATAGGTTGTCCACATAACCTTGGGAGGTTATCCTGATAACCTAATCTTCATAAAGATTCAGTTTGAGAAAAACTTAACGTTATCTCAATAACAAAGTTGGTTTTCAGGAAAATGATTCTGAGCTAAAACTTAGTCATTCTAGGTAGTAAGTTATCCACATAACCTAACCAGGTTATCCGCATAACGAAAGCTCCACGTTAAAAACAAAAACAAATAGTTACCCGTTATTCGTCTAAACTGAGGAGGTTATCCGCATAACCTCTGTCAGATGCATTTAATGAGGTAGGTGAACAACTATTTTATTGAGAGTAATGGTTAATTTTTGTTTCCAATGGATAGTTCTGCCCCAAGACTATAAATAGGACCTCATTTAAGTTATTACATTATAAGAAACACTATATTCACGCTAAAACTATGTTGATTCATTTATTAATTCATTCAAAGCTCAACTACCCTCTGTTTTACTCATTCATTATATCTCAACTTTCATATCTACTCTTTTGAGAGAGTTTTTATTCTGTAAAACATCTAAACACCTGTAAAGAGTACTTAGTATGAGATTATATTAAGGGAGATAGTCTTACTCTTGACTGAGAAGAGTGAGAAAACTTGTTTTAGTTTGAAGTTCAAGCTGGTGGTGTACTGCTGTCATTGAAAGAATCCATTCGAATCTTGCAAAAGATGGTGAAAAAATCCTAAGTGATGGCTTAGAGACTCGACATTGGTCAAGTGGAATAGACCGAACTAGGATAAACTACTGAGTTCTCTTCTATTTACTTTTTATCTTTTATACTTTGTTTTCAGTTACCTTTTTAGTATCACTATTGTGTTTCGTCTTTGCAGAAAAAATTCCAATCTTCCCAATTCACCCCCCCTCTTGGGAAGCCAACTGAACTAACATAATATATATATATATATCTAGAATTAAATCTAAATTTAATTTATCATAAAAATCAAATTTAGACTATGACATCAATTTAAATTTAAATCTAGAATCAAATCTAAATTAAATTCAAATTATTAGTTGAAATTTAAATCTATCACATAGAATTAAATTTAAAATTAACTCATTTAAATTAATTTAAGTGTTATATATATATATATATCTAAATAATTAATATATCAAATATATATAATATATCAAACATATATGTTTCCAATTTTATAAAATATATATATCAAATATATATACATTTATTTATAAAATGCATACATCCTAAATTGAGCGTTAAATCCATTGAATCTAGACACATTAAACTCAATGAATCTAGATATTCTAGCTCGAGTTAGTCTATTCTTATGTGCGACCCTATAAGCTTATATGATATTGGCAGTAGGCCAATGACACTATTGGTCTACAAGTCATAAGTGGCCTCTGGTAAGACATTATGACTATCCAAATCACATGAGATTGGTGATCTAATGCAACCTATCATATAACCTTATCATATCCCTTTTGTCTCATGATATATAGGTCAAGTATGAGGTATGAAAACGTCATCCTCATTTTACTCGACCATCACTTTCTCAATCTCTGATCAAACTTACAGAACAAATGGAAACTCTTTCATTCGAGCACAGCCATGCATTTCTCAATCTCACTCATCGAGGGACTCAGATATATCTCTCCATTAATTGGAGAGACAAATTCCATCTTGACCATTCATCTTTCTCAACATGAATTCCACTATGCTCGATCATAGCCTTTATAATCTCCTGATTAAATGTCACTTTTGACTATGTCAAAGTACTGTGTTTCCATGTAGGAAGTCATAGTGATCTCATGTCTGAGAGCTCAGTGACACGGTTATATATATATGAGATATAATCTTATAACTTGATCCATGCAGCTATCTCATAACGGATCGATCTAACGCCTATTTCCTAACAAGTGCTTATGATTTTGATTTGCATCTTCATATATAATTAAGACATAATTATCAATCAAAATCATACTAGCCTTAATTCATCATTGTTCCCACAAAGATGATTGACTATGGACATTTAAGATAAAATGATTTATCCAAGGATATTATTATAAAGAAAACATGCAAACAATATAATAATGTAATAAAAGAAAAACACTATCTTTTTCATAATGAAGTACAATATTCATAATACAATGTGTTAGATTAGCTGGCTTCTCAAGAGGGGGGTGAATTGGGAATATTAAAAATTTTGTCCAGTCCTCAGGTCACCACTTGAGATTTTCCACTATTCTACAAGAATTCCGTGAGCTTCTTACAAATGCCTCAGTACAAAGATGCTACTCTATTTCTAGAGCTCACTCTATCTCTCTGTGCACTCTTACAAAGTGCTCCCTAATCCCTTGTGATATCCCCTCACAAGAAAATCTATCTTCCAGATGAAAAAAAAGATTGTTTACAAAGATTATACTCTCTTAAATAGAATGAATATGAAAGTTGAAGTACAAAATATTGAAGTGAGAGAGTAACAGACTTTGAGTAATTGATTTGGTAGAGTTTCAGTATATACAATGTTAAAATTGTTACCCACAACTTCAAATGATGTTATATTTATAGATTTAGGTCTCAAATATCCGTTAGAGACAAAATCTATCCGTTGGAGAAGTTATCCAACGATTACTCTGAGAAACTATCCGTTAACCAACCGCATTTAATGCTTCTGACATACTGAAATTTGAATTTCGGTTGGTCAACAGACGAATTTCGCAGAAACCGAAGGTTAATAGCTTCAACATTGAAAGCCCGAAGTTCGTCTGTCATGAAGTGAAATTCGAATTTTGATATTTTGAAAATGTTTCTATGTTATGACATACGAATTTTCAAGTAGAAAGTTTTTCTATTAAGTGTGAACAGTATTTTCAATTTGATACAGTGCCTTCAAAATTCAAATTTTGGAACCCCAAAATTCGTCTGTCCGTAGCTGGTTTACAAGGTTCAGTAGTTCATATAGTTCAAAATTCGAATTTTCAAATTGTCAAAGTTCGTCTGTCAGAGAAACCTCTTTTCAGACTAACTTCAAAATTCAAATTTATAAATACTGTCATTCATATGTCAACATATCACTTTAATAGACTCACAAGCTCAGTTTCTGAAATTCAAATTTTCATGTTCAAAGTTCATCTGTCAGTGAGCAATTTTGAAATTCATTCTAAACTTGGTTTCAGATGAACTTTGACATAATTTCAGATGAATTTCTTTAGTTTTCATAAGTTTCATTTTGTCTGAAATTCAAATTTTCAAAACCCAAAGTTCGTATGTTTCTTAAAGCTTCTTTCAGACACTTATCAAAATTCAAATTTCAGCAAGTCAAAATTCGTCTGTCAGAGAGGCATCTCTTCAGACTTGTTCAGTTTCAGTACGAAATTCGAATTTCCAAAGCCAAAGTTCGAACTTTCACTATGACAGATTGGTATTAACCTTTCAAACTTCGTCTGTTGGTGGGTATTTTTCAAATATTCCATAATTTAACATAGAATCAAGGTTTTAAAACATCTTTTCACCAAATCAAAGTCTTTTACTCAAATTAAAACATAACTAAACATCCTACATCTATTCTTGCACAGATTTGTCCAGAATTTCTTCACTTGAATTCATTTGAGCACCTTTGATATCTTTATTTCAAGCTCTTGAAGGTTGATTTGGAATCATCAAAACTTCTTGATTCAACACAATGATTGATTTAGAGCAGAATCTCCAACACATTACCCAACTAAAATGGAGCCACATGGCAGCCCATATGTTGAACATGGGAAGTCTTAATGGTTAAGACAACTTAATGGCTAAATTTTCATTAAAATTAATCAAGTTGAATAGCAAAAAGTAACCTTGATTAATGCTTAATTAGTTGGCTATAAATATCCCTTCATTTTGTGCATCCAAACCAAGTAAAAGAGAGAGAAAACTGTACCCAAATAGAGAGAGGAAGAGCAGCACAAGAAGAGAAAGGAGAAAATAGGAGAAAAATAGGAAGAAATTCAAGGAAATTTGGTAAGTGCCTAACTTGAGATCTCTAGGCATATTGCTATGGTTTCATGCTTGTACGGCCTAGTTTTCATGAAGTTTTTTCCTTCCCCAACCTCTGTAAATTTCGTTCAAGACATGGTTTGGGCAAGAAATGATGTTTTAAAACCATAGAAGCATGAGAAAGTGTGCAATTTTGCAAAACAAAACAAGTTAGGTATGATTTGAAACAAGTTTGTTAAAAAACCAATTTTCTTCCTAGAAGCAGAATTTTGGTCAGTGTAGAAGGTCATCTTAGGGTGGGAATTTCATTGTTTTGATGCCAAAAATGGGTTCCACATGGCCAAAAACCTTAGGAATAAGTATATACTTCATGATATAGGCTAAGATAAACAAATTAGATAATTAAGGGTTTCTAGAGTTTCATGAGAGTTCTATGTATAATAACATGAAACCAGTGGCTTGATCATTTGTTTAATGATGTTTGGGGACTTGAGGAAGCTTAGGAAAGCAAGTGGAACCATTGGTTTCAAGTGAAAGATTAAGTGATACTTCAAGAGGTAGTAAAGTCCATTTATTGTTTTATGTGATTTCACTATGTTTATATGATATTTCTATGATAAATTGAGCTGCCACATTGTACGAATATTGTGTTTTCTTTGATTGTTTTAGCTGCAATATGAGGGGTTCCAATCTCCAGAATATTCATTTTCTAAACTGTTATGCTACCGAAATTTTTGTAACCAATGTGGTACTTTGATGTTCAAATGTGATTTAATGTGATCTATTTTGTGAATTAAATGTCATAATGCATTGAATGTCACTTGCTACCAAGATTGTCTCTAATCTCATCCCCTCAAGTATTCCATGATATAAGTTCAAGAGATGGCAAAGCCACCAAGAAGACAAAGGGCTTGGGGAAGTCTATTGATGATTAGTTTAAATATTACCTTTGCTATTAGCTTATTTGTAATTTTGTATAAATCCTATGTGATTTTGCAAAGTTGTGTATTGCTGCCATTATGATATTTTAAGTTTCTTATGATGTGAAGAACATGGCATGGACAAGTTTGAGAATGTATATGATGTATGTGTGCATTTTTGCAAAGTATGGTAGAAACTGACTTATATGCACACTTGTGAGTAAAGTGGCTTCTGTTCATTAGAAATGGAAAATACCATATTAGCGTTATATATTTTCAAAAACTAGACATATATGGTTTTCCAAGAAGCCAAAGATAACCTGATTTGGATGTCTGTACGAATTGCTATGAATTATTGAAATTAGGCCAGAAACTTATGTCATGTTTGGTAGGAAGAAGACATTTTGATGGAAATGGAAAGGAAGAAGGAAATGGAGAGAAGAATTTCATGAAAATGTTATATTTTATTCATAGAAAACTTGAATGATGTGTACCAAATAACTTTTATAAGGATTTTTCTCTCATTCTTCCTTTCAAGAAACTCTTTTCATTTATACCAAACATAGCCTTAGAACTTGAATTGTGAACATATGAGCAGTAGTATTTTGAGTAATAAGTAGTGCAAATTCATGCGGTCAAAGGTAAATTTTATATTTTTTCCCCATATATCATGTTTCAAGCTTTATGTAGATACTTGAATCACATCAATAGGATTTTTATGGAATTATTTAGAATTTTTCAAAGTTTGTCCAGAAAACCTTGGAGCCAAATGTACAGTAATGCAGTTTTTTTTTATTTAATCAAATTTGGTTCCTATGATGATTCAAGCTTCTCACATGAGTCAATTGGACATTAAGTATGCTAGAATGCATGGGAAAATGTATTTTAGAGTAAGATGTTACAATAAGTGCACTTTTGTTCCCTTAATTTTGAGCTAGTGAGGTTTCATTTTGGTCCTTTAATTTTATTAAATTTCATTAAAATTATTTAATTTCCAAAATACAATAAAAGAAAAAAATTGTAAATATTAACACCGTTAAATAGATTAATAAAAAATGATGACTTGCATACATAAAAGATAGCTCAACAATATTACTATATATTTATTATTAGTCTTATTATTGTAATCATTGACAAAAATATCTTATAATTACAATTCTAATTAAAATAATTTAAAGTCTACAGCAGGTTTTCAATTTAGTATAATATTTTTCAACGGCTGATGTGAAATACACATGGAAGCCTGATCATGCAATTTAGGGTTTTATTTTTAATGTTACCTCAACTCTTTGCAAGTGTCTTATCTCAACTCTCAATTAGTAATCTTTGAAAGAATTTGCAGTTTTTTTTTTTAATTAATAAAGCACTCAAAAGTTATAAGTTCCAATGCGCTTGTGCATGGTTGTGGGTGAGTTCGTGTATAGAATGATACCAAAAAGTAAGTAAACCCGGAAAAAGCTACAAGCAACCTATGAATATCCTTAAAAATAACCTTAAAAAAATACAAGAAAAAGTATCATCATATATTAATGTTTTTTATTTTTTTTTTGCTACTTGCGCCCTGTATTTTGGGGGAACATGGGTTCATTGTCTACCCCAGACTAATCCGGATCCCATGCTATGGGAACTTGTGGTGGCAACGATACCGATGGAAAACCCTCTTTGAGGGCTTATTTTTTATGCTGCTGCACTCCTCAGGAATCGAAATCTCGACCCCGCAGAAATGCTGATCAAGTATATTAAAATTTGTAAGGAGCCATAATATTCATTAGTTATGGATAGTAGAACTCATTACTTTAGAGTCCGTGCAACACAGAATTCCACCTTCTTGAAGAAAATAATGAAGAGCATAGAGGAGTAAGAAAGGAGAAAGAAAGAAAGAGAGGCATGCATACACCATGATTGTGCTTCAAAATTAAACGTGAATTATCTAGTGGGACGCACTAATTTCAAAAATAAAAAAAGATTCAAACTTTAAGCAATAAAACAACAAAATATGCAACCTAATACAAGCCAAATAAATCACATCATCAAATTATATATTCATAGTAGTAAACTAGTCATTTTCCCCAAATTAAATGGCCTGCTTCCTATAGAAATTATCTGATAATAGAAATAGATTATTTATATGTATAATGAAGAAATTCATTCATTAATATAATAAAAGTTAGTCATGAATATTTAACAATTATAGCATAACTAATAAAAAATTACAAGCATGAATAAAATGTCGACCCATGACAAAAAACAATTGTGCTTGAGTGGTGGTTCCTAAAACTGCTTAAAACACAATTTCATGGTGACTTTTTATTTGCGATTCTAAAAACACAATTTTGTGATGGTGTTTATAGATGCATCGACATTGCTACTGGTTCACATAGGAACCACGGACGATACTGGCGGCCAGCATTACTGATGATTATGTTTATAAATACTCTTGATATCTTTATTATAACTTAAATATTCTAAAATATTACTCCCTCTAGTTTCACTTTATAATGCACTTTTAATTATCGCGTACGGATTAAAACAATAATTAGTAATTAAAAAAATTTCTCACATTTTCTCAAATTACCCTCATATGCATTAGAAATGAAATATTTTAATAATAAACAAATATTTAGGCCTACTACTCAAAGATAATTTTGAAAAGAAAAAAAATATACTATGTAATCCATAAAGTGCACTATATTATAAAGCATAAATTTCTCAAAAAAAGTGCATTGTACAGCGAAAGAGAAAGTATGTCATATCTACTCATATAATATACATACTAGTACCTCGACTAGTATAACGGCGTAATATATATAACTTACCCACTTTTATTTAGTCTTTTTAACCCTTAAAGCAGCTTCTCGAATCACAACCTCATGCACATCCTCAGGGAGATGGTGAAGCCTATGGAAACCCGGCATGCACGACAAAGCCGCCTTAGCCAATCTACGCGCGGCTACATTGCAGTCCCGATCGACGAGCAAAACTCGGACCTCCCAGCTTCTCGCTAAAACCTGTTGAATCTCCATTACAATTAAGTCTCTCTCCGGCGCCGGTTGTGAGCTTTCTGCCACTTGACTTCCCCCTTCCTGCGGCTGTATCGCTGCTTGCACCGCCGTGGAATCTGTTTCCACAATAAGCTTTCGAATTCCAAGGTCCCAAGCATTCTTCAACCCCAATAAGCAGCCCCAAAGCTGAGCGATGTTGAGATGACTATTGTTGCCGGAGCCGGAAGCGTTCATGAGGAACCCTTCCAGGAAGGTTCCTTCGTGATTTCTCAGGAGTCCTCCGCAACCGACGAGTTCGCCATTATTCAAGTTGTTATAAGTACCATCTACGTTCATTTTATACCACCCCTCTTCAGGTGCCTTCCATGTCACTTCCTCTTCTCTCCTCTTCCTTCCAATTGTGCTATTCCTCATAGTTTCAAAGTAAAAGTAGTGGCTTAAGAAAGTTCCTATGGGCTTTGTGTGTGAGTGAGTTCCTGTAGAATGATACCAGAAAGTTCGAAACCCTAGAAAAAGCTGCGACCAACCTATCGTTGTCCTTAAAAATAACCTTAATTAAGCTCGCCTTCCCTGTGAAACGACGTCGTCCTCTCGGTTAAACTGCTGTTCCTTTCAAGGAAAAAAATGTATGCGTTGCTGCCAAGTGGTGCTGGAGAGTTTCATGCATGCTCTACCACTAGGAAAACAGAGCTCTTCTTTCGAATTGATGCTTTAAAGAAAAGGGAATATCATCAAGAATCAGCGATCTCCTTTTTATTTATTTTTTTTAAAGAAAAGGGGAATATCATTAAGAATCAAAGACTACCGAAACTCTTCGTTTTTTTAATATTTATCAAATCCCTCCTATTCGATCCAATAATTTATGAACTAGGGTGTCCTGGTGCATTTGCACCCAAAAATAGAGATGAGCTGCATGGCTCACAACTTATAAATAATTCAATTGTCTTCATTATTTATTGGTTTATATCCATACTCTAAAATTTCTAAGAAAAATTCTTGGAAATTCTAATAATTATAATTAAAGCTAATTATTTGAGTTTCAACATGTTATCCACTAATCAAGTCGAACCCAACATATATAAAAATGAATTCTATATATTCTATATATCTCTCTCTGAAATACTGAATCATTTTTGAAAAAAAATTGAGAGAATTTGAATCTTAATATTCGATTTTCTGATAGACCTCCATATCACATCGTTTATTTCGTTTTAAGTAGAATAAAAGATTTTGGATTTTATTAGATACTCAATCGTCACTAATTCAGTGATTCTATATTCACAAAAATAAATACATATTATGTATTCAGAGAAAAATAAAAAATTAAATAATTAGTATAAAAAGAAGATGTGGATTTCCCACATAATCATAACCTTTTTCGTTAATTTTTTTTCTTAATGTGCAAGATTTAATTTGCATGAATAAATCAAACTTAAGTATTCCCAACCAAATTAGCAACGACGTGGCAATGTGGAAAAAAGTGTAAAGCAAATCCAGGATTGGACACTTATAAATCATCCCTGTGTTTAAAAAATTACGAATGAATCTAGTAGGATCTTTTTTAAATTTTATTGAAATTATCTATATATATTATATTTTTTTTGTCGTAGACTAGGAATATATCCCTCGCCATATGTTTTTATTTTTCAAATTCAAACATACTCAAACTTTTTTACGCATGAATTTTAATTTTTTTCAACAAAAAAATGCTCTACCAAATTAAATAAACATTTCTTTAACGGAAAAAGTTTTTTTTGAAGGGAAGGGCATTTTGTCAAAAAAAGAAAATTAAACGAAAAAATTATGATTTAATAGATATGTAATCATAATAATTAACACGCTACTTAAAAACAATTATTTAAACGACAAATCGCTATAAGTACTTTATATATATATAACGGTATGAGATCATTAAAAAATTATTGAAAAGACACTCCTCTAGTCCTCGTTCTATGACTCAATTGATTTTTTTTTAATTTTTAGGTTCTCATTTACCAAATTAAATTATAATCTCAGATTCCCTTTTTCAAAACATCTAATGGTTAAAAGAAATCATATTCCCCTCCTCAGAATCTATCCAGTTGTAACAATTTTGTTTATCATTTTCAACTTATTTTGAAACTGGATTGGATTCTCTTTCATATTTATTTATTAAGAGCTCAATAGTAATTAAAAGATTATACCTCAATCATTAGAAGCCTTGGACGATTACAGTGTTGATGTTCGTATTGTGTTGGATTATTATTAGTGAAAGTGACGCTTCAAGATTGAAAAGTTACCATATCTATCAAAAGCAGAATCAACAGAGACAGAGTCTTATTCACAATGGCCTTGCCTCCCCTCCTATGGGTATGTTTAATTATATGCAATCATCTATTTCTCTCATTTAATGTGTTTGATGGGTCTTTAATTTTCACTATATATTCCTCAAATCTAAATCCTCTGAGTTTGCTGCCTTTGAAGTTCGTGAAGTTCATGTCACAAACTTCAGATGTGGGAACTTTAGTGGATCCAAATTCTTTCTTAATTTATCATTTTTTTTGTTTTCTTTTCCCTTTCTACTTAGAGAATCTAAACACTTTATGTTCTATCATTATTATATCAATATTTTCACACAACTTTCTTAGAAAATATTTTGTATTAGCAAATATTTTTGGCTACAAAACTAAATCTTTTAGCGCGGGAATAATATGTCACTGCTTTCCTCTCTAAGCATTTTCAATTTGAAGATAGTGATGATTTCGTTATGCTAGTTAAATAAGTATAATTTTTTTTGTTGATATTTTGATATAAGTTTGATTATGCGTTGCACGAGTGTGAGTAGTACATACCCAAAAAAAAAAATCAAAGGAAATATTTGCAACTTTTATTTTATTTTTTAAGAAAATTTGTATGATTAATAATTGATCTTATTATTTTATATACTTTTGTATTAATTAGTTTCTCAATTCTGATTCATTAATTTTATAATAATTAATTGATCAATCTCTTCTTCTTTTTTTAATTTTCCTTTATAAATTTTCAAAGGTGGAACAGTTGGAACCAATATGGGTGTAACATCAACGAGACAGTAATAAAAATGCAGGTAATTCAGTCATTTAATCTTTTTCTTAATTCATTTTTCGAAGAATATATAACATGTTCATATATATATATATATATGATATGTTAATAATGTTTTATATTAATGTAATATGCAAAATATTCCATCTTTTATGGTTTATTTGGTTACTGAATAATTTTATACTGACTTGAAAGGAGGATATTTAGAAACCGTATATATATATATATATATTGTGAATTGATAAAAAAAAAATTTTTTTGAGAGAGCTTTACTATTCGTTTAGAACCCATATATGTGTGTGCGCGTGCGCAGTTATGTGTGTGTTTGTGTGTGCACATACACATACATGTGGGTTTGATAAATTGTACATTTTAAACAAAATATAAATGACAGAATTGATTTTTTTTTCTAACCTTTGTGACAGCCGATGCGTTGATTTCTACTGGACTTGCTAAACTTGGATATGAATATGTGAATATAGGTATGTGCCAAGTTTATTTATTTTTCAAATATTACGATTGAATTTCTTTTGTACTTTAAAAAAAATCCTCTTAAAGATCCATATGTGATAACAATTACACTGACAAATTTTAAAATTTTTATCTTTTTGCGAAAGACTGAAGCTACCTCTTTTATTTCTCAAATCAACCAGCAATTTTTTTTTGAAATTACAAGAATATTTTGAATGTATAACTTACAAAAACATGAATCTTAATTTTAAGAGTCACATTGATGAGTGATGACTTTGAAAAGCACCACTAGTTATCAATGACGTTTGGATTGATTGTTAAATGATTCAACACTCATTAATTAAGGTCTTGCATTTGAATCCAAATTACTCAGTGGGATGTTTGTTATTGTGAAGCACCACTAGTATCTTTTAAATTATTTTTGAAGTTATTTTATCTAGACTCTAGAGTGATTATTATCCTATATGCATCATTTAATAAAATTTTCTCTCTTATTAATTAGTGCACTTATATTTGTATTCTTATCTTATACACATTTCTTCTTATTAACAAAACTATACCCTTCATTTATTTTCATTTATGAAACCGACCCCAAAACTGTAATGAATTGTTTTTTCAGACGATTGTTGGGGTCAATTATATCGCGACTACGAGGTACTCCTTCCAGTCCCTATTATAAGATATTTTTAATTATCGCACGTAGATTACGAAAAGTTGGTTACAATCTAAAATTAATGAAAAAAATTCTGAAATTCTCATTTTGCCCTTAAGGAGAGAATAAAAGTATATTAAATTAATAATGATGAAAAGAGGAGTGAGAAGTTAATTGAGACTTGTAATGAAAACATTCAATAGGGGCAAAATTGATATTAAAATTAAATTTATTACTTAACATCTTATATTTTGGACCAAACAAGTTTTCTAAATAACACCCTATAATAGGGACCGGAGGGAGTAATTATTATGTTACATATTTATTCTTATTAATAAAAAGGGGCTTTAGTTAGGTAGTTTTATCAGTCCCGTAACTCCACATGGCTAAAAAATATTTTGATATTTAATCCAAAATTTATGCTTCAGAATCTGATTTAAGTATAAATTATTTTTAAATTAGGGTAATTTGCAAGCCGACAAGACAAAATTTCCCTCAGGAATTAAAGCCATTGCTGACTATGTTCACAGCCAGGGACTCAAGCTTGGCATATATTCACCCGCAGGTTGTTATTAATATTATATATATTATGCATAAAAAATATTTATTTGATATTTATTTATTTGCTCTTTTGTCATTCGTATGGCTAGCTTTGCTCTTTTTTTGTTTTTTTGTTTTAATTTCGTAGTTACTTTACTTGTGGAAATATTATGCCTGGTTCACTTGGTCATGAGGAACAAGATGCAAAGACATTTGCATCATGGGTATGAGCTATATTCCTACAAATAGAAATTTACGAATAACATATGCCGCTTCATATAAATTTTATATTATACTAAACTAATTGATATTGATATTAAAGTTCTTTTTTTTAAATGGGTTATATGAATATCGATTGTAACGATTATAATTTCTTTAATTCTGAGCAGGAGGTTGATTATTTGAAGTATGACAACTGTAATCATGATGGATCAACGCCAACAGTCAGGTTGTGAAAAAAACCCAAAAATATTAATATCTGTATTTTTATTTTTGAGTTTAATTACAGGTAATTTTTATATTATTACCATATTATTTAAATAAAGCATAAAAAATATAGTTATTATTTTATATAATAATTCTTTGATAATATATTGACGCATGTTTGATTAATATCAAACAATTGTCTGAAAGAAATTATATATATATACATGTATCATATTATTATTTAAAAATCATATACTTATCATTTCTTAATTAAAAAATTTACAAATGAAATTATTTTGTTTATTTAATTCTTAGTTTAGCCTTAATGTCTGAAGCCTTAAGGAAGACAGGTCGTCCAATTTTCTTTTCATTATGTGAATGGTAAATATCTTCTTTGTTACTTTCAAATTATTTTAATTAATATGTGTGTAACAAGCTTTTGTTTATATATTTTTATGATTATAATTTCATATAATCAAAATAATCAATTAAACCACCTGAGGTTAGTTAAGTGCAAGGGTGTGGGGTAGGGTATGATTGTGAAAGGTTCAAACTTTCCCGATGTAACAACAAAATAAATGATCAACCAGATTTTTAAAAATATGTTTAATATATAAATTATATAATTCAATATTATTGAGAGGAATTTTAAATCTTTACATCCTTAAGTATTAAAAATACAACAGTAAAAAATATAAGGACTTTTTGAAATTAAATAATTTTTCAGCAATAAAATTTTATGTATGTTAAATATGACATTTGTGAAAGAAAAGTCAGCATCATTTTATTATTTAGAATATATATATATATATGCACAAATTTTAAATATTTATTTTTTTGAAAAAAAATTTTAAATGGCTGATGTTGAATTATTTTTTCTGAATATATTGTATTATTAATTATTAATACGAGGGGGGACATGGAACCGGCTACCTGGGCTCCAAAAGTAGGAAATAGCTGGAGAACAAGCAATGACATAACAGACGAATGACGATTGGGACAGGTTCAAATTATTTTACATATATAATTCATTCATTAATTATATATATGAGACAATATCAGATAAAAATATTTATTTTATTTTCTCCAACAGAATGATCACAAGGGCAGATTATAACGAAAAATATGCAGAATATGCAGGGCCTGGATGGAATGGTTAGCTTCTTCTATATCTTAATAAATTCTTGAATTAGTATTGTCCTTTCTTGATTTGAATTAAATGCAAATGATTTAAATGATATTTATTTTTTTAAATTTTTAATATTGTTTGATTTTAAAGAAAATAAAAATTTCATGAAAATATTATTTTAATTGTTAATTTAAAAATAATGATTATTCTGATAAAAGTAACAAAACATTAAACTTTATACATTCTGATTTCCGATTCATTCTGATATAAGGCAAATAAAAATCTTCTGATGAGAATTGAACATTGACAATATCTCTTGTATAGATCATTCACATCTTTTATGGATTTGAATGGTTAAGAATTTTTATTTTTGCTTTTAATTTAAATAATTATTTTTTCGTGGTGGTACTCGAAAATTTATATTTTTTATTTTTTAATAAAAATATCAAAATTGAAATAAAATAATACAATATAGATTGTCTAAGAGGGAAGTATCCCCAATAGAAGCGAAGGAGAATAATATATGAACTTGATTTTGAAATAGGGAAGTAGATATGGTTCATTTATATCTAATTTGAATAATTTAAATGTTGATTTTTCATTTCAAATCAAGCAGAATGGACACAATTTTTGAACTTCTATTAAGTGCATGTTAGTTTTCATTTTTACAAACTAAATCATGATTTTTAACCATTATTTTTTCTTTTTTTATCCAAATAGGTTTATAATAAATTTCTTTACTTTTATCCGAACTTCATTTTTGTAAATTATGACTATTCTAAAAGATTTTTTATTAAAAGATAATCTAAATAGGCACTAAATGGATATGATAAATGACTGAGAATAAAAAAATAATAAATAATTAAAATTCAGACCATTCAAATCAGGTTGACATATAGATCTGCTTTATATCCATAAGACTCAACCCGACTAGATCCCAATTACTTAAAGCCCAATGTTGCTTATGAAAATTGGTTGGTGTATATATATATATAAATAAAGTAGTTCAGGTTAATGAAATATTATTTTTATATAAAATACATATGATCGTTAATTTGGTTAGAAGCACATGGAAATTAAATGTTAGTATAATTTCTATGACTAACTGTATATGCCAATTTGCAGATCCTGACATGCTTGAAGTAGGAAATGGAGGAATGACCAAAGATATAGAGCCTATTTGGTAACTGTTTTGGAAATAGTTTTTTTATTTTTCTATTTAAAAATAAAAAAACTTGTTTGATAAACCTGTTTTTTATAAAATATTTTGAAAAATAAAAAAATAGAAAACTCTTTAAGGTGTGTTATAGTTTTTATTCTGGAAAATAAAAGAAAAAATGAAAAATACCTACCTCATTAATGGTAAAGTTATAAATTTTGAATAACTCATTTAATACTTACTAATTATGATTTTGATAACAATTATTTAAACAGATTTTTTTATTTTTTTTTCCAAAATTTGTTTTCAAAAATAATTTTATAAGACTATTTTGAGAACAATAAAATAAAAAACGCAGTCAAACATGCCCGAATACATTGTTCACTTCAGTTTGTGGGGACTTATGAAGGTACTTAAATATTATAGAAACTATCCCAAATCACTGGTATTTTTTTAAAAAAAAGGTATTTTATTATTATGCTTTGGGGGGAAAATAGCGCACTTTAGATATGATTACGAAGTATCTATAATGTCTGGCCAAAAAAAAAAAGTAGTATATATAATGATTTATTAGGTTGATGCTCACAAATTAAAGGGTTAATAATCTGCAGGGTCCTCTTATTCTGGGAAACGATTTGGGCACTTTGAATGATACCATAAAAGACATCATAGGTAACGAAGAGGTTATTGCAATTAATCAAGGTATGTTCTTCCTGTCAATTTCTTTGTTCAAATTTGCCCAAAATATCTTTGCTCAATTTCTTTGCTTAAATCATTATATGTATTAGGCTTTTGTAACGAAAATTATAATTAAAAAATTATAATTTTTATATCTGAAAATTGTGCAATTGAATTATTATCATTTATATGTATCATAATCTTATTTGAGTGTAGTTATTTATAAGAATACTTTGATTTTGTAGATTCACTTGGTGTTCAAGGTAGAAAAGTTAGGAGTGAGGGTGATCTTCAGGTATTTTTAAACTTCAAATTATTCATTTTAATTATTTTTCAATAATTTTTCTTTCTATCCCTGAATTTCGATCATCTCCTTCTCTATGAATACTGATCAGATAAAGAGAGAAGATAGAAAAAATGAAAAGAAAATGAATGAGTAAAAAAATAAAAATTATCGAGTCTCACATCTATCGAGTAGGTTTTAAATTATTTATCTTTGACTACTTATATATAATCAATTTACAGGTGTCTTATACACAGGCCTGCTTCTAATTTAAATTTCCTTTAAAATTTATTTATTTTAATGATTGTACATCCATATATTGAGCCTAGATTTTCTCCTGTTCAACTGGAGTAGGTCCTCATCTTATTGTTAGATAGAACCGAAAACGAGGGTATGATTAAGAAACTGGGTCCCCATCCAATCATTTACTTTATTATTATTATTATTTTAAAATAATCCAATATTTGATTATCACTTTAGGCTCTAATTAATTCAAATAGAGTAGTATTGAGCCCTAAATTGAAAAAATCTTTTTTCAAAAAATATTTTCTATATTCATATGGTCCTAAATCTAAGATATCATATTTAAAATATCTTATCATTTATTTTACCTATAAGGTAAAGGGAGGTAAAGGGATATAACAACCTTTAGATAGACTCATGAGATCATGATAGAGAATAAAGATAAGATATTTTTTTAAAGATATTTAGATTTAGTTTATTTTAAATTTATTAAGAATTAGATTTTATCTCTAAAATATTTTATCTTGGTTTGTGTTAGAATATTCTAAAATTTCCTAGTCTTTAATAAATTTTTAAATAAGCGAGATTCATGTAATTTCTCTAAATTAAATCTTCAAGTTAAGTAATTTTCTATTTTATTATATTATGCTAATTTTCTAAAAAATTCTATAAATAATTACCATTATAATTCAAATTTAAGAAAATATTGAGTGAAATTGAGTTATCACATATGTCTCTTCTCTCCCTCCTCTTTTTCTTTTTCTCTTTTTTTCCTCACTATCCCCTCTCTTCTCTCCCCCCCCCCCCCCTTCCCTTCTATCATTTGGCATTAAAGCCCAATTTCCATCATGCCCAAATATTCCCGAATTATTCAACAAAGTCAGGGTAATTAAAAGGATTTTTGGAAAGTATGTGGGTGCTTGAATCTTTGTGAGCTAAAATGAAGCAAGATTGAAAAAATCGAGAAGAAGCAAATCATAGAGTCAAAAAATTGGAGAAATTGTGTGAGGAAATAATGCAATCCATGAACATTATGATGTAGTCCTTTTTTTCCTTGAGTTCTTTTTCTCTCTCTATAAAAGACCATTTCTCTATTACTTCAACTTGAATCAAAATTAGTTGAAAGCAGATATCAAATGATTTATCCAAAATAATAAAGTGAAAAAGGTGATCGTGGATAAAGTTTATCTCATATTATTCATATATATATATATACACACACACACACATACCACATAAAAGATCCAAATTAATTTAATTATTTTTATTAATTTGAGAAAGTTAGAATATTTGAGCAGGTATGGGCAGGACCCCTTTCAGGGAATAGAATAGTTGTGATGCTAATAAACCGCACAAATTATTGGAACGCTGCAATCACTGCTCACTGGGATGACACTGGACTCCCTCTCAACACTACCGTTCAAGTCAGAGATGTTTGGAAGGTATTATTATTCTCCTTATTTTACATCTTGATTTTAATATTTTTAAATTTTAAATTCAGCTTTTACTCCATTTTCCTTTTATAATCCTCGATTCAAATAAAGAAAACAAAGTACGTACGTTCAATTATTGATACGGCAAATATATCTTTTAATGTTGACAAAAAATTATTTTTTAATAAAAATTTAATATGTTTAGTTTTTTAATTAAATTATATATTCATAATTTTTTTTTACTAAAAATCATATATTTATTACATTTTGATAAAAATTAAACTAAAAATAATAAAAATCATACTCAAATTTGATTTATATTTGTGCCCTTTTGTTATTATCATCAATTAAAACACATAAAAAATTATATATAATTTTTGTGTCTTTATTATCTTTCCGAATTTGGTACCAAAAAGATTATCTTTCTCAATAAAAAGATATATATTTCAATAAAAGAAATTGGTAGTTAAAATATAAAAATTATATGTAAATTTAATTCATCTATAGTTTCTAATTAATGTAATTTATGTGGTTAATTAATGGTTGCAGCACAAGACATTAGAGAAGAATTATGTTGGAAGTACATCAGCAATGGTAGGACCACATAAATGCAGAATGCCTGTGTTGACTCCTATTGCTAGTTCTCAATTTATGCTTTTGCTTTCTATATTCAGGAGGCCTTCAATGTTTAATTAGAAGTTCTGTTGATTTTTTTATTTCTTTTTTAGAAATTATCATATTAATTAGTACTTGTAGCAAAAAAATAATACTAATTAGTATAGACTACAGAGGTTGAGCTCAGGGAGCCAATTGAGGTTTATGAGGAGTCATGTTAGGCTTATCCCAAATTTTGTGAACTTTGAGAACACATTGTTCTTGGCTTTTAAACATATTTGTTGGTTTAATTTAGTCTTTTACCTTCAATCCTTTTTCACTTGATACTATCTAAAATCAGATGGAAAATTCCCATTTATTCTACATTTTTATTTTGAAAAGTTAATATATAAAATTACAAATACATATTTTTTGGTCGAGAACTAGAAGTTTCTTCAGCTGGTAGCAAGGCCAAAATTCATAAAATGCATAAAGCTGAACATTTAGCATTCTAGTATTTGTCATCATCGTAGTGTGAAACATAAAGAAACAACAGAAAAATTAATATAAAATATAACATCTATAACATGTTTATGCATATGTTATTAGTATGATTTATTCATTAAACTTTGGGAAATTACAATTAAGAACCAGTTAAAGAAATTAATTACAAATTTAACTACAAAGAAAAACTTTAAACTAATAAAAAGTGGTAAAACTTAGAAGGTTCACTAGTAAGATTGGAAAAGTAAGTAGTGATGAATTCTATTTTATAATAAATTTGTTATTTGAGTTTTATTTCCCCTTAGAGTTTCTCTAACGTATAAAAGAACATGCCGATTAATCAACTATATGATCAGTCCGGTACATAAATAATATTTTTATTTTTTTGGAAAAAATAATATTTTTCATATGAAAGGAAAATTTTTTAAAAGGAGAAGAAAATAAGAAATTATTTTTTTGTAGCATGTAAAAAAATGATTTTGGACCAAAAGTCAGATGTTACGTGAAGGCCCATGAAGTGTTATCTTGGGCATTAAGTTTGGTCTACAAATCGGCCCACATTATGACATTTCGAGCTATAAACAACTTGGTTATAGAAACACAAACAGAGTTCGTCATCCTACCAAAAAAAAGAACCAAACACAGTTCGTCAAAAAAAAAACTCAAATTCAATGTCGAGGATCACTGAAACTCGAAAGAAGTTTATCAGGAAAAAAAACTCGAAAGCTGAAGCCATTAAGTGAGGACCCATGAATAGCTTCTAAGATAAACTCTCTTAAATTTTGGGGTTAGAGTAAATTATATGGCAAATTTAGATTTGACAGATAAAAACACATCACAATATTGTGAAAGTAGACTTGAACTACAAGAGATACTCCAAAGGATAAAATTTATTTAAAACGCAAAATGAAGTTAATCAAAATTTCCTATCTACCAAATAAATATAATGAATAATCCTAAATGATAAGCGTGAGTCCAAAACAATAATAAACTCTAAGCCTGCAAGGTAATTAATAATAGGCTTATAGTCCACCAATCAAGATTGATCAAAATAACTTATTAGTAATCAGTAAGTACATGTATTAGTATCCTTTAAATTGTGAAGCTTTTCTAACTCTACTGAGTTCTTAAAATCCAATTCATTTAAAATTTTGTTTATATAAAAAAGGTTCTTAGTCCTTTAAGGCTCCTTCTAAAATTGTAAAATTGCCTTAAGTTTTTCAACCATCAAGCCCCTCAAGCTATAACATTAATTCTATTTTTATCATTTTATTTATTGGGTCTCTCGTAGATAAATTAAAGCCTAAAAATATAATTATGCATTAACTTCGGTTGTAGGGGAATTATTGTGTATCCACCGATGCTTTGAGCCAATCTATAGGGGCATCCGTAACATATTTTCATCAGAGGTTTTCTTTCTTTGTTATTATTATTATTATTATTTTGGCCCAAGAAGAGCTCTTCTTTGTAATAGGATAACATATGATCTATTTTGTATTAATCAATTCACATGGTGTCAACTATTGAGCTATGGAACTTTAGCTTGAACGAGTCATCACCGGTTTTGCTTGGTGGGCCGGAAATGCCCAACTTATAAATTTATCTGGTAAATTAGTAGGGCCTCATGTAGCCCATGCCGGATTAATTGTATCATGGGCCGGAGCAATGATTCTATTTGAAGGGGGCTTATTTCATGCCATGGAAGCCCATGAACAGGTCTTAATTTTACTTTCCTACCTAGCTACTATAGGTTGGGGGTAGGTCATGTTCTTATAATCAAGTATAGAGATTTGGAATGTTGTGCAGCAAACTAATTCTAAGGTTCCAGATACATCACAAATCTCTGAGCTCACTAATTATTAAAATTTTGAAATATTAAGTATGAGTTTTTTAATATTATTAAAGAAATAAGTATATTGAGCCTAGATTTTGGTGATAATATTTATCATTATTTATTTAAGATAACAAGTTTAGTTTTGCGCAACAGTTTGTCCAAAAATGTCATAAGGAAAAGACTTTTTCCCCCTAAAAGGGCTAAAATCTCACTTACATATATATAAATAACAAATGTACTGTTTGACACTATTGCTTTATTTTGGTAAACTTTTACAGTCCCAATTTTTCTGTATGATCTTGGTTTTTAATTTTTAACAACTACTTTAATGAAGAAATTACGTTCAAAAATATAATATTGATTTATTTCATTGAAAATATGAATTTAATTTATTCCAAAGTTTGAATTTAATTATAGTTTGATTTATTTCTAGTATAGTCTAAAGTGCCATACCTGTAGGCGGATGAGAAGTACACATATGCTAGAGATTATAGTCTCCAGAGAATATAGTCGCTTGGCTTAGCATTACATCCTCATATAAAATTACGGTACTTCTTTTAGAACATCTGAGAATAGCTGAATGATGCATGCATGTGTGGCTAAAAATACATTCTTCATTTTGACAATCAACAAATAAGACAAATAAAAAAAGAGAAATATATAATTAATCTTCGATGTACTCATAACAACACAATTCAGTTAAGGTATGCGGATGAGAGTAGCTGAATTATACAGATGTGGCTAAAAATACATTCTCTATTTTGACAATCATCACATACGACAAAAAAAAAAACAGAGAGAGAGACACATGCAATTCTTCATTATTCTCATAAAAACACAATTCAGTCAATATACACGGATGATAGAAGTAGAGCCTTTGTGGTTGGCATCCGTTCTTCCTTCAGCTATCTTTGCAAGGAAAAGAAAGCGACAATTGAAAATATATCGAGAGAATGGTAAGATTTTCGGGATGGGTAGCAAAACGAAAGAGTATAACAACACAACCATGAGGATTAAAACAACACTCATCACCAGAAAGGTAGTGGCCAACCAGCTAAGTTTGCTCACTACAAGGTACATACCTGCCAAAAATGCTAGACATAATGCTGTCAAGGCGACACCCAAAAGATGCACGGCATATTTAAGAGCAAAAAGTGCTAAACGGAGATCTCCTATTCGAGCCCACAAGAGAATGATGGTGGAACAAACAGCTCCAAATACTGAAATTGTGATGGAGAAAATGAACAAATGGAACATGTGATGATTCAGCATGACAGCTATGCCTTGATCTACATCGCCCGGCACGGTAAACCCAACAGCGAATGATGTTGTTGTTGTAAGGGTTGAAACCACTATCAAAGTGTCAAATCTGTCTTTATATTGTTCAGTGTTGTGGTTTTCACTTTGCACACTGTCATTTGACCGCAGCCTCACAGAGCTTCGAGGTGTACCAGCATATTGCAATGCGTCCAATGTAAGTCGCTGCAAATAAACACTTTGATTTGTGTTACAAACAAAACATTCATTGAATCTTTAAGAAGAATCATAATTTCCACAAAAGAAAAAAAATTTGTAGTTGAAATTGTCAAATTGAGCATAGATTCTTGCCTGTGCCAGGGATAGATTCTGGTCTTGCCGTAGTTCAGCAATGTCTACGGCTGTTAGGTTCTGGTGGTTAAGTAGAGCAAGATCAACTCTATTATCCCATGTCAAGCTATGCACAATTTTGGGATGCCAGTGAGAGGTGGCCAAATGCAAGGGAGTGTTCCCGTTGTTATCCTTCTGATTTATCAATATCTCAAGCTCAGGATGTTTGAGGATATACCTTACTAATTCATAGTTTCCACTTTGACTTGCAAGATGAAGCAAATTTCGACCATTTCGGTCTAGCATCTCTGTGGGTTCTGGGTAGCATTTTAATAACTCTTGAACTATATTGACATGAGCTCCATTGCATGCTAAATGAATTGGTAAGAAGCCATAGTTGTCCCTTTCCATTGTGCAGGAAGCACATTTCTCTGTTAAGTAGGAAACTCCTTCAAAGTAACCAATAAGCGCTGCAATATGAAGTGGAGACCTTCCTTCTTCATTCTTTAAGTGTATCCAATTTGGTTTCTTGCTCAGTATAGTGTCCATCATACCTATCATAAACAAGACCATATTAATCATGATAATGCTAGTCAAATTAATTAAGAAAATACAATGGCCAAATGAAGATTATATAATGTGTTTGATAATATTGTATTTTTATTTTAAGAGAATGAGAGTTGACTGTAAGCTAGATTTCAATTAGATCGTTAAGAAATTAATTAATGAGTTAATAACAGTTACCTAAATTGCTATTGATGATGGCCGGAACAAAGGGTGATTTTCCTTGAGGCTTCAACTCGCCTTGGATGCAAAAATCCATCAACTGATTAACTGCTTCCTCACAGCTAGCCTCAATGGTCAAGTACAATAATGATTTGCCTTCCACATTAACAGAAAATGGCGATAAATGATGAACAATTCTCTTAATTTCAGCCTCAAACCCTGAACTATCTGTGACGAAAGAATCTTCAAAAGCTTGGAAAATCGTAGCCCCATTATGGCTACTGCTCATAAAGGCCTCGTGAAGGAAGGTGTTTCCTTGTTTATTTCGAAGCAAAGTCAGTGATACCACGAGCATCTTTTCTAAAAGGGACTGATGATCATGACCATTTGTTTCACGTCTTACAAAATGCCATAAGGTATTCAAGAGCAATTTAATGGTAGAGCCATGCCCTGCTCTTGCAGCAACATGTAGTGCAGTATCATAGTTGTTGTTAATAGCAGTGAAAAGGTGGGGAGCATGTTGGGCTACCATCTCTACCATTGCATCATTTCCATAGCTAGCTGCTATGTGCAATACGGTATTGCCTAGAGGGGAGTGTTGCTTATAAATGGCATTATCAGATACATTGAAATCATCATTTGAACCAGAAATTTTGGGATTCATTGAACGATATGCAGCTCTTAGCGAATTCAAATCCTTGTTGGGCCCATGTTCTTGCTCCCCTAACACGTGCTTCAAGCCTGATCGACGTTCAATCTCCCGTAAGGGATGCTGCTGTTGCATTATAATGTCCCAACCAAGTGGGCTGCCATACCCTTCGAACTACATGTTCCATTGTGGGGGCAACAAAATATTAGTGTTATATATGTATATAAATATTCAATATTGTTATTTCTTTCTCCACCTAAAAATATTCTCTTCCCTTGTTGATTTTTTAAAATATCTTTAACTTACTTTAATAGACAATTTTCTCATGCATTGATCATAAAAATTTTCTGTAAAATAAATAAAATATGATAAAATATATTTAAATGTCTAAACTAAAATTTTTAAAGACATAATTATATTTATTGACAAATAAATATATTTATATTAGGTACAAATTTTTACCCCCTATAACCAATTTTTCACAAGGTTCGTCTTTTCATGTCCCAGCTATAATGCATTACCTCGGGTGCTTCGGCCTTTTTGGGTTCTATCCGCCTTTCATATCTTTTTGGATCTTCAGGGCACGGCTGCATTACAACATTTACTGGAGATGGTTCACTTGGCAATAAGAAGACACACTTCCAGCGCCCTTGAAAAAAATATCACATCTATATGAAGTAAAAGTGCAGATTTATTTTATATAATGATAAAGCACACAACAATGAAGTCTGGCATACCTGGGATTAATAATTCAGATGATTCACTTGGAGATGAGAAGAAGACAAACCATTGAATAAAATCTGGCATGTTTGCTTGAATTAGTTTAAAAATGTCAATCATATATATATATATAGTAAAGTTATTCATTTAATTTGTGTAACTAGGAGGGTTCCATACATTATTGATAGGGGAGCAAAGAAATGACATACCTGTATCAGTTTCATTTCCGCTAGTTATATATTCTCTCACCTCGAGCATGGGTCCGGGTTTCGATCTAATCCTTTCAATTTCAGGTAGAAGCCAGATTCTTCCATCTTCTCCTCAAACAGTAATAAGTGATAAATTATAAATCTCATAGAGTTGTTTACTTGAAATCTTATATTTTTCAAATCTTTTATTTTGATCTTTTTAAATAATTTAACTAATTTTTTGTATAATCATTTTTAGTCATAATACTATTTATATTGATTAAATATAAATAGTATTATGTGTCATCTCGTAAAAGATTATTTAATTATGAAACATTCATAACACTATTTATCTTGGAAAGTTACTAAACCTTCGTAATTAGAAAAACGCATACTCTTTTTATCAAAAAAAAAAAGAAAAACGCATACTCTATGATTTATTTCTTTTGATTAAAATATTCTTAAATTTGTAAATATATATGGTCTAGATGTATTAAAATTTAATCATTAATTGTTAATGAATAATTATTAAAAAATAAACATATTCACAAAATACTTTTTTGACAGAAATTATGTAACCAATTAAAAGACAACCAGCTAATGTGTGTGTGTAAGAAATGCACGCTAAAATGGGTGATTCATACAAAGCACTTTCAATCACGCTTCTGTTATACTTTTAAAAAAATATCACATATAAATGTTGAATTATTAATTAAAATGTATCATTAATAATGAAGAAAAGGTACTATGGGAGCGATTATTAATTATGTTCCTAAGAAAATAGCATTAATAATTAAGAAAATATTCATATATATGTTTTTTATATTGAATTGAAAATTATAATTTCGAAAATGCAAACAATTAATTGTTTTCTTTTCCAGTAAAAAAAATTCATTTTTCTAAAATGACTTCTCATCCTAAGTGATTATTTAGGGAGCAGAACCAATGATATAGGGGGAATTTGAGTGATGACAAGTGTCATATTTTGAACAATTATAGTTTTGGGGAAAGAAAAGAACAATTATAGTGGGTATAATTGAAAGAGATTTGGGAGTTACTTGGAAGTAGAGAAGAAAAGTAAAACTTCCTAAGTAGTTTATTAGGTACTGCTTGGTTTAAAAGAAAAGTATAAAATATTATGAGAAATTGAGCTTAATTTAGAAAGTTCTATTTCTCAAGTAGTTTGTGTGATATTTTGTAGAAAATATTCATGACTATTTGATCTATTTCTTTAATAAAATAGGCATTAATGTCTTTGATTCTAAAATATAACATATTTATTTTTAAAAAATAATTTGAACTTTTCTAGAATTAAAATATTAAACCAACAGTAAAATATCAACTTTTAAGAAGCTATTTTTCAAAGAATATAGCAAATGACCCCTTAGTTTATTTAAAATGATATATGTAGATGTAAATATCTATAAATTTAGAAGGAAATTGAAAGAAACAAAAAAGAAGTTGGGGATTCAAATAAGATGAAGAATTTGGGAGTAAAAGTTGAAATTCTTTTTGCTGAAGTTGCCTATATTTATTTCTTTTGAATTCCAAAGATAATATTACCTCTCGTCATTTTATCACCATTAAGAAAAACAGTTGAAATTAGTTTTTTATGAACATAATTAAAATTAGTTAAATGTGATTAATATATTAAAAATTTCAAAAAAAAAATTTAGAAACACGTATAGTTAATATTTAATAGACTCTTTTTACTTGAAAAATAATCAATGACTTTTTCCTCATAAATGGAGGGTAGAATAAATACACAAGCCAATGTGACAAATCATTCAAGAGAGTAGAAAAATCACCATCAAATTATAATCCCAAAACACAACCATTTGCCTTTTTTTTTTTTGGGTTTAATAAGAGGCACCCATTAATTTACCTTCTTTTTTAAATAAGACACACACATTTGGCTTTTTTTTTTTTTTGGAATAAGACATGCATTTGTTCCCTTTTTTTATTAATTAAGACAAAACGATTTTTTTTAATATTTCTTATGGCTTATCCTCATATAGTAGCACTTTTTTAATCAAGCTATCCGAACATCTGCTTTCATGAAAATTATTCTATATATATCGAATTTTTTTTTAAATCAAACAGTTCTTTCCAAAAATTTGTACCCGTGGAAAATTTTTTTATTAATATCAATATATCAATATAATGGATTGGGTAACGTACGGTATAAATTGTCAAAATTGAATGCTGTATAAATGGTAAAAATGTTGGACTGAAATAGCTAATTTTTTTCCAACACTATAAAATTGATATATAACAAAAAGAGATGAAAATTGTTCTAAATACCAATATATTAATAAAATGTTTTTCTTTTTCCATTTGCTTTAGCATATACAGGTTCCAAAATCACTCGCATACTAAATCAAAACCAAACGTCAAATAGCAACCCAATCCTCACCTTCCAATCTGTTGTAGTCTCCTGGGCGAGGATTACAACCGTTGCATCCCTTCTATCTTTTCTTTTCACTCATTCTTTGTTCTTGTTATAATATTGTTTTGTAACACCAAATCCAGTTTTTCCACTATAATTAACCCAAAATTTCCATGCTTGCTCAACGATTGGCAACTTTTTAAATGATTTGGCAACTTTTGAGTCATTAGGTTATTTCTGCGGTAGAGATGAGATGTAAATGACCCTCATTTTCCCTCCACAAAATGAGATCCATTTCCAAGAAGGTCATTCCTAAATTTTGCAGTGATCTCTCACTAGATTGAGTGAGAGATAACCTAAGACAAGATTTTCAAATAAAACAAAACATTCAGAATCAAAGTAAAAATTTTGAAGCACTCAGTTGCACAGAACGCTTACTGCTGTTTGGCCTCTGCAATTCCATTTGCCGAACGAGTGATGAAGGCTCAAGTTTGCCTTTTGCCTCTGCGTCTGCGTCTCCACACTTCAGAGCAATTTTCTTTTGCCGGTAGGGGTAAGAGTAAAGGAACCATATATATTGAGTAAGAAACTTGTGCGGAAGAAAAAAGTGTGACCTATTTTTAGTCAAATTTGAAGGCTATCTCTATTTGCATTTTCTTAGTTACCGTGAATTTATAATATCTGAAACGAATATTTTTACATTGTTAAGAATTTGACACATTTGTGTCCTCTACTATTTCACCCAAACCATTTTTGTTTTTAATTAATAAGCAACTAGAGATACAGTCCAATCAAAATAACTACGGTACAACAACCAAACCAACCTACATAAAAGCCATAGACAAAAAAATAAAAAATAAAAAAACATAAAAAAAAAAATTAAAGGATGATAACACCAAAATCACGATCTCTCCTTCTCCACCACAAGTTCCGGTTTGTGGGCATTCTCTCTATCCAAACTTGTCGAAAGTCTCGTAACAGCATCTGAAGATCACGAAGAACCACACCCTCCTCCGGCGAGTTGGATCTGCATCTTGCAATTATGGGCTTGTTTGCTCTTCAGTCTTACAGTCTTACAAAAGTAACTTAGAATAAATAAAATTTATAAAAATAAAATCTGATAAAAATAAATTTGTTATAAGTTATTATTTTTAAATTTTTTTTTATAAAATCATAGTTTGATAAAAAGAATAATAAAAGTTAAAAATACTTTTAGATGTATAATATAAAGTCAGTATCTACCTATTTTTCCAAAATTATAATTTAATACACTCTTTATTTTTTAAAAAGGTAGTTTGTGTTTATCTAAATACATCTTCTTGAAAAATCATAATTAAAAATCATAGTTTCTTTTTAAAAGAAATCAACCAAACAAGCCCTAGTTCGGCCAAATGAGGGTTATAGGAGATGTAGGACAAACTGGTAAGATAGGCGGGACCAAAATCCCTTTCTCTTAGTTTGGATGCAATTTACTATTTTCCTAAGTTCCTGCAAAAAGTAAATCAAATAATTGTTATGGCTGCTTCTCCTGTGGAAACTGTTGACCATCGGTAGATAATTCATAAGTGCACCCAAACATTTTATAATATCTCAATTTCCCGTTTGTAGATAATTCATAAGTTTGCTAATGTGTCTAATATTAAATTTATTAATCAAAATCATAAAAATGCATTTCTCCTAGGTTGTGTAAAATTTAAGAGATGAATTACCTTCATTTTAAAATATAACAAGAAATTTTGAAAAATTAAGATTTTAAAATATAAGTTACTTTATTACATTTAGTGCATATTTAATGCTTACTTTTCAATTTTACTTATATTTATAATAATACGCAATTATGAGAGAAAATAGTCTCGAAATGTTATGATGGATGAGAGAATAATTCATTTTTATCCTTATTTAATGATGATATTTTAGAAAGTAATGAAACTTTTTTAAAGAATTAAAATCTCCTTAGTTTATATAGGATAGGTAAATATAACTTATAATTAGAAATAGAGGAAGTATATTGCTATAAATAATATGGAAATAATACGGCTTATTATATATTTTATGTTGAAATATTGGTTAAAATAATTTATCTTTTTTTTTATTTTGAAATCAAATTTACGTAAACGGATAATGTTAGAAATTATGCCCCTTTTTTAATTGATCATGCTGGTTCAAATTTACAAAAACTAGCATATTATGCAAAATAATTTACACCGGAATTGACAAACGAGTTGTCACTTTGTGAGTTTGGACAAAAATGAGCATGGCAATGTACTACTTAGAAAGTAAACAGTTAACTGGTTTAATTTTTTTTAAAAAAACTAGAAATCTCTCCCCCATGCATTGCGCAAGGATAATTTATTTAACTCTTAAAAGTAAAATGTTAAATTCAAGTATGTTAAATTTGTAATTTAAATTAATCTTGAATCTATCATATTTACTTTTAATGAAATATGACAAATGGAGGAAATCTAACTATTTTCTACTGTGAAAGAAACATAAAAAAAAAAATAAAGATATGTGATACCCAATATATGTTCTTGAACTTTTTACCTTTTAGCTGTGTTTTCAAAAGAAAACCATGAGTGCTGCAAAAATTTAAAAAAAAGAAAAGAAAGAAAACGGTGCAAGAATTTCATTATGCATAGTTGTGAGCATAAATCCCCCACCAAACACCCTACTTAAGATAAAACACTCCATCCCTCTCAAGTAATAATAATGTCTAGCCCCCTCTCCCCAAAAAAAACACATCACCTATTGCAATATATGGCAATAAACATTTCTCACTACATAATGAGACAAAGATTTATATCAATGGAATCCTTAAGAATACTTGATGGACTTTGTCTAACTTTTCCTAAATCACACAGTAGTAATTGTTGTCTCCTATTATTTCATAAGTCTAGCAAGCCAAGCATGCCTAAGATATATATCACAAAACTTTAGATGAAAAATTAGATATAAAATGCTGCTTTAGTTGAAAATGTGTGGAAGAAATTAGTTCATAAGGCTTGTGTGCTATATTTCATAAGGTTATAAACTGCTTAACCATATACAACCATATTATCAAGAAGCTTTTCAAATTCATTTTTAAATGAATATGGATCGCCATTTATAATCATATTTATTAATTTGCAGCCTAAATAACATTGAGTAGAGTGAACTATATTAAAGAAAAATAAGGAATCAATAGCTTCAATCAATCCCAGATAATAAGATATGAATGGTAAGCTAAATTGAGTTTCCCTTTATATTACCATCCCTCCCAACATAATTTACAATAAGTTCCCATTGCCTGCTAATCAAATCACAAACATTAGTACTCTCCCTTTCTATACTCTCACAGTTCTGAATCCTCCTAATCACAAAGAACTTGAAAAAATAATACCACTGCATTATAGCATTATAGCTAGAGATTTGAAAAAAAAATCCAGGACAACAATATCATAACCGAAAGAAATATCATACTATGACATAGATATTAAATTAAAAGTCATAACCAAAAGAGCAAGTAACCTCAACAAAATAATGATGGTTTAGTGTAATATCATTAGAATCATTTCAAAATATTTTTGGACAATAGATTTTGTACTCGGATATAAAAATATAGCAAATAGCTCACCACATTACATGCTTTTAGATTTGATAGCGTGACCTAAATCTTTTATATCATGGTTAATGTCAGGTAAGCACATTGTTTTTCAATTTTGATAGCCTAACCTAAAACTGTTGTTAGCAACACACTCTAATGTACAAATGTGTGACTTTGAACTTTGGTGTAGTAGTCACGCAAAGATGGCATCCTCACAAATTTGGAATTATCTTCTTTCAATTGGAATTGTTTTCAAAAAATTGCAATCAATGCAAAGCAGTATTCATCATATCTCCCTTAGCATTTTTCCTCTTTATTGAACATAAAATGAATAAAGAGATATAAACTTAAAAATTTAAAGAATTCCCTAAAAAAATCATTGGAAGGTCATAAAACTACATTTAGAAAATGGTGAATGAAAAAACTTATTGGACAGAGTTAGTTTCTATCATCACTAGAAGATTCACAAGCAGTGTTTTTTCCATAGTGTACTTCCACTATTTGAAGTTATTAATAATTTAGTGTAAAGAACATTGTTTGCCTTATTTCTTGCAATATGCTCATTTTGGAAAAAATCTAATCAAAGCAAAAAGAGTGCGATAAGTAGTAGAGAAAGTTAATATGACATTTTTATACTAAATACACAATGATAAAAAAAGAACTCTAATATAAAAGCATAAAACAATCATTCCTGCTACCTATTTTTAACAACATAATGATGCAAACTAACATCCAATATAGTCATACTTGCATACCAAACACATAAGGAGGTAGCTGAAGATCAGAAATAACAAAGGGTAGTAGGGATGATTGTAAGTGTCGGTAGAAGTGGAAGAACATGACGAAGCTGAACAATCAAAGCAGGGAAGTAATGACCATCTTCCTCTAGTTAAAGACTCCGAAATGCACTCTCAGCCGTAAAGTTCCCTCTAGAACCTTGAGCAGCAACCCAATGCGCATAAATACTGTACCTTGTTGCACAACCCTAATGAATAAAACAAATGGAAAAACAAATCAAAACGCAGACAAATCAAAACAAATCACCTTGTTTATCACAAAATCAAGCAATGATAAATTCAATTGGCATTGGAGACAAGAAAGTCCCAAAGTATGACAACGAATACCATTTCAAGAATGAGAATAGGAATCGGCAGAAGGATTTCCCCAAAGGAGATCTTCGATTAAGTCACCAAGTTCTTCGGGAGATGACTCTCTGCCGAACCTGAAATCGTACCAAAACAAAATCGTAGAGAACTCAGCGATGGCTATTATCTGAATGAGAGTAAAGTCTTCTCCATTTTTCCAAATCGGAATCCGTCACATCATTCCAACGAATCATCACTGAGCTATGACCAATATCGCTAGGTCTTCTAGAAAGAAAACCTACAAAACAAAAATGAAGTTAATTTAGGGGAAAAATTAGAAAGAAAGAAGAACAATAAGCAAAGGAAAAAAAAGATAAGAGAGCGGCGAGGGAGGAGAAAGAGATGAGAGAAGAACATAATGTGAGGAAAGAAGTGATAGGGAAATAATTTTAAAATAAAAACGAACTATGTGAAATGATATGGGGAGGGAAGTTTAAATTTCAAATTTAAAATGAGGAAAGAGAGCAGAAGATAATGTGGTATGGGAGGGAGGAAAAAAAAGTTAAGGAGGAGTACAAAATGGACATGTGGCGAGAGATGAAGAAAGGAAGAGGGACAAGAGTGGCAGCACAGGAGGTCATTAACACAGGTTGCTTGTCGGAATTATTACACTGTATAAATGAAGTGACTTAAAAAAACTTGTTTTATTTTTACTAGCATCCTAGTACCTTGGTTATTTTCAGCTAAATTGTTTAAGAACTTTGGAAGTTCAGTTGCAGAAATTGGAAAGAAAGCTCATAGGAAATCAAACTAACATAAATTTGTGTCCACTATCATGTTTTATATATTTAACTATGACTAAGATTGGAGAAAAAAGATTAACATTCTCATGCATTGATCATAAAGATGTTCTGTAACATAAATAAAATATGATAAAATATATTTAAGTGTCTAAACTAAAATTTTTAAAGATATAATTATATTTATTGATAAATAAATATATTTATATCAGGTACCAATTTTTACCCCATATAACCAATTTTTCACAAGGTTCGTCTTTTCATGTCCCAGCTATAATGTATTACCTCGGGGGCTTTCGGCTTTTCTGGTTCAGGAGGTTTCGGCTTTTCATATCTTTTTGGTTCTTTAGGGTACGGCTGCATTACAACATTTACTGGAGATGGTTCATTTGGCAATGAGAAGACACACTTCCAGCGCCCTTGAAAAAAGAAAATCACATGTATATGAAATAAAAGTGTAGATTCTTTTTATAAAATGATAAAGCACACAACAATGAAATCTGGCATACCTGGGATTAATAATTCAGATGATTCACTTGGAGATGAGAAGAAGACAAACCATCGAATAAAATCTGGCATGTTTGCTTGAATTAGTGTAAAAATGTCAATCATATATATATACTTCTTCCGATCCTATATATTAGTCATTTTCTAGAATATATTTATAATCCTATATGTAAATTATTTTACAGGATTCAATAGAGTATTTAATATTTTATTCTAATTTTACCCTCCTACCATATTCTAATAAATAATATTGCTGTTAATGGTATTTGCTATCAGTGACAAAAGTGAAAAATGCTTCAAATTTAAGATAACATTATTAGTGTTGGGTTTGGGTTGCACCCTTGATGGGTGGAAATTGAAGGCCCAATCATAAGAGCCCAAACCCAAAATAAAATAAAATAATTTTATTTTTATATTTAATTTAATAGGAGAAGGAGAGAACGGTTAATGAGAACCGCTCCCTCACACAACGCACACTAAAGAAAATAAGTGAACGTGCGTGCATATGTGTAATGGGTGAGTTTTCAGTTTTCAATTTGAGACTCTCTGATTCTGTAGGAGAATCTAAAGAAAAATTCTCTCCGAAAAAACTCTCTCTCTCTCTCTCTCTCTTTCTCTAAATTCTCCTTTTCCCGGAGTGTATCTACGGTGAAGCTGCAAACAAAGTCCGTGTGATTTTGTTTCAACCGGTTGGGATTCATTTATTCTCTCTAAGTGAAAGTATACTCCGTGATCGATATGTATGTCTTCCCTTCCTTTTATTATTCTTCAATTAGTTTAACTAACTTACCTTGATTTTGATAAGTTAATTAGAAGTAACTTATATATAGAAACATAGGGGGATATAGTAAAATTATTCATTTATTTTGTACAACTAGGATGGTTCCATACATTATTGATAGTGGAGCAAAGAAATGACATACCTATATCAGGTTCATTTCCACTAGTTATATATTCTCTCACCTCGAGCATGGGTCCGGGTTTCGATCTAATCCTTTCAATTTCAGGAAGCCAGATTCTTCCATCTTCTCCTCAAACAGTAATAAGTGATAAATTATAAATCTCATAGAGTTGTTTACTTGAAATCTTATATTTTTCAAATCTTTTATTTTGATCTTTTTAAATAATTTAACTAATTTTTTGTAAAATCATTTTTAGTCATAATACTATTTATATTGAATATTTAATTATGAAACATTCATAACACTATTTATCTTGGAAAGTTACTAAACCTTCGTAATTAGAAAAACGCATACTCTATGATTTATTTCTTTTGATTAAAATATTCTTAAATTTGTAAAAATATATGGTCTAGATGTATTAAAATTTAATCATTAATTGTTAATGAATAATTATTAAAACATAAGCATATTCACAAAATACTTTTTTGATAGAAATTATGTAAACAATTAAAAGACAAACCATTAAAATATGTTAGCCAAAAAGACAACCAACTATTATATGAGTAAGAAGTGCATGCTAAAATGGGTAATTCATCAAATGAACTGGTAATTCATCAAAAGCACATTCAAACAAGCTTATGGGTTGAATCTATTAATTTTTGTTGATATAAATGTTGAATTATCAATTAAAATGAGCCATGAATGAAGGAAAGGTACTATGGGATCGATTAGAACTTTTATCAATTTTGTTCCTAAGAAAATGAAATTAATTAATTAAGTGATACAATATTCATCTGATTCTTACATTGAATTGAAAATTAAAATTTTGATAATTCAAACAATGAATTTCATTGTTCTAAAATTCCTTCTCCACCTAAATGATTATTTAGGGAGCAGAGTCAATGATATAGGGGGCCGAAATTTGGGTGACAACTGGCATATTTTGAACAATTATAGTAAGTAAAACTGAAAAAGATTTGGATTGTTTAGAATCATCTATCTGCGAAAGGTCTCCAAATTTAGAAGGAAAATGAAAGGCACAAAAAAGAAGGCGGGGATTCAAATTAGATGAAGAATTTGGAAGCAGAGAAGTTGAAATTTTTGTTGAAGTTGCGTATATATTTCTTTTGAATTCCGGTTCCAGAGATGATAGTATGGAAAGGTCATTCCTAAATTTTGCATTGATCTCTCACCAGATTAAGTGATCGATAACCTAAGAAAAGATTTTCAAATAAAACAAACAAAACATTATGAATTGAAGCAAACATTTTGAAGCACATAATTCCACAGAACGCTTACTGCTGTTTGGCCTCTCCGATTCCATTTGCCGAATGAGTGATGAAGGTTCAAGTTTTCCTTTTCTCTCTGAGTCTGCGTCTCCACACTTCACGGCAATTTTCTTTTGTAGGTAAGGATGAGAGTGAAGGGACCAATTAATATATATATTGAGAAAGAAAGAAACTTGTGTGAAAGAAAGAGGTGCGACCTTGTTTTAGTCAAATTTGAAGGCCACCTATAATTGTAAGTTCCTAGTTACCATGTCTGGATTGATTAAATTTATAATATCTGAGTCAAATATTTTTGTATTGTTAAGAATTTGACTTAGTACTTGTTTCCTCTATTATTTCTATCAAATTACCGTTCATAATATCTCGATTTCCCTTTTGTAACCCTAAAGTGTCTAATATTAGACTTTTTAAACAAAATAATCCTGGCACATTTCTCAAGCATTTTGCAGAATCTGATAGATAAGTCAAACTATTAATAAGTTTATAGATAATATGATTTGCCATATGTTTTATATTATATATATTCAGATATTGGTTAATGTAATTGTTCTTTTTTTTTTAATTTTGAACTCAAATATACATAAATGGATCAAGTTGGAAATTATGCCCTTTTTTAGACCGTGTATGCCGGTTCAAATTTACAAAGGCTTGGATCTTATTCTTTTGTAAATTAATTTAGACCATGATTGACAAACGAGATATCACTTTGTGAGTTTGGACAAAATTGAACATGTCAGTATACTATTTAGGAAGTAGACACTTGACAAGTTTACATTTTTTTTTTAATTTCAAAGTCAAATTTAGATAAATAATTCAACTCTATTTGACGTGATTGAATGTAATAATTTTTTTTTATTTTAGCAGACAACTTCAATACAACCATCATAATAAATACAACCACCATAATTAATATAAGTACCATAATAAATAATACTACACCAGTTACTCTTTAGATGTGATTTAATGATTTAGTACATAGATTAAGAAATATAATTAATATATTATAATTTTTTTTAATTTCATAATATATGTTAGGTTGACTGGTCATCTAAAAGTGGGATTAATTAGGTAATATAAGATTTTCACCATTTTTATGAACATGCCAGTATACTATTTAGGAAGTAGACACTTGACAAGTTTACATTTTTTTTTAATTTCAAAGTCAAATTTAGATAAATAATTCAACTTTATTTAATGTGATTGAATGTAATTATTTATTTATTTTTTAATTTAGCAGGAAACTTCAATACAACCACCATAATAAATACAACCACCACAATATATACAACCATCATAATAAATATAACTATCATAATAAATAATACTACATCTATTATTCTTTAGATGTGATTTAATATTTTAGTAAATAGATTAAGAAATACAATTAATATGTTAGAATTTCTTTTTAATTTCTTAATATATGTTAGTTTGGCTGTGTAACGCCCTACACCAATATACCCCACATATCACATAAAACTTCAAAAACTAAACAAATCAAACCAAAACAACTGTATCAGAGTGCGACATTGCATCAACAGTGCCGCCACTATGCGGAAGATCTTAGGTTTCAATTTTTAGAAACAGAGGGGACTGGCGCTGCAGCGCCCCTGTTGATACCATATCAGCAATTTTTCCAACTTCCGAGGTAAACTTCTGACGTGAATAACTTTATGCTTTGACCTTCGATTGACCTGATTCCAACTCTTATAAGTCAATCTTATTCCAATCTATCCATAGACACCTATTTCACCTCAATTCAACTCCGTATAAAAATTTTGGACATTCGACATCGTTTTGGTCACTTTTTGACCAAAACTCGCCACAAACCTCTTTCAATTGCCACGAAAGACATTTCGACTCTCAGGGACAATTCACACAGGTCCTATTTAACTCAACAAACTTATCCAAGAAAGTTTCACCTCGAGGAAATCACTCTTCTGATATTTGACCCCCTTGAACCCCAAATTCACATAATGAGTTATAAGCCCGAAACTCACATGCTGGACCCAAAATCCCCTTTGGGTTCACACATGCAGCCATACTGACTCATCAACACTTCGAACTATATATATACATCACATCACATCTTTCAAACTCATCATGATCAACATCTGAGAATAGCTGAAAGATGCATGCGTGGCTAAAAATACATACTTTATTTTGACAATCAACAAATAAGACAAATAAAAAAACAGAAATATAAAATTATTCTCCATTGTACTCATAACAACACAATTCAGTTAAAGTATGCGGATGAGAGTAGCTGAATTATATAGATGTGGCTAAAAATACATTCCTTATTTTGACAATCATCACATAAGACAAAAAAAAAAACAGAGAGAGAGACACATGCAATTCTTCATTGTTCTCATAAAAACACAATTCAGTCAATATACGCGGATGATAGAAGTAGAGCCTTGGTGGTTGGCATCCGTTCTTCCTTCAGCTATCTTTGCAAGGAAAAGAAAGGGATAATAGGAAATATATCGAAAGAATGGTAAGGTTGTCGAGAAGGGTAGCAAAAGGAGAGAGTATAACAACACAACCATGAGGATTAAAACAACACTCATCACCAGAAAGGTAGTGGCCAACCAGCTAAGTTTGCTCACTACAAGGTACATACCTGCCAAAAATGCTAGAGACAATGTTGTCAAGGAGAGACCCAAAAGAGGCATTGCACATTCAAGAGCAAAAAGTGCTAAACGGGGATCTCCTAGTCGAGCCCACATGAGAATGATGGTGGAACTAATAGCACCAAATACAGAAATTGTGATGGTGAGAACAAACAAATGGAACATGTGATGATTTAGCATGACAGCAATGCCTTGATCTACGTCGCCCGGCACGGTAAACCCAGCAGCGAATGATGTTGTTATTATAAGGGTTGAAACCACTATCAAAGTGTCAATTCTATCTTTATATTGTTCAGTGTTGCGGTTTTCTCTTTTCGCACTAACATTTAACCGGAGCCTCACGGAGCTTCGAGGTGTACCAAGCCTCACAGAGCTTCGAGGTGTACCAGCTGATTGCAATGCGTTCCATGTAAGTCGCTGCAAATAAACACTTTGATTTGTGTTACAAACAAAACTTTCATTGAATCTTTAAGAAGAATCATAATTTCCACAAAAGAAAAAAATTTGTAGTTGAAATTTTCAAATTAAGCATAGATTCTTGCCTGTGCAAGGGATGGATTCTGGTCTTGCCGTAGTTCAGCAATGTCTAGGGCTGTTAGGTTCTGGTGGTTAAGTAGAGCAAGATCAACTCTATTATCCCATGTCAAGGCATGCACAATTTTGGGATGCCTGAAAGCGGTGGCCAAATGCAAGGGAGTGTACCCCTCGTTATCCTTCTGATTTATCAATATCTCAAGCTTAGGATGTTCGAGGATATATCTAACTAATTCATATTTTCCACTTCCACTTGCAATATGGAGCAAATTTCGACCATCTTGGTCAAGCATCTCTGTGGGTTCTGGGTAGCATTTTAATAGCTCATGAACTATATTGACATGACCTTCCTTACATGCTAAATGAATTGGTAAGAAGCCATGGTTGTCCCTTTCCATAGTGCAGGAAGCACATCCCTTTGTTAAGTAGGAAACTCCTTCAAAGTAACCAATAAGCGCTGCAATATGAAGTGGAGACCTTCCTTCTTCATTCTTTAAGTGTATCCAATTTGGTTTCTTGCTCAGTATGATGTCCATCATACCTATCATAAACAAGACCATATTAATCATTATAATGTCTAGTCAAATTAAGAAAATATATACAGTGGCCAAATGTAGATTACATAACGTGTCTGTGTGTTTGATAATATTGTATTTTTATTGCAAGAGAATGAGAGTTGATTGTAAGCTAGATTTCAGTAAGATGATTAAGAAATTAAATAATGAATCAATAACACTTACCTAAATTGCTCTTGATGATTGCTGGAACAAAGGGAGACTTTCCTCGAGGCTTTAAGTCACCTTGGATGCAAAAATCCATCAACTGATTAACTGCTTCCTCACAGCTAGCCTCAATGACTGCTTGCTTACAGCTAGCCTCAATGGTCAAGTACAATAATGATTTGCCTTCCACATTAACAGAAAATGGCGATAAATGATGAACAATTCTCTTAATTTCAGCCTCAAACTCTGAACTATCTGTGACGAAAGAAGCTTCAAAAGCTTGGAAAATCGTAGCCCCATTATGGCTACTGCTCATAAAGGCCTCGTGAAGGAAGGTGTTTCCTTGTTTATTTCGAAACAAAGTCAGTGATACCACGAGCATCTTTTCTAAAAGGGACTGATGATCATGACCATTTGTTTCACGTCTTACAAAATGCCAAAAGTTATTCAAGAGCAATTTAATGGTAGAGCCATGCCCTCCTCTTGCAGCAACATGTAGTGCAGTATCATAGTTGTTGTTAGTAGCAGTGAAAAGGTGGGGAGCATTTCGAGCTACCTTCTCTACCATTGCATCATTTCCATAGCTAGCTGCTAAGTGCAAGATGGTATTGCCTAGAAGGGTGTGTTGCTTATAAATGGCATCATCACGTACAATGAAATCATTGTTTGAACCAGAAACATTGGGATTCATTGAAAGGTATGCAGCCGTTAGCAAGTTCAAATCCTTGTCAGGTCTATGTTGATCTTGCTCCACTAACTCGTGCTTCGAACCAGATTGACTTGCAATCACCCATGTGGGTTTTTGCAGTTGCATTCCTATGTCCCAGTTAAATGGCATTGCCATGGAGTCATATGGCTACATGTTCCAATGTTATATATGAATATATGTGTATAAATATTCAATATTAATGTTATATATGTATATAAATATTCAATATTGTTATTTCTTTCCCCACCTAAAAATATTCTTTCCCCATTTTTTTTTTTAAATCTCTTTAACTTACTTTTATAGACAATGTTCTCATGCATTGATCATAAAAATGTTTTGTAAAATAAATAAAATAATGATAAAATATATTTAAATGTATAAACTAAAATTTTTAAAGACATAATTATATTTATTGATAAATAAATATATTTACATTGTATTATGTACAAATTTTACCCCCTTTAACCAATTTTTCAAGCAAGGTTCGTCTTTTAATGTCCCAGCTATAGTGCATTACCTGGGAGGGTTCTTTCGGCTTTTCGGGTTCTTCCGGCTTTTCAGGTTCTTTCGGCTCGGGGGGTATTTTACCGTACTGCCGTATTACAACATTTATTGGAGATGATTCACTTGGCAATGAGAAGACAGTCACCCAGGGCCCTTGAAAAAAAATCACATCTTTGCTTGAAATAAAATTGTTTAAATCCCAATCATATGTAGATAAAGTAAAAGTGCATATAGATTCAATTTGTATAATGACAAAGCAAAGCAATGGGATACTTATTTCGGAATGAAATCTGGCATACCTTGTGGCGGCGATGAGAAGAAGACAAACCATTGAATGAAATCTGGAGTGTTTACTTTAATTAGTTTTTTATGTTTAAATATCAATCATATATATATATATAAAGTAAAAGCATTCATTTATTTTGTATAAATACTCTCTCCAATTCCCATTATAAATATTTTATATCAATCATACGAATATTAAGAAAATAATTTTTTTATATGAAAATATAAAAAATATGAATATTTTTTATTTTTTTTATTAAATACTTCATTCTATTATTATTATAGAGTTATAAATGAAAAGTGAGAAAGAGTTAAAGACATAAGTAAAATAGAAAAAAAAAATTTAATATCCCATATTTTAAATGAAAAATTTATCATATAAAATATTTTATAATACGAGAGCAGGTGAGTATCATGCATTAATTATGCATTAATTACACAATGTTTGAGAAATGAGCCATATTATTAATTGCTTGTGCTTGCTATTGATTTTTGTTGATTTTATTGATAGTAAAGCAAAGAAATGGCGTACCTGGATCATTTTCATGTCCACTAGTTGTTATATAATCTCTCACCTCAAGCACGTGTTTGGGTCTGGATATATTCTTTTGAATTTCTGGTAGAAGCCAAATTTTCCCATCTTCTGCTCAGACAATAAAAAAATGACAAACTAGAAACATCATATGATTGCTTACTTGAAATATTATATTTTTCATTCAACAGAAAAAAAGGAAATTATATTTTTCAAATATTTTATTTTAATTTTATTCATATATTATTTTCAAATTAAAATAATTAAATTATTGTAAAATAATTTTTATATATTCATAATAATATTTATATTGATTAAATATATTTAATAATGATATCAATATTGCTGGAAAAAGATACATCGTGCATCATCTCCTAAAAAATGATTTAATTATGAAATATTATATTTTATCTTGAAAAGTTATTCTAAACCTTCATAATAATAAAAACATGCATATACTCTGTGTGATTAATTTCTTTTGATGAAAATATTCTTAAATTTATAAAAATATACGGTCCAGATGTATTAAAATTTAATCAATAATAATTAATAAATAGTTATTCATTAAAATAAACATATTCAAATAATACTTCTTTTAATGAATTGCAATTAAAAGACAACCATCAAATATGTTGGCCAGAAAGACAACCAATTGTTTATATGAGAAAGAAGTGCATGCTAAAATGGGTAATTCATCAAATGAACTGGTAATTCATCAAAAGCACATTCAAACAAGCTTATGGGTTGAATTTATTACTTTTGGTTTATATAAATGTTGAATTATTAATTAAAATGTATCATTAATAATGAAGAAAAGGTACTATGGGTGCGATTATTAATTATGTTCCTAAGAAAATAGCATTAATAATTAAGAAAATACTCATATATATGTTTTTTATATTGAATTAAAAATTATAATTTCGAAATTCAATAGTACAAACAACTAATTGTTTTCTTTTCCGGTAAAAAAAATCATTTTTCTAAAATGACTTCTCATCCTAAGTGATTATTTACGGAGCAGAATCAATGATATAGGGGGAATTTGAGTGATGACAAGTGTCATATTTTGAGCAATTATAGATTTGGGGAAAGAAAAGAACAATTATAGCGAGTATAATTGAAAGAGATTTGGAAGTTACTTGACATGGCGAAGTAAAACTTTTCACGAAGTAGAAAGTAAATTATTAGGTACTGTTTAATTTTAAAAGAAATATAAAACTTTCAAAAAAAATTGAGTTTAATTTAGAAAGTTCTACTTTTTGAGTAGTTTGTAATGTTTTGCTAAAAATATCCATGATTATTTGATCCATTTCTTTAATAAAAATGGTATAAATGTCTTTGATTATAAAATATAATATATTTATTTTAAAAAATAATTTCAACTTTTCTGGAATTAAAAAGTTAAGCAGGCAGTAAAGTATCAACTTCTAAGAAGCTATTTTTCAAACCCTTAGTTTATTTAAAATTATCTATGTAGAAGTAAAATATCTGTAAATTTAGAAGGAAACTGAAAGAAACAAAAAAGAAGTCGGGGATTCAAATAAGATGAAGAATTTGGGAATAAAAGTTGAAATTTTTTTGCTGAAATTGCATATAGTTATTTCTTTTAAATTCTAAAGATAATATTATCTCTTGTCCTTTTTATGAAAGATAAATAACTATTTCATCAACATTAAAAAAGATAATTGAAATTAGTTTTTTTTTATGAACATAGTTGAAATTAGTTAAATATGATTAATATATTACAAATTTAAAATTTTTTCTAGAAATATCCATATTTAATGTTTAAAGGATTCTTTTTACTTGGAAAATAATCATGGGCTCTTTCCTTATAAATGAAGGGTAAAAACAGAATAAAACAATAAATACACGAGACAATGTAACAAATCATTCAAGAGAGAGTAGAAAACTCACCATCAAATTATAATCCCTCAACACAACCATTTGCCTTTTTTTTTTTTTTGGTTTATTAAGAGGCACCCATTAATTTGCCTTCTTTTCTAAATAAGACACCCATTTGGCTTTTTTTTTTTTTGGAATAAGACACATCCATTTGTCCCCTTTTTTTATTAATTAAGACACAACCATTTTTTTTTTTAATATTTCTTATTGCTTATCCCCATATAGTAGCATTTTTTTAATCAAGCTATCCGAACATCTGCTTTCATGAAAATTATTCTATATATATCGAATTTTTTTAATCAAACAGTTGTTCCCAGAAATTTGTACCCGTGCAAAATTTTTATATTAATATCAATATATCAATATAATGGATTGGGTAAAGTACGGTATAAATGGTAAAAATGTTGGATTGAAATGGCTAATTTTTTTCCAACACTATAAAATTGATATATAACAAAAAGAGATGAAAATTGTTCTAAATACCAATATATTAATAAAATGTTTTTCTTTTTCCATTTGCTTTAGCATATACAGGTTCCAAAATCACTCGCATACTAAAACAAAACCAAAACGTCAAATAGCAACCCAATCCTCACCTTGCAGTCTGTTCTAGTCTCCTGGCGAGGATTTACAACCACTGCATCCCTTTTATCTTTTCTTTTCACTCTTTCTTTGCAAAACACTTATCTACATGACATTATGATATCGTCTTTTTTCTTGGTATAATACTGTTTTCCAACACCAAATCCAGTTTTCCCACTATAATTAACCCAAAATCTCCATGCTTGCTCAAGGATTGGCAACTTTATTAAATGGTTTGGTAACTTTTGAGTCATTAGATTACTTCAGTGGTAGAGATAAGAGGTGAATGACTCTCATTTTCCCTCCACAAAATGAGATCCATTTTCAAGAAGGTCATTCCTAAATTTTGCAGTGATCTCTCACCAGATTGAGTGAGAGATAACCTAAGACAAGATTTTCAAATAAAACAAAACATTCAGAATCAAAGCAAAAATTTTGAAGCACTCAGTTGCACAGAACGCTTACTGCTGTTTGGCCTCTGCAATTCCATTTGCCGAACGAGTGATGAAGGCTCAAGTTTGCCTTTTGCCTCTGCGTCTGCGTCTCCACACTTCGGAGCAATTTTCTACTGCCGGTAAGAGTAAGAGTAAAGGAACCAATATATGTATTTGTACGGAAGAAATAGGTGAGACCTATTTTTAGTCAAATTTGAAGGCTACCACTAATTGCACTACCATGACCATCATCATATTTTGTGTGGTCATTGGAAAAATTAAACTTTCAAAGATATCCATTCACCATATCTTTTTAAATCAAGAGTCTTGAGTACTCTAAATTTGTGTCATATTCCATCTTATTGTGGATGGGCAAGTGAGTTTTTACATATTTTCACTAATAAAATGTATATTCTAATTTTTACTTGTTTATTTTAATTTAGAACTCCAAAATTTACATTGTTCTTGTTCTCACGTAAGAAACTAATAAAGAGGAACAATTATAAACACCATATTTTATTTAAACATTAAAAAATTTTAAAATAAAAAAATTAATAAAACGATAGAAGAACAAAAACAATAAAATACATGTACTAAACTTTATTCGTTCCAATTTTTCTACTGTCGGCAAGGGTAAGAGTAAAAGATCCAGTATATGTATATATATTGAGAAAGAAACTTTTGTGCGAAAGAAATAGGTGAGACCTATTTTTAGTCAAATTTGAAGGCTACCACTAATTGCACTACCATCATCATATTTTGTCTGGTCATTGGAAAAATTAAACTTTCAAAGATATCTATTCACCATATCTTTTTAAATCAAGAGTCTTGAGTACTCTAAATTTGTGTCATATTCCATCTTATCCTGGATGGGCAAGTGATTCTTTACATATTTTCACGAATAAAATATATATTTTAATTTTTACTTGTTAAAACTATAAAATATATATTTTTCTAGCATAAGAAACTAGTAAAGAAGGATAATTATGAACACCATATTTTGTTTAAATATTAAAAAAAATTTAAAACAAAAAAATTAATAAAACAATAGAAAAACAAAAACAACAAAAACTTCCCGTTTATTCAAGCAAATTAGTCATTATCATTCAAAAATGCAAATCTCATAAAATAAAATAAAAAATCATGCTTTAAGAGTTAAAATTTCAAATTTTAAATTTAATCAAGAAAAAAGAAGAAATCTAAAATTCAAAATCCCTTTAATCTTAAATTTGGTGAATTTCCTTTTCTCTTACTAAAAAAGAATAATGAAAATATTCAAATAAAATTGGGTCTTGCTCAAAAAACCTATTTTTTGAGCATAATATAATAAAAACAATAAAAAAATTACTGAAATATGACATGTCAGATAATATTTACTAGAATATAATACACAAAGTCAACTGGTAGCAACACGATTTGACTCCATACACATAAGTTGAACAAAGAACTATGCGACTTCAGATTTAACAATTTTTTTTTTAATGAAAAGGTACGTCGTATGGGTATCCATCGGAGTTACTACCCATGCAACTTACCTTTTTAGAAGTTCAAAAAAGGTAAAGTCGCATAGCCATCCATGCGATTTTGCTTTTGTTTTTTTTTAATAAAACAATTCTTTTTTTTTAATTGTTAGAATGAGAAATTTAAATGGGCTCTTTGGTCCTATTTAAATGATCAATATTTCCTACTATATTCAAATAAACTTCCTACCATATCCAAGTAAGTTTCCACCATTCCCAAATATGATTCTTTGTAGGAAATATTTTTTATAGGGATCCAAAATTATCTTTTTTCAATTAAATAATTATTAAGAAGATATAAATTTAATTAAAAGTGCAATAAATATTAATTAATAATTAACTATATTTGTATAAGTGTTATTCCAAATTTTCTCATCCCAAACTTATATTATATACACATACTTTATTTTTTAAACATTCAAATATCACATTTAAGTTACATGAAGAGGCAAAAAAATCTTGTATGGTACATTAATTTATATAAATGAAATTAAGAAAAAAAAGAATAAAGAAGTCCAATAATTACATATTGTACTTATTAACCTTTTTTTGAAAAAACTAAATTGAAGAAGTCGCATCCCTCCCTATTCAACTTCTTTAGTTTTTTTAAAAAAAAATTGTTGCCTTACTTTTCTTCAAAGTAAATTGAAAAAAAAAAAAACATATTGCGTCTTGCAGAGCTTCAACAGTGGAGGCCGTGATACTATAGGAGTTCCTCATTTTGTTGCTCTTCTATTTAAAGGGTTGTCTCCTTCATTTCTCATTACTCTTCTTCAATTTTGCAACTCTTCATTTTTATATGATACTCCATCCATACTTCCATTTTCATTCAGCAATCTTTATTAACTTCGTGTATATTCTGGATTTTATTGCCACAGCTTCATTTTACATTAAAACTTTTCATCTCCCTGAGTACTTATTCTCCTCTTAATTATCAAGTTTTATACTTGTAGATTTAACTGAATTATACACCTGAATAATTATATTACTTAATTTGTGCAACATTATTCTATTTTTCTTCTATGTGAATCCTCCAGTTCCATTTAGTTTCCACAAGAGATGAAATATTAATTTTATTAAGTATATTTATTTCTTTATTAATGCAAATTGTGATATGATTTTTTTCTATTTAGTGTTAATTTTTGTTGTTGATATAGTATACTTTGTTTAATATAATTTAATTAATCACAATTGATAGTTTTAAAATTTCTTCTTATCATTTAATTTTTATTTTTAAAGCTAGCCATTATATTCAAAATATGGAAAGAAAAAAAAAGAAATGAAGAAGTTGAATGATGAGCCATTCGACTTCTTCACTTTATGAAAGGTTTAGGATGGAGCATGCCTCTTACGCAAAGTCATACTCTATCAATCTAATCTGGTCGGGAATAATTCCTGATTAGATTCTTTGTAAATAAAGTGAAATTTTTTTAAAATTTTAAGACAATGTTTCAGACATAATTGAATTTTAAGATGCAGAGGCACGTTTTTTGCTGTATAATTAGATTTTGAGATTAGGGAAAATATTTGATTTTTATATTAAACTTGATTTTGGTACGCGAGGTTGAAAAATTTTTGAATGCTTATTGTTTTGAAAAAAATCAATTTAGTATAAAAAAGTGTATTTGTTTTTTTTATTATTACGGTGTGTAATATATATTTTTTCGTATAGTTTAATTTTTTGATTGATATAGTATTTTTTTGTTTATTATAATTTAATTAATCATAATGAATTGTTTTTAAATTTCTTTTGATTACTTCTTGAACTTTAGTTTTTTTAAGTTTAAGATTAAAAAAAACTTTTACTACGTGAAAAGTGCCTCCACAAAAGTGAAGCCGCTTCTCAGATGAAGCATGCATCCAGCTATCTAATATGGTCAAGAATAGTTTCCTAACAAGAATAGATAGATAAATATAGCCCATGAAAAGGTATAAAAAAAAAATTTTAAACGCATCACAAAGAAGGCATAATTGAATTTTGAGATTTATAAAAAAATATTTAATTTTTAATACTTTTTTTTTTGCATATAATTGGGTTTTGAGATCAGGGAAAAATATTTGATTTTGGTATTAAACTTGACTTTGGTACTTGAAATTGAAAATTTTTTAAAGATTTTTTTTTAAAAAATTAATTAGATATAAAAAGTGTATTTATTTTTTTATTATTACAATGTGTAATATATATTTTTTTGTAGTTTAATTTTTTGGTTGATATAATATTCTTTATTTATTACAATTTAATTAATCATAATTAAGTATTTTTAAATTTCTTTGATTACTTCTTCAGTTTTAGTTTTTTTAACTTTAAAATTTTAAAAAAAAATTTACTTGATGACAAGTGGCTTCACAAAAGTGGAGCCACTTAGCATGCCTCTTACGCTTGGTCAGGAGGTTAGGAATCTATTCCTGCGCAGATTAGATAGATAAATAAAGCTGAGAAAAAGTTAAAAAAAAATTTTAAGATACATCACAACAAAGGCATAATTGAATTTTGAGATTTATAAAAAATATTTAATTTTTAATACATGTTTTTAGCGTATAATTTGATTTTGAGATCAGGAAAAAAATATTTTATTTTTGTATTATACTTGACTTTTGTACGTGAGATTAAAATTATTTGAATGATTTTTGTTTTGAAAAAAAAATTAGTTTGGTACAGAAGTGTAATTGTTTTTTTATTATTGCATAGTGTAATATATATTTTTTTGTGTAGTTTAATTTTTTGATTGATATAGTATTCTTTGTTTATTATAATTTAATTAATCATAATAAAATATTTTTAAATTTCCTTGATTACTTCTTTAGCTTTAATTTTTATAACTTTAAAATTTTAATAAAAACTTTTACTTTATGACAATTGACTCCACAAAAGTGGAGTCACTTAGCACGTCTCTTATGTAAAATCTAGTCAGGAATAGATTGCTGACAAGATTAGATAGATAAATAAAACCTATAAAAAGTTAAAGAAAATTTAAGACACATCACAATAAAGGCATAATTGAATTTTGAGATGTAAAATAAATATTTAATTTTTAATACATGTTTTTTTTGTGTATAATTGGGTTTTGAGATCAGGGAGAAAAATATTTGAATTTTGTATTAAACTTGACTTTAGTACATGAGATTGAAAATTTTTTAATACTTTTTGTTTTGAAAAAAATCAATTTGGTATAAAAAGGTGCATTTGTTTTTTTATTATTACAGTGTGTAATATATATTTTTTCGTATAGTTTAATTTTTTGGTTGATATATTTTTTTTATTATAATTTAATTAATTTTAATGAAGTGTTTTTAAATTTCTTTGATTACTTCTTCAGCTTTAGTTTTTTTAGATTTACGAATAAAAAAAACTTTTACTTTGTGAAAAGTGACTCCACAAAAAGTGGAGCCACTTCTCTGCCATATATCTAATCTGGTTAGGAATAGATTTCTGATCAAAATAGATAAATATATATAGCTCAAAAAAAGGGGGGGGGGGAATTTCAAACGCATCACAGTAAAGGTATATTTCAATTTTGAGATTTATAAAATAGCTTTTAATTTTTAATACATGTTTTTTGAGTATAATTGGGTTTTGAGATCAAGGAAAAAAATATTTGATTTTTATACTAAACTTGTCTTTGGTATGTGAGATTGAAAATTTTTGAATGATTTTTGTTTTGAAAAGAATTAATTTGATATAAAAAGAGTATTTGTTTTTTTATTATTGCAGTGTGTAATATATATATTTTTTGTGTAGTTTAATTTTCTAGTTGATATAGTATTCTTTATTTATTATAATTTGATTAACCATAATGGAGTGTTTTTAAATTTCTTTGATTACTTCTTAAGCTTTAGTTTTTTTAACTTTAAAATTAAAAAAAAAATTTACTCTATGACAAGTGACTCCAATAAAAATGGAGTCACTTAACATGCCTCTTACACAGAATCTAGTCTGGAATAGATTCCCGACCAGATTATATAGATAAATAAAGCCCAGAATAAGTAAGAAAAAATTTTAAGACACATCACAATAAAGGTATAATTGAATTTTGGGATTTATAAGAAAATATTTAATTTTTAGTACATGTTTTTTGCGTCCAATTTGGTTTTGAAATCAAGAAAAAAATATTTAATTTTTGTATTAAACTTTACTTTGGTACGTGAGATTGAAAATTTTTGAATGTTTGTTGTTTTGAAAAAAATTTAATTTGGTATAAAAAGTGTATTTTTTTTTCATTATTATAATGTGTAATATATATATTTTTTGTGTAGTTTAATTTTCTAGTTGATATAGTATTCTTTGTTTATTATAATTTAATTAATCATAATGAAGTGTTTTAAAATTTCATTGATTACTTCTTCAACTTTAGTTTTTTTATGTTTAAGAATAAAAAAAACTTTTACTTTGTGAAAAGTGCCACCACAGAAGTAGAGCCACTTTTCAGATGAAGCATATCTCCATCTATCTAATCTGGTCAATAATAGATTCCTCACCATAATAAATAGATAAATCTAGCTGAGAAAAAGGTAAAAAAAATAAAATGCATCACAACAAAGGCATACTTGAATTTTGAGATTTAAAAAGCATTATTTAATTTTTAATACATTTTTTTTTGTGTATAATTGGGTTTTGAGATCAAGGAAAAAATATTTAATTTTTGTATTAAACTTGACTTTGATACATGAGATTGAATATTTTTGAATGATTTTTATTTTAAAAAAATTAATTTGCTATAAAAATGTGTATTTGTTTTTTCATTATTGCAATGTGTAATATATATTTTATTGTAAAGTTTAATTTTTGTGTTAATATAGTATTCTTTGTTCATTATAATTTAATTAATTATATTGAATTGTTTTTAAAATTCTTTAATTACTTCTTCAAATTTAGTTTTATTAAGTTTAAGAATAAAAAGAAACTTTTACTTTGTGAAAAGTAACTCCAAAAAGCCCATAAAAGTGGAGCCACTTCTCCGATGGAGCATGTCTTTATCTATCTAATCTAGTTATGCATAGATTCATGATCAAAATAGATAAACAAATATAACTCAGAAAAAGGGGGAAAAATTTCAAACACATCACACCAAAGGTATATTTAATTTTTTAGATTTATAAAAAAAATTTTAATTTTTAATACATGTTCTTTTGCGTATAATTGGATTTTGAGATTAGGGAAAAAATATATGATTTTTATACTAAACTTGTCTTTGGTACTAGAGATTGAAAATTTTTTAATGATTTTTGTTTTGAAAAAAAATTAATTTAGTATAAAAAGGGTATTTTTTTTTATTATTCCAGTGTGTAATACATATATATTTTTTGTGTAGTTTAATTTTCTAGTTGATATAGTATTCTTTATTTATTATAACTTAATTAATCATAATTAAGTGTTTTTAAATTTCTTTAATTACTTCTTGAGCTTTAGTTTTTTTATAAGTTTAAGATTTAAAAAAAAACTTTTACTTTATGATCAGATGGAGCATGTCTCTTACGCAGAAGAATAGGATCACGTGATGGCTGTAATAAATTCCTCAATGTAAAATACCATGTAAGCAACGTGATGGTTATTTATCAACCAAATCACCATTTACTTCACAAGAAGAATATTAAGAGGAACATGATCATGTCACTATTTCAGGCACATCTAGTACATTTGTAGGGGCCGCTTCTTCTTTTTTCATGCCGCCATCCTCATTACCTCCGTTTAGCTCTCCCATTCCTAATCAGTCTGAACCATTTATATGTTTATTGGATGATCCAACGTTATTTGGTGCTAAGTACAACATGTATTTCTTTCAACATGGTGAGTCATCAAATCAAGCATTTGAGACTACTCGCTAGTCAATTTCTCTAGCTGACGCTACTTGGTTTAATTTAAATACTACACAAATATCATCAAGAGTTGAGTCACCTAAATCACAGCATAAAGAAGAGGACATATGACCAGAACGACCACGATGTAATAGAAGAAGAGTAAGATGTGGCACTAATAGTCATTATGTATAAGGTGACCAAATTTTGATATTTAATAACTAATTATTACTAATTAATTATCTTTCTCATTTTATATTTAACCATTTTTATCAGCTAATTATTAAATTTATATTTTCATTATTGATACATATTTGTTACTTCATTATAGTGTTATTTTATTTCTAATCATTATTATTTATTTGTTAGTAGTTAATTATTAATTAGTATTTGTTCAACTTTTAAATAAATTGGTGTCTTTTTAATGATTATTCAACAAAAATAAAAATCTAATATTCTTTATTTAATATTTATTAAAATTTATTGACTAATCATTATTTTTTAATAATATATCAATTATTTTTTCAGCTTATGTTAATTTTTTTAAACTTTTTGAGTATAAGTAACTTTTCTTAATATTCATTCACTGGTCAACAATATTTTACAACTAGAATCAAAGAAACCATTTAAATTTCTCATTCCAACAACTAAAAAAATTGTTTAAAAAAAAAGACAAAGCCAAAGTCGCATGCAACTTGACCTTTTTAAAATTAGTAAGTCGCATGAGTATCCATGCAACTTGCTTTTTCATTAAAAAAATATTTATTCAAATCAGAAGTCACATATCTATTCAGTCGACTTGTGTGTATGGAGTCAGAACGCATTGCCACTAGCCGACTTTGTATGTTATATTTTGGTAAATATTATCTAACATGTCATATTTTGGTGATTTTTTTATTCTTTTATTATATTATGCTAAAAAATACCTATTGGACTTTTTCATTTTTTTTTTCTTTTTTAAATTTCAGACATATAAATAAACGTAGCATACAATAATTTTTTACCTCTTCATGCAACTTCAATGTGATATTTGAATGTTTAAAAAATAAAGCATATGTATATAATATAAGTTTAGGGATAAGAAAATTTGAAACAATACTTATACAAATATAGCTAATTATTAATTAATATTTGTTTTACTTTTAATTAAATTCATATCTTCTTAATAATTATTTAATGAAAAAAAGATAATTTCATATCCCTATAAAAATATTTCCTATAAAGAATCATATTTGAGAATGGTGAAAGTATAGTAAAAAGTATTAATCATTTAAATAGGATGAGAGAGCCTATTTAAATTTCCCATTCCAACCGCCCAGCTCAGGTGGTAAGGGTGGGGTGGGGTATAGATAGAGATCAATAGTTTAAACCTTCATGATATATAAAAAAATTATTTAGAAAAAACAAAGGCAAAGTCGCAGATCATGTAACTTTACCTTTTTCAAACTTCTAATAAGGTACTCATGTGACTTACCCTTTCATTCAAAAAAAATTTGTCAGATCCGCTTAGTTGCCTGGTTGACTTGTGTGTACAGAATCAAATCACATTGCCATTAATCAATTTTATGTGTTATATTTTGGTAAAAATTATTTGATATATCATATTTCTGTATTTTTTTATTTTTTATTATATTATGCTTAAAAAAAATCCAAAAAATAATAATGAAATAAAAAGGAAAAAAAGAAAAAAAAAAGAAAAAAAGGAAAAGTAGAGTTTAGGATAAAATTTGAGTTGAGTATAAGGGACCCAATTTTCTAAGTCAAAAATTCAAACACCAAGTAAAATATATATATATATGTATGCGGGTTGAAACTCAGCGGTTCAGCCAAGGTAATTCTAAGCCCCAATTGAGAGGCTTGGACTGCTGTGTTTGGAAGTTTATTTTAAGCGGGAGTGGAATGGAGTGGGTTGGAAATATGGGTTGGGCCATTGCTTGGGAGATTTTTTTATGAAGGGGTGGGATGGCAAGAGATGGCCTCTCAAGCCATCCTTAGCCATCTTAGATCCAAATTTTTTTAACCCCCCAATTTGGAGGGTCAGTGATGGAATGGTCAGGAGTAAATTATTGAAATACATAATTATCCTTATAACCCATACCCCTTTATACACATGATTCCCAGAATAGCCGCCATCAATTCCCGCTAAACCGTGCTCTTGCGTTTTCTTCAACCTTCGGCCAACAACATACAAACTTTGTTTGCACCATCATCACATCTAGGTATTGTTTTGTTTTTTTTTTTTTTTGCTCACTGATTTCATTTCCATATTCTGTCCCTATTTCCTTTTTTTCATCTCCGGTTTAGTAGCCTTGATACTTGAACTGACAAAGTATACAAAAATGATGATGGTTTCTCCATTATCCCTTTTCTCTCTCATGGGCGAAGTTCGGAACGAGGGAATGGAGGCATGTGCTTTTAATTCTGGGCTTGTAAGTAGCTGTACAATTTTCTGTCCAAAAAACCAAAAAAGAAAAAAAAAAACTCCAATTAGCTAAATTAGTCTTCCATCAATAAAATCTCCGCTTTAGCTACGGTCATCAGTCTTCTAACTGAAGAGATTCGTTATTATATTATTCTTTCTTTAAAGAATATTTTATATTGTCAAGTTATATTAATTTATACATTTTAAGGTAAAGATAAAGTTTGAGATATATATATATATATATCATGTTTCAAAATTTAAATTTAAATATCTAGATAATTAATGATTCGATAAGATTATTGTAATCCTTATTAATCCCTAATCAACCAGTTACGTCTATAAAAATACAGTAAACTAAAGGTCTAACACGATAGAGCTTCTTCAAATTTGTTCTTCAGGTGCCATCACACTTGCTTGAGTCTCCTTTTACAGTGTAAGTCTCAAACTTCTAAATTACATGATTCTTTTGTTTGTGGCCAAACGCATTATTCAGATTGTTCTATACATATATATATATATGCCGCATCGCACATAGCGATAAAGTAAAAGACAATCGTTAATAATACTAGTAATGTTTAGACTCATGAATGACTAAGCTTCCTGAAGGAAAGTTACTTGTGAACTAATACTTTTCTTGGATGTTTTATTGTTGATTTCCCCTATATGCTATGTGAAAGATTCTAAGAAAGTAAACTAAAATAATTACATTAACTTAATTTACATGTGAGCTGTTATTTAAAACTATTGTGATTAACTTGTAGGAAAAAGATTGGTGGAAGCTACAACTCGTGGATGTAAAACAAGAAAACCATCAAGAAAGTCACTAGGAATAAGCACATTTACCCCGATTGAGGTATATTCTACTTAATTCTCTCTTGTGTTAGTGTGTTTCATTAATTGTTTGTGAGAATACTACTTATGAAGTTCATGCTTTCTTGTAAAAGAATATTACGATGACAGCAAGAATACAACTACAATTAATGCGACATGTATTTCTTATGGTGGTTATACAACTTGTTTGCTTTGCGGCTGTATGGTATGTAACCCAAAAGCAACGTAGAAGAAATCAAATTCCTAGAGTCATAAGAGAAGAGAGAGAACAAGCACGAGATGAGTTAATGAAATATCTTGTGAGTAGTTCATCAAAATGTCGTGATATAATAAGAATGCGTCCTGAAGCATTTTTAAACTTATGTGTTATATTACAAAGCAAAGGTGGTCTTCGACCAACACAATGGGCAACAATTGAAGAACAAGTTGCTAAGTTTTTATATTTGATTGGGCATGGGGTGAGAAATCGCGCCATTAACTTTGTTTTTCAAAGATCTGGTGAAACTATAAGTTGCCATTTTCATAATGTCTTAAGAGCTTTAATTGAGTTAGAATGTGATTATTTGAGACAACCCACCGGTGAAGAAGTTGCTCCAGAAGTACTCAACAGCAATAGGTTCTTCCCATATTTTAAGGTGACTTTTACTTTTATCTTGACCTAAAAATTAGCAACTTAAATATAAATGTAAGATGATTATTTTATCACAGGATTGTATTGGAGCAATTGATGGAACACATGTGCGTGTAAAAGTTCCTATACAAGATGCCCCTAAATTTCGTGGTAGGAAAGATTATCCCACCCAAAACATTTTCGCAGCTTGTTCTTTTAATATGAGATTCACTTATGTTTTGGCTGGGTGGGAAGGAACAGCATCTGATACTAGAATTCTAAAAGATGCATTTAGACGCCAATATCCCTTAAAAATTCCAGAAGGTACCATTTAGTAAAGTTTCATATTCCTAAACTCTAAAGTTAGCCATAACTAATAATACTAAAGTGTATTTATTTTATGTATAGGTAAATTTTATCTTGTTGATGCTGGTTTTATGTTAAGGGGAGGACTTATTACACCTTATAGGGGAGAAGGATATCACTTGAAAGAGTATTCAAGAAATCCACCGCGAAATCCCCGTGAACTATTCAATCATCGACATTCTTCTTTGCGAAATGTCATTGAAAGAGCATTTGGTGTTTTGAAGAAGCGGTTTACCATTTTCACAAGTGCACCAACTTTTGGTATTCATACCCAAAAGAAAATTGTTTTAGCTGCTTGTATATTACATAATTATTTAATGGGTGCCGATCCAAATGAAGAACTTATAGCTGAGGTAGATCGTGAACTTTCTGACCAAAATGATGAAAATAGAGAGCGTGGTAGTGAAAGGGAAGATAGTGAAGAGGCAATGAGAGGAAGTTTAATTAGGGATTCAATTGCAGCTTCTATATGGCATGATTACATATCTTGATAAATCTATAGACTTATCAACTTTTTGTATTTCCTATATTGTTACTATGAATTGTATTTCCTTTATGTACTGTTATTATGAAATCAATATATTTTCTTAATGTATTATCATTATGAACTCGTTGTATAAGTTATTTTTCAATAATGTATTTGTTAATCTAGACATGTCAAATCGAAAGAGTCAAGGAGAAGTGTCTAATGCATCTAATGATGGAAAATGTGTTTGGACCAATGCTATGGAGGATGCTCTTGTTGATGCCTATGTACATCAACACAATATGGGAAACAGACAAGGAGGAACCTCCACATCAAAAGCTCTAGATGAAATTTTGTTGGAAATGAGAGAGAAGTTTCCTAACAAACAATTTGACAAAACTAAAATCAAAGATCATATGAAAAGGTTGAAAAGCAAATTTACCCCCTGCTATGACTTGTTCAAGAATGGTTTGAGTGGGTTTGGATGGAACTCAAACACAAATTTGTGAACTGCTGAACCAGAAGTATGGGATAAGTTAATTGAGGTAATATTATTTAATATTTTTATGCCCTATCATTAGTAATAGAAATATCCATCACTTCAATTGAATAAATATTAATTTTAATTTCTTTTTACTTAGGCAAAACCTGAAGCTGCCATATGGAAAAACAAGCCGATTCCAAACTATGAGAAAATGCTGCTATTGTATGGACAAGATAGGGCAAGTGGTGAGTATGCAGAAACTGCATCAGAGATCAGACAAAAAAGATCTGCATCAAATGGAACTGAATTTGATTCAATAGAAGATATTGATATCTTAATATCTAATAATGAAGCCATTTTACATAACTGTGATGTAAACAATGATGAAGAGATACAAATTTCTCTAGAATCAAGATCTCAAGTTGCAACTACATCAAAGAATAAGAAAAAAAAGAGCAAAGTTGCAAATGAAGAGTTGGGCATTGAGATGTTTGCTAAGTATTTGAATGGTGTGGTTGAAGCTTTTAGGAAGTGTACTGAAGATATAGTCAACAGTCAACGGACTCGTCCTATGTCGGAGAGTGAAGTTTGGGGTCTCTTGGAAGGATTACAGCTAGATAGAAACACATTAACCAGAGCTTATATGCATATAGTACGAGATGTTGATACTCAAAGAACACTTATTGGATGTCCCCCAGAGATGCGCAAGGAGATTGTAATGCTTCTAATGTCTTCAAAAAATAATGACAGTGCGCCTTAGTTTATCCATATATGGATAGGAGTCAAGTTTTTCCTTTTTTTATTTTCGTTAATTTTTGGATTATCTTGTTTAGACCATTAACTTTAAATTGTTATTTAGTTATTTTTATTGTTTGATAAAAACTTTACTCCTCATTAGTATTATTATTCGAAAAACAAAATTGTTTTGTAGTAGATATTATTATTATTATTATTATTATCATTATTATTATTAGCAATTGTTGTATTAGAAGAAGAAGATGTTTCTTATTATAGAAATATATTCAAACTTTTTTATCTCAATTTGCTTATAAGGGTAATATTGAAAAAACTAATTATAATCCATTCCATTCCATCTATTTTATAATAACTTCCAAACAATGGTCAAATAAAACTGCTCCTTTCCTCCACAGAACTCACAAACAATGGAACATTTTATTCCACTCCATTCCATTCCATTATATTCCATTAATGAACATTCCATTCCCTTTCATCTTAAACTCGCAAACATACCCTCAGACACGAGAGGCGGAGCAGAAGGAGTGCGAGCATGAGATAGTGAGACGGAGACAGAGAGCTTGAGGGCCAGGAAGCAACAGAGCGAAAGCCTTCACTACTCTGTACCTGAGATAGCGAAGAATGGCAACCATGGGCAATGGAGCACAACACAGACGAGGGCCAGAATGAAAGGCATGGCAGACGAGAGACGAGCAAGGCACATAGCGTCGTGAAGTGAAGATTGACTCGCGGAAGGAGAGAGAGTTGATGCCACGCTCGATTCGCCTATATGAAGAGGATCCAACTTCGATTTCGGGCAACAATTTGAGGCAAAAATCCTAGGGGGCAGAGAAAGGGGTGTCGAAAAAACCCTAAGAAGGAAAAGAAGGCGCTGAAAGTGAGAAACAGAGGAATTGGAGGGATACAGAATGAGATTGAGAAGAAGAAAACCCTAGGGAAGCAGAGGAATTGACGCTGAAAGGAAGAGACAGAGGAGGTCGAATACAGCATGAGCAAGAACAAGTGGAAAAATGAACGCCGCATAGAGAAGCAACAGTGCCCCGTAGGAGAAGGGGAGAGACAGAAAGGGAGAGACAGTGAAGCTGTGGAACGCGGAAGGAAAAGAGCTCGGAAGAGAATAAATTTGCCCACTGATCCTTCTTTGATGTTACCTGTGCTGAGGATTCTCTTCTACAGTAGGTTCAAAATGGTTAGTTCTGTTTTTAATTTTTTTTAAAGATCAATTTCTAGATTGCAATCTGTGGTGTTGATGAACTTGGGTAGACCTCTTGCTGATAATTTGTTCGAGCTGTGATGTTGATAAGCCTCTTGACTGTGCTCTATTCATAAATTTTATGATCTGCTGGAAATAATTATTATGGCCTGTGTAAGGTCCGGCCGCTTTTTGGCCACTTTTCGGGATTGATGACTGTCCCCACAAACCAACACAAGCCCTTTAGGTGTGCTTTGTCCTCATTTTTCAGGAGGTCACCCATCTCATAATTACTCCAGGTCAAGAACGCTTAATTGAGGAGTTTTTAAGGGATAGGCTACCGAAAAGGTAGGTGCACCTTGTTGGTATAGGTAGTACCTATCAATTCCTTTAAGCTATCCTTAACCGTATAGTCCCATACCTATACAGTTTCTGGATCCCTCTCGTTCCGGTATGTATTCGATTTATTCATATGCCCCTCCCGCTTAGAAGCCAGCCAGGAGTCGCTTATTATCGGTGCCTCATTACTTTATCTGAGTCCCCACTTTTCTTGCACCGACGATCACTCCCTGCCCTCGTCAGCGCCCGGATGTCACAGCCTGCCCTCATCCCTGTCATTTTTTTTTTCTGTTTGTTGTGTGAGAATGCCCTTCTACATGCGTGAATGATGCTGGTGTTAAACTATTCCCTATTCGTTTGAAACATAGCGTGGTTGATGTCTAGCTTAGTATTGGTTTGTATCGAAAAATAACGAAGGTTTTGGGATTTCCATTTTGTTTAAAATTGTGGTAGTGGGACTGACATCATTAAGGGATATGTGTAAGCTTTTTGATTGTGCATAATGACTCACAAAGGGGCTAACTCACGGTGAAGAAAGATATATATAGTGATAGACATTGAGTTTTGGGTATTCCAGTAGACGTGCAAGTATTCCTTTGATCCATGGGTTTGAGTTTCCTTAATCGAGGCTTTGAGATTTTTACATTAAAAAGCCTAGACCTGCCATCATTAGTGAGTCTTCACTTTGTTTTATACGCTCCCAATCTTGACTTCTCAAGCTTAGCCGGTGTCCTGCATTTCATTTTGACACTTATTACTTGGATTCACTCTGCAACTCCTTATTGCTCTCGGGGTTGTAAGCTTTGGTTTTGGGGAATACATGAATTAATTTTAATGTAAGTGCTTTGAGATCTTTCGCTTGGATCTTTTTGTAAACGTGTGTTTGAAGTTCCAACATTTGGGTCATAGTTTTCCATGTTAAAGTATCACCAAATTAGATTGGCCCCACGGCTTATGAAGTCAGAGGTATGATAATTAAAATTGTTTGTGACAATACGGCAAGACTAATGATTTTTCTATTTCCATTTTAACGCATTTTATGGGTTCAAAACGTTGAACTTTCATAATTATTCCTCAAATTTATTTATTTATTTATTTAAATTAAATGTTTTTCATCTTTGCTCTTACAGTTTGTCAGAAAGGCATTTTGAGCTTTTGCAGGCTCCCAATGTATACCATGTACATGAGTGTGTGAATAGGTTTGCTTATAAGGGTATATTCCAATGGCCTATCTATTTTTAAAAAAATAAATTGATCGAAATTGGACTTAGAACTGTGTTTCCGAAAGATGGTTGCCATGGTCACTTAGTTAGGTGCTCTGTTTTTTTTTTTTTTCCGATTTGTGGTTCATTGGAATCTTGTATCGGTGGTGCTGTATTATTGCAATTTTTATGTCCCCTTAATCCATTATATCAGTTTTGGTAAATTTGAAGATAATTGCAATGTTTTGTATGCCCTGTGAAGTTTCTGTTGCTTTTTTTATACAGACCCCTTATAGACATACTCTGGGAAATCCAGAAAAGATAGAGTAGCAAAAGAATTTGACTCAAAAGATTCAGAGGATGATCAATTATAACCTTAGAGGAACTCATCTTTAAATCCCTAACTACAACGACACCTGCAAAGTTGATCACTCCTCACGGTAAATCGAATGAGGAAAAAATCATCTCAACACAAAACAAGACACAAGAAGGGTGGAAAACAAAGAAGATGAAGATGGACACAAGAGAAGAACAACCTAGAAGAAGATGGAAGAACACGAAATACAAAAGATAAACTTGAATTTTGGAACCGAGTTCTGAGGCCAACTGATATGAACCCCACGAGTAATTTGTCTCGAAACCCAGAAAATACAAAGGATAGCAATGCAGAAGCTTGACTCAAATGGATTGATCAAACTAAAGATGAGTTCCTCTAGGGGAGACAGAGGGAAGGTGAGGGAAAATCAACAATTTTTCTTCTCCTTCCCTCTACTTTTTTTTTTCCTGAAGCAAAAACCATTCCGGGATTCCCTTCCATTTTCTCAACTCCCTTCCAATTTTAGTTATAATATTCTCCCATGACCAATTTTATATTTAGGTTAGAGAATATTTTGGTTAAAATAATTTAAAATTTGACCCTTCCGGGAACTAATGAACAATATATATATATATATATATGTATACAAAAGAAAAATCAAGATATTATAAATATCTGATTTAGACATTATAAATCCAATCCAAACACGATAACTAAGAAAATACAAATATAGGGAGCCTTCAAATTTGAGTGAAGGTCACACATCTTTCTGTCACACAAGTTTCTTACTCTATATACATTTGTCCCTTCACTCTTATCCTTACCAGCAAAAGAAAACTGCAGTTAAGTGTGGAGACACTGACGCAGAGGCAAATAATCATTGTTCCCAACACAAAATCATTATTTATGGCAGTATTTTTTGTATTCATACCTTTTGTATATACAATTAATTATGGGGAGAGTGATTTTGAACAATTACCTTGTGTTTAATCAGTGTACGCAGAATAAGCCTTTTCACCTCTAAGAACGAAACCCCAGAGCTCTCAAGTTCTCCCTTTGAAAACCCCGGCTTCCCTTCACCTGCCACTGTTTACTATTTGTAGGCAACGGTAATTCAAATAACTCACATGCTTATTTGAATAATACGGTACAAAACTATCCGAATTTCAAGTTTTACCTGAGTTATTAGTCGAATTATTGCCAAACTTAGTTGAATACCAAAGGCATTTTACTATCATTTTTGTTTCTTCTTCATAGTTAGTCGAATTACAATTCCATGATTAGTCAAATCTCAACCTCGATCTAGACTTTATTTCCTCTTGGTTTCTTAGCTAACTGATCGAAATATTGGCAAAACTATTCGAGCAATTCTTCCTTGAACTCCTGAAATCAAGTGTAAACATTCTTTGATGAGAATAATAAACACTCAAAACCCCAATATTTAAGAGTGAGTGAGGGGTGTTACGGTACAAGTGTGCGAGATTGGACACTCAGAGCTCCATTCCTAAAGGTCTCCAAAATCATTTGGGGAGGTGGGGAAGGGGGACAACTCCTGACCACTCGTGAATCTGTCCCTGTTACTCTTGGCATCTTCTAAAATAGTTGTAGCAATAATTTAAAATTATTGCATGCAGTCACGTCAAATAAAGTTGGGTTATTCATCTAAATTTGACTTTAAAATAAAAAGAGTTAAATTACATTAACCACTGATGAATCTGTCCCTATTACTCTTGTCATCTTCTAAGAATGATTATCGTTGTAGCAACAATTTAAAATTGAGACTGCACACTCGTATCCTTTCCTATAGATGTCTCAAATCCGGTGTAAATTATTTTGCATCATATGCATGTCTTTGTATGTTTGAACCAGCATAATCAATTAAAAAAGGCCATAATTTCTAACATGATCTGTTTATGTAAATTTGATTTCAAACTTAACAAAAAAAACCAGATAAATTATTTTAACCAATATTTCAACAAAAAGTTTATACCAAGCCATATTGTTTCTGTACTGCCATTTTCAATGATTATAAGTCATATTTACCTATCTTACATAAATTAAGATTTTAATTCTTTCAAGAATTTTCATAGCTGTCTAAACTATCATTATTAAATAAGGATTAAAATGGATTATTCTCCCTCCTAGCATAACTTTTTTGGACTATTTGCTCTTATAATTGAGTATTATTATAACTATGAACAAAATTGGAAAATAAGTATTAAATGCTCACTAACTTTTATAAAATAATTTATATTTTGAAACCTTGGTCATCCAAAATTTTGTTCTAAATTTTGAAATGGAGGTACAATGCAAGAGAAATGTGTTTTTGTGATTTTGATTAATAAATTTAATATGAATTATCTAAAAACAGGAAATCGAGATATTATAAATGGTTTGGGTGAAATAGTAGAGGAAACAAATGTGTCAAATTCGTAACAATGTAAAAATATTTATTTAGATATTATAAATTCACGGTAGCTAAGAAAATGCATGTTACACCCGAAAATGCAATGCAGACGGTGCAAAAAATGAAGAAAAAGAGAAAAATCAGTCCTCACAACGAAAACCGATTCAAGAAGAGTCACAACTAAAATTTTAAAGAAAAAAAAATAAAAGGAAAGGATTGTTTACGAAACAAGGTTGAGTTTAGGAGTACAATTGTGAGTGAAAAAAATGTTAGACATCCCCACAACACTCATTCCAAGAAACGGTTACTTTAAGTTAATTATGCAAATTAATATAGTTTTAAAAATTATTTTGGTTAACTTTTTGTTATTCACATGCTAACATTTTGTTATTCACCTGCTAAAATAAGGGTAGAGAAGGAAAGAAATAAGAAAATAAAATATAGAAGGTTTTGGAAGACAAAATAAGGAAAAGAAATAAAAATAAAATTAAAAAATATTTATTTATTTGCAAGAGCAGACTTGACTTAGCATTGGAATCAGAACTTATGTATCCTACATTAGAAATCAAAGTTCATATAATTTGGGATAAAAAAACGTGTCAATGAGTTGATATTTTTTAATCATAATTTTATAATAAAAAAAGCTAATTGAAAATAATTTACCATTTTTCAAATAAAATGATTTTCTAAAATTTAAATTGGTGTATTTTAATTTACAAATTATAATTTAATTTAGTTACTTACTCTTATATATTTTTATTTTTATTTTTAATTAATTTTGAAAAAGCTTTTGAATCTTTTTTTTTTTTTTTTGCTTTTGAAAATTTTCAAATTTTTTTATGAAAATAAAATCAATATATTTGCTATAGACTCATCGCCATATCCAATAATTTTTTTTAATTCAAATTTTTTGACTTTCACCCCAACACACGATAAGTTCACTGTGGCGCAAATCCTCACTATGTCGACCTAAACTGAAAAAATACCTACTCTCGCCACAGCTTCACAACATTGCGCCGTGGCGTGAACCTTCTCTGCTTTTATTTAATTCCTCAATTCTGTGATCTTTTCTTCAACCCTAGTCCCTTTGGTGCTACACAATTGAAAAGGTAAACCCCTCAATAGCTTAGAGTTAAGTCCAAAATGGTAATTCGAGGGTCGTTACATTTATTGTTGAATGATTATTATAAAAAAGAATTAGAAAACACAATTATTATATATATATATATATTTAAAAGAAAAAATCATTTTATAAACATATGTTACAGAGCCTAACCTATATATCTACGTGGACTCTCTATCTCACACGACAATGCGATTAACTCAGATACCTTCAAAAACCTCATGTATTATTTCGGATTGGCTTAAACTACTTCTTATTATTAATAAAATTATCATAATAATTATTATTAATTATCATTATTATTTTTCTTTTAAAATCAAATCTTCAAATATTCTGCCTATTATGTAAGATACTAAAGAATAGACTAAAATTCCCAATTTCATTCAAATGCATAAGGATAAAGACAAGTTATAAATTAACCAATTTTATACCTTCATAAACCTGCCCAGAATAGTGATTTGCAAATTCCTAAAATAAGCGAAACATGCCACAATTTTCCCAGTATCTAAACCATTTCAGCATTTGCCCACTAAATCAGGACCTTTTTCAAGGATATAAACACTGATTCCTACCATAAGGCTTGAAAATAAGACAAGTCGGCCTCAAATCATCATCAGTTCGTGTAAACTATTATGCTCACTGAAAACGTGACTCTAATGGTTCAATCTCAGTATTTAGACAAACTCCTCTTATAAACAAAGGTCAGAACAAGGACGAATCAGAAACAGAAGTACAGAGTATAACCATAGGCTAGCAAACAAAATTCATTCCAATTTAATTTAATCTAAAGGCACAGCCTGTAGCTCTACTTTTGAGTGGAAATGATAGAGTCACCCTCCCTCCTTTTCATCCTCATCATTCTTTAGCAAGCTTTAAAAAACTGGACCAAACATTAAACCAATCAAGACGCTAGTTCAAAATTTAATAGTTTAACTGGAATTAAACCGGTGGTAACAAATTTAATAATTTTTTAATTTTATATGTTATATGGAAAACTAAAAATATTATTAATAAGTTTCATAACCCAATATTAAAATATAAATAAGTTAATATTCATCTATAATTATATTTTGAATACAAAATATTCCATTAATATTCTATTTTCATATTACTTGTTAAGTAAATTTATCATTATTAATAATTATGTATCTTAATAATGCTTATATAATGTTATGATATAGAAAAAAGATTTATACAAAAAATAATACTACTTAGTATTACAAATAATGCTATTTTATTTTAAAAACTAAAAAAAATAAAAAAAAAATCAAACCGATTCAACTAGTTTTGTACTAGCACGACCGGTTCTGGAGCCAAGCGATCAAATTCTACGACTGAATTGGACTTGGCACTGGTTCTTGGTTTGATCGGTTGAACCGGCCGATCCGGTTTAATTTTTCAAACCCTACTCTTTAGTCCTTTCATTCTTCAATTTAGTTCTAATTAACTTAGATTTTATATAATCTGATTCATTTGTTTAATGTCCAATTAATGCAAGCAAAGCAGTGATGATAAAATGGTCTTTGGTTCCTCAAATCCACCTTCCTAAGCAGTAATCATGTAGATATATTTTGTACTATATTCTAAGCATTTTTGTTAGTACATGGTATCATGCATTAACTCTAGTGTTTTGTTAATTTGTACATGTGATACCACCATCCACCACTACAATAAAACACAAAATTTGCCCTGAAAATTTGTGATGGAATTAGATTGGGATAAAATATGACTTTGCAATAGATTGGGCCATTGCAAATTAGGGAATCACAAAATTTTTTTCATAGATTTTGCAACAAATTCAATCGCAAATTGACAGCTTTTTTTGGTGCAATTGAAGATTTCATTCATCATATATATTCTCTACAATCTTGAATATAAGAAAAAAAATACGTATTTTATACAAACCAAAAGAAATAGTTAAAAATAGTTAAGATTATTAAATTTGTTACAAATAAAAAGTTTTTTTTTTCATAAATACCCCATCTAATGCCTAAAACTTGTATCATGTAATTAATAATCCAATACTCTATTTTCTCTTTCAAGTGTATTTGATAGGGGTAGTATATGAAAACTAAATGCACTAGAGAACCATATACCTTACATTTCGGACCAAGACAAATCCCTCAAAAGTTTTTTATATTTGAGACCAAAGGGAGCCTTTTGTGATTAGTAGGGTTTTATGAAACAATTTCCTTCTCTATGTTTAATTCCCTATATTTTGTTAGTATTGGGTCCCAATTTATATTGTCTGTTTCGATTAACATAATTTAACCAAGTTAAAAAAAAATAAAGTTTATATATGCAAGCCCCTTAAAGGACAAAGAAGAATTTTCTTTGCTTTTGCAACACAATTTCCCTGGAAACATATGTCCCTTTTGTTCTCTTGATTTAGAAGACCAAAAGAATATATACAAGTATAATAATTAATATATTATTATTTCTTCTTTCCTTCAACTAAATTAGACAAGAGAATATTAAAATCCCTCATCTCCTTCATTAAACCAAACCAACCCAAAAAATTAAAATTAAGCTAAAGTGTATACATGGTGGTAAAAAAATTGAAGTGTATACATCAAAATAAAATAAAAATTATACAATTTTTATAATATTTATGAAAACATCATGTATTTTACTCAAAATTCAATCATATATGATACTAAGATGTCTTTAATTAATGAAATAGAATGATCATTAATGAAATGAAATGACAACTCATGTTTTGATTCCTTGTTGGAGTGTTCCATAAGAGGAAGGGTCTCATTTTGACTGACTAATTATATAAAATAGGATGACTTAAAATTGATTATAACTTTCTTTTCAATATTATTTTTATGAAGTAATTTAGATAGAATAGTATTGTTAAATAAAAATCTTATTGCTTTGGCTTTTAATAATAATAATAATAAGGCAAAAACATATTCGAAAATATAAAAATAATCAGATGGGATCTTATTGATAACTAGATTTTCTCATTCGTCCAGGGAGATTTTGTTGCTAAAGCGGCCTAAAAATAAAAATTGGGCTAAGCGTAATTAAATTCTTGAGAGCCCATATTAAAAGAACCAATAATCCTATTCTGACTCTATTAATTCTATAAAATTATTTTCTAATTATTAGGCCCTAAAAATATATAGGTCTAGTGAAATTTTTTATTTTTAATTCATGATGGCAAAATAGTTGTGAAAGTCAGGTGAGTGGAAGCCACATCGTGGGATAATTGCTACATGGATAAAATCATACTTAAAGGATGTGGGAGTGAAGACAGGGAGCACGTGCTCTTGTTTGGGTCCGGGAGCTAAACATATGGAAAATGGACGCATCAAATGCAGCATTTGTGAAAGTAGGAGAACTGCCATTTGACATATGTATTTTATTTTTTTTGTGGAGAATTTTTTTATGGAGAAAATTGGCAGTTAGAGAAGGCACTCCCATGACCACTGGTAGGGTACCAAGTTCCAGCAACTGAAGATCCATCTTATACTTTCGACCGCCTCTAAGGGCCTAAACACCTTAAACCTAGGGAATTGACCAGCCACTAGATACCCAAAAGACTTATTGACGTTGTCCCTGAGCGGTGGGGGAACTCCCCATGATGGAGTTGCTACCAACGCAGGACTTGAGTAATCAAGAGAGAACTTGAACCCATTTCCAAAGGGAAGGTGAAAGCCTTAATTCGGATCCTATGACTACTTGTGCCAACCCACGTTGGCAACCATTTGACACATCTATAAATAGCAAGAAAATCAACCAAGCAAAGGCCCAGCAACATTGCATAAACACAAACCTCCGAACCCTCAACCTCAACACTATGCATATGTTTAATTTTCCTATTTTGTTTCTGTGTCCTTTCTTTTAGCTTTCATTATCATTCATAGTCGTATTCATTTTTTCTAGCATTGTCATTTTTCAATTCTTTTAGCTTTTAGCTTTCATTATCATTCAATGTTTTGCAGTTGAATTGGTAGTGACCCTTTGCATCTATGTTACTTGCAAAGTTTAAGTTTCCAATCTCACTTTATATATTTCCAGTATTTAGCTTCTGTGGAAATTATGACAAAAAAAAAACCCAAGGACTTGTATAATCGTTTTAACTAGAAGTCAGAATTTTCTTATATTTTAATGTTAACACCTCTGACACGCTTGGAGCATCAAAATTATTCACAACAACTATATACTTGATTTACAATTTATAATAAAGTAGTGCTAAAAGAATTAGTGTAATGGAAAAAAAATTCATATGCATACGAAATGCATAAATTCCTAACATGGGAGAAAAGAATCCGACATTGATTTAAAAAAAATTTAAAAGTAACACTAAAATGTCAAAAATTCTAAACTACAATAAACTAGCATTCCAAGCTGAGTAAATTAAGACAAAATGTACATACCAAACCATATATTACAAATTAATAGGTAGAACTATGTTAACCAATTTAACATAAACAATATTAAAGGTAATGTCACTGGAATCATAGAAAATGACACATTATTAAGACACAGCCAAAATTGTAGACATTTTGATGTGCTTTCATAAGAATAATGTGTTATTCAGATTTCTGCATTTTAATAAAATTGAAGCACTGAGAAATACATTAAATATGATAAAATTGTTAAGAATTGATGCTCAACAATATTAATTCACTTTGACAGTTAGCATCTTAAAAGGGGAAAAAAAATCTTCCTATCTGTCTTTTTTTGGCTACAAAATTAACAAAATATACAATGATATATCGTAAGCTAACCAATAAATGAAATAAAACCTGCAATAGAATAGCATTGCAGGATTTTTTTTTTTTTTCAGGATGTGCCTCTTTCCAAATTATGCCCTAAGTAACTGTCCCACCTTTTTTTGGCCAGATCAGTAATTGTTCCACCTTAACTTAAAGATCTATCTTTCCACATCTCTACAACAATACGTATTAGTACAAAAGAGCTTTTCTAAGATTGCATTTAAGAATGGTTAAGAAAGGAATAATCTTTAAAAATGTGACCGATGGTAATTTTATAAATAAAATGTTAAGTTGTTAACTTAAGACGAGGATTGCTGTAATAACTGTGCTTATGTGTGTTTTCAAGGACAGTTAGATTTATAACCGTCCTCTTAAGTTTAAATAAAAAAAATTAATTTCAAGGACTATTGCATGTAAGCCTGTTTTGGAAAGTGTGTGTTTAAAAAAAATTGAAAATTGAAAATGTTAACACTTTAAACCCTTCGACTGCTCTGTCCTCCTCCTAGCAATGTTTTAAAAACTAGACTGGACATTGAACCGAAAATGTCATTGGGTCACAGTTTTTATAGTTCAACCAGTTAGATCGGTGTTCAAACCAGTGACATAATAATTAAATAAAAATAATATTATATATAATAATATATAAAAGAAAAGAAAATAGCAAATTGTTAAAAAAATAAACTTAAGTAGTTAAAGTTCATAATAAATTAAGAAACTCACACAATAATAATATATATTAAATCATTGAATATAATATTAACATATTTCAATATGATAACATCATATGGCCATAACATTATAAAATGACTATACTCCTTCCATTCCCAATTATAAGAAACAAAAAACTACTTTATCAATATGAAAGAAAAAACAATTTTGGTAATTAAACTCATTAATTATACTATAGATTTTTTTTTTCCAAAATTGCCTATATTAAAAGTTTAGAGTTAGACTAATTAATTGTTTGTAATTGTTAACATAACCTTAATTATTCAAGAGTATAAAAGGAAAATGATATTAATTACTTTACAAATTTTACCCATATCTCTTATGTTTTGAGACTAATAAGGAGTCACAAAATTCTCTTATAATTGGGGACAGAGAGAGTATAATACAATGAAAATTTTTATTTTTATAATTAATAATTTTAAAATAGAAAGGGAAATATTGTTTTTACTCTTTGATCATTTTTATAATTAATAATTTTGACAAAAAAATTAAATTTATGTTAAATTTTACACAATTTAGAAAACCGGAAAATTGTCCGGTTTTCTGAAAACCACTCCGATTCTTGAGTCAATTCTAGTTCCCAACTCTATGCCGATGCCTGGCTCAAAAGCCTATTCAAAGCGATCCAATCCGGTTCAACCCCTAAAACGGTTTAAAACTGAAAATCAAGTCATTCTTATCTCCAGGTGACGGACGGTCGGTCCAACCATCCGGTCTACTTTGATTCTCAAAACATTGCCTCCTAGCTGTTTCACTAGCCTCCTCCTAGCCATTTCCCTCCTCATCATTCACTACTCCCTCATCACCATTTGCTGCTCCCTCCTTATCGTTGGTTCATCCCCGAGTCACCTCAGTTCATCAAATCTACACTAGCATCAACATTCTCAGATGTTGCTCCCTCGTGGTCGTGGCTCCCTTCTCGCCCCATTTTCATTAGAGCTATCTATCATATGGCTGCCTCTGCTCCCATTTTGGTTTCAAGTGATGGACCTCTTTGTTTCCATTTCCAATCCTCTTGCTTTACCCTTACCCTCCAATTCCTATATTGAGCTTCATGGAGCTACATTGACGACATCAAGGGTATTTCTATTGTATTGTATGATTTATCTTCTAGGTACCCATTTTGTTCTAGTTTTGTGAATAAGCTAATTTTTTTAATGTCTAGAGTTGTTGTTCTTGACTAATCCACTAGTTATTTGGTAGCAATGAATTGCCATTGCTCAAGTTTCAATTCATTGCCTATACTCCATTTCATTTCAATAATATTATCTTAAAGCGTGTGTGGATTAGTTTTCCAATAATTGACTATGAAGGTAAGTGATTTTTCATAATTAATTATAAGAATAAATAATTATATCAAAAGTAATTTATATTTGAATGTTTTTAGTTGAGAAGTGATTTTGGAAAAATAAATGTATTTAAATTTTAGGGATTTAAGTGATTATTGGGTGGATAATGTAAAATTAATATATTGATGAGTGCTTTTATGTAATATTACATCATTCAGTCTGGAGTCTTCATCATGTTTTCTTTGAAGGAACAGTTGTATTATGAAGTTATCTATTTAATATAGGACTATATTTGTTCAATTTGATAGTGAGCTCTGGGCAAGAGCAACACTCTCTAACCTAAGTTGGTGATGAGGGCTTTTATTTCTATAGCTTTGGGTCACCAAACCTACTAGATGGAGTGTAGGATGGATGTGGATGTTGGGCCGTTGGCGCAACAGCAGGAAGAAGGAAAGAAAGGGCCCGACAGTAATTGTTGACTTACAAAGAAGGAAGAGTCAAGGATGAAAATACTAGGGATTGGTGGGGTTGGGGTTGGGGCCCATACACCCTTATTTTGCTCCTCCGATTCTTAATATAAATCACTTTCAACTATCTTACCGGAATCAAGAAAAATTTGTTACATAATTAAAATTATCTTAAAAATAATGTAATTTACATCTTTACCTCCAATAAATACCATAAATTTAAACAATTCACTTTATTTCTCATAATTAAATAAGGACATTTTTAAATAAAGTAATTAATACTTCAAAAATCTATAGAAGGTAACTTATATGTAGAACCATTAAAATCTTCTAGCACGTGATTAACAAAAAGGACCGGAGAGAGTAATTTTCTTTCTGGTTTTTAAGGACGGATATTTTTGTAAACTGTCTTTGAAATTTCACAAAGTTATACTTTTCACTTTTGTCACTTCAATTATTGTGCAAGAATCATCTTTAAAAGTTATTTTTAACCGTCCTTATTGCCTTCTGCGTAGTAGTGATCAATACCACACCATATATAAAGTCTTAAAGCAACATGTAATAAAATATAAATAAACTACAAATGTGTGGCTTAGGAAGTAATTGAAAACAAAGGCTCTTATTTTAAAAAACTTTTGAGAATAAGATAATATTGTCCTTAAAGTTTTTATACAAATCTATGTACTATTAATCATTGACATCAAAAAATTTTGCCCAACCTAGCTCTCAAGATATAATGGCTAATCTATGAATTCTCATAAGAGTTAATATTTGAACTCTCACGAAAGTAAACTTTCATAAAATTAATTGGCAAACAACTCAGATAAAAAATACCGCTCACTTGACTATAATGTCTATAAACAAAGACTCAATCAAGTCCCACATATATAAACTTGAAAATAAGCGAAAATAGACTCGGCTATTTAACCTTTATTTCACCTCAAACTACTAGCTCTTTCCACACCTATGCAAAATTGCCAATACAATACACCAAAGCAAATAACACAAATAAAAAATTTATTAATTTAATGACAAAAATAAATAAATAAGGGTTAAAGTACGAAACTAGCTCCAAAGTATTCTTTAAATTGCTACTGATATCCTAAATTTTTTTTGACACAATGTTACCCTCCATATTTCAAAATCATAGCAATTTTAACCTACCCCATTAACCTTTAAATTTGTCAATTGTACCAAAACCATCCTATATAGCAGTCTATGTGGCATCATAGTTAGAAAAAATTGTTAAAAAGGTCACAAAAATGCAAAAAAAGAAAAAGAAAAAGTGGTCTAAATGACAGAATTTGGCAAAATACATTGGTTTTAATACCCAAGGAGTATTAATTTTTAATCAGAGACCCTAAAAACTATTATTCTGCGTGGTATGCAAGTAGAAACATAATACATCAAATTAAAATACACCAACTCAACTTAATTAATTTCAACCGTGGTTCAAAATTCGGAACATTAATTAAAAATCTCAAAACCTATTAAAATCAACTAATGGTATTAATTTAAAAAAAAAAGTTGTCTAAATAAAGAAATTTGGCTAAAATACACTGGTTTTAATACCCAAATGGTATTAATTTTTAATTAGACACCCCAAAAACTATTAAAAATTATTTCATAAAAATCATACGTGGTAGACCATAAATAAAGTTCACTTGAATGTCATGAAGACTGTAAAATGAAGAGCATAATATCACTACGCCAAAAATGGCTTTCCTTGGCATATAAACATTGGCAATTATACAAGTAAATGCTAAATAAAGTGCGGCAAAGATGCAGCCAAGGTTTCCTTTGCAGTTATTACAATAAATACGAAAGAAAGTTGGAATTTTCTTTTACGGTTATTTAAATAATTGCAAAGAAAAGTTAGTCCAGTTATCCAAAAAAAATCAAACTTTCCTTTGTGGTTCTTTAAAGTCAATCCAATTAAAAAAAACAAACTTTCCTTTGTGGTTTTTAAATAACCGCATAGGAAAGTTTACTTTAGTTTGCTGTTATTTAAAGAATCGTAAAGAAAACTTTGATATTTTATTTTATGAGAAACACATCGCACAAAACACCATTTCTAGCTGCTAATAAAAAGAAAATCAGTAGACATTATTACTCTTGTATCATTTCCTTACTTCTCTATTTCTTTCATTCTCATATCTTTTTTCTCCCATCTCTCGTCATTATCCCCGATGTCTCTTATCTCTTCCTCCTCTCATCTCAGGCATGGGACTCGGAACAATAATGATGGTCTCCTCCTCCAATGATGACTACAGTGTCCTTCTCCATCCATAATGAGTTCTGAGTCCAAATTTGTTCATCATCACTGTTCCCTACACAACTTGAAGCTTCATGTCGAGGCCAAATTTGTTAAGCCACCATGAGTTATCAAATCTAGGACACTGTCAATTGAAGCTCCCTATCTACACCACCATCAAGCCAAGACCTAGATGTTCAATTTTGTTGAATTTGCGTTTGTACTTCTCTATTTGAATTTTTAACTATGTTAATATTGGAGATTTCATTTCATTTTGCAAATTTATGGCTTTATTCACTATAGATCTGAATTGGTTTTGTATGATGCTTTTCTAGGTTACTTGCTCTCATTTCAAATATTAGTGTGATGGGGGAGGTGTGGATCGAACAGATATAAACCCATCATCTTCATTGTTTTTTCTTTTTTCTTTTTAAAAGGTATGACTTTCCTTTGCGGTTGAGGTTATCAATAGCAAAAGAAATTTCCTCGGCACTCAAATCCTTTGTGGTTCGAAACCACAAAGAAACATCAAATATAACCACCAAGCTATTTTTAGTGTAGTATATTGTTTAAACATTAAATATAAAATAAAAGAATGAGGAATTCATAAATTGCTTATCAACTAAGAGTCCATCATAAAGATACTACTTGTATGCTCTAAAATTATAAATAACAGATAAATGGAAATAGATAAAAAAGGAAGATGTGTCCCAATAAAAAAAATTAGTTGGACATAATATACTAAAAGTGTAGGAAGCCTATCTATCCCATCAAAACTATGGCATTATCTTAGGAAAAATAGTTAAAAAAATGTTCCATGCTTGAAAAGAAACCTCTAGGGTAGGGCTATTCATGGGTAGGGTCAGGACTAGACTAATCACTATCCGATGTCCTACCCGAAAAGAGGATTGGGATAAGAATTTTAGTTCCTATCACAACTCAACCTGAGCAAAGCCGGTGCCCGATACGGGGTAGAACAAGATCGAGCCTGATGTGCCCAAGCTAAATGAAATTGGGGTAAAAAGGTTGCCAACATTATCAAATTAGATTAGAGATGTAGAGGTGAAAATACAATGATCAATGTTGAAGATAGGGTCATGCAAAAGAAAACATAATATAATAGCAAGCCAACAAGAATCCTATTTTAAAGAGAATAAGATGAAATAGCATACCAACAAATTAATTTATCTCCCAAATCTCTCAGCCTCTTTCGTGTCCCTACCCTAATCTCTTAAATATCTCAATCTCTCTCATGGATGACGACGAAGAGGAATGAAGGAGTGAGGCCAACGATGGATGACGGTGAGTTTGGAGGATTAGTGGGTGCCATCAATGGACGAAACCAATGGATGACAATGGCCAAACCTTCTCTCTCATCTAGATCTAGAGGTTTCCGAAGCAGAACAATGGTGGATGGAGGGAGGACTCTTAACTTTGAAACTCTTGAGCTGCTTGTGGACGTCATAGGAATGCACTCGATCTCACAAACTCTAGAATTTGGATGAATTTCACGCCTTCACAAACACACACAAGCTATGGTGGAAAAAGCAAGGCAAGGATGATGGTGGGGGATGTGTCGACAGTGACCTTGGCCAACAAAGGAGAGCAACAATGGAGGAGAGGATGAGAGGAGGCAGTGATGATGAGGGGTTTAGGTATTGATGTCGAGAGAGAATGAGAGTGAGAAACAGAGTTCCACCATTTCATTTAACTAATAAGCAATTAAATAAAAAATATTGATATATATACGGGCTAGGACAAGATGGGTTGATGTCATGTCTATAGCCCATCCTAGCCCGAATATTCCTTAGGCTAGTTTTTCTTTCTATTTTGTTCTCTTCTTTTCTGGCCTAGCTCGTCCTGGCCCAGCCCAAATGCCTTGAGCAGGATTAGACAAAATGGGTTGCAGGCTAGTTAAACAACCCTATTATAAGGAATTAATCAAACTCAACAAGATGAAATATTTAAAAATCAAAATTTAAATAACAGAGAAGACTTACAGTTTAGTAAGATTAACGAAAAAACATGTTACATGAACACATTTGATGTTGTCGCAAATCCACATAGCAATAACCATCTCACACCCACTATATCAAAAATGAAAAAGAAAAAAAAAAGAAGCAATACAAGAAATAACCTCCATAAGAAATTAAGAATCACTACACCAAATTTAGATTTTATTGGCGCTCAATAGGTGGCGTTTATTATTAAAAACGCCAATAAAAATCTGGCATAGAAGATTAGTTAGCGTTTTTTTAAACAAACGCTAACTAAAGTCTATAACTTAATTGGCATTTGTTACTAAAACGCTAATAAAATATTAAAGTTGACATTTATTTTAACAAACGCTAACTAAAGTTTAGACTTTAGATGGCGTTTATGAAAAAATGCCAACTAATATTTCACCTTAATTGGTGTTTGTTAATAAAACACTAATAAAATATTAAAGTTAGCGTTTATTTTAACAAACGCTAACTAAAGTTTAGGCTTTAGGTGGCATTTATGGATAGCAATGTCTAGACTTTAGACGTCATTTGTTAGAAAAACGCTATCTAAAATTTTGAGATTTTTATTTTAAAAATCAAAGAAGACACGGATTGATGTTTGTACCGTTGATTAGAAAAAGATAAACGGATGTGATCATTATTCTTCCTTTCCATTTTCCTTACTTTTTTCTCTCTCTCCTCTTCATTCTTCGAACGCGTCCCTATCGACTCCGTCTTTCTCTTCTCTTCTCACAATAGCATTGATCTCCTCCTCTTTGGGTCGTTTAACTCCTCCTCACCTTCGATTTCACCGATATCGATCTCCTCCTCACTGGGTCATTCGGTTGTTCCTTTCCTCCAGCTCTATTTCGCCAGCATAAGTCTCCTCCTCCCCTTCCGCCATTGGGTCATTCGTCTCCATTTTCTCCGATCTCCTTGTCACTTCTTCCTTGTTCAGGTTTGCTTCTTCTTGGTTCATATATATTTCGATAGCCTTCACACTCTTGCTTCTTCTTTGAATTATTGTTTCAACTATTGTATATTTTCCATAGTTTTAACTATTGTTGCTATCGTGGCCGCCAAACCGTGCCCATTTTTTCTTTCCTTGTTTAGCTTCCATTTTAGTTGCAATTTTCTTACAATAAGTTTTCTTCTCCTTTCTCTTTCATAGTGTATTTAGATCTTTCTTCGTTGCATTTGATCAGTCCCTTGTGATCCGGTTATTGTAGTTCCACTTCATCATTTTTGGGATTATCGCTTTTTCTAGGTTCTCGAATGGGAAGTAAGGGTTTGGTGATTTGGATTTTGTATTTGAGAGGAGGCTTTTCGGTGCACCTATTGGCTTATTTATCTGATGGTTTTATTCTTAATTGTCACAATGTTGCCTGATCAAAGAAGAAAGGTAAAGTTACTCATCTAATGAACAAGCTTATTTATATATAGGTGTGTGTGTGTGTATAATTTAATTTTAATAGATTATTGATTAATGATCCTACGGAAAAATTGGATGTTCGTGATGGATATATGGAAGAATGATTGATGTTTGATTTATAATTTCTGAATTTTCATGGAATAGATAAAATTTTTACTAGCTTGGTTAAGATTTTAGCTATACCAAAATGTATATTTTCTTGTGTTTCTATGGATATATATCACATATCCTGATCTCTCCCTTAGTCATAGTATTAACTTAGATTCGGTAAATCCTTTTAATGGGACTAAACTTAATTACCTGCAAGAAGTTTATGTACTTTTCTATATATCTCTATGTGGTACAGATATTGCTCTAGCAGAAGTGGAGAAAGAGAAAAGGATGTCCCATATCAAGGCATGGGAAGACAATGAGAAGTCCAAAGTAGAGAACAAGTAATTAGACTTTTTATTTCTTCACTTCTCTTATGTTTTGTCTGATATATGTATATATATGAGCCTATTTTCTTATAAATATTTGATGTGAAGGCCACAATAGATTAATGCTAATAATTATTTGGCTACTGTCTTAGAAAGACTCAAACTTGATTCTTCAAATGCCAAATATGGAAGTCCCTGCAAAGAAAAACATGACAGAAATGGTCTTCATGCAGATTTCTTCACATGTTTTTTGAAAGTTTTGCTTTATTTTTATGACAGTCTTCTATCTTCATAACTGAGGCAAGAAAAAAAAATTCTAATATGTTAACATAGCCCAAAAGAAGCTCTCTGCTATTGTTGCATGGGAAAATAGCAAGAAAGCAACCATTGAAGCTTAGCTGAAGAAAATTGAGGTAATACTTACCCTGTTGCTCATTGATTTATTATTATTATTATTATTCTTTTAGATTTTTCACTTCAAAGCATATACTTTTGAATTGAACTGATCCTTGATATGATCAGTCACAGAAGTTTAAGCTTTTGAGTTTGGATATATGAACAACTGCATTGGACAGGGGATAATCAGGATTGAATTGACATATGAACAACTGATGGAGCATCTAATTCACATCTGCAATAGTATCTTTTCTTCCACAATAGTTACATATATATATATATTACTTCCCTTATAGGGCACCAACTTTAATAAAGTCAAATCATTTTGAAATTAAAGACAGAGAAAAAATTTTTAATGTTCATGGCCCACCCACTGATCGTAAATATGCTGGTAACTGTTAGAATTATTCAGGGCATAGCTTAAGCTTAAGGCATGTCCATGATGTTATTGCAAATTGACTCATCCCAAGCACATTCTCTTGAAACAGCGAAAATATTGCTAATTGTAACAAGACAGCATTTATTGCTCTATACACTTCTGATATGCAATACAGCTATAATGAAAGTATTAACTAGTACTACTACATATTGACTTAAATCCATGACTAGCTTGAGTCCTGAATGAAAGCTAATTTTATTTATTTTATTTTTTTTCATTTTCTCAAGCTCTTCTAATTTTTCTGGATAGTCTAGTGACAGCTTGGGGTGCCATTCTTATATGGGAATATTGCACCAGAGGGTCTATTGCTAAAATTACTGGAAAAGATACTTCACGTGCAATTTTTATCACTAAAATTACTGTGTTCAGTTTGGAGCTAATAAGGGAAAAATTAAGATGCCTGCAAAGAGAGAAGTTACGAATATAGATAAACTAAGTGTGGGTATCTGCACAACTAAAATGATTTTTTTAGTTTGTAAGTAGGAGCTTTTTTGTTAGGAATTGATGTTGATATGTTAGAAATTGAATTGTAACTTTTTTTTAATTGAATTGTAATTAAATTACTAGGATGTATAATTTTTAATGTAATATATTTGTTTTTGTTAATGAATTTAATAGAATTATATATATAATTATTATTTTTTTTTAAATATTGGCTTTGTGCAAGAAACACTTTAAATCATTATTTTTTTAAATATTGCCAACAAAAGCTTTTTTAAAAAAAAAAAAAAGAGAAAAGTTGGCATTTATGTTAGAAACACCAACTAAAAGGTGAGTTTTAGTTAGCGTTTGTTTCATAAACGCCAATTAAAGTGAACATAAATGCCAACTAGAAGGTGAGTTTTAGTTAGTGTTTGTTTCATAAACGCCAATTAAAGTGTCATTTTAGTTGACGTTTCTAGAACAAACGCCAACTAAAGTGAAGTTTAGTTGGCATTTCTAAAACGCCAATTAAAGTCTCCCCCTTTTTATCAGTGTTCGAATAGTTGACATTTCATAAACGCCAATAAAAGTAAAAAATAAATGACAACTATTTTATTTTTCTGTATAATGAATGTGAAAGATTGTGACCAAAAAAAAAGTGAGAAACCGTCTGGGATTTGTTCAGGATAACCGAATTGCAAAGAAACTACCATAAGATGTCTCGTAAAAAAAAATACTTCTGATTTGGATTTTGTTAAAAATATTGACACATAAATTTTTATATTTTAAATATTGATTATTGGATATACTTTATTTTTATAATGAGTCATAACTTCTTTTTTGGTTGTTAGATTAAATTGAAAATAATAATAAAATACTTTTATTTAAATTTTGTTTTCAAAAATATTTATTTTCAATAAAAAAGATATATATTTCAATAAAATAAATTGTTAGTTAAAATATAAAAATTATATGTAAATTTAATTAATCTATAGTTTCTAATTAAAGTAATTTACGTGGTTAATTAATGGTTGCAGCACAAGACATTAGAGAAGAATTATGTTGGAAGTATATCAGCAATGGTGGGACCACATAAATGCAGAATGCTTGTGTTGACTCCTATTGCTTGATCTCAATTTATGCTTTTGCTTTCTTTATTCAGGAGGCCTTGAGTGTTTAATTAGAAGTTCTGTTGATTTTTTTATTTCTTTTTTTAGAAATTATCATGTTAATTAGTATTTGTGGAAAAAAAATCATATTAATTAGTATAGACTATAGAGGTTAGCTCAAGGAGCCAATTGAGTTTTTGAGGAGTCATGTTAGGCTTATCCCAAATTTTGTGAACTTTGAGAACACATTGTTCTTGGCATTTAAACATATTTGTTGATTTAATTTAGTCTTTTACCTTCAATCCTTTTTCACTTGAAACTATCTAAAATCATATGGAAAATTCCCATTTATTTTACATTTTTATTTTGAATAGTTAATATATAAAATTACAAATACATATATTTTTGGTTGAGAACTAGAAGTTTCTTCAGCTGGTAGCAAGGCCAAAATTATTTATTCATAACAAGCGTATGCACATGCTATTATTAGTATGATTTATTCATTAAACTTGAGGAATCACAATTAAAAATCCGTAAAAGGAATTAATTATAAAAAAAGACTTCAAACTAATAAAAAGAGGTAAGACTTGGAAGGTGGAATAGTAGCATTGGAAAAGTAAGTAGTAATATATTCTATTTTATAATACATTTTTTATTTTGGTTCCACAATGTGATCCTCTTAAAGTTTCTCTAATATACAGCAGAATGCACGAAATAATGACATAGCACTGCACAAACTAGATGCAGTGCTGTCCCTAATTAATCAACTATATAATCAGTCTGGTAAATAAATAATCTTTTTATTTTTTGGAAAAAATAATTTTTTTATATGAAAAGAAAAATTTTTAAAAGGATAAAAATAGGAAAAATAAGAATAGCATGTAAAAAAAATTATTTTAGCTCAAAAGTCGGATGTTACGTGAAGGCCCATGAAGCGTTTTGTATTGGGCATTAAGTTTGGTCTACAAATCGGCCCACATTATGACATCTCGAACTATAAACAACTTGGTTATAGAAACACAAACACAGTTCGTCAAAAAAAAAAACTCAAATGCAATGTCGAGGAGCACAAAAACTCGAAAGCTGAAGTCATTTACTGAGGACCCATGAATAGCTTTTAAGATAAACTCTCTTAAAATTTGGGATTAAAGTAAATTATATGGAAAATTTAGAGTTGACAGATAAAAACACATCACAATATTCTGAAAGTAGAGTTGAACTACAAGAGATACTCCAAAGGATAAAATTGATTTAAAAAGCAAAATGAAGTTAATCAAAATTTCCTATCTACAAAATAAATATAATTAATAATCCGAAATGAATAATCTATAAGTACCTTTTAAATTGTGAAGCTTTTCTAATTCTGATAAGTCCTTAAAATCTAATTTATTTAAAACTTTGTTTATATAAAAAAGGCTCATATTCCTTCAAGGTTCCTTCTTAAATTATAAAATTGCCTTTAAGTTTTTCAACCATCAAGCCCCTCAAGCTATAACATTAATTCTATTTTTATCATTTTAGTTATTGGGTCTCTCGTAGATAAATTAAAGCCTAAAAATATAATTATGCATTAACTTCGGTTGTAGGGGAATTATTGTGTATCCGCCGATGCTTTGAGCCAATGTATAGGGGCACCCCTCACATATTTTCATCAGAGGTTTTCTTTCGTTGTTATTATTATTATTATTTTGGCCCAAGAAGAGCTTTTCTTTATAATAGGATAACATATGATCTATTTTCTCTTAATCAATTCACATGGTGTCAACCATTGAGCTATTTAACTTTAGCTTTAACTTGTAATGACCAAGAAACTACCGGTTTTGCTTTTTGGGTTAGGAATGCCCGACTTCTAAATTTATCTGGTAAACTACTAGGGGCTCATGTAACCCATACCGGATTAATTGTATTATAGGGGCGGAGCAATAATCTTATTTGAAGTGACTCATTTCATACTAGAGAAATCCATGAACAAGACTTAATTTAACTTCCTCATCTAAATTTTAGCCCTCTCGTGCAACCATTCTGTGGTGGTCTTTTTCTTCCTCTTCTTCTTTTTCTATTTTTTTTTCTAAATTAAAGCTTATTGGTAAAAATAATATATTTCGTAGAATTATGCAAATATGTATTTGTGCAATTAAAAACTTTTTCTGAAGACAAAGTAATACAGAATAAAAATTGGATTTCTTTAGTCACACAATATATTATACAGTACCAGAGAAAAAAGATATCATGAGGATAAAAACTGTATAAATGCTTATTGCGTGACTCTATGGGACATATTTTTAATAAGGAAGCTTCTTCGACTTAAAAAAAAAAGCCACCGTAGCAGCAGGAGACATCTTTCTCCCAAGCTAGTGGTGCAAACATATCCATCACTTGAATTAACGACGCCGTATTCGTGACAGAATGTGCTAAAAAATAGTGGTTATCCAATTTTGTGCCCTTTTCACCTCTTTAATAGCTCTTTTTACCAATATTGGTTGGGTGACGGTTTTCTGCTTTCTGAATTGGACTCAAATACTTCATTGAATTTTTTAAAGGAAAAGGCAAGTTGGGCCTGGCCCAGAAAAGGAAAGTTGGGCCACTTATTGGGCATTGACCTCAAATTAGAAGATCCCAAATTTAATGCTTCGGATGAATAGAACTCCTTCGTAATGTCTTGGTTATGAAATTTTTATATCACCTTAAATATGTGACACATTCATGTACTTATAATCAAGTATAGAGATTTGGAATGTTGTGCAGGAAGCTAACTCTAAGGTTCAAGATACATCACAAATCTCTGAGCTCACTAATTATTAAAATTTTGAAATATTAAGTATGAGTTTTTTAATATTATTAAAGAAATAAGTATATTGAGTCTGGATTTTGGTGATAATATTTATCATTATTTATTTAAGATAACAAGTTTAGTTTTTCGCAATAGTTTGTCCAAAAATGTCATAAGGAAAAGACTTTTTTCCCCCTAAAAGGGCTAAAATCTCACTTACATATATATATACACACACAGTTGCTTATAAATAACAAATGTACCGTTTGACACTATTGCTTTATTTGGTAAACTTTTACAGTCCCAATTTTTCTGTATGATCTTGGTTTTTAATTTTTAACAACTATTTTAATGAAGAAATTATGTTTAAAAATATAATATTGATTTATTTCATTGAAAATATGAATTTAATTTATTCCAAAGTTTGAGTTTAATTATAGTTTGATTTATTTGTAGTAGTCTAACGTGCCATACCTTTCAAAAGTCTCTTACTAGCCCAGTTAGGATCTAGTCTCAACCACTCACCATTACTCATGCTTGCTCAATTAGGCATCACTCCAAGAGCCACTTTCCATTACTTTGTCTTAGCGATTCATCTGATAGAGGATTTCATCTTTTCACTCAATTGGGCTTCTCCCCAAGAGCTGCCTCCCATCTGCCTTTCCTCGACTACTTTTATCATATGGAAGATTTCATCTCTTTACTCAATTGGGCTTCTTTTTAAGAGTTACCTCCCTTTTTCATCACCTTGGCAACTAATAGAAAATTTCATTCATTGTGAGATCTTTTGGCCAAGAACTTTCTTTTAGCTAGATTTCAAACTAAGTTCAGCAATCCACTATCTCAAGGTTTCATAGTTCTCTAAGTGCTTGCCACTATTTTCACATTAAGCTAATACTTTACATCCTCTTTCAAGCATTTCTCAGCTTGAGCTGTCCAAAATAACATTTAACTTAATTTCAACACATGGAACATCTTCAAGGGGTAGGTAATATCATCATCTTGTTCTTACAATGTGGAAGGAGATTATCTATAAAAACCTAATTGATGCCAATGCTCACATTACTACTAGGAAAAGGCAAACAACTTTTTTTTTGTTTTGCTACAGTGCTTATTTAGACAAACAATAGAAATTATAGCCTTGTTTCTGATCAAGACATACTCATATAATTTATATAATAGTAACTTCCAGACCCAACTTCTTAGCATAACTACAGGATTCAGCTTGCACATAAATCATACCTTTATTAAGGTCAAGTGACTTACAAACCTCATGCTGAGATTAGCAGGTCCGATTTTTAATACCTTGCTTAAAACACACATGTCTATGCATAATTGTGGGATGCCATAATCTTTATTATTAAATTTAGTTTTTATTCTAAATTAAATGTTAATTTATGTGTATGAATAAATATTTTTTATTTACATTATTTAAAATATATCAATTTATTCATAACTAGTCTAATCTCGATTTGACCGTTGAACCTTGAACTGTTATCTCATCTGATTCAATGGCCGGTTCGATTTTTAATACCTTGCTTTTTCCCCCCTAAAAGGGCTAAAATCTAACTTACACACACACACATTGTTCATTTACTTAGATATGTCAAGTTTGTAACTTGATCACCTCAGTTGATTAGATATAACAAATGTACCGTTTGACACTATTGCTTTATTTGGTAAAACTTTTACAGTCCCAATTTTTCTGGATGATCTTGGTTTTTAATTTTTAACGACTATTTTAATGAAGAAATTATGTTTAAAAATATAATATTGATTTATTTCATTGAAAATATGAATTTAATTTATTCCAAAGTTTGAATTGTGACTATTTTATATCAGTTAAGTATATATGTCATAAATGGTCACATATGTGTAATTATTGCCAAAATTCGCATCAATAATTTGTTTATAATAATTTAGTGAGTGATTCATATTTTAGGGAAGAAATTTATCTCAAATCAGGATTGGGATCCATTAAAATGTTTTTCTTGTGTGTGACAAAACAGCCAAGAATTAAAAAATACATGATCTCTTCAATTGTAATTAAATTAATCTTAGAGGTAGGTGTGGTTTTTGGAACCATAGGAACCAACGGGCGAAACCAAATATATCACAATAGGCTTGTTAAGTAACCTACTCATAAGCTTCTTTATTTAAATTTTTCACAAGAATTTATCTCTACAGGCAGTTTTGTGCTAACAAATTTCATATGATTTTTGTAACTTTTCAAGTTTTTTTAAGTTGCAAAATCAATCATCAAAGTTTCATAATTGAGTAATTTTAACATTTCACCATCAATAGATAATATGACTAATTCATTTAATATTTATCTTGTAACATAGATGATCTCAAATAATATTTAAATAACATTAATTTTGAAAAGCTTTTTTCACAGTAGCAATACTATAGGCACTGTCAATTATACTCTATAAGTAATGCATGTATTTAAAAAAAAAATCTATCTTTTGATATAATTTAATATTTCAATAATTAGAACATTAATGTTTTTTTTTATTGGTGGGAGAACATTAATTTCTTTTTATACAGGCTAACATGACCCCGACTACACAGGCCCGCCTCTCTCAAAAGTACTTGTGCCTGGTAGTCTAACGTGCTATACCTACAGGAGGATGAGAAGTACCCATATATATGCTAGATATTATAGTCTCCAGAGAACATAGTCGCTTGGCTTAGCATTGCATCCTCATATAAAATTACGGTACTTATTTTAGAACATCTGAGAATAGCTGAAAGATACATGAATGTATGGCTAAAATTTTATACATTCTTTATTTTGACAATCAACAAATAAGAAAAATAAAAAAACAGAAATATATAATTATTCTTCATTGTACTCATAACAACACAATTCAGTTAAAGTATGCGGATGAGAGTGGCTGAATTATACATATGTCGCTAAAAATACATTCTTTATTTTGACAATCATCACATAAGACAAAAAAAAAAAAGAGAAACAGAGAGACAGAGACACACGCAATTCTTCATTGTTCTCATAAAACCACAATTCAGTCAATATACGCGGATGATAGAAGTAGAGCCTTGGTGGGTGGCATCCGTTCTTCCTTCAGCTATCTTTGCAAGGAAAAGAAAGGGATAATAGGAAATATCTCGAAAGAATGGTAAGGTTGTCGTTGGTAGCAAAAGGAGAAGTATAACAACACAACCATGAGGATTAAAACAACACTCATCACCAGAAAGGTAGTGGCCAACCACCTAAGTTTGCTCACTACAAGGTACATACCTGCCAAAAATGCTAGAGACAATGCTGTCAAGGAGAGACCCAAAAGGGGCATTGCACATTCAAGAGCAAAAAGTGCTAAACGGAGATCTCCCAGTCGAGCCCACATGAGAATGATGGTGGAACTAACAGCTCCAAATACAGAAATTGTGATGGCGAGAATGAACAAATGGAACATGTGATGATTCAGCATGACAGCTATGCCTTGATCTACGTCGCCCGGCACGGTAAACCCAGCAGCGAATGATGTTGTTATTATAAGGGTTGAAACCACTATCAAAGTGTCAATTCTATCTTTATATTGTTCAGTGTTGGGCTTTCCACTTTGTTCACTATCACTTTGCTCACTATCATTTGATCGGAGCCTCACAGAGCTTCGAGGTGTACCAGCTGATTGCAATGCACTCCATGTAAGTCGCTGCAAATAAACACATTGATTTGCGTTACAAACAAAACTTTCATTGAATCTTTAAGAAGAATCATAATTTACACACACAAAAAATTGTAGTTGAAATTGTCAAATTGAGCATAGATTCTTGCCTGTGCAAGGGATGGATTCTGGTCTTGCCCTAGTTCAGCGATGTCTAGGGCTGTTAGGTTGTCATGGTTGAGTAAAGCAAGATGGAGTCTACTGTCCCATGTCAAGCCATGCACAATTTTGGGATGCCAGTGACAGGTGGCCAAATGCAAGGGAGTGTTCCCGTTGTTATCCTTCTGATTTATCAATATCTCAAGCTCAGGATGTTTGAGGATATACCTAACTAATTCAGATTTTCCACTTTGACTTGCAAGACGGAGCAAATTTCGACCATTTTGGTCTAGCATCTCTGTGGGTTCTGGACAGCTTTTTAATAACTCTTGAACTATATTGACATGACCTCCATTACATGCTAAATGAATTGGTAAGAAGCCACGGTTGTCCCTTTCCATCGTGCAGGAAGCACATTTCTCTGTTAAGTAGGAAACTCCTTCAAAGTAACCAATAAGCGCTGCAATATGAAGTGGGGACCTTCCTTCTTCATTCTTTAAGTGTATCCAATTTGGTTTCTTGCTCAGTATAGTGTCCATCATACCTATCATAAACAAGACCATATTAATCATGATAATGCTAATCAAATTAATTAAGAAAATACAATGGCCAAATGAAGATTATATAATATGTCTATGTGTTTGATAATATTGTATTTTTATTTTAAGAGAATGAGAGTTGACTGTAAGCTAGATTTCAATAAGATCGTTAAGAAATTAATTAATGAGTTAATAACAGTTACCTAAATTGCTATTGATGATGGCCGGAACAAAGGGTGATTTTCCTTGAGGCTTCAACTCGCCTTGGATGCAAAAATCCATCAACTGATTAACTGCTTCCTCACAGCTAGCCTCAATGGTCAAGTACAATAATGATTCGCCTTCCACATTAACAGAAAATGGCGATAAATGATGAACAATTCTCTTAATTTCAGCCTCAAACCCTGAACTATCTGTGACGAAAGAATCTTCAAAAGCTTGGAAAATCGTAGCCCCATTATGGCTACTGCTCATAAAGGCCTCGTGAAGGAAGGTGTTTCCTTGTTTTTTTCGAAGCAAAGTCAGTGATACCACGAGCATCTTTTCTAAAAGGGACTGATGATCATGACCATTTGTTTCACGTCTTACAAAATGCCATAAGGTATTCAAGAGCAATTTAATGGTAGAGCCATGCCCTGCTCTTGCAGCAACATGTAGTGCAGTATCATAGTTGTTGTTAATAGCAGTGAAAAGGTGGGGAGCATGTTGGGATTCATTGAACGATATGCAATGTGCAATACGGTATTGCCTAGAGGGGAGTGTTGCTTATAAATGGCATTATCAGATACATTGATATCATCATTTGAACCAGAAATTGTGGGATTCATTGAACGATATGCAGCTCTTAGCGAATTCAAATCCTTGTTGGGCCCATGTTCTTGCTCCCCTAACACGTGCTTCAAGCCTGATCGACGTTCAATCTCCCGTAAGGGATGCTGCTGTTGCATTATAATGTCCCAACCAAGTGGCCTCCCATACCCTTCGATCTACATGTTCCATTGTGGGGGCAACAAAATATTAGTGTTATATGTGTATATAAATATTCAATATTGTTATTTCTTTCTCCACCTAAGAATATTCTCTTCCCTTGTTGATTTTTTAAAATATCTTTAACTTACTTTAATAGACAATTTTCTCATGCATTGATCATAAAAATGTTCTGTAAAATAAAAAAAATATGATAAAATATATTTAAGTGTCTAAACTAAAATTTTTAAAGACATAATTATATTTATTGACAAATAAATATATTTATATTAGGTACAAATTTTTACCCCCTATAACCAATTTTTCACAAGGTTCGTCTTTTCATGTCCCAGCTATAATGCATTACCTCGGGTGCTTCCGCCTTTTTGGGTTCTATCCGCCTTTCATATCTTTTTGGATCTTCAGGGCACGGCTGCATTACAACATTTACTGGAGATGGTTCACTTGGCAATAAGAAGACACACTTCCAGCGCCCTTGAAAAAAATATCACATCTATATGAAGTAAAAGTGCAGATTTATTTTATATAATGATAAAGCACACAACAATGAAGTCTGGCATACCTGGGATTAATAATTCAGATGATTCACTTGGAGATGAGAAGAAGACAAACCATTGAATAAAATCTGGCATGTTTGCTTGAATTAGTTTAAAAATGTCAATCATATATATATATATATAGTAAAGTTATTCATTTAATTTGTGTAACTAGGAGGGTTCCATACATTATTGATAGGGGAGCAAAGAAATGACATACCTGTATCAGTTTCATTTCCGCTAGTTATATATTCTCTCACCTCGAGCATGGGTCCGGGTTCCGATATAATCCTTTCAATTTCAGGCAGAAGCCAGATTCTTCCATCTTCTCAAACAGTAAAAAGTGATAAATTATAAATCTCATACAATTGTTTACTTGAAATCTTATATTTTTCAAATCTTTTATTTTGATCTTTTTAAATAATTTAACTAATTTTTTGTATAATCATTTTTAGTCATAATACTATTTATATTGATTAAATATAAATAGTATTATGTGTCATCTCGTAAAAGATTATTTAATTATGAAACATTCATAACACTATTTATCTTGGAAAGTTACTAAACCTTCGTAATTAGAAAAACGCATACTCTTTTTATCAAAAAAAAGAAAAACGCATACTCTATGATTTATTTCTTTTGATTAAAATATTCTTAAATTTGTAAATATATATGGTCTAGATGCATTAAAATTTAATCATTAATTGTTAATGAATAATTATTAAAAAATAAACATATTCACAAAATACTTTTTTGACAGAAATTATGTAAACAATTAAAAGCAACCAGCTAATGTGTGTGTGTAAGAAATGCACGCTAAAATGGGTGATTCATACAAAGCACTTTCAATCACGCTTCTGTTATGCTGAATTATTAAATTTTTATATAAATGTTGAATTATTAATTAAAATGTATCATTAATAATGAAGAAAAGGTACTGTGGGAGAGATTATTAATTATGTTCCTAAGAAAATAGCATTAATAATTAAGAAAATATTCATATATATGTTTTTTATATTGAATTGAAAATTATAATTTCGAAATTCAATAGTGCAAACAATTAATTGTTTTCTTTTCCAGTCAAAAAAATTCATTTTTCTAAAATGACTTCTCATCCTAAGTGATTATTATTTAGGGAGCAGAACCAATGATATTGGGGGAATTTAAGTGATGACAAGTGTCATATTGTGAACAATTATAGTTTTGGGGAAAGAAAAGAACAATTATAGTGGGTATAATTGAAAGAGATTTGGGAGTTACTTGGAAGAAGTAGAGAAGAAAAGTAAAACTTCCTAAGTAGTTTATTAGGTACTGCTTGATTTAAAAGAAAAATATAAAACTTTATGAAAAATTGAGCTTAATTTAGAAAGTTCTATTCTTGAGTAGTTTGTGTGATATTTTGTCGAAAATATTCATGACTATTTGATCTATTTCTTTAATAAAATAGGTTATTAATGTCTTTGATTCTAAAATATAACATATTTATTTTTAAAAAATAATTTGAACTTTTCTAGAATTAAAATATTAAACCAACAGTAAAATATCAACTTTTAAGATGGTATTTTTCAAAGAATATAGCAAATGACCCCTTAGTTTATTTAAAATGATATATGTAGATGTAAATATCTATAAATTTAGAAGGAAATTGAAAGAAACAAAAAAGAAGTTGGGGATTCAAATAAGATGAAGAATTTGGGAGTAAAAGTTGAAATTTTTTTGCTGAAGTTGCCTATATTTATTTCTTTCGAATTCCAAAGATAATATTATCTCTCGTCATTTTATCACCATTGAGAAAAACAGTTGAAATTAGTTTTTTATGAACATAATTAAAATTAGTTAAATGTGATTAATATATTACAAATTCAAAAAAAAAATTTAGAAACACCTATAGTTAATATTTAATAGACTCTTTTTACTTGGAAAACAATCAATGACTTTTTCCTCATAAATGGAGGGTAGAATAAATACACAAGCTAATGTGACAAATCATTCAAGAGAGTAGAAAAATCACCATCAAATTATAATCCCAAAACACAACCATTTGCCTTTTTTTTTTTCGGTTTAATAAGAGGCACCCATTAATTTACCTTCTTTTTTAAATAAGACACACACAGTTGGCTTTTTTTTTTTGGAATAAGACAAGCATTTGTTCCCTTTTTTTATTAATTAAGACACAACCATTTTTTTAATATTTCTTATGGCTTATCCTCATATAGTAGTACTTTTTTAATCAAGCTATCCGAACATCTGCTTTCATGAAAATTATTCTATATATATCGAATTTTTTTTAAATCAAACAGTTCTTTCCAAAAATTTGTACCCGTGCAAAATTTTTTTATTAATATCAATATAATGGATTGGGTAACGTACGGTATAAATTGTCAAAATTGAATGCTGTATAAATGGTAAAAATGTTGGACTGAAATAGCTAATTTTTTTCCAACACTATAAAATTGATATATAACAAAAAGAGATGAAAATTGTTCTAAATACCAATATATTAATAAAATGTTTTTCTTTTTCCATTTGCTTTAGCATATACAGGTTCCAAAATCACTCGCATACTAAATCAAAACCAAACGTCAAATAGCAACCCAATCCTCACCTTCCAATCTGTTGTAGTCTCCTGGGCGAGGATTACAACCGTTGCATCCCTTCTATCTTTTCTTTTCACTCATTCTTTGTTCTTGTTATAATATTGTTTTGTAACACCAAATCCAGTTTTTCCACTATTAATTAACCCAAAATTTCCATGCTTGCTCAACGATTGGCAACTTTTTAAATGATTTGGCAACTTTTGAGTCACTAGATTATTTCCGTGGTAGAGATAAGAGGTAAATGATCCTCATTTTCCCTCCACAAAATGAGATCCATTTTCAAGAAGGTCATTCCTAAATTTTGCAGTGATCTCTCACCAGATTGAGTGAGAGATAACCTAAGACAAGATTTTCAAATAAAACAAAACATTCAGAATCAAAGCAAAAATTTTGAAGCACTTAGTTGCACAGAACGCTTACTGCTGTTTGGCCTCTGCAATTCCATTTGCCGAACGAGTGATGAAGGCTCAAGTTTGCCTTTTGCGTCTGCGTCTGCGTCTGCGTCTCCGTCTCCACACTTCAGAGCAATTTTCTTTTGCCGGTAAGGGTAAGAGTAAAGGAACCAGTATATATATATATATATATATATATTGAGCAAGAAACTTGTACGGAAGAAAGGAGTGTGACCTAGTTTTAGTCAAATTTGAAGGCTACCTCTATTTGCATTTTCTTAGTTACCGTGAATTTTTAATATCTGAAACAAATATTTTTACATTGTTAAGAATTTGACACATTTGTGTCCTCTACTATTTCACCCAAACCATTTTTGTTTTTTATTAATAAGCAACTACAGATACAGTCCAATCGAAATAACTACGGTACAACAATTTTCTACTGTCGGTAAGGGTAAGAGTAAAGGAACCAATACATGTATATATATTGAGAAAGAAACTTTTGTACGGAAGAAACAGGTGAGACATAGTTTTAGTCAAATTTGAAGGCTACCACTATTTGCACTGCCAACATCATATTTTGTCGGGTCATTGAAAAAATTAAACTTTAAAAGATATCCATTCACAGTAACTTTTTTAGATCAGGGAGGTTACTTCTAAAACCATTAGCAGGATGTAAAATTTTAGTTATCGAGGGATTCATCCTTTATCTTTAGCTATATCTGAGGGTAGGTATCTTAGATTTTGAGAATGAGCCAGTCACTAGACACTCATTAGAATTTACTGATTGTCTATGGGTGGTAGATGATCTCCCCATGATAGAGTTGCCATCAACGCAAAACTTGAGCAGTGAGGGGGAGACTCGAACTCGTCACCATGGGGAGTGAGAGCATTTATCTGGATCCCAAGACCACTTATGTCAACCCACGTCAGCCATTCACCGTAATTTTTTAAATTAAGAGTCTTAAGTACTCTAAATTCGTGTCATGTTGAATCTTATTGTGTGATGGGCAAGTGAATTTTTACGTGTTTTTATGGATAAAATACATATTTTAATTTTTACTCATTCCACATGTGAGGACTCCAAAATCTACATTTTTCTTATTCTCACATATAAAACTAGTAAATAGGGACAATTGTGAAGATCATATTTTATTTAAACATTAAAAAAACCTTTAAAATAAAAGAAATTAATAAAATGATAGAAAAAACAAAAACAATAAAAAAAATTCCCTTTTATTCAAGCAAATTAGTAACTATCATTCAAAAATGCAAATCTCATTAAATTAAAAAAATCATGTTTTAAGAGTTAAAATTTCAAATTTTAAATTTAATCGAAAAAAAATAAGAAATCTAAAATTCAAAATCCCTTTGATCTTAAATTTGGTGAATATCCTTTTCTTTTACTAAAAAATAATAATGAAAATATTCAAACAAAATTGGGTCTAGTTTTTTCAACATATTATAATAAAAAAATAAAAAATATATCAAAATATGACATGTCAGATAATATTTACTAAAATATAATATACAAAATTGACTGGTGGCAATACAATTTGACTCCGTACACACAAGTTCACCAAGTAACTATGTGACTTTGGATCTGACAAATTTTCTTTTAATGAAAAGGTAAGTCATATGGGTATTCATGGGACTTACTACACATACAACTTTACTTTTTAGAAATTCGAAAAAAGCAAACCATGCAACCTTACCTTTGTTTTTTTTTTAATAAAACAATTCTTTTTTATTAATTGTTGGAAAGGGAAATGTAAATAGACTATCTGATTCTACTTAAATGACTAATACTTCCTACTATACTCAAATAGACTTTCTACCATATCCAAGTAAACTTCTACCATTTTCAAATATGATTCTTTGTAGAAAATATTTTTTATAGGGATCCAAAATTATCTTTTTTTAATTAAATAATTATTAAGAAGATATAAATTTAATTAAAAGTACAATAAATATTAATTCATAATTAACTATATTTGTATAAATATTATCCTAAATTTTCTCATCCTCAAACTTATATTACATACACATACTTTATTTTTTAAACATTCAAATATCATATTCAAGTTACATGAAGAGGCAAAAAAGTCTTGTATGGTACATTTATTTATATGATTGAAATTAAGAAAAAAAAGAATGAAGAAGTCCAATAATTACCTATTGTACTTATTAAACTTTTTTTTAAAACTAAACTGAAGAAGTTGCATCCCTCCCTATCCAACTTCTTTAGTTATTTTAAAAAAAAAAATTGTTACCTTAATTTTCTTCAAAGTAAATTGAAAAAAAAAACACACACACACTGCGTCCTGCAAAGCTTCAATAGTGTAGGGCGTGATACTATAGGAATTCCTCATTTCATTGCTCTTCTATTTAAAGGATTGTCTTCTTCATTTCTCATTGCTCTTCTTCAGCTTTGCAGCTCTTTATTTCTACCTAGTGCTTCATCCATACTTCCATCTTGATTCAGCAATCTTTATTAACTTCGTGTGTATTCTGGGTTTTATTGCCACATTTTCATTTTACATTAAAACTTTTCATCTCACGTGAGTACTTATTCTCCTATTAATTATTAAGTTTTGTATTAGTAGATTTAACTGAATTATACACCTGAATAATTATATTATTTAATTTGTGCCGCATTATTTTATTTTTCTTCTATGTGAATAGAACCATTTAGTTTCCGCAAGAGGTGAAATATTAATTTTAGTAAGTATATTTATTTATTTATTAATGCAAATTATGGTTTTTTTTCTATTAAGTGTTAATTTTTGTTGTTGACATAGTATACTTTGTTTAATATAATTTAATTAATCGCAATTTCTGGTTTTAAAATTCTTTCTTATCATTTAATTTTTATTTGTAAAGTTAATAATTATATTCAAAATGTGGGAAAAAAAAAAGAAGTGAAGAAGTCGAATGATGAGCCATTTGACTTCTTCACTTTATCAAGGATCAATCTAATCTAATAAAAAATTATTTCTGACTAGATTCTTTATAAATGAAATAAAAAAAATTTAAGACAATTTTGTAGACATAATTAAATTATAAGATGTGGAGGCACTTTTTTTTCGTGTAATTGGATTTTGAGATGAGGGAAAAAATTTATTCTTGTATTAAATTTGACTTTTATACGTGAAATTGAAAATTTTTTAATGCTTGTTGTTTTGGAAAAAAAAATTTGGTATAAAAAAGTGTAGTTTTTTTATTATTACAGTGTGTAATATATATTTCTTGTGTAGTTTAATTTTTCAGTTAATATAGTATTCTTTGTTTATTATAATTTAATTAATCATAATTAAATGTCTTTAAATTTCTTTGATTACTTCTTCAGCTCTAGTTTTTTTTAACTTTAAAATTAAAAAAAAAACTTTTACTTTATGACAAGTGATTCCATAAAAGTGTAGTCACTTAGTATGCCTCTTACGCAGAATCTGGTCTGGAGGTCAGGAATATATTCCTGACAAAATTAGATAGATAAATAAAGCCTCAAAAAAGTTAAAAAAAAATTTTAACATACATCACAACAAAGGCATAATTGAATTTTGAGATTTATTAAAAAAATATTTAATTTTTAATACATGTTTTTTTCCGTATAATTTGGTTTTGAGTACAAGGAAAAAATATTTAATTTTTTTTATTAAATTTGACTTCAGTATGGGAGATTAAAAATTTTTAAATGATTTTTGTTTTAAAAAAAAGTAATTTGGTATAAAAAGTGTATTTGATTTTTTATTTATTACAGTGTGCAATATATATCTTTTTGTGTAATTTAATTTTTTGGTTGATATAGTATCCTTTGTTTATTATCATTTAATTAATAATAATGAAGTGTTTTTTATTTTTTTATTACTTCTTTACTTTAGTTTTTTTTTAAGTTTAAGATTTAAAAAAAACTTTTACTTTATGAGAACTCAGATGGAACATGCCTCCATCTATTTAATCTAGTGAAGAATAGATTCCTCACCAGAATAGATAGATAAGTATGACCCAGAAAAAGGAAAAAAAAAATTTAAAACGCATCATAACAAAGGTATAGTTGAATTTTGAGATTTATAAAAAAAAATTAAATTTTAATACATGTTTTTTTGTGAATAATTGGGTTTTGAGATCATGGCAAAAATATTTAATTTCTGTATTAAATTTGACTTTGGTACGTGAGATTGAAATTTTTTGAACGATTGTTGTTTTGAAAAAAAATTTAATTTGGTATAACAAAGTTTATTTGTTTTTTATTATTGTAGTGTGTAATATATATATTTTTTTGTGTAGTTTAATTTTTTGGCTGATATAGTATTTTTTGTTTATTATAATTTAATTAACCACAATGAAGTATTTTTAAATTTCTTTTATTACTTTTTTAATTTTTGTTTTTTAAAGTTTAGGAATAAAAAAAAACTTTTACTTTGTGAAAAGTGACTCCACAAAAGTGGAGCCACTTCTCAGATGGAGCACGCCTCCATCTATCTAATTTGGTCAATAATATATTCCTAACCAAAATAGATAGATAGATATAGCCTAGGAAAAGGAGAAAAAAATTTAAAACGCATCAAAACAACAAAGGCATATTTGAATTTTGAGATTTATAAAATAATATTTAATTTTTAATACATGTTTTTTTTAGTATAATTGAGTTTTTGGATCACGAAAAAAATATTTAATTTTTGTATTAAACTTGACATTGATATGTGGGAATGAAAATTTTTGATCGATTGTTGTTTTGAAAAAAATTAATCTGGTACAAAAAAGAGTATTTGTTTTTTTATTATTGCAGTGTGTAATATATATTTTTTTGAGTAGATTAATTTTTTGGTTGATATAGTATTTTTATTTATTATAATTTAATTAACCACAATGAAGTATTTTTAAATTTCTTTTATTACTTTTTCAATTTTTGTTTTTTAAAGTTTAGGAATAAAAAAATTTTTACTTTGTGAAAAGTGACTCCACAAAAGTGGAGCTACTTCTCAGATGGAGCATGCCTCCATCTATCTAATCTAGTCGAGAATATATTTTTCACCAGAATAGATAGATAGATATAGCCCAGGAAAAGGGGAAAAAAATTTAAAACGCATCAAAACAATAAAGGCATATTTGAATTTTGAGATTTATAAAAAAAATTAAATTTTAATACATGTTTTTTTTAGTATAATTGGGTTTTCGGATCACGGAAAAATATTTAATTTTTGTATTAAACTTGACATTGATACGTGGGAATGAAAATTTTTGATCGATTGTTGTTTTGAAAAAATTAATTTGGTATAAAAAAGAGTATTTGTTTCTTTATTATTGCAGTGTGTAATATATATTTTTTTGACTAGATTAATTTTTTGGTTGATATAGTATTCTTTGTTTATTATAATTTAATTAACCACAATGAAGTATTTTTACATTTCTTTGATTACTTTTTCAATTTTTGTTTTTTAAAGTTTAGGAATAAAAAAAAAACTTTTACTTTGTGAAAAGTGACTTCTCAGATGGAGCACGCCTCCATCTATCTAATCTGATCGAAAATATATTTCTGACCAGAATAGATAAATAGATATAGCCCAAGAAAAGGGGAAAAAATTTAAAACGCATTAAAACAATAGAGGCATATTTGAATTTTGAGATTTATAAAACAATATTTAATTTTTAATACATGTTTTTTTGCGTATAATTTGGTTTTGAGTTCAAGGAAAAAATATTTGATTTTTGTATTAAACTTGACTTTGCTACGTGAGTTCAAAAAATTTTGAATCATCTTTTGTTTTGAAAAAAAAATTATTTGGTATAAAAAATGTATTTGTTTTTTTATTATTGTAGTGTGTAATATATATTTTTTGTGTAGATTAATTATTTTGTTGATATATTATTCTTTTTTTATTATAATTTAATTAATCGTAATGAAGTATTTTTAATTTTTCTTATTACTTCTCAACTTTATTCTTTTTTTACGTTTAAGATTTAGAAAAAACTTTTACTTTGCGAGAACCCTTCTATCTATTCATGACTAGAATAGATAGATAAGTATAGGTTAAAAAAAGAGAAAAAATTTAAAACAAATCACAACAAAGGCATATTTAAATTTTGAGATTTATAAAAAAAATTTAATTTTTAATACATGTTTTTTTGTATATAATTTGGTTTTTTGATCAGAGAAAAATATTTGATTTTTGTATTAAATTTGACTTTGGTATGTGGGATTAAAATTTTTTTAATGATTGTTGTTTTGAAAAAAAATTAATTTGGTAGAAAAATGTGTATTTGTTTTTCTATTATTGCAATGTGTAATGTATAATTTTTTGTGTAGTTTAATTTTTTAATTGATATAGTATTCTTTATTTATTATAATTTAATTAATCATAACAAAGTATTTTTAAATTTCTTTGATTATTTCTTCAGTTTTAGGTTTTTGAAGTTTAAGAATAAAATAAAAAACTTTCACTATGTGAAAAGTGGCTCTACAAATGTGGAGCCAATCTGATCAAAAATCTAATCCTAACCAAGATAGGTAGATAAATATAGCCCAGAAAAAGGGAAAAAAAATTTAAAACGCATCACAACAAAAGCATATTTAAATTTTGAGATCTATAAAAAATATTTAATTTTTAATTCATGTTTTTTTGTGTATAATTGGGTTTTGAGGTCCACGAAAAAATATTTGATTTTAGTATTAAACTTGAGTTTGATAGGTGAGATTGAAAATTTTTTAATGATTATTGTTTTTAAAAAAAATTAATTTGGTATAAAAAAGTGTATTTATTTTTTTATTATTGCAGCTTGTAATATATATTTTTTTGTGTAGTTTATTTTTTTGTTTGATATGGTATTCTTGTTTATTATAATTTAATTAATCATAATGAAGTATTTTTAAATTTCTTTGATTACTTCTTCAGCTTTAGTTTTTTAAAGTTTAAGAATAAAAAAAAACTTTTACTATGTGAATCTCAGATGGAGTATGCCTCCATCTATCTAATCTCATCAGGAATCTATTCTTGACTAGAATAGACAGATAAATATAGCTAGAAAAAGAGAAAAAAATTTAAAACATATCACAATAAAGACATATTTGAATTTTGATATTTATAAATGATATTTAATTTTTAATACATGTTTTTTTTCATATAATTGGATTTTGGGATCAGGGGAAAAATCTTTGATTTTTGTGTTAAACTTGACTTTGGTATGTCAGTTTGAAAATTTTTTAATAATCTTTTGTTTTGAAAAAAATTAATTTGATATAAAAAGTATATTTGTTTTTTATTATTGCAGTGTGTAATATATTTTTTTGTGTAGTTTAATTTTTTTGTTGATAAAGTACTCCCTGTTTATTATAATTTAATTAATCATAATGTAGTGTTTCTAAATTTTTTTTATTACTTCTTCAGTTCTAGTTTTTTTAATTTTAAAATTAACAAAAAACTTTTACTTTATGACAAAGTAGAATCACTTAGCATGCCTCTTACACAGAATCCGATCAAGAGGTCAGGTATCTATTTTTGACCAAATTAGATAGATAAATAAAACCCAAAAAAGTAAAAAAAAAATTTAAGACACATCAGAACCAATGCATACTTGAATTTTGAGATTTATAAAAAATATTTAATTTCTAATACATGTTTTTTTGCTTATAATTTGGTTTTGAAATCAGGGAAAAATATTTAATTTTTTTATTAAACTTGACTTTGGTACGTGAGATTGAAAATTTTTAAATAATTTTTTTTTAAAAAAATTAATTTGGCATAAAAAGTGTATTTGTTTGTTTTTTATTACAGTGTGCAATATATATTTTTTTGTGTAGTTTAATTTTTTGGTTGATATAGTATTCTTTATTTATTATAATTTAGTTAATCCTAATGAAGTGTTTTTAATTTTTTTATTACTTCTTCAGCTTTATTTTTTTAAGTTTAAGATTTAAAAAAAAAACTTATACTTTATGATCGGAGGGAGCATGCGTCTAGCGTAGGGAAACGAGATCAAGTGATGGATATAATGAATTCCTCAATGTAAAAGTTCAAGTAAGTAATATGATGGTTATTTATCAACCAGGTCACCATTTACTTCCTAAGAAGAATATGAAGAGGAACGAGATCATGTCACTACTTCAGCCACATCTTGTACATTTGTAGGGGTCGCTTCTTTTTCTTTCATACCGCCATCCTCATTGCCTCTGTTTCGCTCTCCCATTCTTGGTCAGTTTGGACCATTTATGTCTTTATTAGATGACCCAACTTTATTTGGTGCTAAGTATAATATGTGTTCCTTTCAACATGGTGAGTCATTAAACCAAGCATTTGAGACTCCTAGTCGGTCAATTTCTCTGGCTGACTCTACTTAGTTTAATTTAAATATTATACAAATATCATCAAGAGTTGAGTCACCTGAATCATAGCATATAGAAGAGGACATACGATCATAACGACCACAACGTTATAGTAGAAGAGCAAGATATGACACTTGTAGCCATTATGTATAAGGTGACCAAATTTTGATATTTAATAACTAATTATTACTAATTAATTATCTTTCTTATTTTATATTTAACCATTTTTTTCAGTTAATAATTAAATTTATATTTTTGTTATTAATACATATTTGCTACTTCATTATAGTATTATTTTATTTCTAACCATTATTATTTACTTATTATTAGTTAATTATTAATTAGTACTTGTTCAACTTTTAAATAAATTGGTGTTTTTTTAATGATTATTCAACAAAAATAAAAATTCAATATTCTTTATTTAATATTTTTTTAATTTATTAAGTAATCATTATTTTTTAATAATATATCAATTATTTGTTCAGCTTACGTTAATTTTTTTGAACTTTTTAAGTATAAGTAACTTTCCTTAATATTTATTTACTGATCAATAACACTTTATAACTGTGATCAAAGAAATCATTTAAATTTCCCATTCTAATAATTAAAAAAAATGTTAAAAAAAATATAAAGCCAAAGTTGCATGGATGACCATGCAATTTTACCTTTTTGAACTTGGTAAGTCGCATAAGTATCCATGCAATTTGTCTTTTAATTAAAAAAATATATATTTAGATCAAAAGTCACATATCTATTCGGTCAACTTGTGTATATGGAGTTAAAACGCACTGTCATTAGTCGACTTTGTGTGTTATATTTTGATAAATATTATCTGACATGCCATATTGTGATGATTTTTTTTATTCTTTTATTATATTATACTCAAAAATATTTATTGGACTTTTTCGTTCTTTTTGTTTTTCTTTTTTAAATTTCAGTCATATAAATAAATACAGCATATAAGGATTCTTTACCTCTTCATGCAACTTTAATATGATATTTAAATGTTTAAAAAATAAAGCATATGTATATAATATAAGTTTAAGAATAAGAAAATTTGGGACAACACTTATACAAATATAGTTAATTATTAATTAATATGGTTTTCATTTTTAATTAAATTCATATCTTCTTAATAATTATTTAATGAAAAAAAAGATAATTTTAAATCCCTATAAAAAATATTTCCTACAAAGAATCATATTTGAGAATGATGGAAGTTTACTTGATTATGGTAGAAAGTCTATCTGAGTATAGTAAAAATTATTGGTTATTTAAATAGGATTAGAGAGCCCATTTAAATTTTCCATTCTAACCACTTGAGATTAGCTTAGATGGTAAGGGTAGGGTAGGATATAAGTAGATGTCAAGGGTTCAAACATTTCTGATGTATAAAAAAAATTATTTAAAAGAAACAAGGCCGTTTGCCTTTTTTGAACTTCTAAAGGCCTGTTTGGTTATTCATTTTGTAAAATTAAGTTAAGATAAATGAAATTTGTAAAAATGAAGTTTAGATAAAGTAACCATGTTAAAAATTGTTATGTTTGGATATTCTTTTTGTAAAAGTAAGTTTGACAAAAAATCTGTTTGGATGATAGGGGTTAAAAATACTTTTAGATGTATAATATAGAGTAAATTTGTTTCTCCTTTTCTAAAACTCATGTTTTGTTAAAGGAAAAATAACTTTTCTCCTGATTTTTCAAAACCACATTTTAACCTACTTTTCATTTTTTAAAAAATCAGTTTGTGGTTGGTTTGTGTTTAACCAAACACATCTTTTACAAAACCATGGTTAAAAATTATGATTTTATTTTATAAATAACATACCAAACATGCACTAAAAAGTTAACCATGCAACTTACCTTTTCTTTAAAAACAATTTTGTCAATCCAAAGTCGCATAATTATCTGGACTTATATGTATAGAGTTAAATTATATTATCACTAGTCAACTTTATGTGTTATGTTTTAATAAATATTATCTCATATATCATATTTTAGTAATTTTTTTTTATATTGTGCTAAAAAAAATCCAAAAAAATAAAAAAATAAAAAGGGAAAAAAAGAAGAAGAAAAAGTAGAGTTTCGGATAAAATTTGAGTTGAGAATAAGTGGCCCAATTTTCTAAGTCAAAAATTCAAACACCAAAATAAATTAAAAAAAAAAAAATATATATATATATATATATAATAATAATAATAATAAACAAAAAAAAAATTAATTACCTTGGGTTGAAACTCAGCGTTGCAGCGAAGCTAATTCCGAGCCCCAATTGAGAGGCTTGGACTCAGACACGGGAGGCAGAGCAGAGGGAGTGCGAGCATGACATGAGATAGTGAGACGGAGAGAGAGAGAGCTTGGGGGCCGGGGAAGCAACAGAGCGAAAGCCTCCACTACTTTGTACCTGGTACGGTAGTATAGTGGAGAATGGCAACCATGGGCAAAGGAGCACAACACAGACGAGGGCCAGAATGAAAGGCATGGCAGACGAGATACGAGCAAGGCACATAGCGTCGTGAAGTGAAGATTGACTCGCGGAAGGAGAGAGTTGATGCCACGCTCGATTTGCCTATATAAAGAGGATCCAACTTTGAATTCGGGCAACAGTTTGAGACAAAAACCCTAGGAGGCAGGGAAAGGGGGGCCGAGAAAACCCTAAGAAGGAAAAGAAGGCGCTGAAAGTGAGAAACAGAGGAATTGGAGGGATACAGGATGAGATTGAGAAGAAGAAAACCCTAGGGAAGCAGAGGAATTGACGCTGAAAGGAAGAGACAGAGGAGGTCGAGTACAGCATGAGCAAGAACGAGTGCGGAAATGAACGCCGCATAGAGAAGCAACAAGAAGGAAGAGAGGAGTGCACCGTAGGAGAAGGGGAGAGACAGAAAGGGAGAGACAGTGAAGCTGTGGAACGCGGAAGGAAAAGAGCTCGGAAGAGAAGAAATTTGCCCACTGATCCTTCTTTGCTGTTACCTGTGCTGAGGAATCTCTTCTACAGTAGGTTCGAAATGGTTAGTTCTGTTTTTAATTTTTTTAAAGATCAATTTCTGGATTGCAATCTGTGGTGTTAATGAACTTGGATAGACCTCTTGCTGATTATTTGTTCGCGCTGTGATGTTGATAAGCCTCTTGACTGTGCTCTATTCATAAATTTTATGATCTGCTGGAAATAATTATTATTGCCTGCTCTCATCCCTGTCCTTTTTTTTTTTCTGTTTGTTGTCTGAGAATGCCCTTCTACATGCGTGAATGATGCTGGTGTTAAACTATTCCCTATTCGTTTGAAACATAGCGTGGTTGATGTCTGGCTTAGTATTGGTTTGTATTGAAAAATAACGAAGGTTTTGGGATTGCCATTTTGTTTAAAAGATGTGATTTTGTTGTGGTAGTGGTACTGACATCATTAAGGGATATGTGTAAGCTTTTTGATTGTGCATAATGACTCACAAAGGGGGCTAACTCACGGTGAAGAAAGATATATATAGTGATAGACATTGAGTTTTGGGTATTCCAGTAGACGTGCAAGTATTCCTTTGGTTTTATGTTTTTCCATGGGTTTGAGTTTCCTTAGTCGAGGCTTTGAGATTTTTACATTAAAAAGCCTAGACTTGCCATCATTAGTGAGTCTTCACTTTGTTTTATACGCTCCCAATCTTGACTTCTCAAGCTTAGCCGGTGTCCTGCATTTCATTTTGACTCTTATTACTTGGATTCACTCTGCAACTCCTTATTGCTCTCGGGGTTATAAGCTTTGGTTTTGGGAATACATGAATTAATTTTAATGTTAGTGCTTTGAGATCTTTCGCTTGGATCTTTTTGGAAACATGTTTGAAGTTCCAACATTTGGGTCATAGTTTTCCATGTTAAAGTATCACCAAATTAGATTGGCCCCACGGCTTATGAAGTCAGAGGTATGATAATTGAAATTGTTTGTGACAATACGGCAAGACTGATGATTTTTCTGTTTCAATTTTAATGCATTTTATGGGTTCAAAACGTTGAACTTTCATAATTATTCCTCAAATTTATTTATTTATTTAAATTAAATGTTTTTCATCTTTGCTCTTAGAGTTTGTCACAAAGGCTTTTTGAGCTTTTGCAGGCTCCCAATGTATACCATGTACATGAGTGTGTTAATAGGTTTGCTTATTATAATGGTATATTCCAATGGCCTATCTATTTTAAAAACAAAATTGATCGAAACTGGAGTTAGAACTCTGTTTTCGAAAGATGGTTGCCATGGTCACTTAGTTAGGTGCTCTGTTTTTTTTTTCCCCCCGATTTGTGGTTCATTGGAATCTTGTATTGGCAGTGCTGTATTATTGCAATTTTTGTGTCCGCTTAATCCATTATATGAGTTTTGGTAAATTTGAAGATAATTGCTTGCTTATGTTTTGTATGCCCTGTGAAGTTTCTGTTGCATTCTACTCGAAAGTGGAGTTGCAGCCTGTGCCTTTAGATTAAATTAAATTGGAATGAATTTTGTTTGCCAGCCTATGGTTATACTCTGTACTTCTGTTTCTGGTTCGTCCTTGTTGTGACCTTTGTTTATAAGAGGAGTTTGTCTAAATACTGAAATTGAACCACTAGAATCATGTTTTCAGTGAGCATAATAGTTTACACGAACTGATGATGATTTAAGGCCCCCCTGTCTTATATTCAAGTCTTATGGTGGTAGGAATCAGTGTTTATATCTGTGAAAAAGGTCCTTGATTTAGTGGGCAAATGCTGAAATGGTTTAGATACTGGGAAAATTTTGGCATGTTTCGTTTATTCTGGGCAGGTTTATGAAGTATAAAATTGGTGAATTTATAACTTGTCTTTATCCTTATGCATTTGAATGAAATTGGGAGAGAGGACGTAATGTTAGTCTATTCTTTAGTATCTTACATAATAGGCAGAATATTTGAAGATTTGATTTTAAAAGAAAAATAATAATGATAATTAATAATAATTATTATGATAATTTTACTAATAATAAGAAATAGTTTAAGCCTATCCGAAATAATACATGAGGTTTTTGAAGGTAACCGAGTTAATCGCTTTGTCGTGTGAGATGAAAAGTCTGCGTAGATATATAAGTTTGGCTGAGTAACATACGTTTATAAAATAATTTTTTCTTTTATATATATATATATATGTATATATGTATGTATGTATAATGATGATGTTTTCTAATTCCTTTTTTTTAATAATCATTCAACAATAAATGTAACGACCCTCGAATTACTGCTTTGTACTTAACTCTAAGCTATTGAAGGGTTTACCTTTTCAATTGTACAGCACCGTAGGGACTAGGATTGAAGAAAAGATCACAGAATTGAGGAATTGAATAAAAGAAGGTTCACGCCGCGGTGCAATATTGTGAAGCTGTGGTAAGAGTGGGTATATTTCAGTTTAGGGTGCAATGTTGTGATGCTGTGGTAAGAGTGGGTATATTTCAGTTTAGGCCGACATAGGGAGGATGTGCCATGGTGAACTTATTGTGTGTCGGGGCGAAAGTAAAAAATTTTGAATTAAAAAAAATTTATTGGATATGACAGACGAGTCGAGAGCAAATATATTGATTTTATTTCCATAAAACAAATTTGAAAAATTTCAAAAGCCAAAAAAAATCAAAAGCGTTTTCAAAATTAACTAAAAAATAATAAATAATAAATATATATAAGAGTAAGTAACTAAATTAAATTATCATTTGTAAATTAAAATATACTAATTCAAATTTTAGAAAATTATTTTATTTGAAAAATAATAAATTATTTTTAATTAGTTTTTTTTATTATAAAATTATGACTAAAAAAATACCAATTTATTGACACGTTTTTTATCTTGAATCATGTGAATTTTAATTCCTATCATAGGATACATAAGCTTTAAACTCTAATTCTGAATTAAGTAAATTCTAATTCTGAATTAAGTTTGTCCTTACAAATAGATGAATGTTTTTAAATGTTTTTATTTTTTTCCCTTATTTTGTCTTCCAAACCTTCTATATTTTAATTTTTTATTTTTTTTCCTTCTCTACCCTTATTTTAGCATGTGAATGACAAAAGGTTAGCATGTGAATAACTAAAAGTTAATCAAAATAATTTTTAAAGTCATATTAATTTGTGTAATCAATTTAAGATAACCGTTTTTAGAAATATGTGTTGTGGGGATACTTAACATTTTTCTCACTTACAATTATATTTTTAAACCCAACATTGTTTTGTATACCATTATTTCCTTTTATTTGATTTTCATTAAAATTTTGGTGGCTATTCTTTATGAATCGGCTTTCATTGTGAAGGCTGATTTTTCTTTTTCTCTTCATTTTCACAATGTCTGCATCACATGTTTGGGTGTAACATGCATTTTCTTAGCTACCATGAATTTAGAATATCTGAATAAATATTTTTACATTGTTACGGATTTGACACATTTGTTTCCTCTACTATTTTACCCAAACCATTTATAATATCTTGATTTCCTGTTTTTAGATAATTCATAAGTTTGCCAATGTGTCTCATATTAAATTTATTAATCAAAATCACAAAAACACATTTCTCTATTGTACCTCCATTTCGAAATATAGAACACAGTTTTGGATAATTAAGGTTTTAAAATATAAATTATTTTATAAAAGTTAGTGAGTATTTAATGCTTATTTTCCAATTTTGTTCATAGTTATAATAATGCTCAATTATAAGAGTGAATAGTCCAAAAAAGTTATGCTAGGAAAAATAATAAGCCATTTTTATCCATATCTAATAATGATATTTTAGACAGTTATGAAAATTCTGGAAAGAATTAAAATTTTTTTAATGTATGTAAGATAGGTAAATATAACTTATAATTATTGAAAATAGATAGAGTATATTGTTATAAACAATACGAAAATAATACGGTTTGCTATAAACTCTATGTTGAAATATTGGTTAAAATAATTTATCTGTTTGTTTTAAAAAAAAATTTGAAATCAAATTGACATAAACAGATCATGTTAGAAATTATGCCCTTTTTTTAACTGATTATGCTGGTTCAAACATACAAAAACATGAATATTATGCAAAATAATTTACACCGGATTTGAGACATCTATAGGAATGGATACGAGTGTGCAGTCTCAATTTTAAATTGTTGCCGCAACGATAATCATTCTTAGAAGATGACGAGTAATTGGGACAGATTCATCAGTGGTTAATGTAATTTATCTCTTTTTTATTCATTAAAAAATGTAATTTATTTCTTTTTATTTTGTTAGGAAACAACTAATTAAAGAACACCAAGAACAACATAATGTAATATATCTTTTTCTTATTTTGAACTCAAATTTAACAAACGGATCAAGTTGTAAATATATGCCATTTTTTCTTTTTTAATAAAACAGTATGCGCCCTGGTTCAAACTTGCATATTATGCAAAATAATTTACACCATGATTGATAAACGAGTTACCACTTTGAGTTTGGACAAAAATGAGCATGTCACTTTACTGTTTAGGAAGTAGACGTTTGACCAGTTTAATTTGTTTTGTTATTTTAAAGTCAAATTTAGATGAATAACTATCGGAATATCCAAAAGGTATGAATACAAAAAATACTGCCATAAATTATGATTTTGTGTTGGGAACAATGATTATTTGCCTCTGCGTCAGTGTCTCCACACTTCAGTGCAATTTTCTTTTGCTGGTAAGGATAAGAGTGAAGGGACAAATATATACATAGTAAGAAACTTGTGTGAAAGAAAGATGTGTGACCTTCACTCAAATTTGAAGGCTACCTATATTTGTACTTTTTTAGTTATTGTCTCTGCATTGAATTTATAATGTCTAAATCAGATATTTATAATATCTTGATTCTTCTTTTGTATATATATTGTTCATTAGTTCCCTGAAGGGTCAAATTTTAAATTATTTTAACCAAAATATTCTCTAACCTAAATTTAAAATTGGTCATTGGAGAATATTATGGCTAAAATTGGAAGGGAGGTGAGAAAAGGGAAGGGAATGCCGGAATGGTTTTTGCTTTAGAAAAAAAAAATGGAGGGAAGGAAAAGAAAAATTGTTGATTTTCCCTCACCACCCCACTATATCTCCCCTTCAAGATTTTAAATAAGCTTTGTCACCCTCCCTCCTTTTCATCCTCATCATTGTTTAGTAAGGTTTAAAAAATCGGACTAAACATTAAATTGGTTAAGGTATTAGTTCAAAGTTCAATGGCTCAATGGGGTTCAATTGAAATAAAACTGGTGGTAATAAATTTAATCATTTTTTAATTTTATATGTTATATGAAAAATTAAAAATATTATTAATAAGTTTCATAATCTAATATTAAAATCTGAATAAGTTAATATTCATATATAATTATATTTTAAATACAAAATAGTTAATTAATATTCTATTTTCATATTATTTGTTAAGTAAATTTATTATTATTAATAATTATATATCACAATAATGCTTATATAATGTTATAATATAGAAAAATTTTATGCAAAAAATAATACTACTTAGTACTACAAATAATACTATTTTATCTTAAAAACTAAAAAAATAAAAGAATCAAACCAGTGCAACTGATTTTCTATTAGTTGAACCGGTTTTTCACCAGTTCTCATCGGTTTTGGAGCCAAGCGGTTAAATTCTATAACTGAATTAGACCTGGTACCAGTTCTCAATTCGATTGGTTGAACCGGCTGGTTTAGTATTTTTCGAACCCTGCTCTTTAGTCCTTTCATTCTTTAATTTAGTTCTCATTAACTTAGATTTTGTATAATCTAATTCATTTGTTTAATGTCCGATTGATGCAAGCAAAGTAGTGATCATAAAAATGGTCTTTCGTTCCTCAAATCCGCCTTCCTAAGCAGTAATCATGTAGATATATTTTGTCCTATGCTATAAGCATTTTTGTTAGTACGTGGTATCATGCATTAACTCTAGCTTTTTGTTCATTTGTATATGTGATACCACCATCCACCGCAACAACAAAACACAAAATTTGCCCCCAACATTTGTGATGGAATTAGATTGCGACAAAATGTGACTTTGCAATAGATTGGGCCATTGCAAATTAGGGAATCACAAAATATTTTTGATAGATTTTGCAACGGAAAATTCAATTGCAATTTGATTAACATAATTTAACTAAGTAAAAAAAAAAGTTTATATATGCAAGCCCCTTAAAGGACAAAGAAGAATTTTCTTGCTTTTGCAACACAATTTCGCTGGAAACATATGTCCCTTTTGTTCTCTTGATTTAAAAGAACAAAATAATATATACAAGTATAATAATCAATATATTATTATTTCTTCTTCTCTTCAACCAAATTAAATAAGAGAACATTAAAGTCTCTCATCTCCTTCATTAAACCAAACCAACCCTAAAAATTAAAATTAAGCTAAAGTGCATACATGGTGGTAAAAAAAAATTTGAAGTGTATACATCAAAATAAAATAAAAATTATACAATTTTTATAATATTTATGAAAAAGTCATGTATTTTATTCAAAATTCAATCATATGTGTTACTAAGATATCTTTGATTAATGAAATAGATTGATCATTAATGAAATGAAATGACAAGTCATGTTTTGATTCCTTGTTGGAGTGTTCCATATGAGGAAGGGTCTCATTTTGACTGACTAATTATATAAAATAGGATGACTTAAAATTGATTATAACTTTCTTTTCAATATTATTTTTATGAAGTAATTTAGATAGAATAGTATTGTTAAATAAAAATCTTATTGCTTTGGCTTTTGATAATAATAATAATAATAATAATAATAATAATAATAATAATAATAATAATAATAATAATAATAATAATAATAAGGCAAAAAATCTTCCAAAATATGAAAATAATCAGATGGAGTCTTATTGATAACTAGATTTTCTCATTCGTCGAGGGAGATTTTGTTGCTAAAACGGCCTAAAAATAAAAATTGGGCTAAGCATAATTAAATTCTTGAGAGTCCATATTAAAAGTATCAATAATCCTATTCTAACTCCATTAACTCTATAAAATTATTTTCTAATTATTAGGCCCTAAAAATATATAGGCCTAGTGAAATTTTTTATTTTTCACTGATGATGGCAAAATAGTTGTGAAAGTTAAGAGAGTGGAAGCCACATCGTGGGATATTTGCTACATGGATAAAATCATACTTAAAGGAAGTGGGAGTGAAAACAGGAAGTACGGGCTCATCTATAAAACACCGATACTTCAAAAAAGTAGACGCATTTATATCCGATACATAATATAATATATTCGTATCATATTTGTGCATATGTATCTATCTATATCATTTTGTACCTATCTATATCACTTCAAATTTTTACATTAAAATAGGGTTATTTGAAATTGTTATAAATATTATATGGTTTATTTTAACATTTATACTATATTTTTTAGAATATTTAATACCAATTTTTATTTTAATAGATAAATTTATTAATTATACACATCAATAATTATATAAATAATATTATATATGTATAAATATTTCTTGCACCCATATTCTAAAATTTTAAAAATTGCTATATCTTTCGTGTCATGTTATATCATACCCGATACATGTATCTGTATCGGTGCTACGTAGGTGCTCATGTTTGGGTCTGGTAGCTAAACATGTGGAAAATGGACACATCAAATGCTGTACTAGTGGGAGTTGAAGAGTTGCCATTTTTTTTTTGTTAAATAAGAATGGCGGTCAGGGAAGGCACTCCCATAACCATTGGGAGGGCATCAAATTCTAGCAACTAGGGATCCATTCTGTACCTTTGGTGGCTTCTAAGGGTTTGGCTCCTAGGACCCAACGTAGGACTTAGTGGCTATGGGGGAATTCGAACCCATCACCTAATGGGAGGTGAGAGCCTTTGTTCAGATCTCGTAACCACTTGTACCAACCTGCTTTGACTAGCTAGAAAACTGCCATTTGACACATCTATATTTTCTTAGAAAATCAACCAAGCAAGGGCCCAGCAACATTGCATAAACACAAACCTCCGAACACTCAACACTATACATATGTTTTCCTATTTTGTTTATGTGTCCCTTCTTTCAGCTTTCATTATCATTCAATGTCGTGCCGTTGAATTGGTAGTGACCCTTTGCATCTATGTTACTTGCAAAACTATTCACAACAACTATATGCTTGATTTACAATTTATAATAATGTAGTGCTAAAAGAATTAGTGTAATGGAAAAAAAATTCATATGCTTATGAAAAGCATAAATTCCTAACATGGTAGAAAAGAATTCGACATTGATTAAAAAAAATTAAAAGTAACACTAAAACGTCAAAAATTCTAAACTACAATAAATTAGCATTCCAAGCTGAGTAAATTAAGACAAAATGTACATACCAAACCATATGTTACAAATTAATAGGTAGAACTATGTTAACAAAATTAACATAGACAATATTAAAGGTAATGTCACTGGAATCATAAAAACTGACACATTATTAAGACACAGTCAAAATTTTATACATTTTGATGTGCTTTCATAAGAATAATGTGTTATTTAGAATTCTGCATTTTAATAAAATTGAAGCACTGAGAAATACATTAAATATGATAAAATTGTTAAGAATTGATGCTCAGCAATAAAAGGAAAAAAAAAAAAATCTTCCTATCTGTCTTTTTTTTGGCTACAAAATTAGCAAAATATGCAATGTATATCGTAAGCTAACCAATAAATGAAATAAAACCTACAATGGAATAGCATTGCAGGATTTTTTTTTTTTTTTGAGGATATGCCTCTTCAAATTGTGCCCTAAGTAATTGTTCCACCTTTTTTTGGGCCAGAAGTAATTGTTCCACCTTAACTTAAAGATCTTTCCACGTCTCTACAACAATACGCATTAGGACGAGAAAACTTTTCTAAGATTGCATTTAAGAATGGTTAAGAAAAGAACATTCTTTAAAAATGTGACAGATGGTATTTTTATAAATAAAATGTTAAGTTGTTAACTAAAGACGAGGATTGCTGTAATAACTGTGCTTCTGTGTGTTTTCAAGGATAATTAGATTTATAACCGTCCTCTTAGGTTTAAATAAAAAAAATAAAACAAAATTAATTTCAAGGACTATTGCATATAAACCTGTTTTGGAAAGTGTAAGTTTAAAAAAACATAGAAAATTGAAAATGTTAACACTTTAAACCCTTCGACCGCTCCGTCCTCCTCCTGGCCGTTTCCCTCCTCATCGTTCACTACTCCCTCGTCACCGTTTGCTGCTCCCTCCTTATCGTTGGTTCATCCCCGTTCCCTTTATCTGCGCCAGCATCGACATTCTCAGATGTTGCTCCCTCATGGTCGTGGCTCCCTCCTCTTCCCATCTTCAATAGAGCTATCTATCATATGGCTGCCTCTGCTCCCATTTCGGTTTCAAGTTATGGACCTCTTTGTTTCCATTTCCAAGCCTCTTACTTTACCCTTACCCTCTAATTCCTGTATTGAGCTTCATCGAGCTACATTGAGGGCATCAAGGGTGTTTCTACTGTATTATATGATTTATCTCCTAGATGCCCATTTTGTTCTAGTTTTGTGAATAAGCTAATTTTTTTAATGTTTGGAGTTGTTGTTCTTGACTAATCCACTGGTTACTTGGTAGCGATGAACTGCCATTGTTAAAGTTTCAATTCATTGCCTGTACTCCATTCCATTTCAATAATATTATCTTACTGTATGTTTGGATTATTTTCTAATAATTGATTATGAAGTTAAGTAATTTTTTATAATTAATTATAAGAATAAATAATTATATTAAAAGTGATTTATATTTAAATATTTTTAGTTGAGAAGTAATTTTAAAAAAATAAATATATTTAAATTTTAAAGATTTAAGTGATTATTGGATAAATAATGTGAAATTAATATATTGATAAATGCTTTTATGTAATATTACATCATTTATTTTGGAGTTTTCGTCATGTTTTCTTTGAAGGAACAGTTGTATTATGAAGTTATCTGGTTTATATAGGACTATACTTGTTCAATTTGACAGTGAGCTCTGGGTCACCAAACCTACTAGATGGAGTGCAGGGTGGACGTGGATGTTGGGCCGTTGGCGTAACAGCACGTAGAAGGAAAGAAAGGGCCTGACGGTAATTGTTGACTTACAAAGAAGGTAGAACCAAGGCTGTGCAAGAATCACCTTTAAGGGCCCGTTTCTTCCTCAGTCTTGTCTTCTGCATAGTAATGATCGATACCACACCATATATAAAGTCTTAAAAAAGCAACATGTAATAAAATATAAATAAACTACAAATGTGTGGCTTAGGAAGTAATTGAAAACAAAGGCTCTCATTTTCGTAAACTTTTGAGAATAAGATAATATTGCCCTTAAAGTTTTTATACAAATCTATGTACTATTAACCATGGACATCAAAATATTTTACCCAACCTAGGTTTCAAGATATAATGGCTAATTTATGAATTCTCATAAGAGTTAATATTTGAATTCTCACGAAAGTAAACTTTCATAAAATTAATTGGCAAACAACTCAAATAAGAAAATACCCCTCACTTGACTCAAAAGACTCAATCAAGTCCCACATATATAAACTTGAAAATAAGCGAAAATAGACCGGCCCATTTAACCTTTATTTCACCTTAAACTACTAGCTTTTTCCACACCTATGCAAAGTTGCCAATACAATACACCAAAGCAAATAACACAAATAAAAAATTTACTAATTTAATGAAAAAAATAAATAAATAAGGGTTTAAGTACAAAACTACCTCCAAAGTATTCCTTAAATTGCTATTGATATCCTAAATTTTTTCTTGACACAATGTTACCCTCCATATTTCAAAATTGTAACAATTTTGTCCTACCCCACTGACCTTTAGTTTGTCAATTGTACCAAAACCATCATATATAGCAGTCTATCTGGCATACTAGTTAGAAAAAATTCTTAAAAAAAGTCATGAAAATGTAAAAAAAAAAAAGAAGAAAAAGAAAAGGTGGTCTAAATGACGCAATTTGGCCAAATACATTGGTTTTAATACCCAAGGAGTATTAATTTTTAATCAGAGAACCTAAAAACTATTAAAAATCATATCATAAAAATCCTACGTGGTATGCAAGTAGAAACATAATGCATCAAATTAAAATATGCCAACTCAACCTAATTAATTTCAATCGTGGGTCGAAAATCGGAACCTCAATTAAAAATCTCAAAACCTATTAAAATCAACTAATCAACATAAAACAATAAATAAATAACAAAAATTATGTGCAGATTCATAGAAAAAAATCCTGAAGAAATTGAAAAATGTAAGAAATATAAAGAAAAGTTGTCTAAATAAAGGAATTTGGCTAAAATACACTGGTTCTAATACCCAAATGGAATTAATTTTTAATTAGACACCCCAAAAACTATTAAAAATTATTTTATAAAAATCATACGTGGTAGACCATAAATAAAGTTCACTTGGATGTCATGTAGACTGTAAAATGAAGAGAATAATATCACTACGCCAAAAATGACTTTCCTTGGTGTATAAATGTTGGCACAAAAAGTGAGGCGGAGATGCGGCCAATGTTTCCTTTGTGGTTATTACAATAAACACGAAAGAAAGTTGGACTTTCCTTGATTTTCCTTCGCAGTTATTTAAATAATAGCAAAGAAAAGTTAGTCTAGTTATCAAAAAAATATCAAACTTCCCTTTGCTGTTCTTTAAAGAATTGCGAAGGAAAATCAATCCAATTAAAAAAAAATTTCCCTTGTAGTTCTTTAAATAACCGCAAAGGAAAGTTGACTTTAGTTTGCTATTATTTAAAGAATCGTGAAGAAAACTTTAGTATTTTATTTTATAAGAAACACATCACATAGAACACCATTTCTAGCTGTTAATCAAAATAAAATCAATAGACATTATTACTCTTGTATCATTTTCTTACTTCTCTATTTCTTTCATTCTCATATCTTTTTTCTGCCATCTCTCGTCATTATCCCTGGTGTCTCTCATCTCTTCCTCCTCTCATCTCAAGCATGGGACTCAGAACAACAATGATGGTCTCCTCCTCCAGCAATGACTATGGTGTCCTTCTCCATCCATAATGAGTTCCAAGTCCAAATCTGTTCATCATCACCATTCCCTGCACCGCTTGAAGCTTCGCGTTGAGGCCAAATTTGTTAAGCCACCATGAGTTGTCAAATCTAGGACACTGTCAATTCAAGCTCCCTATCCACGCCACCATCAATCCAAGAACTAGATGTTCAATTTTGTTGAATCGGCATTTGTACTTCTCTATTGAATTTTTGACTATGTTAATATTAGAGATTTCATTTCATCTTGCATATTTATGGCTTTGTTCATTATAGATATGAATTGGTTTTGTATGATGCTTTTCTAGGTTACTTGTTCTCATTTCAAATATTAGTGTGACGGGGGAGGTGTGGGTCAGACAGAGACAAACCTATCATCTTCATTGTTTTTTCTTTGTTTTTTTTAAAAAAAGGAATGACTTTCATTTGCGGTTGAGGTTATCAATAGAAAAAGAAATTTCCTCAGCACTCAAATCCTTTGTGGTTAGAAACCACGATGAAACATCAAATATAACCACCAAGCTATTTTTAGTGTAGTATATTGTTTAAACAATAAATATAAAATAAAAGAACGAGGAATTCATAAATTGCTTATTAACTAAGGGTCCATCATAAAGATACTACTTGTACGCTCTAAAATTATAAATAACAGATAAATGGAAATAGACAAAAAAGGAAGATGTGTCCCAATAAAAAAAAATTAGTTGGCCGTAATATACTAAAAGTGTAGGAAGCCTATCTATCCCACCAAAACTATGGCATTATCTTAGCAAAAAAGTTAAAAAAAATGTTTCCATGCTTGAAAAGAAACCTCTAGGGTAGGGCTATTTACGGGTAGGGTTAGGACCAGGCTAACCCCTATCTGATGTCTTGCCCGAAAAGAGGATTGGGATAAGAATTCCAGTTCCTATCCCAGCTCATCCCAAGCAAACCCAGTGCCTGATACCGGGCTAGAATAGGATCGAGCTCAATGTGGCCCAAGCTAAATGAAATTGCAGAAAAAAAGTTGCTAACACCATCAAATGAGATCAGAGATGTAGAGGTGAAAATACAATGATCAATCTTGAAGATAGGGTCATGGAAAAGAAAACATAATATAATAGCAAGCTAGCTAGAATCCCATTTTAAAGAAAATAAGATGAAATAGCATACCAACAAATTAATTTATCTCCCAAATCTCTCAACTTCTTTGGTGTCCCAACCCTAATCTCTTAAATATCTCAATCTCTCTCTTGGCTGACGATGAAGAGAAATAAAGGAGTGAGGCCGACGATGGATGACGGTGAGTTTGAAGGATTAGTGGGTGCCATCAATGGACGAAACCAATGGATGACAGCAACCAAACCTTCTCTCTCATCTAGATCTAGAGGTTTTTGAAGCAAAACAATGGTGGATGGAGGGAGTACTCTCAACTTTGAAACTCTTGAGCTGATTGTGGACGTCATAGGAATGCACTCGATCTCACGAACTCTAGAATTTGGATGAATTTCACGCCTTCACAAACACACACAAGCTATGGCAGAAAAAGCAAGGCAAGGACGATTGTGGGGGATGTGTTGGCAGTGACCTTGGCCAACAAAGGAGACCTACGATGGAGGAGAGGATGAGAGGAGGCAATGATGATGAGGATTTAGGTGTTGATGTCGAGAGAGAATGAGAGCGAGAGATAGAGTTCCTATTTCATTTGACTAATAAAAAATTAAATAGAAAAAATATTGATATATATATACGAGCTAGGACAAGACGGATTGATGTCATGACTGTAGCCCATCCTAGCCCAAACATTCCTTAGCCTGGTTTTTCTTTGTATTTTGTTCTCTTCTTTTCTAGCCTAACTTGTCCTGGTCCAACCCGAATGCCTTGGGCAGGACTAGACAAAATGGGTTGCAGGCTAATTGAACAGCCCTATTAATATAGGAAATTAATCAAACTTAACAAGATGAAATATCTAAAAATCAAAATTAAAATAACAGAGAAGACTTACAGTTTAGTGAGATTACCCAAAAAACATGTTACACGAACACATTTGATGTTGTCGCAAATCCACATAGCAATAACCATCTCACACCCAGTATATCAAAAATGAAAAAGAAAAAAAAAAAACAAAGAAGCAATACAAGAAATAACCTCCATAAGAAACTAAGAATGTGAAAGATTGTGACAAAAAAAAGTGAGAAACCGTCTGGGTTTTGTTCAGGATAACCGAATTGTAAAGAAACCACCATAAGATGTCTCTTGTAAAAAAAAAAAAAACTTCTGGTTTGGATTTTGTTAAAAATATTGACACATAAATTTTTATATTTTAAATATTGATTATTGGATAAACTTTATTTTTATAATGAGTCATAAATTTTTTTTTTGGTTGTTAGATTAAATTGAAAATAATAATAAAATACTGTTATTTAAATTTTGTTTTTAAAAATATTTATTTTCATGGTTTTGAATTTAAATTAAAAAATATTCAATCTTAAATTATAACAATTTGTCAAGAACCTGTTCTTCCAGTCCCTTCAAATCAACAATAACTAAACTGGATTGTAGGTCAATTATTCTGGTATAATTGAATATAATTTTTAGTCCTGGAAATATGGAATAACTCCATAGAGTCATGTGCAATTAATGTTAGGTTATACTATATATACTCACTGCTCAGAACCAAACCTAATATGCATGGACATGATTCAAGGCAAAAAAAAAAAAAAAAGCAGAAAAGAAAATTGTACAGATCAAGCTTAATTGTATATTCAAGCTTTTAGTTAATTAATTAAAGTTAACTAAAATTATTTTGGTTGAATGTAGAGAGGAGAGGATATGGTGGATAACCAGAAGAATGTATCAGTGCGCCATCTGAGAGCCTTGACGGTCCAATAAGCCATCATGGGCGCTTAGTGCTTCTTCAGATCAATTGATCGGTACGCTTTGTATGTAACGTGAGCCCATTTCGGCAATGACCCTGTTGGTATATAACAGCATGGTTCATCATTTTTGGAGGAATCCAAGAATCTGGAAGGACCAAATAAAATTTTTATTCTAAAAATACCCCTTTAATGCCTAAAACTTATAATCATGTAATTAATAATATCTCTTATATGTAAACCCCATACTCCATTTAATAAGGGATATTATTGGAAAAGAAATCTTAAATGTACCAGATAACTTTTTATTTGTTTTTTATATTTAGGACAAAAAGTCTCTAATATTTGACATGACGGTAGTATATGAAAAACCAGACTGGACAGGATGGAAATAGGTGCTAGGTCCAGTTCGGATGAAAAAGAGAAACGGAAGATTTCATAATCAGTGGGAACCGATCGAAAACCAATTATATTGGCTTTGAAACTAGTGAAAACTGGTAATGAACCGGTTGAGAACCAATCAAAATATTTTTTTAAGTTTTTGAAATGAAATAACATTATTTGTAATACTAAATAATACTATTTTTTATAAATATTTTTCTTTCCATATTAAATATTATATAAGCATTATTATGATATATAATTATTAATAATAATAAATTTACTTAATAAATAATATAAAAATAAAATATTAATTAACTATTTTGAGCTCAGAATATGATTATAGATGAATATTAATTTATTTAAATTATTAATGATGAAAAATTTACTTAATTTTATTACTACCGGTTTTACTACGATTCAACTACGGCTAAATCATTGAACTTTGAATCACCATTTTGATCGATTCAATAATCAGTCTGGTTTTAAATCTCTTGCATGAGGGAGTGGAGTAGATTTGTTTGGTTACAGTTTTGAAGGAGGACTATGTAGCTGGATTTTTATCAATGGAATCAAATTAAAGTAATGGGAATAGGTTCATGGACTGGTGAAAAAAAAAGATGGAAGGGAAATAAGTTAGAGAAGATGATATCAGATGAAGAAACAGTCACCGATCGAAATGAGCAGGGAGGAAAGGAAGATGATAATAGATAGTGGAGCAGTTAATGGAGAGAGGAGGTCCAAGTGGGAGGGATATAAGTAGAAATCTTGGCATTTTAAGGAAAATAATTTTTTTTTTTAAAAAAGGCTACTGACCTTGGCATGGGATAAGTAAGGAAGGGAAGTAAAACTTTTCGAGAAGTAATTTAATAGATACTGTTTGGTTTAAAAAAATATAGAATTTCCCGGGAAGTTGGGTTAACTTGGGAAGTTCTACTTCCTGAACATAACCTTGGAAAGTTTTACTTCCCTAGTACTTCGTGATATTTTGTCAAAAATATCCTTAATTATTTAATCCATTTTTTTAATCAAAATGATTTTAATGTCTTTAACACTAAAATATTACATATTTATTTTAAAAAATAATTTAAACTTCCCGGGACTTAAAAAAATTAAACAAGCATGTAAAATATGAACTTCTCAAGAAGTCTACTTCCTGAGAAATAGACTTCCCAGAAAATTACTTGCTGAAAAGTATACCAAACGACCTCTCAATTATAAATATGTAAGACAAGCCATATAATATATACCCAAATCATTTTTAAAAATAAAGGAGAGAGAAGGCTTACATGGCTAACTGCTAATCAAAATAAAAAAATATTAAAATTAAAAATACAGGAAGTTTACTTATTTTTTTTCAATTACAAATTTATATTTTAAATTTTAAATAGAGAAGAAAGTGGAGGCATGGATAGAATAGCTCATAAAAATTATAAAAAAATAGAGGAAGTTCAGTTACTTTATTTTTAAAATCGTAAATCCAAATTTAAAATTTTAAATAGAGAAGAAATAGGAAATTTAGGCAATCAAAGATAATTGTGTTATTTTTAATACAAATTAAAATTTAGAAGAAAAAATAATTTACATAAATAATAAGGCATTTGCAGAAGTAAGATAAGGTACATAAGTATGGTCAGTAATCTGGTCAAAAATAGAGTGTAGTCAAAATAATAATAATAATGATAAAAAAAACGTGTAATCAATCATTCAGAAAATGGTCAAAACTTCTGATAAAAAGAAAAAAAGAAAAAGAAAATGGTCAAAACTTCTTTCAAGATAGTATGGTCAACATTTGTCTATATATTTCCTTTCCCACCAATAAACTTCTATAAATAAATGATGAATTCTATTACTTTTAATTTTAATTATTCACCATTTACACATGCATCATGCATGTTTGAAAATGTTGGTTTTTCCCTCCTGTTTATTTTTCATCATCTTTTGTTTTTCTTCCCAGTTTAATCATTCTTCTTGTTTGTTTCATTTTTTCAATGTTCGCTCAAAAATAATAAATTAAAACTTTTATAAACTATACGCGAATAATTACAAATTTCCAACCAATAGAAACTAAATTAAATTAATTAAATTAAATTTTCAACTAAGTATAATTTTTTCAATAATAATTGTCTAAGCTAAAAACTAATTATGAATATAAAATCTGAGTATTGAAGCTTTAAGCTTTGAATCTAAGCCATAACACCTTCTGTTGGAACTATGATTTATGGAGAAGTGGCAAGTGTATCAAACATACAAATATAATACAATACATTGAATATGACAAAAGTTTTGAAATTTTAGGATATGAGTACTAAAAATATATATTTATAATCTATAATTTATAATTATATATGTATTCAATAAAATAATACATGAAAAATAAACAATACAAAAAAATTAAATTTTAAATAAGTAATCAAAAGTAATATAAAGGTATTTATAATAAACAATCCGAAAATTGAGTTTTTGTTTAAGCTGTTGAGTCATTTGGGTATATTTGGGACGAAAGCAACTAATGATAAACATGTTAGAATATGTTATACATGATAAATTACATGTATCCTATCATATATATTTGATACAGTTTTCTTTTTTTAACATGACTTGAAGTATCTCTCTCCGCAACAAGAATTAATTTCACTTGGAGTACGGGAACAAAGGGTAAACCCCTCTCAACTATATTTACTTCATATATGAAGGTAAAGAATCAAAACTCCATCCATTTGCTTTAAGGATAAAAGTTTCTATCACTCATACCAACCTGAACTGATATTTTTTGTTTTTTAAGTATTGGTGTTATATATATATATATATATTCATGGAATCACAGGTTTGAAAAAAAATAAAAAAAAATAAAATCAAATATACGGATATAATAACAAAACTAATTCTACTATAAGTCCAATAAACATTATTCGAGCATTGTTAAAGGATTGCCTCATTATGTTTACCAAAAAAATAAAAAAGGTTGCCTCATTTAACCACTAAGCGCTTGTTTAGTAAAAAGTTGTACTAGTTTAATTAAAGGTTTTGAGCTCATGCCCTAAGAATGCAACCATATTAAATACATGGTGATAAAGCTTTGTTACTCCAATGTAATCCTACTCTATATGATCTATATTAGATTAGACTTTAATCAATTTTTTAATTGAAGTGGAATAGGTCTAGCTGGATACTCTAAAAAAAAAGATTGCCTTATTGAAATATTTCTGATGGTATGGTGGAATTATATTTTAAGTCACCATTATCAAACGTGACTCAAACTATTCGAACTCTTTACTCGGCCAACATATTAATAATTGTCCACTCTCCAAGTTGGCCAAACAAATTGTCTATAACCTAGATAGCTCTCAAACAAATCTGTATTTAATCTGTTTGTAACACTCCTTATGGATATTTTCTCTTATAGAGGATTTTCGAACCTTAAAATGAGTCAAAGAATACTTCAATAAATTTTCTAGAATTAGATACAAATTTTCAAAATTGAATTGAAAACAAGGGGGAAAAATGAGAAATATATGACCAAATAATTAGTAACTTTAAGTTCAATAGCAAGTTTTAACATTTTATGCACTTTGGAAACCCTTCTGATCTCAAAGTGTTAAATGAAAGTGAATGTAGTTGTTGGCCAAAGAAAAACAAAAAAGAAAATGAAAGTGAATGTAGTTCAAAATAAGGTATGTGGAAAAAAATAATTGGAAATAATTAAAAAATTAAATAAAGTGAAAAAGAAAAAGATATATATGTATGATTTAACTAGTTTAATTTAAGAAGAAAAATCAAAATAATGTGTTTGTGAGGTATACATAAATTATGAGTTAATATTATATACATATAAATTTATAAAATTAAAAATGGAACATGTGATTTCAGCATCGCAGGCACACACCTCTACAAATACCCAACAAATAAAAAAAAATAGATCTATAGATTTGCGCAATCTAACTTTTCATATTTTATAATGTATAACTTGATCACTTTTTCAAAGTCAGTGTAAAAAAAATAAAAAATATTAAGAAAATTATAGCATGAGTGTCCTTAAGCAAGGAAGCAGGGAGAGTGAGAGTACGTCTTGGAGACCACACACAAGAATATTATATGATAACACGAGGAAATAAAAAATTAATGATCAGTTGAAAGAAAAATGCTATTCAACTTTACAGTCCACCAGAAAAAGAGAAAAAAGAGAAAACAGTAGTTAAACAGATGTGGAACGGAGTTAAGCAGATGTGGAACGGATCTGGTTTCTTAAACCCTTCTTTTTGGATGAGAGAAAAATATGGGATGAGAAAAATTCAGGAAGATAAAAAAAAAAAAATCTAGATATTTTTTTATCTATCCCCTTATCTAAGTTTCTTTTTATTTTTTCTTCTAGTATTTTCCTTTATCTATTTTTCTCCCATTCCAAATAAAAGCACAAAACGTTGAGAGGATGGCTGTTGTTAAACAGTACATTTTAATTATTTAAATTAATTTTTTTGGGTGAATATTTAAAATAATATTTTATCATTTAAATGATATATTAAAAATTATATTTTTATTTTTAAAAATACAAAAAATAGGAATAATCTTCTAAGAATGATTTTAAAAAATAATAGCTATGTACAAAAAATAAAAATCTATAAAATTTAAACCGGTGAAATTAAATCTAAATAGCATAAATTTCAGGTTATAAAATAACATTGTGATTTGCTATTATTACAATAACAGAAGATCTGTTTGCAGGAGAAATCAAGTTAAAAACATATTCTATTTTCTTTTGTTTCAATAATTTCTAAGGGCCTAGTCATAATTGTTAAATAAGCTGACTTCCCAAGAGGGGGATGAATTGGAAAGCTTATAAATTTTTCTGCAAAACGTCAAGAAAGTGAAGAAAGTAACAGTAATGGTAAAACAGAGTATAAACGAATAAACAGTAAAAGTAGTAGTAGGGAAGAGAAGACTCAGATATTTATCCTGGTTCGGTCTCTTAACTTGACCTACGTCCAGTCCTCAAGTCACCACTTGAGATTTTCAACTATTCTGCAAGAATTCAGTGGGCTTCTTGCAAATGTCACAGTACAGCATTGATGGTCTGTTTCTAGAGCTCACACTTTCATTCTTTGCACTCTCACTAAGTGCTTCCCAAATCCCTTGTGATATCCCCTTACAAGTAAATTTTTCTTCCATATGAAGATAAGATTGTTTATAAAGAATAAACTCTCTTGATCAGAGTGAATGTAAAAGTTGATGTACAAAGAATGAAGTATGTAAGAGTAAAAGACTTTGAGTAGATGATTTGGTAGAGTTTCAGTATATTCAAAGTAATTTCGTTACTCATATCTTCAAATAAAGTTCTATTTATAGATTTCTGCCTCAACTAGACGTTAGAGATAGGATCTAGCCGTTAGAGATATTATCCAATGATTACACTGAGAAACTATCTGTTCACCAACCGCATTTAATACTTCTAACACTCAAAGTTTGAATTTCAGTTGGTCAACAGACGAATTTCGCAGAAACTGAAAGTTACAACTTTTAACGTTGAACTCCTGAAGTTCGTCTGTTGTGAATCAAAATTCGAATTTTCATTCTTAGAAAATGCATTATATGTTGGAACATACGAATTTTCATGTTTAAAGTTGTTCTGTCAAGTGTGAACAGTAAGTTCAATTTGCTACAGTGCCTTTGAAATTCGAATTTTGGAACCCCAAAATTCGTCTGTTAGAAGTTGGTTTAATGAGGCACAATAGTTCATAAATTGAAAATTCAAATTTTCAGAGGTCAAAGTTCGTCTGTCAGAGAGACCTCTTTTCAGACTTACTTTAAAATTCGAATTTATGAATATTGTCATTCGTATGTCAATATATCAACACAACAGACTCACAAGCTTTGTTTTTGAAATTCAAATTTTCATGTTTAAAGTTCGTCTGTCAGTGGGCAAATTTAAAGCTCTTTCTAAACTTATTTTCAGATGAACTTTGACATATTTTCAGACGAATTTTTTAATTTTCATAAGTTGCATTTTGTATGAAATTCGAATTTTCAACATCAAAGTTTGTCTGTTAGAGAAAGGCTCTTTTCAGACTCTTTTCAGATATAGGTCAAAGTTCGAATTTTGGAATACAAAATTCGTCTGTCAGAGAAGCCTCTTTTCAGATTTATTCATTTTCAATGTGAAATTCGAATTTCCAAAGGTAAAGTTCGAATTTTCAAAACAGCAGATCAATGTAAACCTTTCAAACTTTGTCTGTTGGTGGGTGTTTTTCAAATATTCCATGAATTAACATAGAATTAAGGTTTTAAAATTTCTTTTCACCAAATCAAAGTCTTTTACTCAACTTAAAACATTACTAAATAATCTACATCTATCCTTGCACTAATTTCTCCAAAATTTCTTCGCTTGAAACCTTTTGTGCATTTTTGATATCTTTATTCCAAACTCTTGAAGGTTGGTTTGGAATCATCAAAACACTTGATTTAACAATAACTTTTTCTTTTGTTTGTTCTCTAGTTTTAATGGCGTATCTTTGATGAAATTAAAAAGACAGGTTGATTAAAATACATAAAGATGAATTTGGATACTATACATACATACATACATGCATACATTATATATATAACCACACTATAATGAAGAAAGTCGTCAAACATGGCCTAAGTTTTCAAATTAAGACTGAAAAGTATCAATAATGGAATAAGTTGTCGTGTAAAGAATATATAAAATAAACTTTTGTAAAAGCTGGTCATGGTTTCATTGATATTTTGTTTTGGTACAGCTGCGCCACATATTACCAAAATAATAATAAATATAATTAGATAAATAAAAAAAAGTGCATTGACAAACTTTAATTTGTAGGCATGGATTATGGATATAGTTAACTTTCAATTTAATTCATTGGTCAAAGAACTCCAACAATTATTTATTGGTTGATAATAATTGGTGAAGACTTTTAAATTTGAATCGTTCATTAAATTCATGTAAGTATTGATTCATGCATGAAGCCTAATGGTGTTGAAGTTATTAAAAAAATATATAAAATTACTACATGCTTTCGAAGGAATACCCCTAGTTATTACCAAGGGCGGAGCCAGGATTGGATCGCTGGGGGACATTTTTTTTTTTTAAGTTGATGCATATAATTTGATTTTTTATTTTTAATATTTATTGTCAATAAGTTTTCCAAAATTAATCTTATACTATACTAAAAGGATTAATCATGTACAATAGTATAATAATATAAAAATATAAAAAAATTAAAAACTTACAAAAGTTAACCTATACAATAAAAAATAAATGCAGGGATAGGTTTTGATTTGTTTAAATGGTACATAGTCACTAAATAGGTTGTGATTTGTTTAAATGGTGCATAGTTACTAAACAAAAAATCAAAAGTTGTTTGAGTGTTTATAGAAATTTGGATATATATATATATATAAAAGCCTTACTACATAAAAAATATATATAGTGGTTATTATTTCTTTACATTATTTTTTACTAAAATTATATTTTATATCATTATTCAATAATAACTATCCTTCTATTAATTCTTAATCAATGAAAAAAAAAACCCTAAAAAATATGAAGGAAGACAAAAAGAATAAAAAAAAATAAAAAGGAAGAGTAAATTTAGAGAAGGAGTAAAAAATAAACTAGGGAAGGAAATTGAAAAAGAATAAAAAATTAAAAGAGAAAGAGAAAATAAAGTTGATATTTAGTAAAATAATAGAGATTGTGTTAACTTTCTAAATTTTTTATCTACTTTTAAAATAAAGTATAAATTTGGATGGCCAAAATTACATAATCTCCATATAATATAAAATTTTGGTAAAAAAAAAAATACATATGGGGGGACCATGGCCAATACCAGTCCCCCCTAAATCTTCCTCTAGTTATTACGAAAAGTAAAATAAAATTTTAGTTCTTAACTTTTTATAATTGTTTCATTCAATTTTTAATATAGTCCATATCAATAAATTTAAGAAAATATTCTCACAATTTTAATAGTAGAAATTAAATTTAAAAAGTTTTAAAATTAAACACTAATCAAAACTATGAAGATCAAAATATAATTTTCTCTTCTTTTATTAAGCTATAGTTACTTAAGGTGTTGTAATGACCCTAGTTACTAATTTTAAGAAGGATATTTTTGAATGGTGTAGGATTGGAAGGACAAGGACCGAAGGAAGGATTAGAATTGAGCTAGTTGGAGAAAAGGCAATAGAGCTCACTTGCGCTGTGGCAAGGCTCAATGGCGCTGTGGTGAGAACTGTTAATTTTTTTTATTTTGGGTTAAGATAGTGGACTCTAGCGCCACACGCGAATCTGGTTTAAATAAGAAGTCTAGCCAGTCATCGGAGGAAGAGAAAAATGAAGGAGCTCTATTAGGGTTTCAATTTTCTAGCTTAGGGGCTCGATTTCTAGGACTTTGGAGGCTTGGATCTTGTTGGTAAGTCATCCTTCACTTCTCCTCTCCATTTTTCCTCAAGGTTTTCAGTAGATTTTATGGTTGAAGCTAGGGTTCTGACTTGGGTTGTATTTCCACCAACTAAAATGAGTTCAAATGCTTCTTTGATGTGTTGTTGGATGTGTATTACCTCTAGGTTAAGAATTTTAAGTGTTTAAGTGATATTTTCACTAAAGCCTAACCCTCAACTCTTGATATTGTTGGAAATTTGATGTTGTGTGGGCTTCATTATGGTTCTATTAGTTGTTTGGAGCATTTTGACATATGGGTTTGATTTGGAATGCTTTGTTAAAGCCGGATTGTGCTTGGGGTTGATAATCATGTATGCTAAGGTTGAAAAATTGTCTTAGTAATGAGATTTCAATATTGTGTATGTTGCTCTATTGTTCAATTGAAATCTCTTGACTCCGGGTAGTGTTTGGAAAGTTTGGAAGTGATTGATAAGTGACTACAATGATAATGATATTATGGACTCTTTGGTTGGATTGGATGGGTTGTTATGATTTGGATTGTATGTATTGGTTTAAAGCAATGTGGTGACATGATCTTAGAACCTTTTATTATGTGTAGTGGTTGTGGTCCTCTTTGGCCTACTGTGGTATTGAGTGGGTTTGGAAAGTTAAGGTAATCGAGGTGTCTTTCTATGTTTTTTGAATGATTATATATATATATATGTATATGTTTCGCTCTTTCATATTATGATATGCCTCTTAGCATGGATATAGTCATTTATTTTCATATCATGATACGTGCTGTTGCACAGCTAGTGAGTTTTCTATCCCTATCTTAATTTATGATGAAAATGATATTATGATGGTAGTAAACATGATATATACAAGTGTGATAAATATTGATATGAAATGATTGATATGCACTCCATGGTTATTGTATATGATCATATGGCATGTTAGCACCGTAAAGAATAACATGTGATGATATGTTAGCATGCAACAGGCATTGTCACTGGTTGTATATTGTCTTGAGATATATGATTTAGTTGATGATATTATATATACCATGTGGTATGCCAATGAACTAAATAACACACAAGGCCTTATGCTCAAGCAGTGTTACTTATATTATTCCAGTCACTAAATAGTCGTCCTATGGCTAGAGGACTCATGTGGCTGTGAATTGGAGTGCATCTTCTTTAAATAGCCATAAATTCTGGTGGTCAGGGGAAAGAGAGCCATGGTCCAATCTTTAGTGCATTGGCCTTTGGCTGGGTCATGACCATTGGAAGGAGAGTAGGGTGGTGACCCTGAAATCTACCATCACAGGTTGTTGGAAGGGGCCACTGGTCAAGGTTACACTATTATGGTAACTAGCTCATGATTCTAATTATATATTGATGAGATTTGTGTCTGGATATCATGTGCATCACATTCATGTGAGCATTGTATCTAGTTTGTGATCTGAAAACATGATTATAATGGTATGTATTTATAAATCCTTGGTTATTGGGACATATGTCTCACCCTGTGACTAACAATTCTTAGGTGAAGGATCTAGCACTAGTAAGGAGAGGACCAAGAAGGGCTTGGGAAAGGAGGATTGAGAGTGCACTTGTAGGTGTCGGGGATATGCCTCCCTTATGTTATTGTTATTGCATGGTTATCCCTTTCAATAAAGTGTCACTGTCGTGTCTAAGTGATGCTATGCATTCCATGTTGTGTACTTCTGTACCTAGAGTCTGAATTATTATGAACCCCATTTAACTTTCTCATACCATTTGAATGGTAATTTGTGTGTTTTGAATCTATGGTTATCATATAGATATGATGAATGACCAGTATGTTCTATGTGTGGTTTTAGACTTCTCGAGTCTTATGTCTTATCATTTTAGACAGGGACTCATGGTCCCATGTCCCATTGGGTGTAAGTTTGGTTGGAATCTTGGGTCCTAGTCATGCAAATTGGGCACATAGCTCAAACGGTCAAAGTGGGGTTCAAGGAGTAAAAACTCGGAGGAGTGGTTTCTTTGAGGTAAGATCTCCTTGAACATGGTTCTTAGGTTCAATGTGACTTGTTGGTATGGTCACTAGTTGCCAAAGGCTTATTGGTAGCAATTGGGGGAGTTTGGTTACTTATTTTAGTCAAAAGTGACCAATTCAGTGTGGATTGTTCAAAATCTCCATGCGGAGGTATTTTGGGATGTGGTTAGTGTTTATGGTTAGAATAGGAGTAAAGTGACTTGTAAGCCTTAGAATTGGGTAAATTAAAGGTCGGAGGGAGAAGTTATGCACATTGAAAGTTAGCTCGAAAAATGAGCAAATTACAGATATGGTATTAGCATGTGGCATAGTAGTACCAGAACCTAGGCCGTGTTGCCAGAACCCAGGCCGTAGCTCCGTGCCATTCTGTCTCATTTCAAGACTTGGACAGAATTGACCCATGCCATGGCGCTACCTCTGTCTTGTCTTCTTCCCCCTATTTCTCTATTGGGTTGTGCATCTTTGGGGTTATAGAGTTTGGGTGTTATAGATGTGGTCTCTAATAATGACAAAAAAATGTTTTAAGTGTTTTCTATATTTTAATTTACAAATGTTGGGTTACATTATAACTACCCTTGATGGGTGGAGATTAAGAGCTCAAAAGGGCCAATAACAAAATAAAGCTCATTAATCTTTTAAATAATATACAGGGAGGGAACTGTTAATTATAACCGATTCCATACACCATATGGGAGAGTATTTTTTGGCGATCATACGTTAGTATATCTATAAGTGTGCGTTCTTTCTAAATGTGCAACTCTCTCAAAAAAAGATAACGCTCTGTCATTTTTTCTCTCGATGATCTCTCTCCTCACAATTTCTTTCCAAGAGTGTAACTATGGTGAACCCGAGAAGAAAGTCTGAGTGACTTTATTCCATCCGCTTGGCGTATGTCCTTTTCATTCTCTCAGTAGAAGAACATTCTAGATCTGTATGTATTTCTTTCCTATCTTACTATTCCAACATTGGCATCAAAGCCTTTTCTAAATTCTGGGCAAACCTATATTCGCTGCATTTTTTTTGCCTATTATAACTTATCTCTTTGAGTTCCAATATTTGTATTCAATCTATGTTTTATTATGATTTTTTTAGATATACTTTTAGTATACTATCTATACTCATAAAATATGTAAATAGGATTCTGTATAAGGGGGATCTCAATTTAAAAAAAAACATATATATATATAACAACACCGTGAACTCAAATTATTTTGGGTTCTTTGAAATCATCTCCTCCTGGACAAAGAAGAACACCACCGTGTAGAGAGTGAAGAGACAGAAAAAAGGCCACTGAAATCGAGTCAAACGAACACCGGACGAGAGAAAGAATAGTGAAAAACAATATGAATCCACTGGTAAAACTAAAAAAAATTGGGTTTACTCAAATCGCACTTTTTTGAACAAAAGAAGACCACCATTGTGTAGAGGATGACGAGACGAGAAAAATGACATCAAAATTGCCTCAAACAGACGTCGGACAAAGGAGAAAATGGCAAAACACGGTGGCAGGTATGCAAGTCCGCCACCGGATCGGGTTGACCCAGCTGGAGGTCAGGGACAACCTCAACGACATGTCGTTTTGGCGTTCCACCAAAATTTTTCCTAATATAAAAAAAAAACTCAAAATGGCGAACTGAGTCGTGCAAAAAAAATAATTTTTTCGTTGGCTCGAAGAAGACTGGTCCAACTAGAAAAAAAAACAAAACATTTTTTTTCTTTGGGCCAAGAACATTTGACCCAATTAAAAAAAGGGGGGGAAGGAGTGGGTAATGGACCGGGTTGAAGCAAGAGAGAATGGGCCGAACACAGAGTGGCCCAAAACAAAATTTTTTTTAATGTCAAATTAAAAAAAAGAAAAGGAAGGGATCGCTGATGTGGTGTGTGGGGCCCATCAGCACGTGATTTGGCCATGTGGAGCACATTGTCAAAGAGCGAACAACGCGTGGGAGATGCTGGGCCGGCACGTGTGGCTGGATTCAAACTCTACGATAGCCACCCTTGAGCGTGGAGTTCACACGCCACCCTTGCGCGTGGGATTTGTTTTCCTTTTTGAATTTTTCAGTATTTTTCGCAATCTGAATCTTCCAGGGGTGCATGAGGGCATGTCCAAGGGTATTTTTGAAGACTGTTTGTTGCAAAAAATCCCTAAATTCAAGTGGTTCATTTTGATATATATTTTTCTTATTTTTAGAACAATTTTGATATATTTTATGGCCAAAAAATGTTAAATAAAACCCCTAAAAACCTTTTCCCCCCCTTTTTTAGGTAATTATGAGTTCCTCAAACTCCGTATCTTCTCCTGCAATTGAATCACAAGGTTCAAACACACTACCAATCTTCCTAGATTTTTCAGTCTTGGATGTCCAATTGCCTTTAGATTCTCCATTGAACGAGTCTCACATTTTAGAAGACATCATTATAAATGTTCCACCTCCGTTGGCTGAAACATTTACATACTTGCAAGACAACCCCCCAGAAAATTTAAATGATGACGAGTTAGACTATATTTACTAGATCCTTATGGAAGTTATGAAAATGATAGCTACTTAATAGCCACTCTTGAAGCCATACCAGAGGAGGATCCTGAGGAAGAAGAGGATCCAAAGGAAGACCCATTAGAGGATCCTGAGGAAGATCCATTAGATGATCTTGAGGAAGAACCATTAGAGGATACTAAGGAAGCACAGGATCCAAGTAAAGAACCAACAGAGGAAAAAAAAGTCTTCCAACAGTACCACAAGTCCATCACATTAGACAACCTCCAATGGAAGTCCAACCAGAAGATCTGATAGTGGACCCATATCTTCTCATCGAGTCTCCATTCGATATCCTTCGATTGGTCGATAGACTCCATCATGATTTTGTACATGACATGCTACCTCTCCGCTCATTCCTCTGTGCGTTGGAATATTTTCTTCAAGAATTTATATCTGATGGTCAATTTTTTACTGAGCAGACATGGGTCAAAATCCTCTTAGATCATCTTCCACTTGACAATTTCTGGGCACCTATTATTTCTAGCATACGGTTTATTCCACAACCCAAGGTCTTGGACGTGATCAAATTTTTGAAGGATCATGATGAACAACATTTTAAAGCCCATCTCAACACAAAATATCGTGAGCTAACATCGGCCCATCCTCTACCTAAAAGATCAAAGACACACCCTTGAGCAGCATAAATGAACAAAAAAAGGGGGGGAAGATTAGAAAGAAGTAGAAAAAAGCATTTTTTTTATTTCTTTATGAATTGTTATTTTAAGAATTGATCGTCTTTGAATTTGTATTATTTTTACTTTGTTTATCAATTTTATTATGGAATATTGTTATTTTATTTATTTATAAATTTCATTATTTCTTGTTAAAATGAAAATACTCCATCTGAGTGGGAGTAGATGTATGTCAAGTGGGAGTTCTTAGATACTGAGTGATCTATGAGCCATAAAATACATAAAAATTATTTGCATATATCCTTGATAGCAAATAGTAACAAAACTAAATTTCATGTGATGGGGGTAAACAAAATGTAAACTCTCGAACGTGATTTTAGTAGAGTTGCTATGGGCCTACTCAAGGATAAATACAAATATAAGACATTGTATATTAACTTGTGCTATAATTATGTAGAATGGCAAGCAAAAACATTATTACTGAGCTTAATAAAGGGGGCAAATTGAATGGTGATAACTGAGACATATGGCATAGAAATGTATCCTACATTCTAGAGGAACAGGATGCCGTAGAACTACTGACCACTATTTTAGTGAAACCTGAGCAAGGAAACACTGCTCAACATAGAAGGGACATGGAGGCCTACATTTCCTAGAAGAAAAAGAATAGCATAGCCCGAATCACCATGCTGAGTGCCATGGTAGATGATCTGATGTGTGTGTATGAACAGTATTTGACTGCACAGGCTATGTGGATAGCTCTCAAGGACAAGTTTGGAGGCACTTTTGCATCTAAACTTAGAAGACTCACCATCAAATTTGACACCTATAAGCTGCGTCCAAATACACCCATGAAGTAGCATTTACGAGAAATGTCAAATATGATCTGAGAACTAAAAGCAGAAAGCCACGTGCTTTCAGATGAATATCAAGTTCAAGTTGTTATAAGGTCTCTTCCAGCAAACTAGGAACATATGAAAGTTAATCTAACCCATAACAAAAACATCACTACTTTTGATAATGTAGTGAAACATCTGGAGCTTGAGGATGAGTGACTAGCGGCCTATAATTCTTTAGGACATGCATACATGGTAGAGGATGCTAGTCCATCCAATACAAAGCCCAAGTTTAAGAAGGGCAAGAAATTTCAAAAGAAAGGAAAGAAAAAAGACAACAAGTTCCAGAAAGGTAAAAGATCCTTCAAGAGGAAGGGTAAAAAGGGCACTAAGAAGACTGACTTGTCAAAGTTCAAGTGTTATGCCTGTCAGAGGATGGGACATTTTGCTCGTTACTGCCCTTAGTAAAATAAGGTATTACTGGAATCTCATTCTATTCATTATTCTTATGTTTCTAGTACTATGTTACTAATTGAGTCTTCATCTTTTTCATGGATAATAGACTCAGGTGCCACAGACCATGTAACCAAGGATCGAGAGTCCTTCATGGAATTCTGCAAGGTGTCAAAATATAGCAAATGACTTTTTGTTGGCAACAACGTGAGGCTTGAAGTGAAGGGAATTGGCACTGTCAAGCTACATTTGCATAGTGGGAAAGTTTTGATACTTCATGATGTTCTATATGCACCTGACATTCGGTGGAATTTAATTTCTATTATTTGCCTTCTTGATTATGGATTTGATGTTAATTTTCATAATAGATTTGCTGATATTTTCAACGGGACAATGTATTATGGTTTTGGTTTTATTTCCAATGGTTTTGTTATTCTAGACATATTTGATAATTATTATAAATATGATTACTTTACTGCTTCTAGTTCTAATCTTAATACAGATATAGACACTTGACATGCTAGACTAGGACATATTAGCCAAAATATAATGATTAAACTAGCTAAAGAGGGATTGCTAGGTACAATTGATAAAATGGAAATGTCCTTGTGTGAGCATTGCCTGGCTGGTAAAGCAACTAGAAAACCATTTGAAACTGGAACTAGGGTAGAAATTCCATTGCAATTAATCCATTCAGATGTTTGTGGTCCTATGAGTGCAAGGGTAAGACATGGAGCTGTTTATTTCATCACTTTCATTGATGATTACTCGTGATTTGGATATATCTATTTGATTTCGCATAAATTTGAAGCACTAGAATGTTTTAGACGTTAGATGAACTTAGTCGAAAATCAAATGGACAAGAAAATCAAAGCATTAAGGACCGATCGCGGATGTGAATATTTATCAGATCAATTCAAAGAGCTCTGTGAAGAAAAAGGAATAGTAAGGCAACTTACAATCCTTGGCATCCTACAACAAAATGGTGCAGTTGAAAGAAGAAATAGAACGTTACTAGACATGGTTAGATCCATGATGGCACAAGCCAATCTACCCATTTCGTATTGGGGAGATGCAATTTTAACTGCAGCCTTTATACTTAACCGTGTGCCCTCAAAATTGGTCACATCCACACCCTATGAGCAATAGACAAATCGTATGCCGGATTTAAATATTTTAAATCCCTGGGGATTGGTAGCTTATGTCCATGATTCTTCCCACAAATATGGAAAGCTAGGTCCAAGAGGGAAGAAATGTATCTTTGTTAGATACTTTGAACAATCTATGGGTTACATTTTCATTGGAGAAAATCAAGATGGAACTGTGACTGAGATAAAATCTAGAGATGCAAGATTTCTAGAAAACGAATTTCCTAGCAGGGGCGAGGTAGATTGTATTATATCTCTTTATGAGATACATGAAGAAACTGAGGAACAAGTTTATATGCCTCAATCTCTTAATTCGAGTGGGAGTTCTTAGAGTGCAATGCAAGACTCTGTTCCAAAATAGAATAACTTACAGGAGACCCCACTGTGGAGGAGTAACAGAGAAAGTGTACCAAAGAGACGTTTTCCAATAGAAGGCGCTGCACTTATTGTTACTCCACAAGATGATGATGAGCCCAATTCAATACATGAGGCTCTATCATGCCCTGCTAGAGATGAATGGAAGAAAGCAATGAAAGAGAAAATGGATTCGATGAGAATAAACCAAGTCTAGGATTTGGTCAATCTTCCATCTGGACGTAAGGCAATTGGGAATAAATGGGTTCTCAAAATTAAGAGAAATGCAGATGGATCGATTGAACAATACAAAGCTTGATTAGTGGCAAAAGGATATACTCAATAGGAAGGTATATATTATGAAGATATTTTTTCACCTGTTGTGCGCTTTAACTCCATAAGACTAATTTTGGCAATAGTAGCAAATTTAAATTTAGAATTACATCGATAGATATAAAAATCACATTTCTAAATAGTGAACTGGATAAAGAAATCTATATGCAACAGCCATTAGGTTTCATTGAGAAAAGGAAAGAGAATAAAGTCTACAAGTTAAGAAGGTATCTATATGCAACAGCCATTAGGTTCCATTTACAGACTTAAACAATCATCTAGATAGTGGTATTTAAAGTTTCATTAAGCTATAACCTCATACGATTTCCAGATGATCGACAAGGACCACCGTGTATACATCAAGAGTTTTGAAAAAAATCTTGTGATATTATCCCTTTATGTGGATGATATACTATTAGCCGGAGATAGTCTAAAATCAATTATAGCTATCAAAGAATGACTATCTTTGAATTTTGAAATGAAAGACATGGGTGAAGCTGAATATATACTTGAAGTTAAAATTCATAGAGATCGCCCAAGAAAATGAATATCGATTTCTCAGAAAAATTACATTGAGAACATTCTTGAGCGATTCAACATGAAAAACTGTAAACCTATAGATACCCTTATTTCAAGCTGAAACATGTGTCCTCAGACAGAGTCTGAAAAGAAGATGATGGAAAGGATCCTTTATTCAAGTGTGGTTGGTAGCCTTATGTATGCCATGATGTGAATGAGACCAGATATATATTATGCAGTTGGTTTGGTCAGCATGTACCAGCCAAATCCTGGATAGAAACATTGGAAAGCTGTGAAGAGAATCTTGATATATTTGCAAGAAACAACAGATTATGCCCTATGTTATCAAGGAAGCGATTTACGCTTGGTAGGATACTCCGATGCAGATTGGGGAGGAGATCTAGATGAGCGCAAATCGACTTCTGGATATGTTTTTCTGCTAAACGATGGACTTATATCTTGGTATAACAAGAAATAGACTTGTGTTGCTTTGTTTACCATGGAAGCAGAGTTCATTGTATGTTCTGCAGCAGTACAAGAAGCAATATGGCTAAAGAGATTCATAAAACACTTGGGGATCATTGGTGATAAATTAGATCCTATTTTGATAAACTGTGATAGCGAGGCAGCCATAGCATACACCAAAGATCCCAAGTATCATAGTAAGACAAATCACATAGATACCAAGTATAATTTTGTAAGAGATGCGATAGCACAGAAAAGTGTTACAATTTGCCATATTCTTGCACGTCAAATGATAGCTGATTCCCTTACCAAGCCACTACCTAGAGATATATATGTTAATCATGTAAAATCACTTGGTATTCGTAGGATATGATGTAACACAAATCTCTGTAATGATCAATTATATGAATGAAATTAAGTTCATTTTTTTCTATAATTGAGTCATTTGAGTACATATATTTATGAAAACATACAATGTCTAGTATGTCGTACATGTTGATAAGATTGACTTTCTCACACGAGCAATTGTCTTTGACATTCACGGAGAGTGGGCAAAGATGAGACTTTTTGTGTTCACTAGTAAATCTGCGAGAGAGCAGATATGATAGTGAAACAATACAAAATATGTCGCCCTGACAAAAGGAAGAGAATATATCAGGATGAGATCCAATAATATAATTTTTTTTTGGATCGAATTATGGATACACACAATCCATAATACATGTAACCAGATGATGAATTTTCCAACAAGGATGTCATGATAAGTGGAAACATTGGTAGAATTCGAGTTAGACACTATGTGTGTTTGAATTTAAATCTATACGATGTTAACAACAAACCAAAAATTGACATACGCTCTTATGTGATAAGAGTAATATTGTAGCATGCAATTCATACTGCATGTGTCTTAAAACCGCAATTGGAAAGCAAGTGAAAAGATCCCTGCTTCATTGCTATGTGAGTCCCTGAGAGGAATAAATCCTCTCATTAATGTCCTTATGACTTTGATATTTTCATGGAAAAATGATTCAATGTTATCTACTTTGGCATATATCCAATGGTCATGATAAATTCGATCAAAAGGTATTATGCTAGGAAAGCAATTGTTTCATATTGAAAAGAAATATAGGCAGAAGGAAGATTTCCTGAATGTATACACACTTATATTGGTGTCTAAAACATATCTGTTTAGAAGTTATTTCGTTAACATTTTAAGCGTAGATACTAAGTATACAAGAGTAAGGCAATCTAAGTTTATGTAAAAACTTATGAGGGATTAGATTTACTATGGGTAAAAGTGTATATGGGTAAATCTAGGATATTTAAGGCATAATATATGAATAAGATAAATGCGAAATAAATAAGGTGATTCTGTGCTGGTCCTTGAGAAGGATTTCTAGTACAAGAGTACCTAATTACAGATGTTATGCCCATGCGGTCATGGCAGAGCACTTAGTATGAAATGAAAAGAAAGAATTGTAAAAGGTTAACCTATCAAAGTGTAAGTGGGAGATGTTGGGTTGTTATATCCACCCTTGATGGGTGAAAATTAAGAGTCCAAAAAGCCTAATAACAAAATAGGGCTCATTAATCTTTTAAATAATATACAGAGAGGAAACGGTTAATTATAACTGATCCCACACATTGCATGGGAGAGTATTTTTTGGTGACCATACGTCTGTATATCTGCAAGTGTGTGTTCTTTCTGAATGTGCAACTCTCTCAGAAAAAGATAACGCTCTGTCATTTTTTCTCTCGGTGATCTCTCTCCTCACAATTTCTTTCCAAGAGTGTAACTACGGTGAACCAGAGAAGAAAATTTGAGTGACTTTATTCCATCCGCTTAGTGTATATCCTTTTTATTTTCTTAGTGGAACAACATTCTAGATCTGTATGTATTTCTTCCCTATCTTATTATTCCTACAACAAAAATACAAAGAAACCTTTTTTTTTTTCACAAATACAAGCAAATTGAACCTATATTTTAGTTATACAATTTTGTAAGTCATGAAAATTTATATGAAGTAGAGGGTGAATTTTTAATTTTCGGCCACTAAGTAGTGGATGAATTTACATGAAGGAAAAACTCTACAATAATATTTCTTCTTTTTTTTGACCGGTCTATAATAATTTTTCTAAACTATAATTTGACTACAATTTTTATAAGTTTAATAACGTAATATATTTTATGTCCAAAACTATCACGCCAGAAATAAAAAACTTCACATCAATCAATATATTATATAAAATAAACTTATTTATTATTATTTATTTATTTATATTAGTGTAATATTAATATAAAATTAAATTATTTATCAGTTTTATTAATTATTCATTGAGGTGTGATATTTTTAAGTACACAAATATTGTGTTTTTCAATTATGTGTTTCATAGAACAAATTTAAACATTTTCGTACTTACATGAAAATCGTTCCTAACTATTATCTAAAAGTCACATACTCATCACGTGACATCTTCAACAAAAGAAAATTTCAACAAGATAATGGAAACATTCAAGGTTCCAATTCATAATCTATGTAACTAATAAGGGTGCATGTATTGAATATAATAACACAATAAGGCACATAATATGAATATTTTTAAAATTTTAAGATGGGTAATATCTACTCACATATGTAATTTATATATATAATTAACAAGTCAACTCATTAAAAATAAAAATTAGTATTAAATAGACTAAAACTGATAATATAAATGTTAAAATAAACCATGTAGATTTTTTACCAGAAATATGTCTATTTTCTAAAGTATCAAGACAATATAGGTCATAATTATAAAATTTTTGGAAATTAATTACTCCTCTTTGATTTCATTTATAAGGTGTTTTCAACAATAACATGGTATTAAGAAAATTAGTTATAATCTCAAAGTTATAAAAAATTTACATAAATTTCCAATTTTGTCCTTACTGATTAAAATAAGATAATTCCTATTTAAGTAGCAATAATTATGTGTGAAAAGAGAAAAAAGTGTTAATTGACCAATGAATATGACTTTGAGATACTGTAACAATCTATGAGACAATAAAATCATTAAGGGTAAAAGAGGAAATTTATATCAAAATATAATATAACACCTTATAAATGGGACTAAGTAAATATTCTAGATAATATCTTATGAATAGGATCAAAGAGAGTATAACACATGTAATATCTTTATTTTTTTTAATAGTTCGTGAAATTAATTTCAACACATGTAATATATTTATTAATACTTCATCATCATATAGAAATATTTTAACACATTTTAGGTTTCTTAACTTCTTGGGGCCAAGTGATAACATTTGATAACTTGCCGTAGTAATAATAATAATAATAATAATAATAATAATAATAATAATAATAATAATAATTTAAGTGCTAGTTAACCACAATCCTAATAATTAAGAGAGTTAATTATAATCTCAAAGTTATATAAAAAATTTGCATAAGTTTTCAATTTTGCCCTTTCTGATTAAAATAAGATAATTCTCATTCAAATAGTAATAATTGTGTGGAAAGAGAGAGAGTGTTAATTGACCAATGAATATAATTTTGAGATACTACAACAATTTATGAGACAATAAAGTCATTATGGATAAGAGAGGAAATTCATATTAAAATATAATATAACACTTTATAAATGAAACGTGTATACTACAACAGCAGCAACAACAACAACGTGTATACCAAAACAAAAAACAAAGAAACATGAAACGTGTATCATCGTCAACGATCACTTATATTTTGATATAATTAGAAGTGGTTTTATATGTTGCATTGAGTATTGCATTATTTAAGATTAATGAATGTTGAATAGTGTGACTTTTATATATTTAATTATTATATTAATATATATTGATGGTCTACACAAAGCCAAAAAAATTAATAATCCATATTTTATATTTTCACATGCATAGATATACTTAACTTCCATTTTAATATCTATGACAATTTAATATACATGTACAATTATTCTCTCTTTTGTCAACTTTTATATATAAAAGTCAAGATACTACATTTTGATGTTATGTTTATGTACATAATATAATAAAGTAACTCTAATACATTTTTTAATAATTGTCTAACATATAATAAAGTAACCGTAATGCATTTTTTTAATAATTGTCTAGTATTCAATCATAATTTTATATTCCAATTAATTCAGATTGAACTATGGTTGAGCCCCGTTCAGGAGAACTCTCCCAAAAGCATTTTTTGTATTCATAAAACTGTTTCAAATTTAAGACATCATACTTAAGTAACCTAATCCTTTCTATTGTACGTAAAATAAGTGTAATGTATTATCATGTTTATATAAAATGAAAAATTTTAGAAGGTTTATTATTAGATTGTGGCATGGACCACATGCCCCCAAAAATAATAAAAAACATTAAATTTAGAGAAATCAAGTCACTTTGTTAAAAAAGGTCATTCACGTGTTAACGAATTACTATTGCACCGACCTCCTGCGTACGCCTTTCGGTGAACCTGCATGCACGGATTGCGTCCGCCTTTAGCATACCAATTTCATGTCCTCTCATGACTATTCCACCAACTTCTCTCGATACCTTTAATTTTGAGAAGACAAATCAAGACCATTAATATGGGAATATTCATTAATACAAAATTTTTTGAATTCATCCTCATTTCTAGTCATGGAATTCAAATAATAAACCAAAAATAGTTTCATATTTTAAAAATTGCTCAAATCACCCTCAATGCAGAAATTGATTAATCAAATATGTATATAAAATATTCAACATAAAAAACATCTTCAACTGAATGTGTAATATCATCACTTCCAAATGTCTATTTCTATTAGCTATACAACGTCGAACATGGCAACTAATTTCCAATAAACGACAATATATATATATATATATATATGAGAGGGTAGAAACTAGAAAGGAATTTCAGGAGGGGCCTATAGCAACCGCCTTAGTTGCCTTGAAGCATCCACGGCTGTGAAGCCCCACTCTCACGCCGTTCTTCTTTGGATCCCTTATCTCTGCCACATACTTCCCCGACGGCCTCCTTCACACTCCCCTTTACCACCTCACGTCTCTCAGAGCGTGAAAACCCACGTGCCTCCACTGATGTTGCTCCATTATTATTTTTTTTCCCGGTGAACTACACTACTCCATTATAAGTATTCAAAATAGATCCAATTCATGTACTCACTTTGTCCTGTCCTATGTTATGAGGCAATAACTTGAGTTTTTTTTTTTCATAATATAAGATAACATGATTTTATTTGTCACTTTTACTCCTAATTAATATAATATATAATATTATAAATTGTGTTAGAATTATAAAGAGAAAACTACTTAATAGGGGTAAAATAGAAATATTCATATTTTTTAATATATGTGAAACTCTAAATATTATTTTATAATATTATTGGAGATGGAATAATTTTTTATAGTTATGTCAAATGAAAATATTTTAGTAGAAATAAGAAAAATAATTCGACATAAAAAAAAAATAATCAGGGTTATACTTACGAAGACAATATGTTGGTCAATTTAATGTTGGTTGAGGTGGTGACGCAAGCAATTTCTCCACGATCACGGTTGATGACGGCACATAAGCTTTTTATCGATATCCTCATACACTTTAATTAAGTTGGGCCACGTACGTTTGGTGTGGAATAATGAAAAGGAAGAAACTTATTCATTCTTTTTGAATTAAAACAGCAGGAAATATCAACCATTCTCATGGGAACGTTGACCAGCGAGAGGATTACATCAGAGAGATGAGGTAATGGTATATAAATGCACCGCGTGCACTATAAAATTGTCAGGGAAATGTCGAAATTGCTCCTCAATATATGCAATTTGATGTGCTTCAGATGGATCATTCTGTAATTTAAGGGATTGAAGTCTTTTTACTTTTCCATGCATTGCTTTCGATTTTTCCCCCTTTTGATATCACCATTGCTGAATTCAATTTTGTCTCAATTTATTATTATTTTTTACCACAACTAAAAAATATTATTCAAAACTCAAAGTCTCATTGAATAAAGTTGTGATTGATTTTGGGCCATTAAATAATGGATATAACGGTCGAAAATTAAAATTGAAACAAAACGAAATTTCATGGATCCAAATTGCACCATTGGTTCGTACTTTAGAATTAAGGAACTAGCACTCAAACAACAATATTTCAAAATATGAATTTTATGGGTAACTTCGTATGGGGGAAGTAAGGAGGGAAAGTTCAACTTTCTGGAAAGTAGAGCAACTGATGTTGCTTAGTTCGAAGAAAAACTTGGAAGTTTTATGAGAAGTTTGAATTAGCTTAGGAAGTTCTACCTCATGAGCAAATTCTGAAAAGTTCTACTTTTCAAGTATTTTTCAATGATTTTCTAAAATGTCTCTTAATTCATTAATTCATTTTCTTGATAAAAAATATATTTTTCTATTTAACATAGAAATATAATATATTTCTTTTAAAATATAATTGAAACTTCCTAAGAACTTAAAATAAATCAAGTAAATTATATATGCACTCCCGTGGAGTATACCAACCTCCCCCTTAATCAATGTTCAAATTAAGGTAAATCACTACTGTTGGTGGTGTTAAAATCGACGTGGTTAATTAACATGCACGCATTGTTGGTGTGTAGAGATCGGATGGTGGTTTGTCCTTTGGGTTTATGGTGATCGAATCTTGGACATGAAAATGTCCTTCATGCGAAGGCAATATAGTCATGTCTTATGTTAGAAACAATATATAATAATCAGCCAGTGACTAGAAATATATGATAATACACTGTCCTTAAGGTGTTATTCGCCCCCATTATATTTACTGCAGGAATTTGTCGAATCACTCCTAAGAATTATCCTAAGTATCAAAAATATCTGACAGCAACTTTAAATACTTTGAAATACATAATGAAATTAAGGGACTGCAAGAGGAGAGAATGTTAGAAATATGTTTTCAGTCTCTAGTTTGACCCTTTTATAATAGTGAAAAATAAAACAAAATATCAAATGTAATTAAACAAAATAAAAGAAAATTAATATGCTATTTCAGAATGTTGGAAATTAAATTATAATTAATCAATCCTTTTCTGAACGATGTCATTTGAAAAATTCCATTTCTGAAAAATAAAAAACTATTAATTAAATATATTAATATCAAATTTATATCAGACTAAATCTCCACCATTAGATCAATTCAACGATCATGAGCCAAGTGCTTAAATATTAAATAAATAATATTTAAGTCTACTTAGTATTTTTCCTCAAAAATTATTTTAGCATGTAATATCTCATTTCTCTTATATATAGTCTGGTTCCCATTTAGTGTAAAATTTAAATTTTTCTATGTCTAACATCTTATAACTTTGGAAGTTTCCGTGGGATAGAGCCATTGCTCGAAAGCTTATTATTAAATCAGACTTGCAGGAAAGTGCTGAAACTGCTTAATACACATAATAAAATTAATTAAAAAAAAAAGAATAGAATAAAAGAAGTGATTTCATGAACTTAAATTAAATAATCTTTTATCTTTAAATAAAATATGACAATTATTGTTCTCTATGATCTCTCCTGCCCCGAACCTCATATGGCAAGAGATCGAGGATAGGATAGGAGAGATAGAATTAAACATTGGGGTGTAGGACCCACTTGACAAAATAGGGCCCACATCCCATGTTTCCGTCCCTCTTCCACATGGAAATCCTTTTCCCTGGTCGATCGTGACCTCAACCAGCCTGTTCATTCTGTCTTGCGGAGCATATATCGCCAAAATGGTTAAGAGTAAGAGCAGCAGATGGCGGATTCCAGCCTAGGAGGGGATCTTGCTGTTGTTGGCGTGTTTTCTTCTTCTCGATAAAGAAGAAAACATGCGTAATGACACCAAGTGGTGAGTGATCGATATAATGTAATTAAGTTGTATATATAAAAACATTAAAATTATTCAATAAAAACATATATTTCCAATAGCAAACTGACCCTTCAAATAAACAGTAGGACAGACTCTGAATCAGTGATCAAATCACCCGCATAATCACATTGTGTGTGATTATCTTTTCACAAAATGCCAACATTTATTGATTAAAAAAAGTTAAAAATAATTACAGATAAATCACTACTAGCCCCCGCAATTTCTTAGACAAAATTAAAACAAAACCAACAATCTGAACTCAGTATATATCATTTTGATTGACCAATTATGCAATTCAAACTTCAAAACATCTTATTATGAAAGTTTTTTTTTTGAAACATACATATATATATATATATTTATATCCGTTGTTATTGCCACCAGATCTGATTATCCATGGAATATTCCCACGTCATCCCCTCATCCACCGAAGTGGAAGCTACGGTTCCATCCATCGTCTTACCCCGCTTGACTGCGCTTGAAGACGATGACGTCGATGATGAATTTGGTACTGGCACCTCCGGCGAATGGCGCTTGAGAGTGACTCGAACTGGCTCGGCGTGATCTGAGCCGATCAGGTGGGGGAAGTTCAGCTTAGCTTTGGCTCCGCGCATCTTGAACGCTGCTCGGTCGTAAGCCAAGGCCGCATCTTCAGCCGTCTCGTAAGTCCCAAGCCACACCCTCACGCCGTTCTTCTTTGGATCCCTTATCTCCGCCGCGTACTTTCCCCATGGCCTCCTCCTCACTCCCCTGTACCGCCTCTCGTCCCTCAGAGCGTGACTCACACGCGCCTCCACCGACACTACTCCATTATTATTAATATTCATACTATCAGTTCTGTGACTGTTATTTTCTCCCTCAATGTTTGAACTCTCCATTTTTGAAGTTGCAGGAGCAGTCCCATCGGAGGGAAGCCATCCAGTGTGGGCGGCATCTGGAAAGGCTCCATGGAAGACCATATCCTCGGCGTCGTTCTCTTTCAGAGGAAGGTCTCTCCAGTTCTCCGATAAGAATGCGTTTCTAAAGCTCCAACTTTGAGAATACTCCGGTGCGGCAGTATTCTGAAACGACGTCGTCTGAGTTGTCATCGTCAAAGGCTCTGAGCTTTCTACGATGAAGACACCAACTTCTGAAAACGGAGTACACATTCCGTACACGTGTTTCTCGAGGTTGTTGGGTGCCAGTGTATATGTGCCTGCGTTTGGACTTTTTTTTGATGAATGCGTTTGAACTTTGAAAGAGAAAACCTTTTCTTTTTCTTCCCCTGAAGGGTGGCCATGGACGATGCATTATATAGCAGCGAAAAAGGAGAGAAGGTTCCGATGAAGTTTCTTTAATCTCCACGAGGGGTTGGTTTCACATGCTTAAATAGAATGCTTATTTTATTATTTTTAAATGTTGTTATTTGGTGGGTTGGTTTGTTGGACATTGTGTTTTCTATTCTTATTTCAAGATTCTGATCTGAAAGTGACTTGGTAAATTTGAACTTTGAAGAAGAATGTCCCCGTCTGAATCATATGGCACCTAATTTTTAAAGCAACTGTTTGATATGTGTGTGTGTGGGGTCCACGACTTGATAAAAATGATTTACCCTCTACCTAAACTCTCAACTTAGAGAAAAATGAAATACTTATTACTTGAATGATGATTTAACAGAATGAATTAGGTCCTATTTATACTAGTTTAGGGAAGAGATATGGTGTTTAATTCTAAGGAAAAGGGTTATGGGAGTTATAATACTAATTATGGGGTTACATAAACTTTATTGTGGGGTTACATCGTGACTGAAGGGAGTTGCTAAGGAAGGATTTATGGATTGGAGTTACATGAGAGCTAAAGGTCAATTCCATCCTCCGTTTCATCCTCCCTAGGTTGGATAGGACTCGCCCTCGAATCAAACTCAGCATCATCATCATTCATATATGGTAAAAGATCAGCAACATTGAAAGCACTAAAGACTTCATAAACTCTCAATAACTCCACCTTGTAGCCATTGTTGTTGATCTTCTACACAATCTTGAATGGTCCGTTAGCTTTAGGGGAGAGCTTGGCATTCAATTGCTTGAGAAAACGTTCTTTTCTCAAAAGTATCCAAATCAAGTCTCTCACGTTGAAAGTCTGTTGCCTTCGATGCTTGTCACGTTGAGACTTGTATTTCAAGTTCTGCTTCTGAATTCGTTCACGAACTTGCTTGTGTAGCTTTTTGATTTCCTTGGCTCTTTGATCTACATCGGCACTATAAAATTGCTTGTCAGATAACAAGGTCAAGTCTAATGGGCTAAGTGGATAAGCACCATATACCATTTCAAATAGACACTTTCTCATAGCTTGATTGACATAATTATTATAGGCAAATTCAACTTAGGCAAGTACAAGATCCCATTGCTTCAAATTCTTCCCAACAAAACTTCAAAGAAGATTTCCCAAAATCCTATTAATTGCCTTAATTTGACCTTCTGTCTGAGGATGGCTAGCACTACTAAATTAGAGTTTAGTCCCCATCTTTTTCTATATTGTTCTCCAAAAGTGGCTAAGGAACTTGATCTCATGATCGTATGTGATAGTTTTGGGAATGTCATGTAAACAAACAATCTCTTTAAATTATAAATCTACAACTTGAACCGCATCATTGGTGTTTTAGCATGGAATAAAATGAGCCATCTTTGAAAATCTATCTACAATAACCATGATGGAATCTTTCTGTCTTTGTGTCCTAGGCAATCCAAGGACAAAGTCCATACTCACATCTTCCCAATGTGCTACTGGTATTGGAAGAGGCATGTATAACCTGGTGTTTTGGCTTTTAGACTTAGCCAAATAAGAAGTTTTGCTTCTTTGTATATGTCTGTTGACATCCCTTTCAAGCCTTAGCTAATTGAAGTTTTCTTTGACTAAGGCCATTGTTTTGTCTCTGCCAAAATGACCTACCAATCCTCCATTGTGGGCTTCATAGATAATTGCCTCTCGCAATGAGCATTGAGGGATGCATAAGGCTTTTTCTCGGAATAGGAACCATTCATGCTTGTAATATAGCTGGAAAGGCTTATCTATAATGGCATTCCATATTCCATGAAAATCAAGGTCATCTTGGTACAATTCTTTGATGGTCTCAAAGCCAACAACTTTGGCTTGAATAGTAGAAAGCAAAGCATGATGACGACTGAGTGCATTGGCTACTGAATTCAGAATTCCAGCCTTGTGCTTGAGCAAGAATGGATAAGACTGCATGAACTCACTCCAAGTAGCATGTCTACAACTGGTCTTCTATAGAGAATTTAAATGGTTAAGAGTTTCATGATCAGAGTAGAGAATAAATTCTTTGCTCAGCAAATAATGACTCCAATGCTGTAAAGCTCAAACAATGGCATAGAACTCCTTGTCATAGGTAGAATATTTGAGCTTGGCATCATTGAGTTTCTTACTAAAGAAGGCAATTGGATATCCTTTTTGGCTTAGAACAGCACCAATCCTGGTATTAGAAGTATCACAACTTACTTCAAACACTTAGTCAAAGTTTGGAAGGGCTAGCACAGGAGCTTCTGTTAAATGCTTCTTCAATTCATCAAAACTCTTCTGGGCTTGCTCTGTCCATTGAAACTTATCACCCTTAATGTAATCTGTAAGTGGCGTAGCAATGGAACTAAAGTTTCTGATAAACACTAGTACAGAAATGGGCTTCTGGGACATTTAATTTTCGACTTCCGGAACGTTTTTAAAACCCGTTCCATATGTGACCATTCCTAAAGAATTCTGGAACGCTTTACTTTTTGTTGGAATCATTCTTGAAAACAGGTTTTCGGGCACGTTTCAAACCAAAAAACATTTCCGAATGCCAGTTTTGTGGCATGCTTTGTAGTTGGAAATGATCCTCTATAATGGTTTTCTGGAATGTTTATTAATAGGAAGTGTGCCTAAATATTAGTCTTGGGGCACGTTTCTATTTAGAAACGTTTTCAAAACTGAATTTTTTTTTAAAAAAATAAAAACTTTTTTCCTTACTGTCCAGTTTCAACCATTCCAACAATTTGATGATACAAAATCAAATGCTTCCATGGAGAATTTCATTATATATGTATAGAAATTAAAGAGCATACACTTTATCGAAAAATATGAATCAAAATAAATCTAGACACCATGATAGAAACTAATAGAGAGGGAGAGTTTTATAATTTTATCAATGTTTAGTTGATAGGCAAAGTGTGCCTACAAATAACTAAATTAAACACAAGTGTTAAAGAGACCCAAACATCATACTAACTGGGAGGGAAAAAGAAATTCTTAGTTTTTGTTGTTTTTCATCAGAACAAAAGTTCCAATCCTAACACAAATAATGGAATGATAATCAAGATAAATAGTGTCATTCATCACAGCTAAAAGTTGTGAACATAGCACTTCCAAAAAAGAACCAGTTTGCATGAACATATCAGCATGACTGATTCATGATGGGCATTTTAGTAGAAGTTTCCAAATTCTTTTTATACTAATTGAACCTATTGAAAGTTTACAAGCATCCTAGCATGACTTAGAGGCATGATAAGACAAAAACACAATAATCGAAGCTTGAAAACTAACTTGAGTAGTATTCTAAACAATATACTCAATGTACATAAGCTCGGAAGTCTTGACTCTTGATGCCACTGGTTTGCCACAAGGAACAATGATGTCATCCCTCCACCCCACAAATTATGATTCATCAAGTACATTCTTGCCCAATCCTTTAGTGGAGTGTTTTCCTTCCGGAGGTTTTTCAAAATACTTCATGGCATGGAGGGCAAAGACTAATTAGAATTTAAGGAAATTGCAAATATAATTGGCAGAACTTTTCACCCAAAAAAAATAAAAAATAAAACTACATGCAAAACTACTTCATTTCCCTATTTTGAAGGCATGCATGATAAGGTAACAACTAACAATCAACAAACATATGTTTATATAAACCCATAGGCACAATTGGAGTTAAAACAGACTGACCTTAGCATTCTTGAGCTCATACATGTTTCCTAGTGCAACTTACTCAAAAGCATCAGACCAACGAGATTTTTCTTCCAGTGTTGCAATAATGAGCACTCTTACTGACCAGGTCAGTAAAGTATATCCCTTTGCCAAACTGTGACAGTAAAATATTCAGATTTGAGTAGCAATTGTGTACACATCTATAAAAATAAAAATAGAGAAGAGACTTATGAGAGTAAAAGAACCGTGTAGCCAGCTGCTGGGGCTTCAGGAGGTGCAATTCTTAATCCTTTGTTAAGTATGCTAACAAAATTTGCCAACCTAGAACCTGCAACAGACAATTACTTTCATTCTCTTGAATCTTGATTTCCACCAAGCTCAAGTGAACTTCAGTATATAGCACATTGCAACAAGAATGTCAACCATGTGGTTATATTTCAATCATTTCTTCATAGAAACGGATGTATTTTGTTGAAGAAATATGCAAGAATAACTGAGAAGGTTTAGATTTTTATTATAGAAAAAGATGTATATGTTGGTAAAGGGAAAGTAATAAAATAAAATAATTAGGAATAGTAGGATATGGTGGAATAATTTTTCTGCATTTAAAGAAATCATCACAAGAGACTATTATATAGTCTTTACATAATAACAGATAAAAGCCAAAATATAGCAACAGATGGGATAGTGGGAATCGTGGCCCACCATTTGACTTATTCAGATTTTTATTATAGAAAAAGATGTATATGTTGGTGAAGGGAAAGTAATAAAATATAATAATGAGGAACAATAGGATATGGACCATATGGTGGAATAACTTTTCTGCATTTAAAGAAATCATCACAAGAGACTATCATATAGTCTTTACATAATAATCGAAAAAAGCCAAAAAATAGCAATAGATGGGATAGTGGGAATCATGGCCCACCATTTGACTTATTCAACAAAATAACATCATAACTAAATTAAATAAAAAAACCACTAATCCTAAAATCAAGGAACCAGTAAACACGTGACACTAAACGTGGCTTTAGTTTTGAAGCACTACTCAATAGTATACTATCAATCAAGTTGAAGCTTACAGTCACTAATAAGATAAGCCACATACGAGGAAATAGCAGCAATAGCAATAGGAATAAATAGAAGAAAAAGAAGGATAAAAGGAAAAGAATAATAGAAAGATCAGGGTGGGAGGGAGAGAATATCTTAGCAAGGAAGAGTCCACACGTATTTCTTCACTCACTTCATGCAAACCTTTTATACCAGAAAAAAAAATCCAAGTAAAAGTTCAACGATCGAAAGTATTGATATTAATTTTGGTCTCCATCCAAAAAAATAATATTAATTCTGGTTTACTTAAGGTGGGTAAAAATTAGAGTCTGAGTCAAATTCGGGTTGAGTTTGATGTATACTAAGAAGAACATATTATGCAGTACCAAGAAGCACCAAGGTTTTAGTTTCAGTTTTTAAAGCATGGATCTAACTATAAGCTTAATAAATCAAAGATGGCAGAACCAAATAAAAAAAAATACTAACTTGCTAGTAGATTTTGCAGCCCCATCTCCACCATGTCCATCACAAATGCCAAATAGTCAAAACTATATAATAGGCATACAGGTAGATTAGCTTCCTAAGGAAAGTCACGGAATCTGATGCCATACCTACCCCAAAGGGAATTTGATTCCTACGTTGAGAAGAAATATGAACTTGCCAAATATTAAATCACAGTTTAAACAAGCATACTAGTATAGCATTAAAAGAATAAAACACTTTCTTAAAAGAAAAAGAACATTGAATTCATAATGTAATAGCATAAAAAACTAATCACTACAGGACAATTCCAAGAACACCATGACCATCGGATTCATATAATTCAAAATAGAAAAAGGCAACCAGACCACTTAAAATTGCCTTGTGAGATTTCTTTCACATTAAAATTGCCCACATACTCAACTACAAGTTAAGACCATATGACATTTTGTCTATTTTATATCAAGAATTTCTCGTTCTTCTGCTCCTAAAAAAGCTTGGACAAAAAAAGGCTTTATACTCCCTATAACTAAGCTAGATCAAAGTGTCTATCATTGGGTAAAATTTGAAATGAAACACAAAATTTGTAGTGCTTTTGCAAATTGAATAGGGAAACTTAAAAACTTAATAAAATTGTAATTACACGCCATCTACTCCTTGTGAGCCTGTTCCATCATAAAGTATCTCAGTTCTTCAAGAAAGGGATGGAAGTCAAATCTAGAGGTTAACTAAGACTTTAAAAAAAAAAAGACTAGCCATTATATCTTATTTTTCAGGAAACTAATAAAAAAAAACCATGCATCAGATTCATCCATACATACGCGAAGATTGAAACAAGCTGAGGTGGGGGTTTGGCTAACAGTGGGGTTTTACCAGCATTGTGCTAATCGAACATTGTAGCCGAGGATTGTTTCTAAACTACCAGCTGCTCTGTTGGTGCTTGCCAAAATCATAAACAGAGGATTTGAAAAGGAAGAGGGAGGCTCGACGGTCAGACAAAATGGAAAGGGAGGGCTAAAATAATGGTTTGATTTATAGATTTGAGGTTGGAATAGGGAGGCTCAACTAACTCGATTAGGGCTAGAAGCAGAGCACAGGGTTTTGTTTACACGGACCACGACGATGACCTAAAGCTCAAATCTTGGTGTAGAGGTTATCCAAGACGATGGCAGTGGTGATGGGTGAGAGAGCTCCAAGCAAAAGAGAAGGGTCAATGGATGAGAGAGGTAAGGGCGAAAGAGTTGAGATCAAGCAGTGACTTCTTCGATGCCTCTATTCTCATTTTACGGAGCTTTAGCTAAAAATTAAAAAAGAAAAAAAATGGGGATCATTTAACTGAAAATAACATTACACAATCAGATAAGCATCCAGGAACGCTTTCTTGAATAAACTTTCCAGAAGATCCTTCGAAAAAAAATTATTCCCAATGTTAAACTTTCCGGAACGCTTTCTTAAAACAAACATTTCTGAAGGGCAACTTTCTGGCACATTTTTTATGAACATGTTCCCAAAATCCTTTTCCAGCACATTTTGCAATAAATGTTCTTGAATGTGCGTTTCTAAAACCTAATTCTATAGTAGTGAAACCTCTTGTAAAAGGATGCTAGTCCATGGAAGCTTTGAACATCTTAGATTGATTATGGAGTTGGCTAACTATTAATTGCTTCAATTTTGCTTGGGTCAACTTGAACACCCTCAACAATGATAATATAGCCCAAAAAAATCACTTCATCAATCAATGAGGAACATTTCTTCAAATTGGCATATAGTTTTTGCTCTTGCAGGGTCTTCAATACTTGCCGTAGCTGCTCCACTTGCTCTTCTCAATTCATATTGTAAACAAGAATATTTTCAAAGTAAACAACAACAAAATTGTCAATGAAGGGCCAAAGTACCTGATTCATCAATCGCATGAATGTAATAAGAGCATTTGTTAGCCCAAAAGGCATCACAGTCTACTCATACATACCATCTCATGCATTCACTAGGCAGCAGTGGAGCTAGCTTAATCATTACCCCATTCTTCACAAAGAAATAGGTACATGACCATCATATAGAGCATGACGATCATATTGCAATGGTCTTCCCAAAAGAAGATGACAAGTATCGATAGGAACAATATCACATCAAACTTAATCTCGGTCTTTCTTGCCAATTGAAAAGGAAACAAGACATCGCTTAGAGACTTTTACCTCCCCTTGTTGAGCCACTGCAACTTGTATGGATGTGAATGAGCCTAAGTAGTCAAGTTCAATTTCTCCACCATATAGTTGGACATTACATTTTCATAGCCTCCATTGTCAATGATGACATCACAAACTTTTCCTTGAGTTGTGCAATGAGTATGGAAGATATTATGCTGAAGCCATGGTTCCTCTTTTACTTGTAATGCATGTAAACTTCATCTAATTACCAATGATTCTCCATGATCAGCAAAAACAAATTCTTCATCATACACCGGCTCTTTCTCTTCAAGTACTAGCTTTTCCTCATCAAAGATAACCTCCTTTTCTTCATTGGATGCTGCATAAGCTTCCCCTTCAACAATAGTAACAACCTTGCGGTTGGGACATTATGAAGCAATATGGCTGAACCTTTGGCATTTGAAACACCTAGGTGATTTGGAGCTAAATTCCTTGGCAGCCTTAGTGGAGGCCTGCTCAAAGAACTAGGTTGCTGAACTTGTGTTTTGTGGCCATCAAAAAAACTTTTGGTAGAGGAACCTAGTTGATAGGAGAACTTTTTGGGCAATTGCTTTTTGATTCAGATAGCTAGATGGATGACATCATCTAGAGTCCAATATTGCTGAAGCTAAACTAGATGGGTGATGTTGACATCCGGGCGCTGATGAGGGCGAGGAGTGATCACCGGTGTAAGAAAAGGGGGTGAGATAAAAGTGATAAGGCACGGATAAGGAGCAGCTCTTGGTAGGCTTCTAAGCAGGATGGGCATATGAATGAATCGAATACATACCGGAACGAGAGGGATCCAGAGACTGTATAGGTATGGGACTATACGGTTAACAATAGTTTAAAGGAATTGATAGGTACTACCTATACCAACAAGGTGTACCTACCTTTTTGGTAACTTATCCCTTAAGAACTCCTCAGTTAAGTGTGCTTGACCTGGAGCAAATTCTGGGATAGGTGACCTCCTAGGAAGGAGGTGTGTGAGTAAGATAAAGTACATTGAAAGAGCTTGTGTTGGTTTGTGGGGACAGTCATTAATTCCAAAGAAGCGGCTGGACGTTACAGTTGGTATCAGAGCCCAGTCTCTCTCAGTACGGTATGATTCGAGGACAAACCAAGTGGAAGCTGGTAGGCATGTGACATCCCGGCACTGACGAGGGTGGGGAGTGATCACTAGTGCAAGAAAAGGGGGTGAGATAAAAGTGAAAAGGCACGGACAAGGAGCGGCTCCTAGCAGGCTTCTAAGTGGGAGGGGCATATAAATGAATCGAATACATACCGGAATGAGAGGGATCTAGAGGCTGTATAGGTATGGGACTATACGGTTAAGAATAATTTAAAGGAATTGATAGGTACTACCTATACCAACAAGGTGCACCTACCTTTTCGGTAGCCTATCCCTTAAGAACTCCCCAGTTAAGCGTACTTGACCTGGAGAAAATTTTGGGATAGGTGACCTCCTGGAAAGGAGGTGTGTGAGTAAGGACAAAGCACACCAAAAGAGCTTGTGTTGGTTTGATCCCAAAGAAGCGGCCGGACGTTACATGATGTTAGTGTTCAACCCTTCAAGATAACAGGCTATCATTTGCTCTTCCTTTTCTTGAATATCACACTTCATCATGAGCCTCTCAAATTCTCTGGTATATTCTTCCATGAACAAAGACTTTTGCCATAGATTTTGCAATTGAATAAAATTATCCTAGTAATAATGATCAAGTAGAAACTTACAAGCAAGCTCAAGTCGCATCTTTTCCCATGTTTATATTTTGCTTTTACCCTCATGCTCACATTTCTTCTTGAGGTTCTCCCACCATATGGAAGCATGCTTCTTGAGCTTGATGGCAACAATTTTGACTTTTTGATCTCCTGGCACCTCTTTGTATTCAAATACCCATTCCATTATTTGAAGCCAATCTAAGAACTCATCTGGTTATAGCTTTCCTTTAAAGTCTGGAATTTCAACTTTGATATCATTGTTGCAAATGATTGGTCTTCAAGGATGGTGATTACCATATGATGGAGTGTCACTACTATCCAAACCTTCTCCTCTTTGCCTTCCTTGTTCCTTTAACTAGGCTCGTTGAACATTCACAAGCTTCTATAGCAGTTGAACTTGATTTCTCAACTCTTTAATCTCAACTTCATGCACAGGTTTGCATCCTGGAGGCATTTTGTAGGCGATAGTAGGATAGAATTGAAGTTTTGGGTTTTGAAAATGTTTTGGAAAGGTTTAAGGGTATATTTAGGGGAAAATGGGTCAAAGCGGTATTTTTTTTTTTGGAAAATTTAGGGTGGAGGTGAAATTTCGGAAAGTATAAGGTTTTAGTGTAATTTTGTGGAAGTTCAAGGGTCAAATGAAAATTTTAAAAAAGTTAGGGACAAAAGTAGAATTTCAGAAAATATAGGGTAAAGTAGAATTTTGAGAATTCATGGGTCAAAATAAAATTTCAAAAAGTTTTGGGAAAGAAATGAATTTCATAAAAGATGAGGGGTCAAAATTCAATTTTAGAAAAAATGGCTAACTGGGTGCTTACATGGCACAATTAACACTTGGCAAGCAGTTGTTGGCTGACGCGTCGCTAACTGGACACCTCAGTGCTGACATGGTTGTCTTTAACCTTCAAACGGTGGGTGGACTGCATGGACGGTGCATGAATATCTGGTGACGGAGCGTGGTGACGGGTGGAAGCTCCGTTGGCTACGAAACATTCAACCCTAGAGTTTTTGGATCTTCTGAATTCAATGGTGATGTCAATTTTCTTGAAAAACAATTGGAGATGGGACTTCTGAAATTGATAGGGACCTCTTGCCGGCAACTTCGCAGACTCTAATTCCAGGTAGTTTTTCCAGTGGTTCCTCATCTCTGGAACCCTGCTCTGAAACCAAAATGGTTCAAAATCTAGGAAAAGAAAAGGAGAGTAAACTCTCAACTTAGAGAAAAATGAAATACTTATTGCTTGAATGATGATTTAACACAATGAGTAAGGTCCTATTTGTACTAATTTAGGGAAGAGATCAAGAGACATGGGTTTAATTCTAAGGAAAGGGGCTATGTGAGTTATAATACTAATTATGGGGTTATGGGGGTTACATAAGCTTTATTGTGGAGTTATATCGAAACTGAAGAGAGTTGCTAAGAAATGATTTATGGATTGGAGTTACATTAAGGGTCAATTCCATCATTCGTTTCAAGTATTTTCAGGAAATATACAGAAAAAGATAGAAAATGCAAACATTCTTAAGCCTTAAAATTGTTTAATCTATATATCATCTGTAAAATGTGATTTATAAATAAGCCTTTTAATTTTATTTAGATTTTACCTTTTAAAAGAGATAACAAGAAAAATCATGGGGATAAATTTAATGTGCATTGTTGATGTAGCAAATTATGTTATTATTTTAATCATGAGAGTGGAACAAACATCTCATATAAACATGTTTGTTCATCACAAAATTAAGTTTTGAGGTCTCTTAATGAAAATTTTAACGCACAACATCATAACCATGAAATTCTACATAACCATGAGATAGACAAGATTCAATCCTCTGAATTTTTGTATTTAAAGTTTTAGCAAAGTTGTTTCCTTTTTTCCCTTTTTAATTTGTTTAATGTATAAAGGTTTCTCTCTTTTTTCTTTTCTGTGACTAGCTTCACAGAAATTTACAAACCTCTTTTAAGTTTGATGGTAAGTGTATTTCCTCCCCACCTTTTTTCTTGGACTTTAACTAATATAAATTGAGCCGAGTTGAATTACAGGATATAAAGGTTTCCTAGCAGCAATTTTTTTTATACACAAAACTCGAACTTAAAACTTTATTTAAGGGAAATAAAAGTAATTTTAGTTTTTTGCAAACAATGCACATTATTTTATTAATCATGTGTTACACATTTATATTAATTCAATTACATCTTTTCATAAATTGTTTTAAGTTAGTCATGTTGATATTTTATGTGTGTGTGTTTTTTAATTATATGTATTAATTAGTCAATTAATCAATCATCAATATATTATATAAAAATAGAATAGGTGAGTCATGTTATTTTATTATTCATCATTTATTGTTTATTGATGTGTTATTTGTTTGTTGAACTTCAAGTAAATTTTGGAAGCATTTGTAATCCCGCCTAACGTTAGTACTTAAGGTTGAAACTAAGCAATATGTTATGTAAAAATAAAATAGGTGAACAATATTATTTGTTGATAGATAGGTGGGGCACAATTGCCCTATAAAGAGTACTTTTACTTAATATATACTTTCTCCAATCGTATTTAAATGGGAAAATTTTTCCCTTTTGATAGTCTTATTTCAAAGAAAAAAAAATAGTTAATGTTGTATTAATTTCATTTTATCAAAATAAAATTTCATTAATACTATTGAGAGTTACGAGGTGTATTTTAGAATGAATTGAATGAGAAATTAATTAAGGGTAATTTTAGAAGAAATTGAAAATGTGAGATAAATTAATTATCTTTAATTAATTTCAACTCCCTTTCTTAATACTCATAAATTAGTTTTTTTTTTTTTATAAATAGGATTGGAGGGAATATAATGAGTATTAATTGCTTCAAATATTTGCTTCACTCCATTTAATTCAAGGTTGCAATTAAACATATAGAGAAAGCAATTCTTTGTCATTTACCATGAACATTAACAAAGTCAAGGATAGAGTTTATCTAGAGTTAGTTTATTCTTGCTAAGGCTTATATTTATGTATGGTTAGTTATATGCTGCAATATCAAGTGCAAACAAAAGATACAACCTCTAATATTGTCTATAGAAAAGTATTGAACAATTTATTTGATTAGGTTTTATTTTATTAGTCATTATTATTTGTGAAATTTGTATATAATCAATTTATTTCAACAATTACAACTTAAAAATTTTCATGTAAAACAATAATACAATAAGATGATTATTCTTTTATTCATAATTACATGATGATTAGACACAATAATTAATGTTATTATTTATTATGTGTGACAGCTTTCGATTCTTTAGAAGATGCTCCTCGTGCATCACACGGATTGTCATATACTAGTTACTTTATTGTTTACTAATAGATAGTGGAGTCAATTGCCCTACAAAGACTATTTTTTCTTAATCCTATATGCATAATGTGTATTAATTGCTTCTAATATTTGACAATATTACTTTTAATTCCATTCAATTTTCATCTCATATTCTTTCTCATTATATATCCATTGTACACATTACGTATTCTTATTTTATGTTTTAGTCAATATGACTAAAAAACCCATTCGCTCCAAAAGTTTATTTCTTTACTTCTTTAATAAGTATTAATTTTTTTATTTTACAATTTTATTTTATCTTGTTCTTAATTTTGTTACTATCCGCTATGCATCTTTTTCTTCTTTTCATTCCAATTCTCCCTCCCACATTCTAACATATTATATCCTCTTCCTTTCAACCTCTTGTATGTAGCCAACATCCAACTCAATCACTGAGTAAGATATATTCCCCTTATTTGTTTTTATTCTTTCTTTATTCATTCCATCTTTTTCTTTTCTTGGATATGCCTCATGACTCAGAGCATTTGTAAAAGTATTTATAAATTACTCACTAACAAAGTCTTTATATCGGTAGCAAGATTCAAACACACACTTTTGCTTTTAGATAAAACAATTTTAAAAACTTTACACATTTGATACTTGCAATAAACACACGATTTTTCTAAATAATTTACTACATTTGAATAGTATTGAATTTTTAACTTTCTTTTTTAGAAGAAACATGGTATTCTATGAACTTAAAATTAATCATGGTTATATTAAATTCAATTCTAGGAATTGCAACAGTTGAAAGAGTTTTTTTCACTAAACTTGATCAAATTAAATTACCAACTTATATTAAATTGAGTTACCAAAACTTGATCATTTAGATTAAGGTTTCCATTTTAGAGTCAGCCAAAGTTTGGTTAAAAAATGACATTTTAGTCAACTATCTTAGGAAATCTATTTTCTAGCTATTTTTTAGGTTTTTTCTTGCTTTCTTTTGCATCATTTTTAGAGTGATTTCCCTCTTAATTTTAGTGTTAAAATTCATGCTAATATATCCTCATATATGGAGTTATTGAATTTATTTTATTAGATCATAATTCTACATACATAGTGTTACATTATTATATTCCATGATCTAGGTACATTAATGTATCACATTTTTATGTATAGGTTAAGTGCCATGGGAGATGACATGGAAGACCTTATTGGTATTTTAAATGGGCAAGGATGAAAGATTTGGAGGAATTAAATTCATTATTTCCTCATTCTCTCATTTTTCTCTAATTCTACACTATCTACTTGAAAATCAATAGCTAGATCCATCATAAACCCTTTGCCCTTACTTCCTCCTCACTTTAGAGCCACATTCTCATTCTATGCATTTTTAACTTTTCTCTCACATTCTTTCTTCTTCTTTTTTTTTTCTCTTCATCTCTTTTCTCTTCTTTTCTTTCAGTTTTCTAGGAAAACTCATCATTTTCCCATAAACTTCAAAGATGTTCTTGCATTTTCTCACCAAATCTAGATTTTCTTACCTCCCAAACACTCTCTTTCCACCAATCTAATCCACTTTCCAGTGATTATTCTTCCTCCTTTTCAAGATTCCATGGAGAACTCATTGATTCAAGGCTTGCAAGTGGTTAATTTCATGGGAGCTTGAAGAGGGAGGTGGCGATTTCAAGGAAACTAGGATGAAGATAATGAAAACTCATGAATGTGCTTCTCTACAAGGAGATGTTATCTATATTTCTACTTTACTCTCCACCTTTGGTTTTGTTTAGGATTAATTCTTTCAATCTAGATTGTATTTTATCTTTAGGTTTAGTTTATGTTTGGATCATGAATTGTAAGTGTTTATACCTGTTGTAGAGATTAGGATTTATGTGGTTGAATTGTTAATTTTGTTGTTAATGGCAATGCAAAATTTGGACAGTTTTCTTATCCTATTTTTAATCTTGATTTAGTCACTTTTATTGCATGGTAAATAAGTTAAAGTTGCTAGGTTTTGGTTAATGGATGGATAGGTAGCTTGTTTGATTGATGACTAAATTGCCAATGGAGTTAATGGATAATTCAATTACTCAAGTTGGTGAGAACTTGTGCTATGCCTTAAAGATGTTATATAAAATGCATAAGTTATAGTATTCTCATCGTATGTCATGTTGTCATTCATCTCTATTTAAGGATTAACATGGTAATTGAATTGGCACTTAACCTTACTAAACTTTGGATCATTCTCTTGTGGAATTATTAGAGTATCATGATTTGCATTCTCCCAAGTTGACTTGAAATTGCCACACATTCATTCCATTGCATTAATCCACACATCTTCCATAGTTTTTACCATTTATTCCCAAGTTTTAGATTGTTCATCTTCTTAGTGATTTGTTTTGTTTATTGCCTTTTGCAGTCATCATCTAAAACAAAAACCCAACTTCAATAGTCTTAGTTTTAAGTATTGCATTGCATTTAGTTAGGCTACATTTTCATTTGCATATAGCTCAACCTTAGTTGATTATTGTTCCTAGTTATCCACTATTGAGAAATGACCTAGTATCATGCCTATACCACATTCCTTTGCATCCTAGTTTAATTGAAATTAAACTCATGACAAGATTTGGTTTAATGCCATGCATGATTATTGTAATGACTTTGATTTACGGAAGCCTCTGGAAAGAAAATTTGTCAATGGTGCACATGTTGATTGTATCAATATCAAGGATTTGACAAACCTGGCTCCCCTTCAGGACCAATGTGCAAAATTTTTAGCTCAATTCTTAAGTTATAGTGATGGCTGATGAACTCTAGCTCTAATTTAGTGCATAATAATTTGTTTGATGTCAGAAATGTATTCAACTATTCATTCATGCCATCATTTGGAGACATTGTAGGAGCAAAAACAATGATTCAAGGAATATGAGTATGACCAGGAATAATTTGGTTGGAAATTTTGCACATTCTTGCAAAAAAAAAACTACTTTGGATTAGAAATCATTTTAAGCCAAGATCTTCTATTTCTAACTACTTCTAATGTCAATTCTTTAGGCTGTTAGAGTAAACTAAAAGGTAGCATCGCACTTATGTTGATTTGATCTACCTTGGTGCTGATTCTAGGCCTAATCTCTTTTAAGAAGACTGCATCTATGGGTTTTTGAAATTCCGATGAGATTATCGATTCATAATGTATAAACTTTCTATCTGTCTATTTTGAATTTATAGACATTATACAAAAATGAAAGCAACATTTCTTTAGCTGGTCATATTGCCAATCAGTCAGTCTATTCTCCACAATGTAAATATTCTAACATGGTGAGTTATTATGTCATTATTGTTAGTTCAGTTGACTTTCCAAAAGGGGGGTGAATTGGGAAGATTGTAATTTTTCTGTAAATTAAAGAAATAATAGTGATACTAAAAAGATAACTAAAAGACAGAGTATAAAAATAAAGAGCAGAGGGAAGAGAACTCAGTAGTTTACCCTAGTTCAGTCTATTTCACTTTACCTACATCTAGTCCCTAGGCCACCACTTGGGATTTTTCCACTATCTCTTGTAAGATTTGAACGGGTTCTTGTAATAATCGTAGTACAATATCTCTAGCCCGAACTTTAGACTTGAACAAGTTTTCTCACTCTTCTTACTTAAGAGTAAAACTATCTCCCTTACTGCAATCTCACACAAGTACATTCTACAAGTGTTTAGATATATTACAGAATGAAAACTCTTTCAAAAGAGTAAATATGAAAGTTGAGATACAATGAATGAGTAAAACATAGGGTAGTTGAGCTTTGAAAGAATTATTAAATGAATCAGCAGAGTTTTGGCATGTAAATTATTTTTTTCATCACCCAATAACTTAAATGAGGTCCTATTTATAGTCTCGGGGTAGAACTATCCGTTGGAAATGGAGATTAGCCGTTACTCTTAAGAAAATAGCCGTTCATCTACCGCATTAAATGCACCTGACAGAGGTTATACGGATGACCTCCTCAGGTTATGCGAATAACGGGGAACTGATTGCTTTTGTTTTCAATGTGAAGCTTTTCGTTATGTGGATAACGTGGCTAGGTTATGCGAATAACGTACTACGGAGAATGACTAGTTTTAGCTCAGAATCATTTTCCTGAAAACCCACTTAGTTATTAAGATAACGTTAAGTTTTTCTCAGATTGAGTTCTCGTGAAACTTAGGTTATCAGGACAACCTCCCAAAGTTATGTGGATAACCTGTTTTACCCGAGAAAAGTTCAAGTATTCTTAAATATAGGTTATGTGGATAACCTCTTTTGGTTATGTTGATAACCTGTTTTACCCGAAAAGTTCAAGTTCTCTGAAATATAAGTTATGTGGATAACCTTTTTTGGTTATGCGGATAACCTGTTTTACTCAAGGAGTGTAAGTGCTCCATAACGCACATTATGCGGATAACCTATGCGAATAACGAGCTACACAGTACCACTTTTCTTCACTGTTCACCATGTTATGCAAATAAGACGCCTACCTTATCAGGATAACCTCCTAGACAAACTCGAGAACTTGATTCCTAAGTTGTGTTATGCGGATAACCTCAGTCCCTTTACATGAAATTGAGAGATGGACTTTGAAAATGTTTTGAGATTGAGTCTTTATCCTCATAACCTCAAATAGTTATACTTATAAGTTAAGATATTATTTTGAAAATAAGGTAAACACTTAGAAACATCTTTGATATTGAGATCTTATTCTCATAAACTAAAACATTTTTTTGAAAACTAATTGAACACTTAGAATCAGTTTGAGATTGAATTTTTATTCTCATTAGATAGCTTTTTTCTTGAAAATTATTTTGAAATCATGAGTTAAAAGCTAATCACTTAATTAGTCACCTCATTTAATTTTTGGGTTAATTGAAATTCAAAGCTCAACTACCTTCTTTTACAGATAAGTTCCTTAAGTATGAGTGAAACAGTTCTTCAATCAACCGGAAGCTCCAATTTTGTTTTTTATTTTACTTGTGTTCCTCTGATATTGGATCTTCCAAGCTGATTTGTTTTAAAATCATCAAAACATCTGAATTAAAAATTATCTCTAAGATTCAAATGATTTTCTCTGTCTTTTTATAGAAAAATGATTTTCTCTTTCATTTATAACCTTGAAATTTTTTCACTAAACATTGAAGCTTTTTATACTCAAACTCCAAAATTTTACAGTGACTAAATAATTGAAGTAGAAAATTCATGTATCAGTTTCAGTGGCTTTATACTTATCTTTTGTGCATTTTACACTAAACATTGAAGCTTTTTATACTCAAGCTCAAATATTTTACAGGGGCCACTTAAATTGAGGCATACAATCCATGTATCAATTCTAGTGGGTTTATATATACTTAGTTTCCTTGATTTCATGCTGAAGAATACTTTTTTATATTCAAACTCTGGAATTTTAGAGGACCACTTAAATTGAAGTATAAAATCCATGCATTGGTCCAATGGTCTCATAAATAAAATTCATGTATCAGTTCCAATGATTTTATAATCTTGTTATGTGGTTTTACATTAAACATTGCGGCTTTTTATATTCTAACTCCAAGATTTTATAATGACTAGTTAAACTAAAGTATAAAATCCGTCTATCAGTTCTAGTAGTTTTATACTCATCTTCCATGATTTTACACTAAGCTTTAAAGTTTTTTATATTCAAACTCCGGAATTTTACAGAAACCACTTAAACTAAAGAATAAAATTCAATTATTAGATTTAAGATCTAACATGGATGCAAACACAATTTCTCCATTCTACAAATAAATTTCAAAGTTTCAAACTAATTACAACAAACATTTTGTCAATCTAGAACATAACAACAACAAATCCTTTTGTGACATATGAGAAAAATTACAATTCAACAAACAAAATTTTAGTATTAACATTAATAGGGATGATTGCAACAACCCATTCTTGAATCCTAGATTTATGAAAAAGCAATCTGAAGCCCTTAAGGTTTAGATTGCCAACATAGAGACAATAAAGAAAAAGAAGAAGCCTAAAGGAGGAGGAGGAGGAGGAGGAGAAGTCTTGATGCCCCTGGAAGTCTTGATATCTCATGTCCACAAATCTGTGAAGACTGTAAGTGAGTTTAAATGACAGACTGATTGTTCAACTGAGTTTCAGGGCATAATCTGAACAAAGGGTTATGTGAGATAAGGGAGGGCATTTTAGTAACTTAATTTTAATTTTTCTATCACTAAAGGACCAATGGGACTTAATTGTAGTTATTTAGGGTTTTATGATTTTATAATAATTATTTTAGGATTTTGCCCCTTTTTTGTGATTTTCCCTAATTTTTTTTGTTATATCATTGATCTTTTGCGTCATGATGATATATAATATTTTTTTAATGTGTACTTTTTAGTATATAACCACAGCTAAAAGTTCATGGTAGTACTTTTTCAGTTAAAAATCATGGACAAAGTTCCGACTCTAAAACTTGACCAATGTCTGAAAGAAATAGTGAGCTCTTCCAACTAGCAATTTTGGCCTCATGGCTGAGCTTTTGGAGATTAACCTTGAGATTCTATGTTTAGGTGCTAATACCACCCAAATATGTAAGCTCATCTAAATATATACTTCCTATGGTTTATATTATATAGGGTATTTTGTATGGGAAGTTTTTGGTATAAAATATAAGATATTAAATTTTTTCTTTCCATTTATCCTTATCTTTAATTCTTCCCTACCCCTCATTTATAACCCTACAATAATAATAAAATAAAGTATTTAATAAAGGTAAAATAAAAAATATTGATACTTTTGTATTAATCTCAAATGAAAAAGTAATTTCCTTAATATGTGTGTAATTGATACAAAATATCTTATAATATGAACCAGAGGAAGTATATAACATACACCAAATATATATTTATTTAGGAAAACAACATTGAATGATTACGTACATAAAACATATTTTTAATCATTTTTTTAAGAATTGTCATCAAACCTTGGAAAGTAAATTAAAATTTCAAGATATCATCCAAATAATTAAAATAAGATATGAAAACATTATTTCATGCCAACATGCTCAACATAACTTTTCTTAAAAAATTACAAATTATTTATGTTAGATAAGCTGGGTTCCCAAGAGGGAGGTGAATTGGGAAGCTTGAAAATTTTCTCCAAAATATTAAGAAAGTAAAGAAAGCAAAGTATAGATGGTAAAACAGAGTATAGGAGAACAAACTGTAAAAGTTGCAGTAGAGAGAAGAAAACTCAGATATTTATCCTGGTTTGGTCTTTCCACTTGACCTACGTCCAGTCCCCAAGTTACCACTTGAGATTTTCCACTATTCTGCAAGAATTCAGTGGGCTTCTTGCAAATGCCTCAGTACAAAGATGATGCTCTATTTCTAGAGCTCACTCATTTACTCTATGCACTCTTACAAAGTGCTTCTCAATCCCTTGTGATATCCCCTCACAAGAAAATCTTTCTTCCTGATGAAGATAAGATTGTTTACAATGATTAAACTCTCTTAAACAGAGTGAATATGAAAGTTGGAGTACAAATATTGAAGTGAGAGAGTAAGAGACTTTGAGTAGATGATTTGGTAAAGTTTCAGTATATACAATGTTAAAATCGTTACCCACAACTTCAAATGATGTTATATTTATAGATTTAGATCTCAACTATTCGTTAGAGACAAAATCTATCTGTTGAAGAAGTTATCCAACGGTTACTCTGAAAAACTATCCGTTAACGAACAGCATTTAATGCTTCTGACACTCTCAAATTCGAATTTCAGTTAGTTAACAGACGAATTTTGCAGAAACTGAAGGCTAAAGACTTCAACATTGAATGCCTGAAGTTCGTCTGTCATGAAGTGAAGTTCGAATTTTGATATTTGGAAAATATTTCTATGTTGTGACATACGAATTTTCAGGTAGAAAGTTTTTCTGTTAAGTGTGAACAGTATTTTCAATTTGCTATAGTGCCTTCGAAATTCAAATTTTGGAACCTCAAAATTCGTCTGTCCGTAGCTGGTTTATAAGGCACAGTAGTTCATATGATTCAAAATTCAAATTTTCAAAGGGCAAAGTTCATCAATCAGAGAGACCTCTTTTCAGACTTACTTCAAAATCTGAATTTATAAATACTGTCATTCGTATGTCAACATATCATTGTAACAGACTCACAAGCTTAGTTTCTGAAATTCAAATTTTCATGTTCAAAATCGTCTATCAGTGAGCAATTTTGAAATCCAATCCAAACTTGGTTTCAGATGAACTTTGACATAATTTCAGACGAATTTCTTTAGTTTTCATAAGTTACATTTTGTCTGAAATTCAAATTTTCAAAACCCAAAGTTCGTCTGTTACTGAAAGCTCTTTTTCAGACACTTATGAAAATTCAAATTTTCTCAAGTAAAAATTCGTCTGTCAGGGAAGCTTCTCTTCAGACTTGTTCAGTTTCAATACGAAATTCGAATTTCCAAAGCCAAAGTTCGAATTTCTAAGATGACAGATTTTTCAAACTTCGTCTGTTGGTAGGTGTTTTTCAATTATTCCATAGAATCAATGTTTTAAAACATCTTTTTACCAAATTAAAGTCTTTTACTCAAATCAAAATATTTCTAAACATCCTACATGAATCTTTACACTGATTTCTCTAGGATTTCTTCACTTGAATCTTTTGTGCACCTTTGATATCTTTATTCCAAGCTCTTGAAGGTTGGTTTGGAATCATCCAAACACTTGATTCAATAATTTAATTATTAAAATATTATTTTTTGTTTTGAAGACATTGTTTTTTTATCAAAAAAATAAACAAAAAAGCAAGTCGAACAGCCGGTGCTTCTACTTGCTTCTAATATATAAAAAGAAAATTAAAGAAAAAGCAAGTCAAATGAAAAATTTGACTTTGCTTTTGTGACGTTAAAAAGGATAAAAACAAAACACTGAAGTCAATTATCTCTCATCCGATCTTTTAGAAAAATTTACGTGAACTTTTCACCCAGCTACTTTAATTCTATTTTGGGATGATTGAGAAGAACGGGGGAGGAGAAAATAAAAAGAAGAGTATAATGAGAGAAAGATATTTTTTTTCTCCATAATTGGATGAATAGGAAAAAATAGAGAGAAAAGAAAACTGATTAATTTTACAATAATAATCTTCATTATTTTTAAAAAAAATATTTACATATAATAAAATTTATTATCCTACCATATCATGTTATATAATTTTCATAAAATATTACTTAATGGGATTAAAATATAATTTTAATTTTAATGATAATTTATAATTACTTTATGCAATTTTAATTTTTTAAAAGAATTATAAAATATATTTTCCCTCTTAAATAGAATTAATTTATAATATATTACTGAGTCAAATTAAAATGTATTTTTAAAATTATAAAATATATTTAAAAATTATAAAATGGTAAGCAATTTTGGAAGAAAAATTTTTTATTCAAAATTTCTCTATTTTTGGAAAGAAAAATGGGGAAAAAAACATGTGGGATGCAAATGTCATTTTTTCCCAATTTTCTTTACTTTCTCTTTTCTCTTTGTATCTAAATAGGGAAAAATTACATTGTCACTTCTATTTTCTCCCTTACTTTTTTCTTCCTTCTAATTTTTTCCCATCCAAACACTAGATAAATGTCATAGTTTGATAAAATGATTTATGACTTGTTATGTTTTGGTAAATTTTTTTTAATTATATATTACTCATAAATCCCTACCTTCATTATTTTGTCTAGAGCTAGTAAAATAGACTAGTCTCGATAGGTTAACTTGATTAACCTAAAAAAATTGACGAATTAAGCTTCAAAATTTAAAGCCTATATTCAAATCAGGCTTTTTTAACCAGACTTATCAAGCCCCCAAAAAAAATTGGCCAGCCTATACCATGACCTGACTCATTTTATTATTAAAAATAATAAAAAATTACACAAATTGACCTATTTAGCCTGTTTTACTATAAAAGAAAATCAACATCCTCTAATTCTCCCTATTCATCTATTAAAAATTAAAAAATAAAAAAAAAATACAACATCCCTCCTTATTTCAAATCTACATTCAATGTTTATCAATGATATGGCTGTCCAAATATAAAATGGACGATTTAGATTTAATTTTATTTTAATATTATATTTTTTATTTTATTATATATAGATAAAATTATTTTAAAAATGATATTATTATTATTATTAAATAATTAAAATAAAAAGCTTTAAACCTGGACTAGCTAAATTAAAATTAGATGGTGTAAATCTCTTTTACACGATGAGCATTGTTGATGATCACCTAATCCAAATTTCCTAATTTCCATGTTCCCTTGATCCCTTTCTTCCCTTATTTCCAAATCACAATCAAACTCCCTCCCTCTCTCCATGAGCATGCCACCCACCTCCCTCCCATTCCCAAATTTCCCAAAATCAAAGTAGTCAAAACCTAGCGTCCTAATCCCAAATTTCTGCAATCCCTCGGCGGTGACGATGTGAATCCTTGACTGAGTGCGACGCGACGTGTCTATTCCACCTCACTCCTTCCTTCGAGTTTGAGTCCGTGACCGTGACTAAGGTCAACTTTGAGTTCCCTTCAATTCAACCTATTCCCTTCGAGCTCGAGTCTTCTCTTCCCTTCGACTTTGAGTTCCCTTTAGTTTAGTCTTTATGGCTCAAGCTCACGGTCTCATGCTCACTGTCAAGTCTCAAGCCTGGTGCCTAGATCTGCTCATCTCCTCATATTAGCTTTGAGAATCCTTTAGGTATGTATGTATGTTCATTTATTTTTTTTAATTGATTATATTTAATTTATGTATGTTGTATTGTTACTGGCGGTTGGCTTGCTGCTATTTTGGGTTTCTTTTGAGCTTTAGAAAAGAGTAGATTATGTTGGTAGGAAGTTCTTGTGCCTTATTAGATATTTGTAGTTTTGTATCAATAATGAGTTTTTTTTTTCCAGATAAAAACCAATGAGTGATTTTTTACTTTGACTTTGTTGCTTTACTATAAGTGAATTTTGGTATAGGAAAGAAAAGGTGTTGGCATGTGGGCTGGCTCGTGAGCCCATGGAAAATGAAACCCGATTTAAACATTGGGCTTTTTAGCTTGGCCCATATTAGGCTCAACCCATGGTGGTGGGTAAGTTTGTATGGGTTGGGTTGAGTTACCTCAAATTGTCGGTTCTAATTTTATAATTAAATTAGACTTTTATTTCTTTTCCCTTTTTTTTTAATACTTAAATATAAAATTTAATTTCTCATTATGTTTATATCAAATTATCTTTCGGTCTAAATATTTATATCAGATTATAAATCTAAATCTAAAATATTTAAATCAAAACCCTAATGGCTTCTTATTTGCTTCTTGTATCCAAAACAAAACCTTTCAACCTCTTTGCGCTCGTGTATGTGCTCTTAATTAGGGATACATATAGACCGGGTAAGAACGGGTTGATAGCCAACCCAATGTCTGGTCTCTGCTAGGTCAAGCGGGATCGGGCTATCTTGGTTTATGAAACAAGGGTTGGCTCGATCTTAAAAAATATTTAAAAATAAAAAATAAATTAAATTTTATTTATTAACAAAATTATAATTATATTCATTTTAAATATATTTTCTTAACAAATAATATTATAATGAAAAATAAAATTTATTAAAATTTTAAATACTTAATGATCATATATTATTTTTAAATAATATTTAGAAATATGAAACTAAAAGACTGGATTTTTAAAAATATTCATAATAATGATATAAGCAATTTATTATATATATTGTATTAAGAAAAATATTATATAAAATTAATATTTATAAATTTTTAAATATATATATAATTATATATATATTGGGACCATGCGACATCGGGTTTGACCTTAATCTGGTGTTCAACCCCACCCAATCTCCAAGACCAACCTAGCATGCTGGATAAGACCGGCCTACCGGGCTACGGGTTGGTTGAAAACGCCTACCCTTAATTGGTAACCATTGATTTTCTCACTCATCACCAGGAAATCCACTTTTGAAGCTTCTGGTATATATATCCATAAGCTCACAAACACTCAGTGCCTCTTTCTCTGCTTGACCATTGAACGAAAATGTAGAAGAAATCAGTTGGTGCACTTCAAGCTCATCTGAATCCAACCTTCATACTCAATTACATAAGGTATGCTTTTGTTTCAATGACCACCTCTTGAGTTTCCCCAAAAGATTACCTCAAAATTTGGACTTTGTTTTAATCATTTTCAAAGTCGTATACCCTGAAAATTTTTCATAATTTAATTGGAAAAACTGGGGATCAAATATTGGTTCATATTGGATAGTAGATAATTTTTAAATGATTTGTCATACTTTGGTGATCGTGATGGAGACAAGATTTCAGTTTCACTTTTTGCCTTGTTCTTGCTAATCAGGACCTTTATTTCCTTTATATAGAGTTGCAGGGCTTTGGACAGACCATCTACTACTTTGCTCTAGTTTGGCCTGTACACTATTGATGCTGCAATGTCTGCAACCAAGACTCGGAGTTGGTAGCTTTTCTCGCAACGTGCCTGATGTAACGTCTTCTCAGAATCCTGGACTTAATGGAACAACTTTTGTATCGTCTGCGATTCCAGATTTAGACAGTAATTTTCTCTCTTTCACTTTCCTCAAATCGGCCAGATTATGTTAAATTTCATTATGTGATTAATGTGTAGTCTCTAATCATGGAACTTTTTTTTTTTTTGTTTATAGAGATTTTAGGTGGTGGCTTTTCTCTGGGTAGCCTTGTCATGGTAATGGAAGATGCTGAAGCACCTCATCATATTGAGAAATTTTGTGTCTCAGGACTTTGTCCACAAGCAGCCACTCTTGTATGCTAGTCCATCTAGAGACCCTAGAGGATTTCTGGGTACTTTGCCTAATCCAGGGTTATTTAAAGATGATAAATCTCTTGAACATGATCCTAACCATGTAACTCTGTTATATATTTATTATTTTTTACTATGTTTTTCATGCTGTGCGTTCTTAATTTCAGGATAAAGATTTGAGAATTGCTTGGCAATACAAGAAATATTTTGATGAGCCTTAGCTAAATATTAACTCTAGCAATGGTAAGCTTGTCTGTAACTTCTTCCCTGTATTTGATCTTTAATGCTCTAATGTTATCTCTTGGGGGGTATTATTATTGTTGTTGTTGTTGTTTAAACAGTACAAAAGTATCTATTAACCTAGTGATTGTGTCTGTAGGGGGTTTCGTGTATAATATAATTCTTGTCTTGGTCAAAAAGTAAGCGTTTTTACCTTTCTCATGTTTTTCTAACCATGGAATTATGCATTATGATGATGTTGTTGTTGTTGTTGTTTAAACGGTACAAAAGCATCTATTAACCTAGTGACTGTGTCTGTAGGGGGTCAAAAAGTAAGCATTTTTACCTTTCTCATGTTTTTCTAACCATGGAATTATGTATTATGATGATGTTGTTGTTGTTGTTGTTTAAACGGTACAAAAGCATCTATTAACCTAGTGACTGTGTCTGTAGGGGGTCAAAAAGTAAGCATTTTTACCTTTCTCATGTTTTTCTAACCATGGAATTGTGCATTATGGTGTTGCATTTGAAATCAATTTTCTTTGTTATTTTCTTGGTCACTAATAAATTATCTTTCCAGTAGCTGCAAATCATATTGCTGTCATTTTTTAAACAAAACAAATTAGATATGGCGGCATGTGCTTTGGGAACGAAGTCTTTTCATTTACGATACAATTATCATAAATTTTCCAATTGTATAAAAATGTCAGCAATTTGTCTAGTTGAGTGTGTTAAAGATAGAGTTAAAACTTCTGTTTTTGTGTAGGAAAAGTGGGGAAACAGAGATCCTCAATATGTGAAGTACAAACTTTTTATTGCAGACAAGTCACCAACTCAACCCCTTACAAATATTAAGCTTGTACACTTAACAGTTACGATGCAGGTGCCAAGTGTGATTATTGTAATGACTTTGATTTACGAAAGCCTTTGGAGAGACAATTTGTCAATGGTGCACATGTTGATTGTGTCAGTATCAAGGATTTGACAAACCTGGCTCCCTTTCAGGACCGATGTGCAACATTTTTAGCTCAATTCTCAAGCTATAGTGATGGCTGATGAACTCTAGCTCTAATTTAGTGCATATTAATTTGTTTGATGTCAGAAATGTATTCAACTATTCATTCATGCCGTCATTTGGAGACATTGTAGGAGCAAAAACAATGATTCAAGGAATATGTGTATGACCAGGAATAATTTGGTTGGAAATTTTTTACATTCTTGCAAAATAACTACTTTGGATTAGAAATCATTTTGAGCCCAGATCTTCTATTTATAACTGCTTCTAATGTCAATTCTTCAGGCTGTTAGAGTAAACTGAAAGGTAGCACTTATGTTGATTTGATCTACCTTGGTGCTGATCCTAGACCTTTCTCTAGGCTTAGTCTCTTTTAAGACTGCCCCTATGGGTATCTGAAATTCTGATGAGATTATCCTTTCATAATGTATAAACTTTCTGTCTGTCTATTTTGAATTTACTGACACACATAATCAGAAATGAAAGCAACATTTCTTCAGCTGGTCATTTTGCCATTCAGTCATTCTGTTCTCCACAATTTAAATATTCTAACATGGTGAGTTACTATGTCATTATCTCTAAGGTTTAAATGATTTTCTCATTTTTTGTTATAGAAAAATGATTTTCCCTTTTGTCTTATAACCTTATGTTTGATGCTTTTATATTTTGTATTGTTAATATAATAATTATATTGCAGGAGTGGCAGATGCTTTCCTTTATTAGGTCTCTAAAAAGCATGACCCGGTCTTCAAATGCTGTTGTTATTGTAACCTTTCCACCTTCACTTCTTTCTCTATCTTGCTCAAAAAGATTGCAACATATGGCAGACACTTGCTATCTGTTAGGGCAATTCCAGGTTCTAAGTCAGTTTTTACAGTTGCTTTGTTTAATTACTAGGTAGTGCTAGAGTCTGAATTTTACAGCCGTCGAGTCATTTTCATGATTCAGGCATGATAATATATCATCATTTATCATGAATCTTGAGATGATTCAATAAGTGGGAACTGTGAAGCTTTCCATCACGCAGCCATTTTTAGTTACCTCAAAGGCGTCGCTATACTGTTTCAGATGAGGACAAGGAACTGGCAAAACTCCTAACCGGTTACCAGGACATGGTTGGGCTTTTGAATATACAGAAAGTGGCACGCTTGAATACACAGGTCAATTTATTTAATCTTCATTTTACATGTTTTTGCATTAGCTTCTTAAGTTTATACAGTAGCGTCCTGACTAATTTTTAATATCAGACAAATGTTTATTTTTGGATCTACATTTGCTCACAGCGAACACTATGGAACTGATGCATTCATTCTTTGAATGAGAAATTATATTTTACCTCCCTGAATTAAGGTCTAATTAAAAAATTGATACATGAACTTTAAAATGTAACAATACCTCAGAATTTTAATCTAATCTGGAAATGAACTCCGGTTAAAACTAACTGCAAGAGACTGCTTTATTGTATCAACAATCTTCCTGGATCGTTCATTAGATTGGGAAGAGAATTCTAGTTAAAGACCACGTGGCTTCTTGCAGTTAATTTTAGTTGGGACCTTTCCAAAGCATATGGCGGTGTGTATATATATATATATATATATATTTTTTTTTATCTGGTTTTCAGTATCACTGACTAATTTAGATTCAAGTATTGGTACACCCCAAATGTGGGATAGCTCTAATGTAAAGGTCATATACTGGTAATGTAATTAGACTACAGTTGAGGGAATTAAAATTCAATTTTTTCCTTTTTCTCCGTTTCATTCCACTTTATCTGAACATGCTTCATTGCCTCTGAATTTCAAATTCGAGGTTCCTCTGATTCTTGAAGCCACCACATTCACAATAAAATTGCAAAAACGGAAGGTTCTTGGTTTTAGAGTGTCTAAATCAAGCTCCAGTTGATGGTTCAAGCGGGAGTTCATATGGTACATCTGGTAGGTGTGAATTACCAATATCTAAAAATGGAAGTCTAATTGTATCCTATGAATACTGGCAATAGCTATGAGATGACATTTCAAATGATGTGAGTATTACCTTTGCAGGGAGTCTTTGCAGCAAAATATTAAAATTCAGGAAATTAACCCAGTCTTTGTTTGATATGTTTTAACAATTTGGTTCATAAATCACAAAAATTTGCGATTTGATGTTTGATAAAATTCATGCTTAAACCATTTGAATTTAATGATTAAAAACTAAAAACCAGCTTCCAAATTCTTTTATTCAAGTATTCGTTATTCTTTTCAGTATTAGTGAGTACCGAGTCAAACATTTAAAGAATGAATAGTTCTTTTGAGATTGAATGAGTTGAAATATTTAAGACCTATGTCTATCCTTAAAATATTTATTCAATATTCGTTATTCTTTTCAGATAACCTATTTAATATATTTTTAAAGTCTAGTGTTAAAATTTCATGCTTGTTTTTGAAGGATCAAAAACCACTACTACTCTTTTTACCGGAAAAAAAAAACTACTACTACTCTTCAAGAATTACCATGAATATGCTTATAGGCTAGAATTCATGACCAAATTAATTAGGACTTTGGGAAGTTGGAAAACAATTTACAGTTGCGTTATTTTTAATTCCCTTATTTTAAGGGAAAATTTCACGGATGAATTTAAATCTGACAAAACTGATATTAAAAGATTTTAAAAATTCTTTTGATTAGTATGAAAGTTATTGGTGTTATTTTAAAAATAATTAATACTCACTAATACACATTAGAATTATAAAGCATCAGTGATAATTTTAAAAGGTAATAATTTAAATAAAGATCATAAATAAATTTAGTTCTTAAAAGATAATAATTTTCAATGCTATGAAAATCAGATTAGTCATTGACCAGTCAAAATACTAGTTCACAATTTACTAGTTGGACCATGATTGGATGGATTGTAATTAAATTAATATATATTTTTAATTTTAGACTAACTATTTTAAACAAGAAATACTATAAATAATAAATATATTGAAAAGAAATTCACATTTCAAATAAACATAAAAATACAAGTTAAGAAATATTAAAAATGAGTAATAATAAAAAAGTAAATTATAATTTTAATTTAAAATAAAAAATAAATATTTTAATAAATATTAAATATAAAATATAAGAGGTAGAATACTTATAATACCTATATATTCACTATATATATATTTATGAATGCTTATATATATATATAGGTAAAATTATATGCTTATACCTACATATAATTAAAAGAAAGACTATATATACAACCTTCGCATTATAGCTTTTTATATTCGTAATTATAAATCATATAATAAAATGGTTGAAGTATTTAATATGTTTTTCACAAATGCCCTTTATTTGTTTGTATTTAATTGAAATGGGTTAAAAATGATTACTGAATTTAATTGTGGATAATTTAAGAAAGTAGGGGTAATTTTTTGACAAATTTAATTATATAAATTACTTTTTAACTAATTTTGTGTAGTTAAAAGGAACTTAAACAAAGGCTTTATTGCTTATAAATTGTAGGGGCAGCCTCACTTTTTTTTTTGGGATGCCCTCTTTCTTCATTAAAAAAAATTCTCAATGCTTGGGCGTGTGTTGAATGCTGATAAGCTGTGGTTTTTCATTGTCATTTTCCCAATATATTGCATAAAGCACAGCACAACCGACTGAAAGAGACTTCCCAACGTCTTCTTTTTTTTTTTTTTGGGTATCATTTTCAAAATGACGTTGGTTCCAATCCATTTTCTTCATCTTTTATCTTTAGCACAACCTTTTTTTCTTCAATAAAACTATCCAATATTTGGCCACCATTTTAAACTTCAAGTAATTTGAATCGGGCCGCATCATGCCTAGATGGAGAAAAGTTACCCTAAAGGCATCTTCTACATTTACACATAAGGGTGGAAACAAGTTAAGTAAGGCCTAATTTTAACTATACAGGTTAAGCTTATATTATAAACTTAAAGCCTAAGCCTAATTTATCAATCTATATTAGGTTTTTATTTAGGCTCAAGTCTAAGTTTTTAAAAAAGTTTGGCATAACTTAAAGTCTATTTAAAGACTTATTAATTTTAGTAAACTTTCAAATAGACTTAAAGACCTAAATATTGTAAGCTTTAAATAAGCCTCTAATCCATTTGTAGCCTATATCATCAAAAGTAATTTTCCTAACTTGTTAAGGATATTTTATTACTATTGTAAATTCTTCAATATCTAACAAATAGAATTAATTTAAATTTCATATATTATATATATATATATATGTAAGATAAACAGTTTTAATCCTGTCAGGCCTCACTTAAATAGGTTAAGCTTATTTAAGTAAATAGGCCTATTTGTAGAATTGAATCTAACATATTTAGTTAAATAAGATAGGCCAAAGTAGACCTTATATAAGTAAAGTCATAGGTATATGATAGAGTTCTAGCACATTTCTATTCCTATTCACATGATATCAAACTTAAAAATATCATATTTAAGTGATCCACGTCCACTAATACCAATGCCTGTTTTGGTATCGTTATCACTGTCCTTCAAACTCGGATTCCGACAGCTCAATACAGAGCAACAAACACACAAAGCCACAAGTCAGATGATCCTTTTCCTCCTCTTGTTTTCATTTTTTTTTTCCTGTCATCTTTACTATTTCTTTATCACTATTCATCTCTTATGTTGAAACCTTCATCTCGATATGGGGTCCTAACACGCCTTCTTTAGTTTGGATGGATCTTTATCTGCATTGTATTTTTTGAAAAAAACAGACTCAACCGCTAACCTTTGAACCGATCCAGTTTTTTACAGTTGAGTTGGTCCTCATTTTTTCTAGTTCTCACCTTATTCCAAACTGAACCAAGCAAATGTTCACCAATTTTCCGATTAAACAGGCTAGTGATAATTTTATAGTTCTTTTAGCATTATTCGTACTTAACCTTAAGTAAAAAGCTTCCCCTATTTTAAAAACATTTTCTTCTCATAACATGTACACTCTCTAGCTACTAATTAGGTAAGTTCTTACATAAATATTCCTTGAACAATATTAACATCAATAGTAGAAATATCAAATGCCAGACGGCCTTTACATGTGTGCCGATGCTAATACTAGACTCAGTTAGTATTGCCTCAACTCAATCCCATTCAAACTTGATAATCCAAATAAACATGATACTTTCTATATTAATTCGTCTCTGACTCCATTTTTTAACATTAATCCTTCAGTCAGAGAGACATCTCCAGTATCACTGAGCCAATTACTCAGTTATATATTGATTCAGCACAAGGTGGATATCAAACTATACCTATAATTCAGCAAAAGGTAGACATTTTCAGTATCAGTGAGCATGAGGGATAGAAAGATAAGGGGATTTTGATGAACTATGCAATTTCCATTGCACATAATTGCAAAATAATCTTGAATTAGTCAAATATTATGCGGTAAGTTTTACTTCAATTCCTTGCAATTTGGCAACTGAATAACAAGTTAATCCCTAAGTTAACAAAAAAAAAAAACTATGAAAGACAAAATAATACAAGTACAGGACACGTCTAGAGGAAACTCAATTTAGACCAGGACATAAATTAATCCCAGTAAGAAGCCGGATAGCATTGAGATGAAAGCTTCAGTCAAACATGTGGGGAAGTGGTCTTACAGCCATAAATGCATCCACCATCTGAAAGAAATTACAGAAAACGTGAAACTGGAGTTTTTGGATTGCAGTAATGAATATTCAATACATATCTTATGAGGTAGGCAATTAAAAACATAAGAGGCTTTAGCTCAATTTCATGAATATTCAATACAACAGAGCGCAATATGTTAGTTATAGCAGCATTGAAACTGTAACTGGATTAGTTAGTTTTAGTTTCAGTCTTTCAAAGTCTCTTTGCCCAGAACTTGTAGCTTGCCAATCCCATCTATCTCAACAGAGATGTCACAAATTGTCAACAGGAAGGTATCCACGTACCAAGTTTGGAAACTATAAGAACTCAGTTATACGCTATTGTAGTATAGGGAGAAATTGGTGTAGATGAAACTACAGGAAACATTGTAAACTTCAGTAATTTTGTAATTGGAAGGAGTTTTATTAATGAAATTAGACTGTAAGTATATCCTGAGTTAGGGCATTACTAAATTATGAATTACTAAGTAATTCTAACACGAGGATTGGACAAAGATGTTAATGTTCATGCGTTACGTGATTAAAAAATTGGAACAGCAAGTAAGTTGCTCCATTTTTCTTTAAGTCCTTTGAGGCTATAGAAACAGACAGTGCATTAGTGCAGAAAGCACACCTCTTCAGTCACAGTAGCCCGAGCCCTTTGATGTCTCTCCACCAAGTCACTCAAAACTTCAATTAGACGCTGCTTCACCTCACCAGTTAGCATACGTCCGGCACCATACTCCTATGAGAGAAAAATACAATTTGTCAAATAAGAAAACAACTGGGACATACTTACATGATGCTTTAAAAAGTTTTGGAATATATGAAATTTCAATTAACAACGAAAAAAAATCTCACCTTCTTTATGTGTTCTAGTTCATCATCATTCTCTAAGAAGAAGGAAAGGTATTTTACTGGTATATCTACCTGCATAATGTTGAAAACTATCAAGATTCTAGGGCATTAATTACTAAAGGTAACAAACAAAAGCAGCTAAGAAAAACAAAGGAAGTGATAGGACAAACAAGGGATTTAAATAATTTGAGTCATTGGTTCAGTGGTTAAATTACTTATCAGGACATGAACTCATAATTAACATTTACATTTATAACCTATAAATGTAAATGACTTATTAAAAAGGTTAAAAGTGAAGAAAAGAAAAATGAAGCAACTTTGGGGCATGAACTTAGATAGCTTAATGGCTCAGCCTTCATTTATTTATTTATTTTATTTCTTGATTTGTGGAAACACTATCTAGATCAAGTGAATTGGTCCAAGCAAGTGTTCATCATATGTGAACCTACATGCGCACTGTTCATAAAAATGGAAATTAAAAGAAATTTGTTACCTCAAGATTTGCTCCTAGCTGTCTATGTTTCTCAATGGAGTCTTGCCCACCAGAAAATGCAAACCTGTTTATCTGCAGAGATCCGAGGGAATAAAGTTGGTGAAAAAGTTAACCTAAATAGTGGGGAAGCAAGGGTGCATATGTGTTCCACTGAGACTGAGAGAAGTGCAGGAGACTAAGATAGACAGCAAACTTTTAAATTCCTAAATTAACCATTAAAATGGAGAAAGATTTACTAGAGGGAGATTTAGTGATTGGTGATCAATAAATCAGCATGAATACTTTCTGAACAAAATGAAAAGAAATCCCATCATACACACAGAGAAGTTAATTGTGAGACACAATGACAACATGTAATTTTTCAGAAAAGTAATCTCAGAAACAGACCTTATTCTTTATGATTTTGGCAGAATCAGTCACATATATTGCAGAGTTGGGGTCACTGGCAGACATTTTTCCTGTCTCCCCCTAAAAGATTCAAATTTCAGCAAAGCTATCAGCAAAAGCACCTTGCAATAAATAAGCAAGCAAAACAAGCACAAAGGTAGGCAGAGATCTGTGTCAGATGATTTTCAAATCCTACAAATAATATTCAACTTCTACAGAACAAAAATCATATAGATGATTTAGTTTATAAAAACAAGAACCGCCATGTTTGATTGCATCCTCTCATGAAATTTATTTTTCTTTTTTTTTTCTCCACATTTTTTGCTAAATGTTATAGCTCTCTACTCAAATACATGTGTCTCTTAGTTTACTTCTGAGAGGGACGGGTTACTCAGGGATTTAGTTCAACACAACAAAGAACTAAAGTGCCCCAAGACTCCATTCTTCTGCCTCGCATACTACCAAATTTCTATTTACTTCACACTAACCTAAATGTTATATAGTAAATGCCTTCACCAAAGAATCATCTAAAAATGTCCATTGTGAATACCACTAAAGTATATTATAGACATTTTTGTTGCATAAATAAATAATTAGATTTTGAGCTCGACCAGTTGACATGGTTATTGAAAAAAAAAATGCAAATATATACATACATATATGTACACATGTATATGAACGTATTCATGTTCATAAACACTTATAAATGTGAGTTTGGGCCATTTGTTAATGCCCAAAATAAAATTTCAGAACCTATAACATCAAATTGAAATAAATTTAGGTGATAGTTAAAGCGAAACAGAACACAAATAAAAGGCAGGATAAATAAACTGATTTCGTTTCATCTTAAAACAGAATAATGATGATGATGATGCAAACAATGATGATGATCATGATTATTGAAAAATTAAGGCCAAATGATTCTTCACATGCTTCTTGTGGTTTGACTTAAATAAACAATCATCAACTCAAAACTGTAACAATGACTGCCACCCAAAGCAGGATGTGCTATAATTCCTTATAGTTGTTGCCACCACCACTAGAAGACAGAGTGAGCACCGGACCAGAAACGAAAACACACACACACAATATGGAAGTTTTTATTGTCTCACGAAGCCCAGAGAAGTATAGCTACAGTTATTTCACAAAAAGTCAAAAAGTCCATTAACATTCAAATTGTTGCAAGATGCCACTGGTCATCTCTCAAAAGGAGGCAGGCATGCCTTTTACATTTGTTGTGGCATCTTGGACTAGAATTAACTTAGATAGTGATGGGGACTTGGGTAGTATAAGATGCCCAAGTCTCACATTTAGTAGCATGGGATGCTCAATGAGGCATTTAAGTGGTTGATTCTCCCACACTAATAGTTAGCTTTTGGGGAGGGCTCCCCATCCCACTTGAATACCCATCAATGATATCAAAGCTTCGGTGTTGACAATTCCAGAGAGGGCTACCTACAAAGCGTTCTAACCAGTGGAGGGTTTTGACCATCAAGGGAATCAAGTGAAGTGTCACCAAGGGAAATGTTGAAATGTGCAGTTACCAAGATGTCAGCTCTTAAAGGGGGCCAATTGATAGGGACTTGGGTAGTATGGGATGCCTAAGTCAAACATTGAAAAGTATGTGAGATTAGACTAGGATTTTGAGAGCATAAATGTTGCATAGTATAATTGGGAATAAATAGACTTAAGAACGCAACAGGCTTGCCTTATCTTAGCCAATAAAATAGGGATATAGTCCAAGGAAATCTGTTTTAAATTTAAAATAGATAATATCCCTAAATATATAACAACTAATCATAACAGAAAAATAAACAAAGAAAAACAGTAGAAAACCCTAATTAAACCCTAATTAAATGCAATGCTTCCAATAATATAAGATACTCAATGGCGTACTTAAGTGGTTGGTTCTCCCACCTCAATAGTGAACTTTTGGAGGAGGGTTTCCCATCCCACTTGATACCCACCAAATAGCTACTAGATTATATTTAACATTTGCTTCCAAAAATGAACTTCATCTTCCAGCTATGATGGTAGGCATTTGTAAGAATAAGAAAAAGTTGAAATTGTTAGTAACAGTTAGTTAGCTAAGCTCCTAAGGTTTAAATGAGTGTATGATCAAATGGAAGGGAGTTATGGAAGCTGTACAGCTGAAATTCATCTCTCTATCTATTCTCCTATCTTCTCTTTCATTTTCTTTTAACCTAAGAAGTGGTATAGAGCCATTTTCTTGGACCTTTGATAGCGAAGACTTGATCACAGGCTTCATGGCATAACATGGAGGATCAAGGGAAGTCAATAGTGGTGCAATGAGTAGTAACCACTAGATTCTTTTGAGGGCTTGGCTTGGAGATAGCTACAGGTTCTGAAAGGCAGACTCCTCACTACAGGGTCAGATGAAGGGATTAGAAAGACAGGATGGATCAAGGTTCATGGAAAGGGGAAATTAGTCTATTGATCGAGAAAGCTTGGGCAGAACCCCAACCATTAACACATTCTAAGATTAAGATGACTAACTGGCTGGAGTTGCAGAGGGTGAAAGGTGAATCTGCACATGATGCATTGAGCTGATTGAGCAGTGGATGGCAATGATGGAGCAGTGTGTATTGGGCAACCATGGATTGCTAGAAAGATCAATGACACAGATGACGGAAATTATGTGGACATGGGAATTAATGAAACAAGCTGGAGGACACAAGAAAAGTAGGGGCTACAGGTCAACAGTAACGTGAGAACCAGGATTATTAACTAGCCACCAGCTAGGGTGGTAATGACACGAGTTTTGGCTTTTGATCTATAATCAGTCTCCTCTTATATTTTTTACTTTTCAACTAAACAATTAACCTCCACTTTCAGGAGCATAATGATTCTGTTACCAAATATCTGCAACAAATTCCATTTAACTCTAGAATAAAACCCGTTATATTCATGGTTAAAGTAATTACAGTTCCAATATTTATTTCCACTAGAATAAGTGCTCCCCCCCCCCCCCCACTTTTCTCTTGTTCTTGCTCACTAAAGCCCACATTGTAGTCCCCTCTTATTTATGTTCATTAGTAGAACAATATTGGGCAGAAATATTACTACTATGAGCACTACTAGAAATAGAACCAGTGGCCATAGAAATTGCATTTATAAATCAAAATCTCTCATTGCTGATTTCGGTGTCCATCTTAGCAATTAGCTGGAACTAAAAAGATAAGAACTTGGAAAATGGGATGAAAACATAATTTTGGCCCTTACAAGATCCTACAGAAGGTTGGGACTAGGGTTACAAGCAGGATTTACCTTCATCATACATTCCATCTATCCCTATTGAAGCCTTGTCCCAACCCAGCCATGTCACAACAGCACCCTCCATCCGATTAGCACTTCTCTACCTGATCAAACTCTACCCAAAATGATACTGCATCGGCAAAATGTCCATAAAAGAGGTATACCCATAACTGAAGTTCCAGTCCAATGGAAGGATTTGCAAAAGAAAGATGCTGCTTGTGTTTCACTTTGTTTATTTCCAAAGGATTTATCCAAGTTTTAGCATTACACCGCTGAGATCAAGGATTTTCCAAGGAAGAGAGTATTGTTAGGTGTTTATAATAAGAATATGATGTAGTTGAAATTGTTGAACCGACTTAAGTTAGTAAAGTTCCTAAGTAAGGTTTATATGAGAGTATAATCAGATGGAAGGTAGTTAAGACAGCTGATATAGCTGAATTTCATCTCTCTCTCCATTTTCCTATCTTCTTTCTTCTATTCTCGTTTGACCTATCACATGAGCTTTTATGTTATCTATTCACCGAAAGTTAACTCTTGATTCTATTAATTTAACGGAAATCATTAACACATCAAGTATTTTGCCCAAAAAAAAAAAATTAACACATGAAGTAAACATATTGCTGTCTCACCACATTCATTAATACATTTAGTTAACGATCAAAACACTCCAAGTAACAGTGGTTATTCATATCAGATTACCAACAAGCAAGAACTGTTAGGCTAGTGAACATGCTCATGCATGAACACAGCAGAAACATACAGGCAAACAGCACACACAAACACACACACATGTAACAAAATCCATGCCCATTTTTAATTCATAAAAGCAGCATCTTTCTATAACATCATAAAAATACCTGTAAGGCTGGAAAGAATGATGATTCAATCAAGGCAGGTTTGTGATATCCTAGCCGAGGAGCAACATCTCGAGTCATCCTAAAATAAGGATCCTAAAAATATCATAGAGAATAACTACTAAAAGAACAGAAAATAAATCCATGGCAGAAAAACAAAGAATATAAAGTAAATTTAAAAATGTGCATGTCATCTAGCCATATAACAAGAATAAGAAAATGGTATACCCATGTAATCTAGACGCTATAAGCATAAAGTGGATAAATTTCAATCTTTTTGGAAGACCAAAGCTAAGCCATAGAAATACTTTGGCATCAAAGCAAGGTGTACCCAATTATTGCTACAACAATTATACTGAGTTTTAATGCAAAGGGAAATTATTTGCATTCTTCCTTTGTTGATGAAAGAGGCATTATTCATATAGTCATCATTGAAGTTTTATATTCAGTCTCCTCATGTTATCAAGAGTTTCAAACTTCTATAGGTTGATCTTTGCTTTTGTCTTAAATTTTTATTACCAAGTCAGGTTAGGATTTGGAAATCTTTAGCTTAGCTAACAACAGATCCATTTTATGTTTGGGTGCATCTAATTATTTTACAGGAAAGGAGAGCAATGGAATACAATATTCTAATAGCTGAAAAGTGGTGTCCCTGGCTATATCAGTAATCCTTCTCCATATAGGCATAGACCAACACATAGCTATATGGAAATATGGAGATCCAAACTTTAACCGATGTCTCCTTCCTTTTCTCTCATTCTGTTGAATTTTGTTCACAATAACAACAATCAAACCTCTTCCACTGTTCTTTCTATTACAACCGATGATCATTATCTTTTCCAATTAAAATCCTTGAATTTCCTTACACTTTTTCAGATAAAATTCACTCACTATATAAAATCTCTAATTTGGTTTCTACCCTCGAAGACCAGGAAAAGTATTCCTAAACTAATCTGATGGAACTCTGAATTTTACTGCTGTAATGCTATGAATTTTGCTGTGAAATATATGTACAGAGGTCAAAATCTCTAGCTAGCCTCCATTCTCAGTGGGAAAATAGCAAGCAAGCCAGAAGAATCACAAGCAAAAATCACAAGAAAAGATGAGACACAGACAGAAAAAAGATGAAGGCACACACACACTCCACTAGCATTCGAGAGGCTAGTGCTCTCCTTTCCCAGGGTCCTCTCTCTCTCCTCTCATACTCTCCGACTCTCCACTAATATTGTCAGAACCAGAATTCATTACAAGCACACCCCTTGCTAGCTCAGCATTTTTTCCCCTCTTTCTCTTCCTACTATAAACTTGGGCCAGATATGTCGTAGGAGGCCCATCACAATCACATACGTATCCATCATTCACTACCCTAAAAACAAGAATGGCATTAGTACATCTACATATATGATAACAACTAGGACATAAATGATATTCTCAAGCATTAACATAAATTAACAAAAGAAAAAAAAAATAGCTGCCATAATGTGTCATGTCAGTTAATATCACAAAGCAATACAACAATTCACATGCAAGAGCATCAATGACCAACGGACCTGATCAATTGCACAAGGAATCAAGCAACGGAGGTTCTCTTTCCCAGAAAATAAGTGAGGAAATGAACTGGGAAATGATGGAACTGCCTGCATAAACAAAGGATATAGAACAACTCCATGCAGCCACTCAAATCCACATCATAATCATAGAAAGAGGAAACTAGAAAAGCAACTCCTCTAATTTCAACTCAGTGCCTTTCAGACCATACTTTTCTACCTAAACAATCATTTACAACATATTCATAACAGCACAAAGGTTTAACATAGAATATAAATTAAGAAACTTCAGACATAGATGAAAAATTGTTGATGTTGTATAAACTCTGCATAATGAGCTCTTTTGGGTAAAAATATATTATATATCACTAATTATCTAGCCAGAATATCTATATATCTAAAAAATACACATAATAAGAAGACACTGAAGAACATCATAAAACTATTCAACAATAATGTACAGCTAATTGCAACCTTTCAACAAAGAAAAGATGTCATCATCACCAAATATTAATGAAAATGAAAAGAAATGTTACAAGAAGACAAACTCAAATGACCCAGCAACCAAAGAACCAAAAATCCAGACACAGAAAAATGTAATGCCAAATTTTTAATGAACAAAAGTATCGTACCTGCACTGGTGGAAAACTAACTTTACCAATATGATCTTCTCCTGTGAAACCAAAAATGCCTACAGCCTGATTATAAGTCACACGCTTTGCAACCTGTACCATATTCCTATAGAAGGCACTGGAAAGGAAAATTCTCGTCAAGGGACGCAAACCCAAAAAAATAGAGAATGGAATTCAGAAAAAACAGCACATGTACTACACACAAATATATGTACGAATGTATATCAAAGCAAAATTTGAATGTCAAGGGTGTAAGCTGATGCAAATTTACTCTCGAAGAAAGAAAAAAGATGAGGTGAATTTAGTAGGAGTAAAAGAGGGAATAAAGCTAGATCATTTTTTCTTCTTCTTTGCCTTCTTCTTCTTCTTTATCGGTTTTGATTGCATAACATACAACCAGTAAGAGTTCCACCAGAACAATAATTTTTTTTTTAATCCAAGAAAAAATTTATTAGAAAGAGAAGAATTCATGCCTAACAAGTCAAAATTACTAAACAAGGAGTCTGATGTTATACACACACACATTATAAGAATGTCAGTTTACAATATATATACATCATACCTACATCTTAATTTCTAAGCCTTCCATTCAATGAATTCCTCCCCCAAATCACAGACGCACAAAAGGAGTGTCACCCTAAATTATAAGCACTTTTCACTATCATTTCCAACAATAAGAAAAAACAAATTCCCTAAAAAGGAAAGGTGCTGACCTATGCTATTCTAACTATTCAGATACAACTACAATGTTGGAAGGAAATATCCAGATCTCATTGAAATTGGGTTTTGGTCTCCTTTTCATCTTTAATTTGTCTTTTTTCTCTTTTTTATATCAACCATATTCAAGTTGTGTCTGGAGCATTTCTGATAATATATATTCCCATATGGATTAAAGCGCATCAAACATGTGATGTCATGTGTTGTCACAGCAAATGTTTCCAAATTTCAACACACCCCAAAACAGGTGCACTGCTTCATAGATTTCAAGTATGATACTATTTAATAGGGGGCACATTGCTGTTGAACTTGATTATGGCAAGTAATGCAACTAGACACTTTTTATGAGCAGATGCATCACCTATTGAAGAAATTCTACAAAATACTACTAATCAATGGGAGCTATCTTCATTTAATAAAGATAATTGCATCCTTGAGAGTCAGAGTAATTGTAATTTGGTAAACCAATAAATTTACTAAACTTCATAATACTACATGTGCCTAATTTTAAAGGTCATGGTTTCTTCTTTATTTTTAGAGAAAGATATCAAGATTAACCATGTAGCAAAATGTATGAAAACCTTTTCATTTCAGCTAATGTAGAAAATACTAATCTCCTATGAAATTCAGCTGCACATTATAGCCAGATTTCCAGTAACGTATAACATACCTCTTATGATTCTGAAACTTTAGCTGATCCAGAATTCTATGAAACATATAAGTAATAGGAATAGAAAGGTGTACTTGATATTATACTTCTAGGACAAACCTGCATTCATGTCTCACTCACCCGCCAACAAAATCAAAGTCAGAGAAGATGAATGTTTTTGCTACATCAAAACCGCAAGCAATAATATCTTTAGCATTTTCTCGCGCTAGTCTTTGGCTCTCTTCTATAGTGAGATTTTTCCACAAGAACTTCTCATCATCAGTGAGTTGTATAACCAGAGGAACCTTAAACGCATCTTGCAAATACCTATTGCCAATTCCCACTAGGTTAGCATCCATTAAGTACTGATTTACAATCTCTCATTTCCTTTTCAGCATAGTATCTTAGGAAACTGAGAAGAAACTAAATTACTCTTTTTTTACCATTAAGTGGCATATTATACATGCTAAGTGTTACTTACTTAGTGAACATAAATGGAACTAAATGCCCCAAATGCAAAGCCTCTGAAGACGGTCCTCGCCCTGTATACAAGTAGAACTTTTCTCCCCGTCCGTATGCATCCAAAATTTCATTGAAGTCACTGTCTCCATATAGTATTGAAAGTTATATAGAGAGTACACACATTCATTTAACCACTGTACATTCATCAAGGAGAACAATAATCAAAGAGAAAGAGAAAGAACGGTTACCGATGCGCAAAGAAAACACCACGACGGAGGAAGACGTGAGGTGGACGAGAAGTAAGGCGCTCAACCCCTTGAATTTGAGATTGGTCGAGCCTTTGGCAACCAAAGCGATCAATGAGCTTGTCATAGTCGATCTTGCCTCCGTCTTTAGCTGAAACTTCCCATGGATTCACCACTTGCTCCTCTTCCTTATCTACTACTTTAGCTCCTGCCTCTCTCTCCTCTGTCTGATCCATAGACACTTTCTACTCTTCCTCTTCGGCAGCTGCGACAGCTTCTTCAGTTGCTGGTGTCGGCGACGGAGAAGTATAGGGGAGGATATGGGTCGGGCTTGCTTATTTTGCTCTGCCTCGTCCCTCCCTCCCTCTTCGCGTCTATAGCCAGGCTGATTTGTCCCAGAGAGGAGAGTAAGGCGTACAGTTCTGCTACTAAACGCAGGCCCCCCTGCGTTTTCCGCTTTTTGTTCTTTTTTTTTTTTCTCCCACTTTCTCTTATATTAAAAAATGATTTATAAAAAATTTTAAAATCTATATCAATCTATATCAACTATACAAATGAAGGAAAATTTTGACTATAAATTTATATGTGCCAATATTTACGGTAAAGGAAAATAAAAATAAATTATAAAAAAAAATTAATTAACTATAATATTCCCATAAAGAAAGTCTTTTTTTAATTTTTTTCTTCTTTTTCTTTTTCTTCCTATGGTCCTATTGGAGATAACTCCAAGCTAATAAGAAAATACAATGAAAATTTTTTTTTTACGAACAAAACAAGGTTGATGATCATTGTTAGAATCCAAGCACTTGTATTAAACTCCAACAAGAGGATGCCAAAATGGTTAATCACTCTAAATAGTAGGTCGTAACATTCCCAAAAGAACATACAAATTTAGATAAATTCTCATCAATGAATTGAAAGAAAATAATTTTTATTCAACTTGTAGAAATAGACATATAAGAAGGAGGCATTTAAAGACTTAAGAGAACCTCCTAGAACATTAAGAAAAGGGAAATAAAATCTAAGCTAAATCTGAACCTATTTCTCAAAGACTAAGGACACATAAATTTGGAAACTAATTATGACTCAATAATAAATAAGAAGATTGTGGAACCTTCTTACTTACTCTTGAAGAACGAAACACATACTACATAGGAAACATATTGACCTAAGACCTTCCTAAATGATAAAAATACATAGTAAAATGCACAAACTAAAACCATGCCTAAATTATGAGCTATTTGTGACTTAAATGGTCATAATAGACCTAGGCTTTTGTTAGGTATGGGGATAAATTGGGTGATGAAATATTTTCACCATTTTTTATGAACAATCAATTGATTCAGCCCAACCATTTGGCCTACGTTAGCCCTCAAGTCACCACATGAAATTTTTCACTATATTCTACAAGTTTGATTCGGGCACTTGTGAAGTCAGTACATCCCATAAGTTTCAGTAGGCACTTATGAAGCCAATCTCCCCACACCCTTAAAAGATATGTAATTCCCTTAGTATTTCCTCACACTAAGATTCTAATAAAAAATTATATAAAGAACGATCATAGAATTGAAACTCTTTTTAAGAGTGAATAATACATTAAAACTCACTCTAATGAGGTAGATATAGTTTTGAATGCTAACATAGAAAGATTTTATATATTGTAATAGTATTTTGACACAAAACCTACTTAAATTCATTACTCATAAGTTCAAATGAGATTCTATTTATAGATTTATGGTTTAACTAGTCATTAGACACAAGATTTATTTGTTAGACACAAGTTTTAACCATTACTCTGCAAAATAGCCATTCAACAACTACATTAAATGCGTTTGACATATCAACGTTCAAACTTTGAGACTTAATAGACAAATTTGGCAGAGTCAGAATAGTTATATGTTTAATGTTGAATCTTGAAATTTGAATTTTAGCAAGCAAAATTCAAATTTTGAGCTATAATAATAATTTCAAAGTTAGCTTGAGACTTGAATATTCGAACTTTCATATTGGAAGTGCGTTTGTTGGATTTGAATAATTGCTTCAAGCTTTTAAAATGTACTTCAAAATTCGAATTTCAAAGATCGAAATTCAAATTTCATAAACTGAAATTCATCTATCAAAGACATGTTCAATATGGAACAAAAGTTGTCACTTTGAAGTTTGTACTTTAAAGCTCAAAGTTCATTTGTCAGAGACTGTGACTTTGAATTTCACCAATAGTCGAATTTCAACTAAGTTTCATGTGAATTTTGTACACCTTTACTAACAATGCTTAGTTCGAAATTTAAATTTCACAATCAAAATTCATCTATCAGAGATGAAAACTTTGTAATTTCAAATTTCAATAAGCAAAGTATAAATTTTACATAAAATAAATATAAATCATAAGTAAAATTTGCTTGTTAACCTAGAATGTTAAAATCTAACAAGTTTAAACTCATGCTAACATTCAAATTTACCTAATTTAACTATTTAAGATATATGGTAACAAGATTAAGTAAATTTCATAGATTAAATCATTTTAAGACCTAAGTGAAAATAACATATATATAATAGCTAGGTCTTTAAAAGTTAAGTTCTACTTTCACTTGATTATTCTCATTCTTGGTATACTCCATTCTGATTTTTCATTCTTAAACATCCTTTCTTTTCTTCTTTTTTAAGTGAGACATGATGTTGATTTTTCTTTTTTTGTTCCAATGCTCATTCTTCCTTTTTGAACAATCTTATATTTAATGTACTACACTTACAAACCAAGTAGTTAGTCTAATTTATATATCTAACCTGTATTATAAAGTATAAAAGCATGGTTGATATATTAGTATATAACATGATATATGTATTATAAACACAATTAAATACATCTTAATACTCATTTAACTTTTTTTAGGAACAATATATATGTTAGACATATATGATGCATTTGTTTCTTATTACACTACATTTGTCATCATCAAAACTTAAATTATATTAAACCTAATAATCTCTCCCTTTTTTATGATGACAAATTACTAGTGAAAAATATGTTTAATGATAATTAGCAAATATAATGCGGTTCATTTTAGATAATTCCAAATTAAGCATATGCATATTTTTCACACAACTTTAAGATAATGCTTTGGGTCCTTGGAAATATAATTAGGAACCCAACAAATAAACACTAATTACACCTAAATATTGGGCTTAATTATTACATGAAAATTAAACCTAAAATCACAATTAAAACACTAAACACTCACAAATGGGCTTATTAATATTAATAGGTTTTGCCTAATTAACAATCAAATAAGCTAGTCATAACAAAATACAATTAAGCCCAAAGTAATACATAAGACATTAAGCTCATGGGCTATATGAATGATGTCATTTTTTTTCTTAAGAAGGATCTTCAATATCATCACCATGTTAGGCTTGGTTTTCTTCCAATTGGACTTCTAACATGATGCTCAGTCTCCGTTGACCATTGGGAGACCCTATATGCATAATGGAAGACAACTTGCTCATTCTTGAACTTGAGCACTTCATCTTGCATCTTGAACCATAGAAGCAAATCACAACTGAAGGCTTAGCACAAGACTTAGCACGTAAGGTCGGACTTGGACAAGGAAACGTCATCATCTTCACAAGTTCTACAACGAATGGATGCATTTTAGGCATGATAATACTTCTTGAATCTTCAACCAAATATGATGAACTCCATGAATGGTTAGAGATCATCTTTATGCCTCCTAGATCTCCACCACATCCAATATATTATTTAGTGCACTAAGGGCCCATTTGGTAAGTAGAATGATTTTTTATGAAATGGAAATAAGGAAGGGAATGGAAATAAGAATGGAAGTGGGAATAGAAATAAACTTTAAATGTATGTTTAGTATGATAGGCAAAAAAATTAGTAATAAAAAAACAATGCCAAAATAAAAAATTAGTCAAATGACTAAAATGTCCCTAGTCTCATGTTCTTTATCCTCTTCCGCCTCCTTCAACAAGCACTCTTGTCTGATATTCAAATTTAGGATAATGAGCAAAATACTACACTTGTGAAAAGATTTTACCCATATACAACAACTTTCATAAAATTTATCAAGATACTATACTTAAAATCGTAATCTGAATTTCCGTTTTTGCATGTTTATTTATTTTTAATTAACAATACAAATCGTGATTTTGAATCACGATTTGTGTTGTTACACAAATTCACAAGTCAGCAGGGTTTGTAACAAATTATTTTTTTAAAACGTGATGCAAATCGTGAAGTTGCCTCACGATTTGCATCATGTGTGACAAGTAACAATAAATTATTAAGTAATAATTATATGTGTCAGGATTTTGCCACACCACGATTTTAGTTTTGACAATAAAGATAATTTTGGTTTTAAGGTTAATTATTATAATAATTTATTACACAATGATTAATATAAGGTAATGATTAAAATTATTAGGTAATAATTATAATAATTGTTAAAATAATAATAATAATAATTGTTAGGTAATGATTAATAATTGAGTATAATAGATGCTTATTTAGTTTATATTATAAGGCATTTTGTATGAGAAATTATTTATCCAAAATATAGGGTATTTGATATTTTTTTTTTTATATTACCCATATCTTTAATACATCCATACTTATAATTCATAACCATACAATAATAAGAGAATTGGGTATATAATAAAGGTAAAATAGGAAATATATGTACTTTTTACATTGATTTCAAGTAAAGAAATGATTTTCTTAATATGCGTATAATTGATACAAAATATCTTATAATGTGGATCGGAGGGAGTATACCCTATTTGTTCCAATTTATAGTGCATTTTTTACTACCGCACACGGATGAAGACAATAATTAGTAACTAAAAAATTTTTCCACTTTTTCCTAAACTACCCTCATTAAAGACATTGGATCTTTGGAGATATTTTAGTAATGGAGAATATTTGAGCTTACCAGTTAGGGCAATATTGGAGAGAAAAAAAATACACTATATAATCAGCAAAGTGCACTATATATTATGAAATAAAGATTTCTAAAAAAAGTGCAATATATAGCGAAATGGAGGAAGTATTAATTAAAAACTTGTAAATAATAAAAAATTAATTTTTAAAGATAAAATTTTTTAACAAATTAATTAGTAATTATTAAATTTTAATTAATAAAGCCAAATTTTCACAACAATTAAAGGTAAAATTTTTTTATTTCACCAAAAAAAAAATTGTTAACCTTATTCATAATGACTTCCTGTCCCATATCTTGGTCTCCTCCGAACACGTTGTGGTCGACCTTGTCTTATGGGCTCTTCTTCACGTTGAAATTCAGATGACTCGATGGTAGCTGCAGTCGGTGGGGTATTCAGTTCAAATACAGGAGACTCAATTGGAGGAATTGACTATCGGGGGGGTCATAAACACTTCATTTGTTGGCCCGCCAACTTCAAATGAATAATTGTTATACTTGGATTTAAAAAATGTTGAATTCTCCAATAAAGACATAAATGACCCGAATTGATGTAAATTAGGCGATCTTAATTGGGATGCAGATGACAGTGGCATATAATGGTATTGGGTATAAATATTTGAAGAAGAAGTGGTTCCAAGATTTGGTTCCTCTACATCTCCCACCACATGTCGATTTTGTTCCTCTTCTTCTTCAACCACAACTGGTAGTTGAGTTGACAAATAACCACCACGTCGTTTACTTGGTCTACCTTGAGCAATCATTGGACGTGGTAGCTCAATTACAGGTGGAGCAGGCTAAGGAACCATGGTGTAGTGTTGTTCTCTTAATGCCATTCTAATATTTTGTTGGTCCCGTATAACCCTTTGTTGATATTCCCCAGTTGGCATCAGTAAAGGGTCTTCAATACTTAGCTGAATTAATTCATCAGCTATATCGACCTGAAATCAACAATAAGACATTATTAGTTAATGACATTATCCATATAAAATAACATAAGAAGACAATGATTTTAGATCCTGACTGCAAAACTGGTTGCTGCACTAGAAGGGTGGATCCACCGTCGAGTGTGTCTCCAATACCATCGCATGTACTCAGATCTGTGATCTAATACTTCATGTACCATAGGTGATTCAACAATAGCATTATGCCACCCAAACCATAATGTAATATACTCCATGTGCTTTTGGATCCAATTTTTTGTTGTTCTTCCTCTTAGTTGGAATGTGTGGCAATTTCCTAAATAAACTGGGGCGATAGGTATTGATTGTTGAAGACCAAATTGCCTAAGCACATGATCAGGATGATGCCATTCAATTATATGGAAACATATCAATGGGATTGAAGCTCCCTAAATTTGTGGTGACTCTAAGCAATATCCTGGAATTAATTGCTGCACTGTTGGAGATTCATAAGGCTGCCAGACTATGTCTTCCTCCCCCATTGCATCAAGCAACTTCCTATAAGTATGCAACACCTCATTAATCGGATGAGGTTGTCCTCTAACCTTCTTCCATCTATAATGACATGAAAGAACTTGTTAAAATTTGTATGGTTAAAATAATAAGTCAAAATCAAATAGTTGGAGTATAAATTAAGCATACCTAAATCCTAAGGGTGGTAATAGAGGATAAATATCTGTACATGGATTTGCTAGTGGAGGTCATTCTGGTGCTAACATTGGGAAATGATCCCATGCCTAGAGATGGAGTAATGTCATACATCCACTTATCCCTTTCTCTGTTTGGTCTATAGCATTGCATAATTCTCTAAATAAGTGTGCTAATACTGCAGAACCCCAAGAATATTGGCCAGTACTTGAGAGATTCCAAAACAATGGAAGGTACATTAAATAAACCTTATGGCTTGACCTGTCTGGCATTAAAAGTCCACCAATCAATCGGAGTATGTATGCACAAGTGAATCTTTGTACTTGTAATTCATCTGCGTCATCATCAAGGTTAGGAAAGTATTCTACTAGCCAAGTAACTGGTATCCTCTGTCCATACATATACTCTGTAGGTGGTATAATGCCAAGTCCCATATGACAAACATTAGCCCAATCTAAGTCTGTATTACCACTCACAAATAGTCCTTCACAAGGAAGGCCCAATTGAATTGCCACATCCTGTAAAGTAATTGTGCATTCTCCGCAGGGCATATGAAAAGTATGGGTCTCCAGACGCCACCTCTCAACAAGTGCTGAAATTAAAGCTGGATTATACTCAAACTGGCTTATTCTAACAACTCCATAGAATCCAGTTTGTATAAGGTAAGGCACAATTTGCATTGGTGGCTCAATTAGTCGGTCTTTATGCATGACTCTTCAAGTTTGAAGAATCCGATTAACCTGAAAAAGTCAAAATAAAATATCTAATGATTATGAACAATTGATAATTAGATGTGAAAAAAAGTTACTTACATTTTGAGTCCACACAGCCTCAGAAATATGTTGTGGTTGTAAATATAATAGTGAATTGTCCTTTGGACCTGGGTTAATGATGTGGTATGGTTGTGCCATTTGAGAATTGTCTCTGCAATGTTTTTAGTTAATTAAAAATAAAGTACAATCTAATATAGTCACTGTAATAAAATCATACAAGCAATTACAATTAACAATTTTCATGCCTTTTGCAATATTTAAAAAATGTCATATCCATATATTTGAAAAATCTTAAATACATGGGGAAGTATACAAATTAACGTCTAGAGGCTTGACATTATGGACAAGTGGAACGATTATGACCTATTTGCCTACATAGCCCACACTTATTAGGTTGTCTGGTCATAGTCCAATCCATTTCGTTACGTATTCGAGTTGAACGAGGATGACCTTTTTCTCTAATCATTGCAGGGTCTGGGATCAAACTTGGAATATCAGTTTCTGGCTAATGAACCTCATCACCTATCGGATGGAACTCGTTACTATAAGCAAGGCTCATGGTTTCTAATATGAAAAATGATCCACAAATTGCAAATGGTCTGCTTGTACAAAGGCACATGTTGCAATGACATGCATGCATGGATACTGTTGAATCAAGAAGTTTTGATGATTCCAAATCAACCTTCAAGAGCTTGGAATAAAGATATCAAAGGTGCTCAAATGAATTCAAGTAAAGAAATTCTGGATAAATCTGTGCAAGAATAGATGTAGGATGTTTAGTTATATTTTAATTTGAGTAAAAGACTTTGATTTGGTGAAAAGATGTTTTAAAATCTTGATTCTATGTTAAATCATGGAATATTTGAAAAATACCCACTAACAAACGAAGTTTGAAAGGTTAATACCAATCTGTCATAGTGAAAGTTCGAACTTTGGCTTTGGAAATTCTAATTTCGTACTGAAACTGAACAAGTCTAAAGAGATGCCTCTCTGACAGACGAATTTTGACTTCATGAAATTCGAATTTTGATAAGTGTTTGAAAGGAGCTTTAAGAAACAGACGAACTTTGAGTTTTGAAAATTCGAATTTCAGACAAAATGAAACTTATGAAAACTAAAGAAATTCGTCTGAAATTATGTCAAAGTTCATCTGAAACCAAGTTTAGAATGAATTTTGAAATTGCTCACTGACAGACGAACTTTGAACATGAAAATTCGAATTTCAGAAACTGAGCTTGTGAGTCTGTTAAAGTGATATGTTGACATACGAGTGACAGTATTTATAAATTCAAATTTTGAAGTAAGTCTGAAAAGAGATCTATCTGACAGACGAACTTTGACAATTTGAAACTTCAAATTTTGAACTATATGAACTACTGAGCCTTGTAAACCAGCTACGGACAGACGAATTTTGGGGTTCCAAAATTCGAATTTCAAAGGCACTGTAGCAAATTGAAAATACTGTTCACACTTAACAGAAAAACTTTCTACTTGAAAGTTCATATGTCACAACATAGAAACATTTTTAAAATATCAAAATTTGAATTTCACTTCATGACAGACGAACTTCGGGCTTTCAATGTTGAAGCTGTTAACCTTCGGTTTCTACGAAATTCATCTGTTGACCAACCAAAATTTGAATTTTAGTATGTCAGAAGTATTAAATATGGTTGGTTAACGGATAGTTTCTCAGAGTAACCATTGGATAACTTCTCCAACGGATAGATTTTGTCTCTAATAGATATTTGAGACCTAAATCTATAAATATAACTTCATTTGAAGTTATGGGAAACAATTTTAACATAGTATATACTAAAACTCTGCCAAATCAATTACTCAAAGTCTGTTACTCTCTCACTTCAATATCTTGTACTTCAACTTTCATATTCACTCTATTTAAGAGAGTTTAATCTTTGTAAACAATCTTTTCTTCATCTGGAAGATAGATTTTCTTGTGAGGGGATATCACAAGGGATTGGGAAGCACTTTGTAAGAGTGCACAGAGAGATAGAGTGAGCTCTAGAAACATAGCAACATCTTTGTACTGAGGCATTTGCAAGAAGCCCACGGAATTCTTGCAGAACAGTGGAAAATCTCAAGTGGTGACTTGAGGACTGGACGTAGGTCAAGTGGAGAGATCGAACCAGGATAAATTTCTGAGTCTTCTTCTCTTTACTGCCATCTTTACAGTTATTTGGTTATACTCTGTTTTACCATCATATATTGCTTTCTTCACCTTCTTGATATTTTGCAGAAAATTTTTAATATTCCCAATTCACCCCCCTCTTGGGAAGCCAACTAATCTAACAAGTGGTATCAGAGCCTGGATTCCCAATCAAAGGATCTCACAGTCCGGGAATTACAATGGCTGACTTTGGAGAAAGTATATTACCAGAAGGCAACACAAATAGACCACCTGGCTTCAATGGAGAACACTATGGGTACTGGAAGATGAGGATGCAAATCTATCTCCAGTCAATTGATCTGGACATCTGGTCAGTCATTCAGAAGGGAGATTTTGTCCCAATGGCTTTGGAAGATGATGGAAAATACAGAGAGAAGCCAGAAGCTGAATGGAATGAGAAAGATAGAAGAAAAGTCTTGCTGAATTTCAAAGCAAAACACTGTCTGGTCAGTGCTTTGAATCAAGACGAATTCTACAGAGTCTCCCAATGCTCCACTGCTAAGGAAATGTGGGATACCTTGCAAATTGCTCATGAAGGAACAACTGGAGTCAGGGAAAACAAACTAAATACATGTATAGAAGAATATAAAAGCTTCAGAATGGCTGAAGGAGAGAATGTAAAAGAGCTACAGAAAAGATTCACCCTCATTGTGAATCAACTAAAGAGCCTGGGAAAGGAGTACACTCAAACAGAGAAAGTCAGAAAGATCCTCAGAGCTCTCCCTCTGGAATGGCAACCCAAAGTAACAGCAATAGAGGAAGCCAGAGGAGAATCAATGGCCTTTGTCACAGCTCTCTTTGGTAGCCTCGAGGAGTATGAAGGAAAAATGAAAGCTCTCAAGGAAGCTGGATAAGACAGAAAGAAGAAAGGCCTTGCTCTCAAAGTTACTGAAGAAAAGGAAGAAGAATATGACGATGGAGAGGAACTTGATGAAGAAACTCTGGCTATGATGGTCAGAAAATTTGGAAGATTCTACAGCAAAAGGAGAAACAAGAAAATCTTCAAGATAGGAGTAGTTGGAGATAGCAAGAGAGAAACAAAAGAACCTATCACTTGCTATGAATGCAAAAAGTAGGGACATATCAAATGGGATTGTCCACAATTTCTCAAGAAGCAAGAAAAAGAAAAGAAAGCTGCAGACAAAGGCAAGAAGAAAAGAGCTTACATCTCATCAATATGGAGTAACAACTCAGATAAAGAAGAAGATGATGAAGATGAAGTTGCCAACATCTGTCTCATGGCACTTGCCTCTGAAGAAGCTGAAATCCCATGCAGCAGTGATCAAGAAGATGAGGTATATGAATCTGAACCTTCCTATTCTGAATTACTGGAGCTGCATGATGAGTTTATTAAGGTTGCTAAAGAATTGAAGCAAGCTAGGAAAAAGATTAACAAACTGGAATCTCAATGCAGCACTTCTGAAATTGCTTCTCTACCTATTACTGAACCTGTTTGCTATAAATCATGCATTGAACTAAAGCAAACAAATGAATATCTAGTGAAAAGCATGTCTAGGCTTACTAGAGGTAAAGATATGTTGTTTGCTTTAATGGGAAGCCAAAGAATATCTCAGGAAAAAGCTGGACTTGGCTATAATCCTTGTGCTGTAAAAGAAAAGATTAGGAAGAAAAATCAGAATGTGTACATGAGACATTTTGTGCATGTTGATGGAAATAGAAAGAAAGATCATATGTCACAACACATTGAATCATATAATCAACCAAGGCATGCAAAACAAAAATATTATCTACATTGTTTTCTTCCTGCTTCTCAATCCAGCAGTCCTTTTACCACCTGTCACTTCTGTAATAAGAAGGGACATATTTCTAGTTCATGTGCTTTAAAGAAAAATGTACTTGACAGGAAGTTAAATGGATTCCCAAAGGTACATCTGTATCTAGGAAAAAGACTACTGACAGAAAAGGACCAAAGCAAATTTGGGTACCTAAAAAGAAAACATGAACTTTGTTTTGCAGGTCTGTCTCAAAGCTAGAAAGAATAATAAATGGTATATGGACAGTGCCTGCTCAAGTTATATGACATGTGATAAGGAGAAGTTCATCACCCTTAGAGATAAGAAAGGAGGAAAGGTGACATTTGGAGGTGATCAATATGGCAGAATAGTTGGCATTGGCATTGTGGGCAAGAATCCTGAAACATCCATTGAAGAGGTGCTGTTTGTGATTGGCCTCAACCACAATCTGCTAAGTGTGAGCCAAACATGTGACAAAGAAAACTGGGTACTGTTTGACTCAAAATTCTGCCTGGTCATCAGAAAAAGTGATCACAAAGTAATCCTCAAAGCTCAAAGGGATGATAACTGCTATACTATTGATCTTAAGGAGGTTCCTCCATTAGATTATGTTTGTTTGATTAGTCAGGATAATGATAGTTGGTTGCGGCATAGAAGACTAGCTCATGTTAACATGAATCAGCTTTCGAAACTAGTTAAAAATGAGTTAGTCACAGGCCTACTAAAAATCAGTTTTGAAAAAGACAAAGAATGTGATGCATGCCTAAGAGGAAAACAAACTAAATCTTCCTTTAAACCCAAAAACGTAGTCACCACAACTAGACCACTAGAACTACTGCATATGGATTTAATTGGTCCATCTAGGGTAAAAAGTCTTGGTGGAAATCTGTATGTGCTTGTAATTGTGGATGATTATTCTAGATTTACATGGACATTGTTTCTTTCCTCTAAAAGTGATACCTTTGATGCATTTGTAACCTTAGCCAAGAAAGTGTAAAATGAGAAAGGTATTTCCATTGTGTCTATCAGGTCAGATCATGGAGGAGAATTTGAGAACTCATACTTTCTGGAGTATTGTAATGAGTAAGGAATTGATCGCAACTTCTCAACTCCAAGAACTCCTCAACAAAATGGAGTAGTAGAGAGAAAGAACAGAACAATTGGAGAAATGGCTAGAGCTATGCTGAATGAAATGGAACTCTCTCAAGTATTCTGGGTTGATGCAGTAAACACAGCAAGCTACATCATAAACAGAGCCTACATCAGACCAATCCTTGGGAAGACTCCTTATGAGCTATACAAAAGAAGAAAGCCAAATCTCTCACATCTCCATGTGTTCAGCTGCAAGTGCTTCATCCACAACAATGGAAAGGAGAATCTGGGTAAGTTTGATGCCAAATCTGATGAAGGTATATTTCTAGGCTATTCTAGTAGAAGTAAGGCATATAGAGTTTTTAATAAAAAGTCTACATTAGTAGAAGAATCTGTGCATGTAGTATTCATTGAAAATGAAATTGTTTCCAAACATGTCACTGGTAAAGATGATCTTATTCCAAACTTTAAGGATTTAAATCTTTCTGATGGAAGTAAAATTGAACCTCCAAAGATATCTGAATCTATTAACATAGAGGAAGATATTCAGGAGAAAGATTTTGAAGAAGAAAAGAATGAAGAAATGTCTCAAGAACTCCCTAGAGCTTGGAGATATCAAAGGAATCATTCTGTTGATCAAGTGATAGGGAATGTTCAAGAGAAAGTTAAAACCAGAAAACAGTTAAGGGATCAAATGATAAACTGTGCTTTTATTTCTCAAATTGAACCTAAATGCACTGTAGAAGCCTTATCAGATGAATACTGGATTTTAGCTATGCAAGATGAATTGAATCAATTTGAAAGAAATCAAGTTTGAGATTTAGTGCCTAGACCCAAAAATCATCCTGTCATTGGCACCAAATGGGTTTTTAGAAATAAACTTGATGAATCAGGATCAATTGTCAGAAATAAAGCTAGACTGGTTGCTAAAGGATATAATCAAGAAGAAGGTATTGATTTTGAGGAAACCTTTGCTCCAGTAGCTAGATTAGAAGCAATTAGAATTCTGTTAGCATATGCATGCATGAAAAATATTTTGTTATATCAAATGGATGTGAAGAGTGCTTTTCTAAATGGATATATCATGGAAGAGGATTAAGGACTCTACAAAACCAAATCATGTTTATAAACTGATGAAAGCTCTTTACGGTTTAAAACAGGCCCCTAGAGCATGGTATGAAAGATTGAGTAATTTTCTGATTGAAAAGGGGTTCAACAGAGAAAAAGTAGATACAACCTTATTCACTAAGAAAGAGAATAAAGATTTACTTATTATTCAAATCTATGTTGATGATATTATATTTGGTGCTACTAATGAATCTCTTTGCAAGAATTTTTCTAAGTTAATGCAGGGGGAATTCGAAATGTCCATAATGGGTGAACTCAACTTCTTCCTTGGATTGCAAATCAGGCAGTGTGATGATGGTATCTTCCTCAACCAATCCAAGTATCTAAAAGAACTGCTAAAGAAGTTTAGAATGGAGAATGCCAAGCCAATGGGGACACCTATGGCTACTACAACCAAGCTGGATATGGATGAAAAAGAGAAATTATTTGACATAACCTAGTACAGAAGAATGATTAGATCCCTACTGTACCTAACTGCCAGCAGACCTGACATCATGTTTAGTATCTGTATGTGTGCAAGATTCCAATCATGTCCCAAGGAAACCCATGCAATTGCTGTGAAACATATCTTCAGATATCTTATTGGAACTTCACATATGGGACTTTGGTATCCAAAGGGCAATGGAGAAGATCTCAAAGGATACACTGATGCTGACTTTGCAGGATCCAAAACTGACACAAAAAGCACAAGTGGAACTTGTCAGTTTCTTGAAGGATCCTTGGTTTCATGGTTTAGCAAGAAGCAAAACAGTGTGGCCCTATCCACAGCAGAGGCTGAGTATGTTGCAGCTGGAAGCTGTTGTGCCCAAATCATCTGGATGAAACAACAGCTTGAAGATCTTGAGGTTGAAATGAAGGAAATACCAATTATGTGTGATAACCAAAGTACCATTAATATCACAAAAAATCCTGTCATGCATTCAAGGATAAAACATATTGAAGTTAGGCACCACTTCATAAGGGATCATGTTTTGAAAGGAGAAATCAGACTAGAGTACATCCCAACTGAGGATCAAGCTGCGGATATCTTGACAAAGCCTCTATCAGAAGATAGACATTGCAAAATCAGGAGAGAATTGGGTATGGTAAATCTCAATGAACTGTAAGTAAATCCGTGTGCAATTCTGTTTTTAGTTTTTCCAATATTAAATTAATTCTAACTTTAGCGTCGGAGTGAATTTAATTTAAGTTGCAGGTGCTCCTCATGAGATTCAATGGCAATAAATCTGAAAAATGGAGCACACCGGAATGGAACAATCAAAAAGTGAAGAAAATGGCAAAAATTCTGAGTTTCTGGATCAATTCTGTAAGTTTTTAAAGTTGAAATTCGTATCTTAGTTGTGTGTTAGACGAATTTCTTTGATAAAATGTGTTTCTGAACAAGTCAGCATGGTCAACATTCGAATTTGGGCACCCAACAGACGAACTTCGGCCTGTTATAAGTTGGAACAGTTCTCGGTGATGACTCGAAATTTGTCTGTTGGACCTTGAAAGTTCAAATTTTCAAGAACAAAAGTTTCAAAGATATGTTTGTCCAACATGATGATTATACAAATGATTATTTCTTAACATATGAATGTTGGAAAACCTTTTCAAAGTAAAGAAATTTGAATTTCTGATTTAAAATTTGTCTGTTGAAGCATGCTCTTCTTGTTGAATCTTTGAAAGATGAAGTTTAATATGGATAATTCATCAGTTGTTAGCTGATTTGATTGCTGCTTGATGTTTGCTCTTCAAAATTTGAACTTTGTTTAAACAAAGTTCATCTATTCATCTCGTGTTGCTTGAACCAAGCCTCTGTCAGATGAACTTTCAGAAGAAAATTCATCTGTCAGTAAGCTTTGCTGAACGGTTTAACTTGTAATTGCTCAAAGTTCAAATTTTGACCCCTCAAAATTCGTCTGTCAGGCGGTTACTTACGTTAAAACTAACGATTTTCATCTGAACAGACACAACCCTACTCTCTTCCTCTCTGAGTCTGTTCAAATCCTCTCATCAATGCTCTTAAATTCTGACAAAAAATCTTCATTTTCCACCATTTAAACTGATTTTCGCACCCTATAAACCCAATCTCGGCTTCATTCTGAATCATTTATCCATGAAAATGGCAAGAGTAAAGAATCCTGAAGCTGGAAAAGGAAAGGCTCGTCCAAAGAGATCGGTCAAATCCCAATATGCCTCAAAGGAGGGTGAAAACCCGAAAAGGAAGGCCAAATCAAGCAAGGGAACTCCCTCCAAATGACAGAAAACTACACCAAAGGCTAAATCAAAGAAAGCTGGACCCTCTTCCTTGAAGAAAGCAGAGCTTAGAAAGAAGATATCAAAGGTGCATGAAAGATCTCAAATGGAGAAATCCAAGTAAAATCAACACAAGATTAGATATAGGACTTCTCATCTTGGTTAACTTGAGTAAAAGGCTTTGAATTGGCAAAATAATGTTTTTAGAAATCTGATCCCATGTTAATTCATGGAACATTTGAAAAACACCCACTAAAAGAAGAACTTTAAAGTGTTAAAGTTGATCTATTGCTTTGAAAATTCGAACTTTGACTTCTGAAATTCGAATTTTCAATTGAAAATAAGTTAGTCAGAAAAGTGATTCCTCTGACAGATGAACTTTAAGCGCAGAAATTCAAACTTTGGCATGAATCAGATAAGATACTTCTCTAACAGTTGAACTTTGTGCTTTGAAAATTCGAATTTCTGATAAAACACAATTCATAAAAATAAAAAATTCATCCGAGGATATGTTAAAGCTCATCTGAAAGTGAAGTTTAGAAAGAGTCCAAAATTAGCTCATTGACAAACGAATTTTGACTTTGAAAATTTGAACTTTTAGAAACAAATGTTGCAAGTCTATTATGATAATCTATTGACATATGAATGTTGGTTTTCAGAAATTTGAACTTTGAAATAAGTCTGATAAGAGCTTCCTCTGACAGACGAACTTTGAATCTTGAAAATTTGAATTTTGAAAAGATGAACTATTGTGCCTTACTAAGCTGCCCACTGACAGACGAATTTTGGGTACCAAAATTCGAACTTCGAAGGCATTGTAGCAATATGGGATAACTATTCACACTTATCATAGGAACTTTAACTTGAAAATTCGTATGTTCCAACATAGAAATATTCTTCAAAGATGAAAATTCAAACTTTGCTCTATAACAGACGAACTTTGAAGTTCAACTTTAAAGTCTTTAACTTTTGGTATCTTCAAAATTCGTCTGCTGACCAACCAAAATTCCAACTTTGAGTGTCAGAAGTATTAAATACGGTTGGTGAACGGATAGTTTTTTAGAGTAACCGTTGGGTAACTTCTCTAACAAATAGATTTTATCTCTAACGTATTGTTAAGACCTAAATCTATAAATAAAACCTCATTTGAAGTTGTGGGTAATGAATTTAACATTGTATATACTGAAACTCTGTCAAATTCTCAACTCAAAGTCTTTTACTCTCATACTTCATTCTTCTACACTTAAACTTTCATATACACTCTAAATTAGAGAGTTCATTCTATGTAATCAATCTTATCTTCATCTAGAAGAAAGATTTTCTTGTGAGGGGATATCACAAGGGATTTGGGAAGCACTTAGCTAGAGTGCAAAGAGAGAAGTTGTAATATCTAAGAACAGAGCATCAAAGTTGTACTGAGGCAATTGCAAGAAGCCCACTGAATTCTTGCAAGATAGTGGATAATCTCAAATAGTAGCTTAGGGACTGGACATAGGTCAAGATAAAGAGACCGAACCAGGATAAATATGTGTTTGCCCTTCTCTTTACTGCTTTTACCTTACTGTACCTTTATACTCTATTTTACTATCATTTTTGCCTTTATCACTCTTTTGACTTTAGCAGAAAATTTTAATCTTCCCAATTCACCCATCTCTTAGGAAGCCAGCATATCTAACAAACTATAGGCAACAAAAGATAATTGGGCATATTCTCACTTAATTAAATGATTAATTATGCTTGGGAATTAATTGACTAAGTTAAGTAACTAAATTTGGCCATTGACAATTCTAATCCAAATTCTAGATTCAATTAAGTTAGTCAAACTAACAATCAATTAAACCAATTTAGGCTAATTCAATTAATTAACTTAATTAACATATTGATTAAGATATTGATTTAGACCTGGACATTAAGAAATAATTACCCAATTAAACCTAATCAGATAATTTAAGCACTAATTTTATCCACCTAACTTAATATCAACTAAATTCCATCAATAACCATTAATTTCACCAAATTAATGCTAACCCAAGCTATAATTTTGAAATGTGTAGGTCTGTACAAAGGCAAGAACAAGCTCAAATCAACATTAATCAACCAATTAATGACTACAAATTAAGTCCAATAGATCTCAACAATCCAATATCATTATTGTTACGAATTCCCATCAAATTCAACCTAGAACCCTAAATCAAACTCAATGTAAATTGAAAGATAAAGATGATAGAACATCCCAAGCATCCATGGAAACTCCTAAGATCAAGGTCTAGCTCCTCCATGCCTCATAACATAACTGATTCACCAAAGCTCTCTACTCTTCTATTTGACTAAAATCAACACTAACAATCTTCTTGTATGTCTTGGTCATGCTTGTGCAGGTGGGAGGATGATGAAAGCTTCACTTGATGATGATGAAAATGAGGAGAAACAACATCTCACACAACTAGAACTCAAGCCCCCATAATGTGTTGCAATCGGTCAAACAATAAATGTGAGAAAATGGAAGAAATTGATGGAAGGATGATAGAGGAAGGTGTGGGAGCTGATTTAATTTGTGGGAATGGTGGGGAAATGGAGAAAATTTGCAGAAATTAGTGGAGAAGAGGTTTAGAAGTGATGAACATGAAGAACCCTAGGAGAGCCCTAAGAAAGATATGAAGAAAGAAGTATTATATCTAAGAATGAGCTCTATCCAACTAGTCTTGTGGAGGCTAGGTTTAGGTCACTTAATGAGGGGAAATTTGGGAAGGGCAATGGGTATTTGTGAGGTGGACATGATGTGTTAAAATATGGCTGAATTGGATCTTAGGTGGAAAAAAAAAGGATAGAAAAAGGAGGTCGAAATAAGGTGGAAGAAAGAGAAGCCGTTAAGGCTTAGGTGGAATTTTGAGGTAAAATAAATTAATGATGTGGAAAAGAATTGAGGGTGTAGATGGTGCCAAATAAGTCGAAAATATTCAGCAATAAGTCCACAAAGTATGTCTCAGGACCTATTTGTTAGCAAGGCTGACTTCCCAAGAGGGGGGGTGAATTGGGAAGATTGAAATTTTTCTGCACAAAGTGAAGTGGGTGAAGATATCACAGTATAATGAAAGCAATGAGTAAATCAGAGCAAGTTGATAAGTAAGGATAAGGAGAGAAAGACTCAGTGATTTATCCTGGTTCGGTCTATCCTCTTGACCTACGTCCAGTCCCCAAGACACCTCTTGAGATTTATCCACTATACAGCAAGAATTTCAACGGGCTTCTTGCTAATGCCACAGTACACGAGTATGCTCTGTTTCTGAGCTCTCTCAAACTCTCCAAGCACTTTCTCTATGTGCTTCCCAGTCCCCTTGTGAATTCCCCTCACAAGTAAACCTATCTTCCAGATGAAGAGTAGATTGTTTACAAAGATATAACTCTCTTGAATAGAGTAGATATGAAGGTTAAAGTACAGATAATGAAGTTGAGAGGGTAAAAGCTTTTGAGAATAAGATTCAGCAGAAATTCGGTATTAACAAGTTTGATTCGTTACCCACAACTTCAAATGATGTTATATTTATAGTTTTAGGTCTCAAATATCCGTTAGAGACTTAAATCTATCCGTTGGGGAAGTTATCCAACGGTTACTCTGAAAAACTATCCATTTACCAACCGTATTTAATGCTTTTGACATACTGAAATTTGAATTTTGGTTGGTCAACAGACGAATTTCGAAGGAACCGAAGGTTAAGGCTTCCAACGTTAAAATACGAAGTTCGTCTGTCCATAGAGTGAAATTCGAATTTTGAAACTTATAAAGTATTTTCTCAATGTGACATACGAATTTTCAAGAAGAAAGTTTTTCTATAAATCGTGAACAGTGTTTTCAATTTTCTACAGTACCCTCGAAATTCGAATTTTGGATGCCCAAAATTCGTCTGTCCATTGAACGTTCAAAGAGGCACAGTAGTTCACTTTCTTCGAAATTCGAATTTTGACGTAGTGAAATTCGTCTGTCCGAGATCAATTTTGAGACTTAATGTCCTTTCGATTTCAGATGAACTCTATCATAGTTTCAGACGAATTTCTTTGGTTTTCACAAGTTGTGTTTTGTCTGAAATTCGAATTTTGAAACTGCAAAGTTCGTCTGTCCAAAAAGGCTTCTTTCAGACTTATATGAAAATTCGAATGTTGCAAAGTCAAAGTTCGTCTGTCAGAGAGCATTTTTCAAACTCAATTTCTTCCTAATTTCGGATGAACTTTAACATAGCTTCAGACGAATTTCTTTGGTTTTCACAAGTTGTGTTTTGTCTGAAATTCGAATTTTGAAACTGTAAAGTTCGTCTGTCCAAAAAGGCCTCTTTCAGACTAGATAAAAATTCGAATTTTGAAAAACCAAAATTCGTCTGACAGAGAGACATCTCTTCAGACTTGTTCAGTTTAATCCCAAAATTCGAATGTCCTAAGGCAAAGTTCGAATTTCCAACTTGACAGTTTAGTTTGAACTTTCAACCTTCGTCTGTTTGTGGGTATTTTCCAAATATTTCAAGATTTAACATGAAATCAAAGTTTGAAAATATCTTTTCTTCAAATCAAAATCTTTTACCCAATCATAGCAAGAGCTAAGACTCTACAAAAAATCTACCAGCAAATACTCATAAAATCTTCACTTGAGATAGCTTTGATCTCCTTTGATATCTTCAATCCAAGCTTTTGAGTGTTGGTTTAGAATCATCAAAACTCTTGTTTCAACATTCTCCCCCTTTTTGATGATGACAAAACAACTCACAAATTGGATTAGTACTTGGGTTTGCTTTCACAAGCTCCCCCTCAACATATGCATAAGATATTAAATCAACAGATTAAGTGAAGAGATTTAAGGCACAAAAAAAAAATATTGCAACAAAGAGATCCATTCATTTAATCAAGAGTTGCTTGTACAGAAACAAATTAATCAAAGTTCAAACACAAAATATAAAACAAAAAAACACAAAATACAACAAGAGGACTCAAGCCTAATTTCTAAGCAATTCTACAATTATTTCTTCTTGGACTTGGTCATCTTGCTGTAGGATTTCCCTTTCCCTTTCCCAGATTGCTCAGCAGAAGGCTTTCCAGTTTGCCCAGACTTCTCCCCCTTTTTGGCATCATCAGGAAGGCCAACAAAATCAGCTGGAGGAGGAATCTGAGAGACAGGAATAGCACGAAGTGGCACAGGCGCAAAGGGAATATCAGGCTGAACTGGTGCAGGAGGCTCAGCAGTCTCAGGACTAGATTCTTCATCTTCATCATCATCAGAGACCACAAGCAGCTCTTGCATTTCCTGTCTGGATAGAGCTAGCCGAGCTCTCTATTCCTCTGACAGCCCATAAGCAGCAAGAGAAGGAGAGGCTGGTTCAGGAGGAGGAAACATTTCTTCAAGCCTTCTCCTTTGAGCTAGCAGAAGGGCATTGTGAGCAATAGCAGCAAAGTCAATAACAGGAACAATGCTCCTTTCCTCATTGAGTGCAGCTTGCAGAAATGGTGAAGCAGAAATGGATGCTACTAGCTGCTCAACTTGCTCAGACTCTTTGGTGGAAAGGATAGAGTCCTGAGCAACTGCTTCACTCTACTCAATTGGGCTTGTTTCCTGCAGACCCTCTTCCTTCATGCCATAGTCCAAGGGTGGACCAGGACTTACCTCATTGCTGGAGGCCTTTGGCGTGCCAGTTGGTTCAGTCTCTTGCATACCAACACCAGGGATAGGAGAATCCAGCTCAAAAGGACTTGGAGGCACAGGAGATGGAGACAGAGTAGGCTCAGGGATACCAGGCTAAGGTGGAGCTGAAGTGGTAGGAATTGCATTTCTAATCTCTTTATAGGCATCAGCCACCACCTTCATATTCACAGCCAACTGATGGATCTGATCTTGTAGATGAGCAAATTTGGTGTTTTGCTCATCCCTAATGCTGAGAATGAGTGTTGACAGACTGTCAAACAACTCAGTGATCTTTGTTGGCTTGACCCGTGAGGAGGGAGTGGAAGGAGGGTGAGTAGGCCTGGAGGGAGATGGAATAGGCTGAGAATGCTGAGGTACAGATCTGCTAGGGGCCTCAGAAGTGCCTTCTTGTTGGAGGAAAGCATCAGCAATAAAGAACAAGTCTTCAGATTTTCCTGCTCCCTTTCCAACCCATCGTCCTTCATCCTTTTCAATCCCCATTCTTTGCAGTTCTTCCTCGTTGAATGCCTCAGTGAGTTTTCCTTTCCCCTTTTCAATGTGCTGAATCCTAGCATGCTGCAGGATTCTTGAAATAATTGCTGCATAGGGGAGTGTGGAATCCTTCCTCTGATCTCTTGCTTTTATCATTCGCTGGAGAATGATATGACCCATATTGATCAGCTTCGCACGTATGATAGCAGTCATTACATGAGCCTCTGCCCTTGTTATCAAATTGAAGCTTCCACCTTTATTGAAAATGATCCTGGACACAATATAGTGCAGAATCCTTACTTGCACACTTAGATTTGTGGGCTTCAACAGATTTATTGTGGGCCTATTCTCCCTTCTTCTGAACAAGGTGTCCAAGATAGTGCTCTCCTTGTAATATAGGAAGGGCTCACCTTCTTCATCAGCTGTGCTAGCCTCATCCATATAACCAGAGGCAGTGATGTCAACTTTCAGCCCATCTTGACCTGGGATTTCCAACACCTCATTGAAGGTTTCATCAGCAAGCAAAATGGTCCTTGATCTCAAGGTGACCTCCCATTTCCTTTTCTTGCTGTTATATTTAAGAGAGGCATACCAAGTCTTCACTACCTCATCATCATATTTTTCAGCAATTTCTAACAGATTTCTATATTTTATCAACCTTATTGCAGCATCAAATTTGTTGGATATCAGAAATTGTTCCATATTTACACAGTGAGGCTTGATTACCTTTTTGTTGGAAAACTTGGTAGTGTACTCTTCTTGAATCTCAGGAGTGCTCAACAGTGGTAGTGTAGTCAATTCGAACTCTCCAGATTCAGTACTGGAAGACGCAGAAGAGGCAGCAGCAGGGATAGAAGGTTCAGCACTTTTTGAAGAGGAGGGTCCAGTTTTCTGAGATTCTGCTTTGGATGAAGATTTCTGGCGTTTAGAAGGAGTAGCTTTACTGGGTTCGGCCTTTCTCTTAGATTTCTCTCCTTCCTTTGTAGCATATTGAGATTTGACATTCCTCTTTTGACGAGTCACAGCTTTTCCTGTTCCAGGAATTTTGACTCTTGCCATTTCTCGGTTGAATGATGCAGAATGTGGTTAAAGATAGGTTTATGGGATGCGATTGGAAGTTTAAACGGTGAAGAATGACAGTTTTTGGACAGGAGTTAAGAGGATTGAAGAGAGAATCAGAACAGACTTAGAGAGGTTACAAATAGGGTTGAGTCTGTTCTCTGGAGAACCGTCAGATTTAACGTATGTAACCGTTTGACAGACGAATTTTGAGGGGTCAAAATTCAAACTTCGGGCAGTTACAAGTTAAACCGTTCAGCAAAGCTTACTGACAGACGAATTTTCATCTGAAAGTTCGTCTGACAGTGGCTTGAAACAAGCAGTACTCGCACAACAGACGAATTTTGTTTCAACAAAGTTCGAATGTTGAAGTGAAAACAGCATCAACAATCAAAACCACAACCAATAGACGAATTACGCATGCAGAGCATCATCTTTCAAGCATTCATCATGAAGAACATGATTCAACAGATGAATTTTGAACTGTAAATTCGAATTTTTCATTTTTTGTAAAGGTTGTCCAACAGTCGTATGTCAAGAAGTGATAATTCGTATAACAGTGATGGACAACCATATCTTTGAAAATTTTGTTCTTGAAAATTCGAACTTCCATATTCAACAGACGAATTTCGAGGCATCAGTGAGAACTGTTCCAAAGTGTAACAGGTCGAAGTTCGTCTGTTGGTCACTTAAAATTAGAATGTTGACCACGTTGACCAGTATAAAAACACAGTTTTATGAAACAACATACATTTAACACTATTTCAAATATAAGCATCATCATTAAGAACTTACAGAATGGATCCAGAACATAGGTTTTTCGTTGTTTACTTAACTTTCTGGTTGTTCCATTTTGATATGCTCAAATCTTCAAGAGTATAGCAGTTCAGTCTTGTGATGAGCACCTGCAACTTAAATTAAACACTCTCCGATGCTGAAGTTAGAATTGATTTTAAGATTTAAAACTCTAAAAAGAGAATTTCATAAGTATAACTTACAATTCATTGGGATTTACGATTCCCAATTCTCTCCTTATTTTGCAATGTCTGTCTTCTGATAGAGGTTTTGTGAGTATATCAGCAAGTTGATCCTCTGTTGGGATGTATTCTAGCTTAACTTCTCCTTTGAGAACGTGATCCCTTATGAAGTGATGCCTAACCTCAATATGTTTCGTCCTTGAGTGCATGACAGGATTCTTGGTAATGTTTATGGCACTTTGATTATCACACATGATTGGTATCTCTTTTATTTTAACCTTTAGATCTTCAAGCTGCTGTTTCATCCAGATGACTTGGGCACAACAGCTTCCAGCTGCAACATACTCAGCTTCTGCAGTGGATAAGGCCACACTGTTTTGCTTTTTGCTGAACCATGAAACCAGGGATCCTCCAAGAAACTGACAAGTTCCACTTGTGCTTTTTCTGTCATTTTTGGATCCTGCAAAGTCAGCATCAGTGTATCCTTTGAGATCTTCTCCATTGCCTTTTGGATACCAAAGACCCATCTGTGATGTTCCAGTAAGATATCTAAAAATTCTTTTCACAGCTGTTGCATGGGTCTTTTTGGGGCATGATTGGAACCTTGCACACATACAGACACTGAACATAATGTCAGGTCTGCTGGCAGTTAAATACAGCAGGGATCCAATCATTCTTCTGTACTGAGTAATGTCAAATATCTTCCCATTTTCATCCATGTCCAGTTTGGTTACAGTAGCCATAGGTGTTCCCATTGGCTTGGCATTCTCCATTCCAAACTTCTTTAGCAGCTCTTTCAGATACTTGGATTGGCTGAGGAAGATACCATCATCTCGCTGTCTGATTTGTAGTCCAAGGAAGAAATTGAGTTCACCCATCATAGACATCTCGAATTCTCCCTGCATTAACTCAGAAAATTTCTTGCAAAGAGCCTCATTAGTAGCACCGAAAATAATATCATTAACATAAATTTGAACAATTACTAAATCTTTATTTTCTTTCTTAGTAAATAAGGTTGTGTCAACTTTGCCTCTATTGAATCCTTTTTCACTTAGAAAATTGCTCAGTCTCTCATACCATGCTCTAGGGGCTTGTTTTAAACCATAAAGAGCTTTCTTTAGTTTATAAACATGGTTTGGTTTTGTAGAATCCTCAAATCCTGGAGGTTGATCTACATAGACCTCTTCCATGATATATCCATTCAGAAAGGCACTCTTTACATCCATCTGATACAGTAAAATGTTTTTCATGCATGCATATGCCAGCAGTATTCTTATAGCCTCTAGTCTAGCTACTGGTGCAAAGGTTTCTTCAAAATCAATGCCTTCTTCCTGGTTATAGCCTTTAGCAACCAGTCTAGCTTTATTTCTAATTATTGTTCCAGATTCATCAAGTTTATTTCTGAAAACCCATTTGGTACCAATAACAGGATGACTTTTGGGTCTTGGAACTAAATCCCAGACTTGATTTCTTTCAAACTGATTTAGCTTTTCTTGCATAGCCAAAATCTAGTAATCATCAGTTAAGGCTTCTTCAGCACATTTGGGTTCAATTTGAGAAATGAAAGCACAGTTCAACATTTGATCCCTTAACTGTTTTCTGGTTTTGACTTTCTCTTGAACATCCTCTATTACTTGATCAACAGGGTGATTCCTTTGATATCTCCAAGCTCTAGGGAGTTCATGAGATGTTTCTTCATCATTTTCATCAAACTCTTGCTCCTGAATATCTTCCTTTATGTTAACAGATTCAGATATCTTTGGAGGTTCAGTTTTACTTTCATCAGAGATGCCCAGTTTTTCAAAGTTGAAAGCAAGATCATCCTTATTGGTAGCATGTTTTGAAACAGTTTCATTTTCAATGAAAACAATATGCACAGACTCTTCTACCACATTTGTTCTTTTGTTATAAACTCTATATGCCTTACTCCTACTAGAATAACCTAGAAATATACCTTCATCGGATTTGGCATCAAACTTACTCAGATTTTCTTTTCCATTATTGTGAATGAAGCATTTGCATCCGAACACATGGAGATGGGACAGATTTGGCTTTCTCCCCTTGTACAGCTCGTATGGAGTCTTTCCAAGGATGGGTCTGATGTAGGCTCTGTTGATGATGTAACTTGCTGTGTTCACTGTATCAGCCCAAAATACTTGAGAGAGTTCCTTCTCATTCAACATAGCTCTAGCCATTTCTCCAATAGTTCTATTCTTCCTTTCTACGACTCCATTTTGTTGAGGAGTTCTTGGTGCTGAGAAGTTGTGATCAATTCCATGCTTATTGCAGTATTCCAGGAAGTATGCATTTTCGAATTCTCCTCCATGATCTGACCTGATAGAAACAATAGAAATACCTTTCTCATTTTGCACTTTCTTAGCTAGGGTTACAAATGCATCAAAGGTATCACTTTTAGAGGAAAGAAGTAATGTCCAAGTGAATCTAGAATAATCATCTACAATTACAAGCACATACAGATTACCACCAAGACTCTTTACCCTAGAAGGTCCAATTAAGTCCATATGCAGCAATTCAAGTGGTCTAGTTGTGGCAACTATGTTTTTAGATTTGAAGGATGATTTAGTTTGTTTTCCTTTTAAGCATGCATCACATTCTTTATCCTTTTCAAAAGATATTTTTGGCAAACCAGTAACTAGCTCATTTTTAACCAGTTTAGACAATTGATTCATATTAACATGAGCTAATCTCCTATGCCATAACCAACTATCGTTATTTTGACTAATTAAGCACACAGAATCTAAGGGAGGAAGTTCATCAAGATCAATAGTATAACAGTTACCATCCCTTTGAGCTTTTAAGATTACTTTGTGATCACTTTTTCTGATGACCAGGTAAAACTTTGAGTCAAACAGCACCCAGTTTCCTCTATCACAGGTCTGACTCACGCTTAGCAGATTGTGGTTGAGGCCAATTACAAACAGCACCTCTTCAATGGATGTTTCTGGATTTTTCCCCATAATGCCAATTCCAACGATTTTGCCATATTGATCACCTCCAAAGGTCACCTTTCCTCCTTTCTTGTCTCTAAGGGTGATGAACTTCTCCTTATCACCAGTCATGTGGCTCGAGCAGGCACTGTCCATATACCATTTGTTGCTTTTCTTGGCTTTAAGACAAACCTGCAAGTCAATATTCATGTTTTCATTTTAGGTACCCAAATTTGCTTGGGTCCTTTTTGGTTAGTAGATGTCTCCCTAGATGCATATGCAACTCTGGGAACCCATTCAACTTTCCTGCTAAGTCCATTTTTCTTTAAGATACAGGAACTGGAAATGTGTCCCTTTTTGTTGCAGAAATGACAGGTAGTGAAGGGACTACTAGATTGAGAGGCAGGAAGAAAACAATGCAGATAATACTTCTGTTTAGCATGCTTTGGTTGATTATATGTCTCAATGTGAGGTGATGCACTATTTTTCTTCTTATTGTTCTTAGCATGCATAAAATGTCTCCTATATGCATTTTGGTTTTTCTTCCTAATCTTTTGCTTGACAGCACATGGATCATAGCCAATACCAGCTTTTCCTTGAGAAATTCTTTGGCTCCCCATCAAGGCAAACACCATATCTTTACCTCTAGTGAGCCTAGACATGCTTTTGACTAAGTAATCATTAGTTTGTTTAAGTTCAGTGCATGAAGTACAACAAACAGATTCAGTAGTAGGTAAAGAAGTAATTTCAGAGATTGTGTTTTGAGATTCCAGCTTATTTATTTTCTTCTTTGCCAGTTTTAGTTCTTTAGCAACTTTAATGATATCATCATGAAGCTCATGAAATGCATCCAGCAATTCAGAATAGGAAGGTTCAGATTCATATACCTCTTCATCCTGATCACTGCTGTATGAGGGTGTAGCTTCTTCAGAAGCAAGTGCCATCAGACGAATGTTGGCAATCTCATCTTCATCTTCTTCTTCCTCATCTGAGCTGTTGCCCCATATGGATGAGATATAGGCTTTCTTCTTTTTCCCTTTGTCAGCACCTTTCTTTTCTTTTTCTTGCTTCTTGAGGAATTGGGGGCATTCCCACTTTATGTGTCCCTGCTTCTTGCACTCATAGCAAGTCACAGGTTCTTTTGCCTCTTTCTTGCTTTCCCCAGCAGCTACCTTCTTGAAGAATCTCTTGTTCTTCTTCTTACTGTAGAATCTTCCGAATTTTCTGACCATCATAGCCAGAGTTTCCTCATCCAGCCCATCCTCTTCGTCAGATTCTTCTTCCTTTTCATCAACAGCTTTGAGGGTAAGGCCTTTCTTCTTTCTGTCCATCCCAGCTTCCTTGAGAGCTTTGATTTTTCCTTCATACTCTTCAAGGCTGCCAAAGAGAGCTGTGACAGAGGCCATTGATTCTCCTCTGGCTTCTTCTATTGCTGTCACCTTGGGCTGCCATTCCAGAGGGAGTGCTCTGAGAATTTTTCTCACTTTCTCTGATTGAGTGTATTCCTTTCCTAGGCTCTTTAGTTGATTCACAATGAGAGTAAATCTCTTTTGGAGCTCTTTTATAGTTTCTCCTTCAGCCATCTTGAAGCTCTCATACTCTCCAATGCATGTATTGAGTCTGTTCTCCCTGACCCCAGATGTCCCTTCATGTGCAATCTGCTGAGTGTCCCACATCCCTTTTGCAGTGGTGCATTGTGAGTCCCTGTAGAATTCGTCCTGGTTCAGGGCACTGACTAAACAATTCTTTGCTTTAAAGTTCAGTAACTCTCCTCCTGTCTTCATCATTCCACTCTGCTTCCAGCTTCTCTTTGTATCTTCCATCTTCAGTTAGAGCCATTAGGACGAAATCTCCTTTATCAATGACTGACCAGATGTCAAGATCAATTGATTGGAGGTAGATCTGCATCCTCATCTTCCATTACCCATAATGCTCTCCACTGAAGCCTGGTGGTCTGTTAGTGTTGTTCCCTTCAGGAAGTATACTCTCTCCAAAGCCAGCCATCTTTGTTCCCGGACTGTAAAATCCTTTGAATGGGAATCCGAGCTCTGATACCACTTGTTAGCAAGGCTGACTTCCCAAGAGGGGGGGTGAATTGGGAAGATTGAAATTTTTCTGCACAAAGTGAAGTGGGTGAAGATATCACAGTATAATGAAAGCAATGAGTAAAACAGAGCAAGTTGATAAGTAAGGATAAGGAGAGAAAGACTCAGTGATTTATCTTGGTTCGGTCTATCCTCTTGACCTACGTCCAGTCCCCAAGATACCTCTTGAGATTTATCCACTATACAGCAAGAATTTCAACGGGCTTCTTGCTAATGCCACAGTACACGAGTATGCTCTGTTTCTAAGCTCTCTCAAACTCTCCAAGCACTTTCTCTATGTGCTTCCCAGTCCCCTTGTGAATTCCCCTCACAAGTAAACCTATCTTCCAGATGAAGAGTAGATTGTTTACAAAGATATAACTCTCTTGAATAGAGTAGATATGAAGGTTAAAGTACAGATAATGAAGTTGAGAGGGTAAAAGCTTTTGAGAAGAAGATTAAGCAGAAATTCGGTATTAACAAGTTTGATTCGTTACCCACAACTTCAAATGATGTTATATTTATAGTTTTAGGTCTCAAATATCCGTTAGAGACTTAAATCTATCCGTTGGGGAAGTTATCCAACGGTTACTCTGAAAAACTATCCGTTTACCAACCGTATTTAATGCTTCTGACATACTGAAATTTGAATTTTGGTTGGTCAACAGACGAATTTCGAAGGAACCGAAGGTTAAGGCTTCCAACGTTAAAATACGAAGTTCGTCTGTCCATAGAGTGAAATTCGAATTTTGAAACTTATAAAGTATTTTCTCAATGTGACATACGAATTTTCAAGAAGAAAGTTTTTCTGTAAATCGTGAACAGTGTTTTCAATTTTCTACAGTACCCTCGAAATTCGAATTTTGGATGCCCAAAATTTGTCTGTCCATTGATCGTTCAAAGAGGCACAGTAGTTCACTTTCTTCGAAATTCGAATTTTGACGTAGTGAAATTCGTCTGTCAGAGATCAATTTTGAAACTTAATTTCTTCTTGATTTCAGATGAACTCTAACATAGCTTCAGACGAATTTCTTTGGTTTTCACAAGTTGTGTTTTGTCTGAAATTCGAATTTTGAAATTGTAAAGTTCGTCTGTCACAAAGAGACTTCTTTCAGACTTATATGAAAATTCGAATGTTGCAAAGTCAAAGTTCGTCTGTCAGAGAGCATTTTTCAAACTCAATTTCTTCTTAATTTCAGATGAACTTTAACATAGTTTTAGACGAATTTCTTTGGTTTTCACAAATTGTGTTTTGTCTGAAATTCGAATTTTGAAACTGTAAAGTTCGTCTGTCACAAAGAGACTTCTTTCAGACTTATAAGAAAATTCAAATGTTGCAAAGTCAAAGTTCATCTGTCAGAGAGCATTTTTCAAACTCAATTTCTTCTTAATTTCAAATGAACTTTAACATAGTTTCAGACGAATTTCTTTGGTTTTCACAAATTGTGTTTTGTCTGAAATTCAAATTTTGAAACTGTAAAGTTCGTCTGTCACAAGGAGGCTTCTTTCAGATTTATATGAAAATTCGAATTTTGAAAGACCAAAATTCGTCTGACAGAGAGACATCTCTTCAGAGTTGTTCAGTTTAATCTCGAAATTCGAATTTCCAAAGGCAAAGTTCGAATTTCCAACTTGACAGTTCAGTTTAACCTTTTAAACTTCGTCTGTTTGTGAGTATTTTTCAAATAAGAAAAGATTTGACTTCAAATCTAGGTTTGAAAACATCTTTTTCTTAAATCAATTTCTTTTACCCAATCATAACTAAAACAAAAGAAGTTACAAGAGATCTAACAACAAATACTCAGAAAATCTTCACTTGAAACAATTTTGATCTCCTTTGATATCTTCAATCCAAGCTCTTGGGTGTTAGTTGGGAATCATCAAAACACTTGATTCAACACTATTAAAAAATGTTAGAAAAATTAAAGACAAGTGACAATGTAGCATAGGTAATGTATTTAAATAAAAATTAGGTTTAATTTCATAATCAACATTTAACCATGACTAGCCCCTCATTAAATCATGAAATTAAGCTAAAAAATAAAGTAAATTATTATAAAAATAGTGCAAAAAAAAAAAGAAAGTAAAAATCCTTAGAAAATAAGGGAGAAAACGAGATTTCAAGAAAAATGACCAAAATACCTTGGTTGACCAAACCTTGACTCTCTCTAATTTCCAATGCTTAATAACTTTGGTCAACTTAAGTAACTAGAATTAGGGCTAATTAAGTGCTTAAGACAATGGTTTGGTGATTAAATCCAAAATCATTAAGGAAAATTATAATTAAATTTAAGTGCATCTCTAACTATGAGTAAAATGGTCTAGTGAAAAATGGTAGAAACAGTGGTTCAGAATGGGTTTAAAATGAATGAAAAACTAATTACATGAAGTGGTACAAATTTGTTGTAATATAATGGTGAGTATTCCTACTTGTCTTATGGGCAACCCGATTTCAATCCCTAGCAATGGCGTCAAAAATTGACAACTATGTCACAAGGGTTGTATAATTTAATATTTTACTAAGATGCAAATAAATGATAGCAAGTAGCAAGTGCAACCTAGGTTGCTTCACTCCGGAGGTGACTAATGGGACCTATATGAGTCAAAGGTTTATTCTAAGCTAAACTAATGATCTTATTGCAAAACTAAGATGCTTATGCAAGAATGTAGATGACATGCACAACTAAATACAATTTGAAATAACCTAAACAAAATGCAATTGATTTATGCTAATGTGTATGAGAGTAAATGAAAAAATGCAAAATATGTGTGTGCAAAATGTATGCAATGCAATTAATCTAGACTAGATGTAATGCTAATGACCAAACTTAACTAACGAGTTGGGGTTTTTGAATGCAAATAAAGAAAGGAAAATTTCATTTTCCTTGCCCTTTTGAATCTTTGAGCCGTCTTTCTTTCCCTTTTTTTTGGAACTTTTTGGCCTTCTTGGGCTTAGGCTTCAAATTTGAAGGATCTTCACCCTCAGTCAAGTACACTTGGCTGGAAGCTCTGTAAGCCTCCAGCCTTTCATTTTCAAGTTCCAAGTGTCTGGCCACATCATCAAAAGTGATGATGCTTTCATTATGGGTCAGGTTTACCTTCATGTGTTCCCAATTGGAAGGGAGTGACCGAATCATAGCTTGCACTTATTGTTTATTTGAAAGCACATGCCCCGCTGACTTTAGCTCTCTAATCATGTTCAACTTCTCTCTTCAGTGCTGCCTTATAGGAGTATTAGGCCACAGCTTTTATGTGTCAAACTTGATTGTGAGCCTTCGAAGCTTGGTTACTAAAGTGCCACCAAACTTGTCTTTAAGTGTGATCCACACAAATTGAGCATTAGGAAACCTCTCAAACTCGCACATAAAATCATTAGCCATTGCACTTAAAATAGTAATTCATGCAATGCTATTCTTTATTTTCCAAGCTTTATAAGCCTCTCTATCCCTTCTGTGTTGGGTCATGTTACTTGGTTCTAGCTCTACCATCATAGTGGTCAATGGGTCAATGGCAACTTGTTCCTTTAATATGTAAAATATTTTACAATGCCATATATTCTTGTTGTCCCTGTTCAGTTAATCGCCCTTATTCAATTCAGCGATTATATTTTTACTAATCATTCTACACATACATATAGCACAAATTTATTAAATATACATTGTCATTTTTATTTGCACTTATCTTTTAGTAAGTCCGTAATAATTCCATTAAGTTCATGAGTAAGAATACACGCTTGTTTACCCCCATCACATGTAATCTAATTTCATCATTACTCCCTATTAGAGATTTATGCAAATAATTTCTATAGTAGATATTGCTTTTAGATAATTTTATATCTAGGAGCTCCCACTCAAAATAGGTACTTCCACTCAGATGGAATGCTCACATTTAGTCACACAAAAAAATTCCCATCACAGAAATAAAATTTCATAATACCATAATTAGTCAAAAACAACAACATAGTCTTAATCAACGAAACATGTACAACAACATTCATAAAAGAAAATAAAAACCTAACATTCTATTCCCCCCTATTTTTCTTATTCTTTTATGATGTTCAAGAATTCTTCTTTTGTCTCTTAGGCGAAGGATGTACAGATATCAGTTCATAATATTTTGCACCAAGGTGAGACTGGAATTACTATTCATCATGTTGTTTCAAAAGAGTGATGACTTCAAAAACCCGTGCTTCTGGATTATCCTGTATTGTGGATGTAATAAGTGTCTAGAAGTTCTCAGAAGGAAGATGATCTAAGATGGCATTGACCCAGATCTATTCAGAGTAGAAGTGACCATCAATTTTCTTTTCCATAAGGAAGTACTCTAGCGTATAGAGGTATGAATGTAGAGGAAGGGTCTCATGAGTGAAATCATGATGAAGTCTATTGACTAAATGAATGACATCATGTGGAGTATCAAAAAGTATATATGGATAATGTGTATAAGTTTCTTATTGTACCCTAGGTGCTACTTCTTGAACTTCAGTGTGCTCCTTTATGGGATCTGTATGATGGTTGTGGTGGTTTTGTTCAAGATCCCCCATTCCTCTGAGTTTTCCTTTGGCTCCTCTTCTAGGTTCTACTTTGGATCCTTCATTGAATCACTATCAGGGAGCATGTTATAGTAGCTATAAGGATCCAATAGATAAAGTTCTAGCTCATCATCATTTAAATTTTCTGGTGGGTTGTTTTGTAAATATTCAAGGGTTTCAACCTGTGGTTGTAAAGTTGCTAAATCATTGTTTTCAGAAGAGTTAGATTCTGATAGTAGAGAATCTCGTGGGAGCTCTATACTAGAGTCAGATAATGGAATATCCGGAAAGGTGTTAGATCCTTGGGATTCAAGTTTAGGGAGAGGAAATAGGCTCAGATAAACTCATAGTACCTAAAAAAAAGGTACATTTTAGCAACTCTATTAATATTTATGGCCAAAAAAAAAGATCAAAACTTGTTAAAAAAAATAAGCAAATCACATATCAAAATGAAGCACACGAATTTAGGGATTTTTGGGAACAAATTGTGTTAAAAAAACATGCCCTTATTCACCCCAAGAAGGTCCAGATTGTGAAAAATCTGGGGAAAATGGAAAACAAGACTAATTTCCAACTTGAGTAGTCTATATAACATTTAACTTAATCTTAGCATATGAAACAACTTTAGGGGTAGGCAAAAATTAAAATCTTATTCCTACAGTCTACGAGAAGATTATTTGCAAAACCAGTTGATGTTAATAATTACATCAATGTCAAGGAAAGGCATACAAATCAATTCTACTATGGTGCTATGGTGTTTATTTAGATAGCCACTAGAGATTATGATCCAGCTTCCAGTAAAGACATTCACATGCAAATCATGGAACAAAATAGTAACTTACAGACCCAATAGCTTAGCACAGTTATAAGATATAAAAGAATGGCTTGCATCTAAATCCTACCTTCAATGAGGTCAGGCACCTTACAGGCCTCATACTGGGATATTGAAAAGACTCTCCCTCGTGCTTGTAGTTTAGCGTTAGCCACCTCTATAGTACAATCATGGGCATGATGTCCTGACTTTTCACACTTGAAGCACATGTTTTGTCTTGCTAAGCATGGCCTTCTGCCATGAACCTTTCCACATTCTTTATAAACAGAAGTTAGCTTATTCTATCTACCTCCTCTACCTTTTTTGCCTTATTAAATCCCTTGTTATTTCAAGACTTCTTACCCTTATTCTTACTTACGTATCCCTCCTCCGCAATTTTCTTATTATTATTGGCCAGAGGTGCTGGAGCAATGTACTTGTGATTCATACTATTCTTAATGATTCTACTTACTTCAACTAATGAATTAAAAGCCTAAATCCACATAAGGGCAACCCTTTCTCTAACTGTTGGCTTTAGGCCCCCTTTCAGCTTCTTTGTCTTACAACACTTATCATCATACTACCAGAGGTAGGTAGAGTATCAAACTAGTTGATTACACCTTACTAAATATTCATTGATTGACTCATTCATCTTGGTGGATCATTATGAATTTCACTTGCTTTTCATCTCTTATAGACCGGGAGTATAGTTCTCATAGAACAGTTCTAGGTATACCTCCCAAGTCAATGGAGTACCCCTTGCCTAAATAATTTTCTCTGTGTTCCACCACCATCAGTCAACTTCCTTTTCCAACATATAAATTGCCATTACGGCCTTCATTTATGACACGCAACTCATTATCTTGAGAATCTTCCTGAGTCTCATACTCCAATCCTTGGCAACTTGCACATCAAACTTACCATCAAAGGATGGCTATTTATGCTTTTCGAATTACGCAATTATGTGCTGGTAGTTGGTGAACTTAGCCAATTGCCCTGTGACTTGTCCCTCAGGAACTTGCTGATTGCTTGATGCTGCTGTGATGTAGGCAAAATATTAGAGGTTCTAGCTTCCTCCTGCTGTCTTGAGTGTTGACTATCTCTTGTAGTTGCTCAATAGTTCTCTTTTGCTGATCCAAATGATCAAGGATTATCTGCAAGAGATCTGGATCAGAATTAACTTCACTTATACTATAGGAGTCATTTAAGAAGTTTGTGCTCGTTTTGCTAGTCGTTGCTAAGCACCTCTTCGTGTCTTCCCATTCTTATCTTACATTTAATAATCACAAATATTCAATAATTGTACTCAATAAATAACATTGACTACTTCTTTCATTATATTATCAATATATCCTAATCCCTAGTCTTTCTACTTTACTACTAACTTAGTACCTTGCTGTATATATATTGGTCCAAAAATTTGCAGCAATACATCATAACTACACATAAATTCTCCATTTATATTTATATTATCATTACTTTGAGCTATGGGATTTTAGTACTAGAATCAGACTTATTATTGCCATTTGATATCTCCATTGGATCTCCTTTTGGATCCTCCCCTGGCTCTTCTTCTGAGACTTCTATGACCTTACTTCTTCTTCTTCACGATAGCATTCTACTTGGAGTGTATAAGCAATGACATAGTCTTCCAAAATATGAAACACTTAATTTTGGAACTATTCTTTGATATGATTCAAGAGCTCATAATCTAGTATGACATCAAGTATTTGCTCAACCCATTCACTTTCACAAAGCCTATGATCATGATGCCCTTCAAGGAATTCCTTTGCTTCAACCTAGCACTTTAGAAATCTAGAACTTCGACATATCCTCCAAATCTAGTATGCCATTCATCGTAAACAGTTCCAACAATCAATTGGATTTGAAGTCCTTGGTTTAGTTGGAAGAAGCTATCGCTTTATCCAAATAATTCAGCTAGCCCAAATTCACTTATCATAGTTCATGGGTTGATCTACTTCTTGATCTAAATGTTCATTTTCTTGCTCTAGCTTGAAGGGACCACTACTATAGGGTTGTTTTCTGGGTTCATGTTGCACCTAAATTTTAATTTTCCAACATAGAAAATAGAAAGCAAAGTAGAGTCGCCACTAAAATTTTTAAAAGGAAAATTTTGGAAAACCTTTTTGAAAAAAAATGGCCTACGAAACATAAAAGAATCGAGAGTTAATTGCATCATGGGGAAGATGTTAGACACCCCAAAATACCTTTTCATAAGAACAATTACCTTAAGTTGATAATACAAGATCAATGTGGCCTTAAAATTATTTTAATTATCTTTATAAAACACGTAAAGAGAAACAAGAAAAATAAAATAAATAAATAAATAAAATGGATTTATTTAAAAGATGAACTTGATCTAGAATAAGGGTTAAGGGCCTACGTACCTTAATATAGGGATCAAAATCCACGTAATTTGAGTGTAAATATTCGTGTCAATGGGTTTGTATATTTTAAGTAAAAATATATATATTTTTAATAAAATAATTTTTTAATGGTTTCTTTTTTTATTTTTGAAAATCAAATTACTCATATTAAACACACACACATATATATAAAGACTATTTAACTATTTATTTATTGTTCATTGATAAAATCACTCTCTTTTTTTTCCTCTCCCAAGGCTCCCCCACGTTTTTCTTTCTTTGCTTCTCCAACTATCTAACTCACTCTTCCTTTCTTTCTTTTTTTTCTTCTTCTCTCAATCACTCTCCCATCATTTTCTTCCTCTCTCAATCTCTTTCTCTTAATCTTTTTCTTTTTTTTGTTGATCATGTTCTTCTCATCTTACCTCTATTTCTAATGCCAAAAAGAAATCATTCAATTGATGCTCCAAAATCACAAATATCCTTTTTATCATTTTTCTTTGATATTTATATTAAAATTGATTGATTTGCTTTCTTTTTCTCATTATTATCTTGATATCAATTCTTAATCCTTGATTTTTATTTTTATTTTTTATTTTTATTACTTTTTTATTTTTATAAAAATCTTAAAAAGGAGAAAATCATAATTCCTCAAGATATGACAATTTTTGGGAGGTATTATTTTTTTTTATTATTTTATCTTATGAAAACTCTCTTTTTTTTTAATTTCATATTTATAAAAAAATTATTATTTATATTTTTTTTAAGGAATCTGGACAAAATACAATATTTACAATTGCCCCTCTTTACTTGTTTCTTAGGTGAAAAAGAGAAAAGGTATGGGTTTTGAAGTTCTCACATAAGAAACAAGATAAGAATACATATTTTGTCCATTCATGCAATGCAAAGATGACGCTAGACTCCACTAAACTTAGCCTTGGTTTGGATTTAATGCTATCATGCATGCAATACAATGAGGCAACTAGATTGCCTTCTGACCTGACTAAGCTACTATGATCAACCTATATGCCTTTGGTCCACTTGAGGCCTCACTTTGTTCCTTTTCCACCATATGGGTGTTTGCCACTAAAATAAAGAGCCATTGGATCATTTCAGATTTGACATCTAGCCATTTCGTTGTAAATTGTGGCATGCATGAGTACCTAGTGTATGGTGAACAAAAATAGCTAGCCAAGTGAATTGAAAATTTTAATATTAAAAGGCATTCTCATTGGCTATGTATGAACCATTTGTGGTCATCATGAGCCTTCTCTTTTTCTCTCTTTATTTAAGATTATCCCTATTAGTTATTAAATTGGACTCCAATCTAGAATTTCCCATCACTTTATCTAAGCCCGTGGGTCTTTAATATTACTAAATAATTTCTAGTATCTCTAGTGTTTGCAAATAAATCAAAAACTAAACTTCTTATTTATATGTCTTTAATTGTTTTAGAATTAGATAGTAAGAATAGAACAATGTATATTGACTCAAAGCAACAAGTAAATTCCAATTATTTTGACCCATATTTTAGTGCAATGGAATCATCAAGGATTCTCTTAATTGTGCTTTACTTTTATTGGAGACATTTTTCTTTCTTGGGCCATTATGCACTCGTTTAACATGAAAGATCAAACATTGGTGATGTAAACTCCTGGTTACTCAAACTTACATAACTCGCTGCACCAAGATGCTATTAGCACACTCATAGCTTATACTGCACTGTTTGATGTGAAGGACAACACTCTTTGGTAAAATCCCTCAGTTACTAAGCATAACTCAAGTTAATGGAGTGGATATTTTTATGCATTTGTTTCCCTTTTGGCTTTTTCCAACCTAATTCATTTTCCTCAAGGTAAATTTTTATGGGTCCAGATAGGGAATTCTATTATAGTTCTAACATGGGTATATAAAATTCCATTCTCTTTTCCTCGACTCTTATAGGTTTTTTGAGGTATTGAGATCACCAAAGTAGGCTTTGCCTCTCTCGACAAGATCTTTCCCATACATATGGCTAATAATCAAGCCCTGGACAGCATGCATATGTGACCCAACTATCTACTAACTGTGCCAGACCATATTGGTTAACCCCTATGGATTTGATTATGCCCAATTATGCTTAGGAGTCCCTAGCTTATTTTAGCATGCTAAAATCAACTAGAATTTTCAACCATATAAAGGACCTCTACTTTATTTGACTAGTATTGATGATATATTCTCTAAGTCCTTTTTTGATTGTTATTTTCTTTATATTTTATTTTCAAATCCTCCTGACTCACAACTCATTGTGTTCATATGATAATCAATGGAGTTTTCTCCAAAAAGAACTCTTTCATTCACTTGGTCAATTGTTCTATTTCTCACAAACTTAGTCGTGGAGTTCAAAAAGGTTTTGCAGATGACTTATGACTTTGTTCATTGATGTTAAAAAAAATAGCCAAAGCAAGGCCTTAGTGATTTTCAAAATGTGCATTCAAAACTGTGGATGAAACACAACAAGGACAAGGATGAACATCTATGCATGCGATGCAATGAAGACTAGACTTTTACTATAACTAAACTATATGGACCTAAGATGAATGATCAAATGAGGGCATACTTAGCTCAATTTAATGGAGTGACTAAACAAAATGTCATGTTGATGAGATACCCCTCTTCACTTGGTGACTAAGGCAAAATATCAGAAGACTAAGTCATAAGATATTCACAACTTAAGAGCAAGTGAAGATAAAACATGTATATGTATATATATATATTGGCATAAAAAAATGAAATACAATATTAGATGGAAGTGAAGTGCCTATTTTCATAGGACTTTAAGTGAAGGTTTGCCATTACAGGGCTTTTGAAAAAGATGTGCTAGTCAAAACTAGGCTTTGAGGGGCTTGCCATTATAGTGCTTTGAAAAAGAAGAGCCAGCCAGAACTGGGCTTTGAGGGGCTTGTCCTTACAAGGCTTTGGAAAAGAGGTGCTAGTCAAAATTAGGCTTCGAGGACCCTGCCATTATGGGGCTTTAAAAAAGAGGGGCTAGTCGGAACTAGATTTTGAGGGGCCTATCATTACAAGGCTTTTAAAAAAAAGAGGTGCCAGCCAAAACTGGGCTTTGAGGGGCCTGCTGTTACAAGGCTTTGAAAAAGAGGGGCCAGCTGGAACTGGGTTTTGAGGCTCTTACAGTTATAGGGCTTTGAAAAAAATAGGAGCTAGTCAGAACTGGACTTTGAGGGACTTACCATTATGGGCCTTGAAAAAAAGGGCTCAGCTGGAACTGGGCTTTAAGGGGTCTGCCGTTACAGGGATTTGAAAAAGAGATGCTAGCATGATGAATTCCATTATATTATGCAAGGCATGTGAAATGTAAGATACATGAGAAATAATACTAAGCTTGCAATGCTAAATATATCTTTTCTTTATTTTCCTCAATTGTGAAAGATAAGTGAAGAATGTGAAATTTCTCTTTTGATTTGGAGGCATGTTCTTTCCCTACCCCAATTTAAGAGGGGATAAATGTAATTCATATAATGAAGGGAGTAAGATTTTTTTTTGTTTGCCCCAATCTTGTTAAATGAGTACATAAGTAGAGATAATGCTTTGTTTTCCCAGTTGTGTATAAGGATTTCTTAATTTTACCAATTTTTGGAAAAAGAACAAAATCCAAAGGAAGTATTGTTGTGCCCTTTTTAGAAAGCATCTAACTAGGAACCCCTATTGCAATTCGTATTTTGATGACATAAGTGGAGCGAGCACTTGATATGCAAGGGAGATGTTACTTCTTGATTCTAAATGATCCATCCTTGAATTTTGCCATCAAAATGAATCATCAATAGTACTGAGCAGATCACATCAAATATATCACATTAGACAATTGTTTTAATAAATGTTGTCCCTTTATGAATGCATTGATAAATGTGCTATTTGGAGAGGAAGATTTGTAAAGAGATGAGGAAGAAAAAGAATAGAAAAGAGTGAGGGAAAAACCTATAAAAATGCATTTTTATTGAAAAGATGAAGTACAATGACAACAATCAAGATATCATGTGAGTATAAAAAGACATAATATGAATAGTCTTCCTCTATAATGTCCTTTATTGGTAGTTCTATGCATACCTCTAAGGACTTTGTTATGTTGCCAAAGATACGCATTTCGTAAGTATTAAATAATTCTTTTCTGAATGAAGCTTCTAGCCTCTTTTAGGCATAATATTTCTTAACAACATCTACGCCAATAGGTCTCAATAATTCTTGGCTATTCATGTTAATCAGGATTAATGCACCTCTTGAGAAGACATACTTAACAACATAGGGACCTTCATAAGTTAGAGCCCACTTGCCTCTATTATCTTCTTGATTTGATAAGACCTTCTTCAGAACTAGATCTCCAACTTTAAATTCTTTCAATCAAAGTTTTTTATTGAAGACTCTTACCATCCTTTTTTGGTATAATTGCCTATGGTATATCACTATTAGTCTTTTCATTCAATCATGTTCAGTTGTTCAGATCGAGTTTGTATCCACTCATTCTCTTCTAGATCAGCTTCAGCCAATACTCTTAAAGATAGGATTTCTACTTTAATAGGGGTGATGATTTCCATCCTATATACTAGGGAACAGGGGGTTGCCCTTGTCGAGGTACGTATAGTGGTATGATAACCATGTCAAGCATATAAGAGCATTTCATGGTAGTCCTTGTAAGTTATAGTCACTTTTCCAATGATCTTCTTAATGTTCTCATTTGCTGCTTCAACTGTGCCATTGTGGCCTATATGGTGTTGAATTGTGATGTTTGATCTTGAATTGTTCACGTAAGCCCTTGTTTACTACTCCATTTAAATTAGGTGCATTGTCTGTGATTATTCTTTCAGGTAGTCCATAATGACAAATGATATTTGTCTTCAAGAACTTGATGAATGCCTTTTGAGTAATGTTGGAGAAAGAATTAGCCTCTATCCACTTGGTGAAATAATCAATGGCAACAAGGATGAAATGATGCCCATTAGAAGCTTTAGGATTGATTGGTCTAATAACATCAATGCCTTACATGGAGATCGGCCAAGGGGAAACCATATTATATAATGAGGATAGAGGAACATTTATCTTGTCTGAGTATATTTGACACTTATGGTATTTCCTAACATAGTTAATGCAGTCCTTCTCCATGGTTGGCCAAAAATAGCCATATCTTTGGATTTGCTTAGCCATTGTATGGCCATTTGCATATGTGCCACGTATGCCTTCACGAACTTCTGTCATGACCTTTTGTGTTTCCTTTGAATCCACGCAACGTAGCAAGGTACCATTGTAACTTCTCTTATATAGAATACCATTGCTCCTAAAGAAGCTCATAACCAAATGTCAAATGGCCTTTTTGTTATTTTCGGTGGCGTCCATTAAGTATGTCTTACTTGTCATATAGGTCATAATATCATAAAAACATGGCGGCCCATCATTTTCCTCTTCAACATTTGAACAATATGCTGGACAACTTCTAGTTTCAATATGGATTGGCTAAACATGGACACTAGAGTCAAGTTGAATCATTGCTGCTAATATAGCTAAAGCATCGGCAAAATGATTCTTATCTCGAGTCATATGATAAAAGTTGATGACCATAAATTGCTTGATCAACTATGTTAAAAGCTCTTGGTAAGGAATCAATTTTGAATCCTTAGTCCTTCATTCCCCCTTAACTTGATAAATTATAAGAGCGAAATCCCTAAAGACTTATAGACTTCCTACTCTGAGGTCAATGGCTGCTTGAAGTTCACTAACACAAGCTTTATACTCTACTATGTAGTTAGTGCAATCAAATTCCAACTTGATAGCTACCAGAAATTGTTTCCCTTCTGGAGATACAATCACCGCTTCAACCCATTTCCAAATGTATTAGCATCACCATCAAAATACATCTCCCATTTACCATCTTCCTTACTTTCTTCTATGTCACATATGTCTTCATTAGGGAATTGAAAGTCCAACGGGTGGTAATCATCTAAAGGATTTTCTGCTAAATGGTTAGCAAGCACGCTTCCTTTCACGGACTTTTGAGTCATGAACTTTATGTCATACTTAGACAATATTACTTGCCATTTAGAGACTCTACTAGCTACATGTGGGCTCTCAAAGATATACTTTAATGGATCCATTCTAAAGATTAGCCAAGTGGTGTACTAGAGCATATATTGCCTTAATCTCCTTGTAGTCCATACTAGCCCATAACAAGTTTGCTTAATCATCTGGTAACATGACTTACAATCATTAAACTTCTTGTTTAGTTAATAAATTGCTTGTTCCTTTCACCTAGAGTCATCATGTTATGCTAGAATAGCTCCCATTGATCCAAAGTGTATTGTCAAGTAAAGGATCAATTGTCATCCTAGTGTAGGAGGAACCAAAATTGGCGGATTTAGCAGATAATCCTTAATTTTGTCAAATGCTTGTTGATAATTATCATCCCATCTCTTTGTGTTGTTTTTTCTTCAGGAGTTTGAAAATTGGCTCACAAGTTGCAATCAAGTTTTCAATAAATCTAGCGATATAATTTAGCCATCCTAGGAAACTTCGAACTTTTTTTTTTGTTTGAGGAGGTTGCATTTCTCAAATTACTTTTACTTTATCAGGATCTACTTGTATCCCTTTTTGGCATACAATGAATCCCAATAATTTTCCAGACAGAGCTTCGAAGATGTATTTATTAGGGTTCAGTCTTAGTTTATATTTTTGCAGCCTTTCAAATAATTTTCTAAGGACTGTGACATGAGTTTCCCCTTCAGTTGACTTAGCTAACATATCATCAACATATACCTCAATCTCCTTACGCATCATATCATGAAATAGTGCCATCATAGCTTGGTGGTATGTTGCCCAAGCATTCTTCAAATCAAAGGGCATAACTCGATAACAATAGGTTCCTCATTGAGTAGTAAAAGTGGTTTTCTCTTCATCATCTCCATGCATGGGCATTTGCTTGTACCCTGAATACCTATCCATGAACGAGTATCAGTGGTTTCATGCTGTACTATCAACTAGGACATTAATGTGAGGCAATGAAAATCATTCTTAGGGCTAGCCTTGTTTAAATCTCAATAATTAACACACACTCATATTTTTCCATCTTTCTTTAGGACGAGGACAATGTTTGCTATCTATTTAGGGTACTTAGCTACTTTTAAGAAATATGCCTCTAATTGCTTCATCATTTCTTCTCAAATTGTTAGAGACATTTCTGTAGTCACCCTTTTTAATTTCTGCTTTTTTGGCTTAATATCGAGGAACAAAGGGATCCCTATGAGCAACGATCCCTGGATCAAGCCTAGGCATGTCTCTGTAAGACCATGCAAACACGTCCATGTACTCTTTAAATAGTTCAATCATTTGCTCCATTTCTGGATTATTAACTATTTTAAGCTCCTTTTTGTCTTCTTCAGTTTCCATATTTATTATCTCAATTACTTCTTTGTGTGGGCACATTCTTTTTTCTTCTGAATCGAGAATTTTTGTATGTATTTGAATTAACACTCTCTCATTGGACTCACAATTATGCATATCAAAGACAACACATAAGTCACTGTTTAGGGGCTTAGAAACCTTCGAGTTGGATAGGAGTTCTAAGGAAGTTAAATTCCTGAAGGACCAAAATGAATAATAAATAAATAAATACTCCCTTCGGTCCTTTTTATTAGTCACATTCTAGAACTTTTTTATGATCATAAATGTAAGTCATCTTTTATGAGTTTTTGGAGTATTAATTACTTTGTTTTCAAAATGCCCTCATTTAATTATGAGAGAGAATATGAATTGTTTGAATTTGTAGTATTTATTATAGGGTAAAGATGGAAAATGCATTAATTTTAAGACAATTTTAATGATATCACAAACTTTTCTTAGTTTTGATGAGTTAGTTAGAAGTGACTTGCATTAAGGACCGGAGGGAGTAAGAGAAGAAAAAAATGGAAAAGAAAAGAAAGGAAAAAAGTTGAATTTTTTTTGCATAATCATCTTTATTCAAATAAGAATTTGCCCTAAAATCTAACTCCTAGGGCATTAGATGAAATGACAAGATAAAAAGAGGGACAACATAATCAAAACAATTTACTCTAAAGTAATAATATCCAAAGCATTCTTGAATTCCCAATTTGCCAATGCTTCTCTTAAGCTATCAATTGAGATCCAAGCAAAGTTTTTTTAATATTAGGAGAAACCATTGCAACCATTGACTTATTGATAACTTCAGCAGAAGATTGGAATGTTTTTGTGATGTGAGGGATTTCTTACTCTTCAACCCCTTTCTTTTTAGTCAACCTAGCTTGCTCTTTCATCTGTACTTCTATAGAAGGCTCGTACCCTAACCCTTGTCGCTTATGGTTCTGCGATATATTAATTGGGCATTTGATACCTTGCAGTTGTGTACCTAACCCTTTGCCTTGTTCAAACCCACTTTTTTCCATTATCTTGGCTATAATGAAGTTAATGTTCTTAGCATTACACTTGGGCTTTTCCACTTCTAGGCTCTAAAATGCTATACCTTTGTCTTGCTCAATAGCTTCTATGTATGGAAGAGAACTTGGATTACTCACCAAGATCTCCTCTTTTCCTCTTACTGTGACAATTCTCCCATCATGGATGAATTGAATATTTTGATGCAAGGTAGAAGGCATGGCCCCAGCAGAATGTATCCATGGCCTCCCAAGTAGCATTGTGTAAGATGAGTTTATATCCATTATCTAAAAATCCATCGTAAACTGGCTTGGTCCAATCTCCAAAGGTAGATGAACAATGCCTAATACCTCCTTACGGGATCCATCAAATGCTCTAGCAACTATATCACTACTTTCAATGTCTAAAGCTTCTAGTGATAGGTGCTTGAACGTGGTTAATGGAAAAACATTCAAAGCAAATCCTCCATCAATCAATACCTTAGCCACTACAAACCCCTTGCACTTCAAGTTAACATGTAAGGCCTTGGATTGGTGGGTAGCAAATTTTACAGTCTCTTTCTCTAAGAACAAGATAGTGGATGTAATGCTCATGATGTTGGCTACCTTTTCAGGGGTATGCTAGGCTACACATATGCTTCATGTAAGCCTTTCTGCAAAGCTTGACAATGTGGTTCAGAAGATAAAATCAAAGAAAGGACTGAGATTCATGCCAGCATCTTTTCTAGCTAATCAATTGCGTTATACTCACTTTGTTTCATGATTTACAAAAACTACTCATCTTTCTTTTTTGTCTCTTTATGGTCAACCTCTTCCGATCCTTTATCACTCACTTCTTTTCCTTTTTTCACCTTTTTGATATTTGTTGGGAGATAAACCCTTCCACTTTGAGTAACTCTATAATTGTTCCATTGCAGCTGCGTCTTTACTTGTTTCTGCTACAATTTTTTGATTTGAGGGTCCTTCAATGATTGCATCATATCTCCAAGGCACAACCTTATTACTTTCATATGGAAAAGGGGTGGCATGCTTATGGTCAATGATGATTGCCTCAAATTAGTCACTGGAGGTGTACCAACATGATGTGATGACTTGTTAATGGTAAAAGAGACAACATTACCATTTCCCCTTGGAGCAAGATTTTAGACAATAAGTTCAACATGCCTTTTCGCAACAATGCATATCTTTTCACCAGTTCTTCTTGCTATCACAACCCTTAGTCCCATCATTCTTCTAATCATTTTCTTGAATTGAGGGCAACCTTCAATATCATAGTTTGCCATTTTCTCATAGTATTCACAGAACAACAACCTATAGCACTATCCTTTTTGGTCATCACTCTTAGGATTTTGGAACAAATAACCTGACATCTTTAGAAGAGCATAAAGCTCCTTCATAGGAACCTTGATATCTATAGGATCATTGGAGAATCCAATCGTTCTTTCAACATTATTGACATGCTTTTCATGGTTAAGGAGTGGATTAGTGTTGATAGTGGAGTTTTCACTCCCTTTAAGCTATATATGATTGGAGTTAGTTAGGTCCAATACATTCCTCTTGAATGTGATACAATCCTCTATTAAGTGTCCCTGAGCGTCCATATGGTATTGGCAGGTTGCATTGGGATTGTACCAAGCAGGATATGGAGGAAGAGGTTGTTTCTAAGACTGTAGGCCTAAAAATTGAGCCACTAAGAGCTAGTGATAAAGTTCAGCATTCATCATGCCCAAATTGAGCCATGGACGATTATCGCTTTGTTGTATATTTTTCTACCCTCCAACTTGTCCCTGTCTACTAGGTGCTGTCCTATTTTGGGCCTGCCTTGGATTCGTCCCATTTATTTGGTGGGGTGTATATTGTCCTTCAGAAAATGATTTTGTAGATTGGATGTAATTCACACCATTCTCTTTCTTCTTAGGATTTTGATTTCTTTTTATACTACTTTTAGCTCTGGCAATAGCAATCTTTCCATCACATACCTTAGAGTCAATTCTTTCCCCAGTTTTAATCAAATTAGCGAATTCTATGACATGTGTACCTACCATATAATGGTAGAAAGGTTCTTACAATGTATGTATGAAATTTGAGCAAAGCTCATCCTGTGTTAGAATAGGTCGAAGTTGTGATGCAGCCATCCTCTCTATTTGGGCATATTCCTTGAAGGACTCTATAGTCTTCTTACTCATTGCCTTTAATTGCTCCCTAGTTGGAGCAGTATCAATATTGAATTGGTATTGTTTCATGAAGACATCAATGAGATTCCTCCACGTATAGATCTTAGCCATATCCTATTGCATGTACCACTCCAAGGCAGGTCCAGTTAAGCTCTCGTGGAAGAACATTAGAATAAACTTTTCATCTTGTGACCAAATTGACATTTTTGTACAATAAACCTTCAGGTGATAAATTGGGTTACTGCTACCATTGTACTTGTCAAAGTCTAGGACTTTGAACTTCTCAGGTATGATGGGCCTTTAACTGGTCCTTCATCTCTCTTAACTCTTCCTTCCATTCATCATTTTTATCTACTATTAAAGGAATTTGGAAGGTGTATTTATGGTCTTCACCAGGGAATTCTGCTCCAAATGTTCCTTGATCTTAGGGATCTTTCATATTATTCTGCATTGAATCTATTTTTGGAATTGATTATGCTTCCTTCTTGGTATCCTTTGATGAACTTATCTTTTCTATTTGAGGAGTATCATTACTAATTTTTTGCTTTCCAAGCAGTGGTAAACAATTTTGTCATTTCACTTATTTTTTCCATTTGAGCCTCCATAGCAATTATTCGTTCATTTAAGGCAATAGATTCATTCTCATTAGTTGAACCTATTTGGTGATTTCGAAAATGCGTGTTATAGGAATATGTGGGGGTGCCTAGTTAGATTGCTTCTGCTTTGGAGATGCAATGTTGTTTTACCTATTCAAAATAATAAATTGTTAGATTTTATTATTTTTTTTATTTTTTTTACTTAGTGAATTGTCCAGTATCATATTATCTACTAGAAGATATAGTGTTGACAATTGAAATGGAGGGACATTGGATCTTATCCTTGTTCAAAGTCTCAATAGTGCAAAAGTTCTTTTAATCTCTATTGGAGTACTCGAAGGTAGATCCATGGCGTCAGCATGCCTAAATGCATTAACAAATTTTGGAATTGTGGAGTTTGCTAGCATGATCATTCCTATATCGCTCCATCCATTCTTTAGCTTCCTCTGTCTATTCCAAGTAAAGTGACCTCTAGCCCCCCATGGCTTCTATTTGTTGGTTGAGTTTCTTGATAAAGTTTTGAGTGGTCTTAGCAGTACTCCCTTTTACTGAAGCAAGCTCATCCATCCTCTTCTCTAATTGTTGGGTGAGCATGTGGAACTCTTGCTGTAATTCTTCTCGTGGCCTACTTTCGCGATGTTCTTTCCTAAGTGCATCATCCTCTTTAACCAACTTGACTAGTTTGACTTGGGTATTTTGCATTTTTGCATCATTGTCTTGCATGTCTCTTGTCAATCTTATATTTTCCCTTTTTAATTTTTTTATCTCAGAATCTTCTTCAGGATCCTTTCTTTTTTTCTTCTCTTATAACCTCTCCTATAATCGGATGCATTCCTTTCGCAATTGGTTTAACTCCTCTTGATTTTTGGAATCTGTATCTACTAGCTCTTGTAATTTATTCTCTCTTTCTTCCAAGTACTTCATCAAGTGTTCATTAATTTCCCGCATATTATTCCCTAACAGTGGGAGCATAAGTAGGATTTGACCAATTTACCATATCCTTCAACCAGACTGTATATTCTAGAGTTGGATTCATCACTCACAGCCCAAATTCAGCTTTCCCTTTGTACACAATCCTTCACCATGCTTCTCTAATTTTTTGGCTTAAAGGTTTCATTTTAGGTTGTCCATGTCGAAAGTATATTTCTTGTACTTCTTTCTTCGATGACACGTGTTGCTCAAATGCTAGTTGTCTCAATGCAAGTGAGGGTTTATAGTTAACACAACCCCTATGTCCCATGAGAGGTATGTTTGGAAAGTCACCATAATAGTACATAACTCTTTCATCCTACCAGCAATCTAATTTTTATATAATGGAATCTTCTTTTAATTCAATAAAAATTTTCATCCAATCATCACGAGTTAGTTCATCAATTAATGGTCAACTCTTAAATGAATCGAATGGATTTCCTAACAATTCATCCCTCCTTTAGAAGTGACATCCTTTTCCAAAAAGGTGACTTAACATCCATATGTCTAACATTACTAGACATCACAAGATTTTTCCACTCCCTTTCATATGGTAGTGAGTCAAAGTCAAATATGTCTCCACTAATATTGCAGATGTGTGGATTAATACAATGATTCTCCACTGCCTGAAATACACTAATGGGACCTAGATCAATTATGCCTGGTGATGATGGAAAAAGAATTACCCCATAAATAGTCAATGCAAAGACCCTACAGAAAACAACCCAATCTTTGTTTTCTACCAACTTCTTCAAATGATTTTCTTAGTAAGTTATTGAAATTCCTTCAGTCTATCCTGGACAAGACATTCGTACTTCTTTTAGGCATATGCCTGGACTTTTCGCCTAGACATTCGTACATCCATAGTTGGTAATTGCCCAAGACAGAGATATATTGCAGTATTTTCATTCACAGGTATTTTGAGGCTCACACCATACTCCTCTAAGGTTAGCGTAATTTGAAAATCCGGGAATGTAAAGCATTTATGTAATATCCCTATCTTTTTGAGATGTTATAAAATAAATAAAAGATGAGAAACGAAGTGAGATGAAAAAGGTATATATATACTCAAGTTTTGAAAGGAATTAATTTCTCATTTAGTTTTTAAAAGAAGTTATGTTTGTTCCTCAATTGAAATTAATTGTTTGTCAGATCCTTAGCAGAAATTAATTTCAAAACTTACCTTGGAAAATATGTAATATACCACTTGAATGAAAGCTTGCTCCAAGCTGAGTACAACGGTATAAATATTACATAGTTAGGAAGTCTAAGTTGAGAGATAGACTAATTTGAAAGTTAATGTGAATAGTACAAAAAGAAATAATAAAAAATTAATCTTTGGGTAAAATTACATGAAAGTGCCTAAAAGAATGAATAATTACTTTTGACATGTCTTAAGGTAAAACGATCATTTCTCATATTAGAGGTAAAATGTGAATATTACATTTAATCCAAAAAATGTTGATGTCATAAAATTCATAAGAAACTGAGAAAAACAGAAAAATACCATTAAACGTGAAAAAGGGTAAAGAAGTTATTTTTCTCATTGAATGGAAAAAAGAGAAATTATATTTTGACCCAAAGAAATAAAATATTTTTATAACTTGGTTCCTCAAGGGGTGAGATGAAGTCAAATAGGCCTTGGCAAAAATTACAGCTAAAACCCGAAAGTTTTAAAAATTATAAATTTACCTTGAATCAAGGGTATTTTTGAAAATATGAAAAATTATAGTTAAAATGAGGTTCTTGATGAGATAAACTCAGTGGAATAATGTTTTAAAATTAATAAAGTTAGTATCAATTTATTATGGGTATTTAAAATAAAAGTCAATATTATACGATTAAATGTTATTTTGGATTGCAAAAAAAGTAGTATAAGGTCATGGACAGTAAATGGACCCTATCCAAATATATTTTGGGCAAGATAATGTTTTAGTCCAAAAGTAATTTTTGGATAATCTTGTACCAATTTAGTAATAATTTTGGCAAAAATACTTAATCAGTACGAGTAAATTTAATCGGTAAAAGGTGTTTTGGTCCGTAAAAATTATTGAAGCAATTTTTGGCTGAAAGGGGTGAGCCACATCTAGACAAAAGTAGAATTTTCCAAAAGCTTTTTGAAGAAGAAAAGCAATAAAGTCAAAGATAAAGTTAATTAAATTGCTTTATTACTTAAATATCCTATTAAGTCATAAAGTTTCATCTTCTTCAACCCATTTTATGTTCGAACTAGAGGAGAAAGAGGGTGAGAAGGCATGAAACTTAAAGCTCAAAGGGAGAGAATAAGAAGCAATCTCAAGGTCCCAAACTTCCAAGGTAGGTTTCTATGGCTACTATATTATATATACTTGAGTATTGTAGTATTTTATGGATTATTTCTCTCCATTTTGCCTCTAAAAGTTTCAATCTAGAGAGAGAGTAGAGAGAGAAAATGGAGTTATGAAGAAATTACGTCATGAATAGCCATAGAAATCCTTTAAGATGTAAGAATATGCTATTAGATTTCAAGTTTGTTCGATAAATATTTTTCTACAATTTTCTCTATTTTTCTGCTATTTAGGGTTTGTGAAAGGAAAGGGAATTTCATGATTTTAACTCCAAAAATGGATTCCTTAGATCCAAATTATGTAAGAGTAAAAGTGTGTTATACAAAGAAAGATCAAAGGATAGCAAAACGGATTTTTATACAAAGAAAGATCAAAGGATAGCAAAATGGATTTTTAAGTCAAATATGCACACTTTATTAATGAAGTCATGCAACCAATGACTTATGACCTTATTTTATATTGTAATAGGGTTCAAGGAAGTATTAGAGGACCAAAGAAAGAGTGTGCCAAGTTTGGAAAGGATTAAAAAGCTAAAAAGTTAGTTTACTAACCTAATCTTGCATTGTATTATTTATATAGTTTGCAATGGTTTAATGTTGTGCTAAATGTTTGTGATGATGTTTTGTGATGATTTGTTGATATTGGCTTAGTTACTTGAGGGGTCTTGTGACCTTGGGATGTGCAAAATGTAACGAAAAATTCTGTCCAATTTTCTACAAAATGTTTGAGCATAAATGATTATAGATGTTTGAATGATGATTGGTGATGAATGCTTACATTATATGATGACATAATTTCTTGGTTGGTGGTAACTACTGCGATTTCATGAATCTCACCCTTTCCAAATGACTATCCATGATAGGCCCAAGGTATGTCATGAATCATGGCAAAGTTAAGAAGATTGGGGAGGAGCATGATTATTGAGCCAATTGGATGCATTATTTGACAATTTGTATAAAATAATGCAATGTGCTATGAATCTGTAATTTGGTATAGTTATACTTTTATGTGTCTTATATGATGTTATGTATGGATATGGAACCATGAATGATGATGTATTATGTTTACCAAGTTTATTATGCTAAAGTATGGATGAAAATATTCAATTTGAATATCTTGATAGAGCGTAGGTACTATTTATTTGAAATAGGACAATTCACTTAGGTGATTTATATTATCTGAAAGTATATGGAATAAGCTTTCCATAGAGTGAAAGAACACCTAAATTGGATAAATGTATGATTTATGGTGAATTTTCAAAGTTAGGATTCAAAAACAGGGCAAGATTGGAAAACTAGAACCTTGAACCTAGATACTAGAAATTTTAAAAGATATTATAAAATCATACATAGCTCCAACAATTTATTGGTTTATATGTATAGAAATTTCTGTCTTAGCTTTAATATGCCACTAGTTTGATTGCAATTGGAGCTATATAACAAGAGTTATATATATTTTCCTAAGACTGTTTTAATTAAAGTTGAGCTCTGACCCTATTAGTTTAAGTCAATGTTTTTCCTTATTCCAGTAGAATAAATACACAAAAGAAATATTTCTAAAAATTAGACAAACAGGGTTTCCAACAACATATAGAATGCATCATTTGGCCCAGAACATCATGAGATATGAATTTTTAAAGAAAAGGTCAAAATCTGGGAAGTTTTAAAATGATCAAATGTACAGTAAATATTTGAGAAATAAACTGTATGAATTAGTCTGGATAATTCTCTGTTTCATATTTTTTCCATCTATAAAATCTTTTTATCTAGTTTTAGAGACTTAAATCACTTTGAGATGATTTTTCTAGAATTAGTTATGAATTTTAGAATTTCATTGGGCAAAATGGAAAATGCACAATGAACAGTACCCGAGATAAAGAAAATTCTTTTTTAATATTTTTATACAATCAAGTCTCTAATCATGCATTAATGGATATAATTAGAGTCTAATACATGGGAAATAAATGTAAGTTTAAGATGCTACAATTTGAATGAAAACATCCCAATATTGATCTAATTCCACCAAAGCATGATTGCGTATCTTCACATGCAATAATTCCAATATGTTACCATACTTATTTTTGAAGTCATCCTTAACCATCCTTTAATGAGATGACTTAACTGAATTAAGCTTTCAATTGGATGTGGTTCTGCAATCATCTTTATTCCCTTTCCTTTGTACACTTTCCTGGTGTGGCCTTGATTCACACTTCCTTCATGTGCCATTACCCTTATGCTAAGTCTTTTTTAAAAAATGTTGGACAATTAATAAATTGTAAACAAATTGAATGTTAGACAATTTTTAAGTTAAGATTTCTTTTTTCTTTAAATTCATGAAGAAATTGTTATATATATTTTTTTAAAATGATTGATTAGTGCACTATTTAATGCAATTGATTTTGGTATGGGAGACTTGAGGAAGAAAACTAATTCCCAATTCTTCTACGGCCAATTAACCTAAAGGAGAAGGGAAATCATTAACTTTCAAAAATCCTAAAATGAATACATGGCTAAAGTTTTTTTTTTTTAAAAAAATCTCTCCCATATCAAAATGAAACCCTTTAACTTATAATATATTATTGAAAAAAGAAGTTCCATGATCTTTATGAGGTTATCTCTTTACGAGATATTTCTAATATGATGAATGTAATGTAATCATGGTCTATTAGGGTTAGGGACCCATAGACAAGGGTTAGGCTACTAATGCATACATCATCATTGTATTGTATCAAGTTATGCAAAGATGTTGATATATACTCTGGTGACAAGGTAACAGCATGTCGCCTTTTCCTATGTTTTTTAATGATGATGTGTTATGATAAAGAAGAATATGCTCTCCTTTTGTCCTATCATGGGATAGACCCTATAGTATAGGGATATCTCACTCTAAGAAAGTTGAGTACTAGCTAACTAGTTAGTTACTAGGATTTATCTATCAATGAACTAGTTTTCAGAGTTGGTCTATTGTCCTAATAAAGTTTCCAATCTGCCTCCACCATAAAGGCGAAGATCACATTAACAAACTTGATCCACTGAAAACTTAAAAATTACATGGAGACCAACTTTACAAAATGGATAACTGCATAAACGAAGTTTTTATAGTAATCTCCTAGGGCTCCAAAAACTCTATAGGTGAACTATTACAAACTTTACTAACCTTGGGTACTCATGGAGCTGGGTATAGGGCCCAAAATATATGTGAGGAGAATGTGTAAGTGCTTAGCGTGTGAGGAAAGCATACATCCCTGAGACCTACAAATTACTCAACCCTTATCTGCTAAGAAAATAACAATAAAAGAAATATATAAAATAATATACAATAAGCACATTATTCATATAGTAAAAGAAAAAAAAATTAACAAAATAATATTATATACCCTAATCATATGAGACAAATAACATTGAAAAGAAATTAAAGGAAAGGTAATTAAAATAAAGTTAAGGCCACAAAATTTTAAAAAAACCATACACTCCCCAGTGGAGTAGCCAAAGTGTCACACCTGATTTTTAATTTTTCAAAACAAAAAATAAAAAACAAAGCAAAGTCACCACCAAAATTTTTGAAAGGGAAAATTTAGAAAATATATTTTTAAAAAAATGGTCTATGAAACATAAAGAGCTCGAGAGTAAAATGTGTCATGAAAAGGTGTTAGGCACCCCATATCACTCATTTATAAGAATGGATATCTTAAGTTGATTTTATAAAATCAATGTGGCCTTAAAATTATTTTAATTACCTTTATAAAACATATATAAAGAAACAAGAAAAATAAAATAAATAAATAAATAAAATAGATTTATTTACAGTGACAAACTTGTTCTAGAATAAGAGTCTAGGGCTTATATATCCTAATATAGAGATTAAAGTCCATGTAGTTTGAGTGTAAAAGTTTGTGCCAATGGGTTTGTGTATTTTAAGAAAAAGTATATATATTTTTAATAAAATAATTTTTTAATGGTTTCTTTTGTTATTTTCGAAAATCAAATTATTCATATTATACATACATATATATATATATATGAAAAGACTATTTAGCTATTTATTTATTGTTTATTGATAAATCCATGAAGATTTCTAAAATTCCATGTGTTAACTATTCGGCTTATATACATATGGAAACTCTAAAAATCTTACTTAAGGTAAATCGAAAATATATTACGAAATTATGTTTAAAATTTTTTTTTAATTAAGATTGATGCAAAACTTTTTCAAATTTGAGAAAATCTTTATTATTATGATTTCGAAAATATTTTCCAAAAGAAAATGGAAAATTCAATGGAGGTACAACACAATACATGGTAAATTCATTAATCTAAATACTCACAGAGATTCCAAAAACCTCACGTAGTATGATTTTTTTAAATGTATTAGAAAATTATTGTAAAAATAAAAATATTTCATTTATGATAAATATTTAATTTCAAATTTAAGAAATCTTTTATTTGAATTTCTAAAATAACAATCATGAGATCCAAAAAACATATATACATATACAATTAAATTGGTATACCATGGAGACCTATGTTACACACGGTAAATTAATATCTACGAAAGTTCTACAAACCTCATATAGTGATATTCTAATAACAAGCATCAATCTCATAAATGATGATTATGTGATGGTGTAATATCTTAAGAAATAAACTATAAGTTAGAGATGAAAGAGCTTTGTTACCATAGCGGTGAGAAATAATGTAACGAACCACACAACCTCAATAGTTTGATATCGTTTAATATTCATGCCAAACATGCTTTGTCTTTATCTATAGGGATATCATTTTAAATCCACTAAAAATATGTGTGTATGCAAAGAGGATGAAACATTGAACTATATTGTTAAAATGAAGAAATCATTCAACCAAGGTGTCACGTGCATTCATCAATGCTCATTATTATCCATTGATTTTTTTAGAAGTAAAATTAGTTGTCAATAAGAATCATGTTACCTCACCTTATTAATTTTTTCTCCAATACAAATGGAGGGACTATAAGCAACTCAAGTCATTGCACACATATAAGAATTTTTCCTCAAGGCTATAAAATAAATTAAATAATGAAAGAAATAGAGTGTTACCACTGCCCTTAGTTAATTTCAAATAAGAAATCACTAATTTAGAGTTATGGATGTAATGCAAAATAATAAGAAAAAAAGTAAAGCAAAATAAATAAAAATGACTCTCTCTCACACATATAAAGTGGGTATTTTTCTCTATTAGAGATGCATATGGGTATGAGAGACCATTTCAAAACATAATTCACAATAAAGAGAATATAAAGGAGAACAAAAGAAGAATAATGGATTCTAAATATGACAAAGAGGCAAACTCACTCTCTTTTTTATCTCCTAAGGCTCCCCCGCATTTTTCTTTCTTTACTTCTCCAATTATCCAACTTACTCTTCCTTTCTTTCTTTTTTTTTCTTCTTCTCTCAATCACTCTCTCGTCATTTTCTTCCTCTCTCAATCTCTTTCTCTTGATCTTTTTCTTTTTCTTTTGTTGATGATTCTCTTCTCATCTTCCCTCTATTTAAAATGACAAAAAGAAATTATTCAATTAATGCTCCAAAATCACAAATATCCCTTTTTATCATTTTTTCTTTGATATTTATATTAAGATTGATTGATTTGTTTTCTTTTTCTCATTATTATCTTAATATCAAATCTCAATCCTTAATTTTTATTTTTCTTTTTTTACTTTTTATTACTTTTTTCATTTTTATGAAAATCTCAAAAGAGAAAATCATAACTCCTTAAGATATAATAATCTTTGGGAGGTATTATTATTTTATCTTATGAAAACTCTCCTTTTTTTCGTTTCATATTTGGAAAGAAATGATTATTTATTATTTTTTTAAAGGGGTCTGGATAAAATACAATGTTCATAATCCAGGTAATCCCTTTAATCTGTGATCATCATGTGGTTATCTTTAATGGAAGTCTTGTTATATGTTACATTTTCCTCCATAGGATTTTGATTAGCCTTAGGCCAATTTCCTACAATTGGGTTATTAGCCATTCCTTTTTTTTAACTTATCTTCCTTTAAATCATATATTAATTTCCCCTTTTGATTCTTTTCATAACTACTTTTCTTCATTACTACTCCCTTCGATCCTATATATAGGATCTTTTACCCTGGTCCTAAATATAAGACCCTTTATAATATACGATGTAGTATTTATTATACATTTCTAGAAAATGCTCTTATTTAATGTATTCAAAGAGAAAGAGAGAGAAATTAAATAAGGGTAGTTTTGAAAAAATGTTGGGATTTTTGGAGAAATTGAGGTAGTTAATTAGTTTTAATTCCAATTCTTAATCCGTGAGATTCGATTAAAATTATCTTATATTAAGGACCAGAGGGAGTATCATTTATTTATTACTAGCCACTTGCATTCATTATTGAAAATATTTTACCACTGATATTATTTTGTAGGTGGGATCTTCCTTCTCATACTCATTATCACCACCTACCATCACATTTATTAGCTACTTTCTAATTAGTGGCTTGGCATTAGAGAAAAGTACTTGGTAAACTTTCATATCAGCTGCTAATTAATGAGGTTATGTATCTTTTAAAATCATCCTAGGTTATTAACTATTAGAGAACTATTTGAACTTTAGGGCCCATTAATTTTTTCTTTATTATCTCATTCTTTCTAGAGGTCAACTGCAACCTCACATTTGATCTATTGTGACCATGAGATCTACTGTGATCTCCAAACCCTATTAAGATCTTCTATGATCCTATATCATCACTTGACTTGTGGGATCTATTATGATCTAACTTTAAAAGGATTCAAGACTTGAGGAAAATAAATCTATAAAACATCATCATCTGTTCAAGCAACTATCTCAGGCTATTCTCAAAACTAATCTCTTATGGTACTAAAACATTCTTAGGCCAGGCTTCCATAAGAAATAATACTTTTCTTTTAAAGGGAAAACTATAACTAAGGAAATTACTTTCCTTTCTTATTGCAAAGATTTGTCCAGATCTTTGCTCTGATATAAAAAATATAACATATTAACTTTAGACCTCATTTCCCATGTACCCAACCTTATTCATTATTCATTTAAGTCACTTTAGAGCTTTGAATCACATGATGAACCTACTCAAAAAAATTTAAAATTCTAAGTTATCATTCATTTGGTCACCCAATTTTTCAATTTAAATTTTGAAAAATCATAACTAATTCTAAAAAAATTGTATGGAAGTGATTCAAGTTCTTAAAAATAACTTGAAACATTCTCTATATAGAAAAACTATGAAACAGTATTTTTAGTGTGCCAACTTATACAGTATTTAGTACAAAAATTACTACTCATATGGTCACTTTTCATTTCTCCAGGATTTTAGCCTTAAATTTAAAAATTTATATTTCATTCTACTCTGAGCCAATTTGTGCACACTTTATATCATTTGAAGGCTCTACATGTTTACTTTTGAGTCATATTTATCTTGTATATTATTCCAACTTGAAGAGGGTATAGTATCATCTTAAATTATTAAGGTTAGAACATATTTTTTACTGGAACAATTTTAAAAAAAGATACATAACTCTACTTATACAGTCCAATTGCACTCAAACTAGCGGCATATCATTCTTGAGGTATAACTCTATTTATACATACAAACCACTAAATTTATAGAGCACTGCATGATTTGATACTTCCTTGTAAAATAAACAGTACTTATAGTAACAACTACAATTTTTCTAATACTATCTAGTTTTGACATAAAAATTTAAAAATTCACCATAAATCGTATACTTAGCCAAATTAGGTGCTCTTTAGCTGTTTTGAAAGTTTGTTCTGTCAACTTTTAGAGCTTATAAATATCTCATACATCGTACCCTGTTTCATATGAACAGTACCTATGTTATCATCAGGGTGTTTCAAATGAGCTTTTCCATTCATTTCTTAGCAAAATAAATTTCATAACACATTTACATTATCAATCTTTGTTCCAAATCTATACCTAACATCTCATAGTGTTCAAAGGGACATGATAACACCAAAGTGTAGATTCAAAAGCATGTACATAATTTTACATAATAGTCCAAAACATAAGATCATAGCTTGAAAATAAAATCAAGTATCATCTTCCTCTTCTTTCTCCCTAGCTTTCTTGACATTTTTGCCATAGCTTGTACCTAACATGTTGATACTTTGGGTGGTGAGATTATAACAATCTCAATAGCAAGTCACATTTTACACATAATTCATAATAAATCATATAATACCATATTATTCATAAAAATTTTGGTAGCATGATGGCATAGAAAATAGGCATCCCAAACACCAAATACCAAGCCCACACTTTAAATAGCCAAAATAGTCATCCATCATCAAGTCAACAATATGGCACATAATAAAGCATTTCAAAACATAGCAAGATAATAAAGTGTAAAAAATGAGAACTTTGATACCTTAGCTGCTTTCCCTTGCTTCACCACTTGATTTCACCTTTCAAGAGCTTACTTAGGCTTCTCCAAACCCTAAAACATCACCAAACACTTGCTTTAGCTATTGGTTCTATGAGTTACTCCATAAGAACCCATAAAACCGTAAAAATCTCATATAATTTATCTTTATCTTTTTCAAAATTCCAACACTTGTTATTAAGGTTTTTAACCATGAGGAATCCATTTTTGGTTTATCAAATCCATAAAATTCCTACTCTAACACACTCTATTGGACTAGTCAAAATACAGGAACAATAAAGGAGAAATAATTTTTCATTTATTTACTTCAAAACTTACTAAAACTTACTTTTTCACCATTTCTCATGCTTTCCTTCAAGTTTCTTGCATAACTCACTCCTTTCATTATCTTACTTTTGCACAAAATCAAGACTAGAGAGGGAAAAGAAGAGAACTCCATTGAACTACTTTAAACCACTTGAAATACTAGCTTGAAGTGATAAAGATTCTTACCTTGCACTTGAATCTCCGAGCTTTCCTTCCTCTTCTCTCTTCTTTCTTTCTCATGCCACTTCCTCTCTTCCTTATGCAAATTTTTGAGCTCTCTCACTCTTTTTATAGCACACTTAGGTAGGTCAAGCAAGGAGGGAGAATAAAAATCCTAACTCACTCAATTACTTGGAGTGCACAATTTTAAAATCACTCATATGAAAATAATTAATTTGGACTTAAACACTGTAAAGACATATTTTTAACAATAAAACATCCATATAAAATTCATATAAAAATATAAAATATAAAGCAAGACATTATTCTTACAAATCATCAATGGAGTATAGTTTATTTATTAAATTTTGTGCAATAGACTAGAAAACTTGTTTATTTAGTTAGGAAAAAAAAAGAAAAAAATGATGATGATGTTCATCCTAGTCCATATATAATAATATATATATATTTAGACAGTTGAGATCCTTATCATAATATATTGGTCCAATAATATTTTAGAGAGCAATAGGGTCTTCCAAGTTGAAGAGTCATAACGCACATGGTTTGCCACAAAACTCTACCTTTCCACTATGTGATGATGACATTCTTTGAATCAAAGAAATTAAATTAAAAAAAAATAAAAAAAAAAGAAAGAAAGCGAAAAGATATGAAATCAGGAGATAGCTGTAAATACTTTATTTCAAAATGTATAACTTACAAGGTTGAAGTGGTGGAGAGCGATGAGAATTATAGAAAGGCAAAGAAGTGAAGAGTAGAGAAAGTGGAGTGGAATATGGTGAGAGGTGTAATGGAATCATGTGTCTATTAATACTAGAATGAGCCTTTTATAATGAGCTCATCATATGCATCTCATTACATTTCAATTTCATTTCTCATTTCATTTTCTATTCATAGATTCTTTGCATAATTATTTCTTCATGTGCATAGCTATTATGTCCTTTTTTCATAGTAGATTCATCATGTCTCATTCATTTCTTTATTGTAATAATGTAGCCTTTTATTTTCCTTATCTTTTCTCTCTTTCTTTCTTTTGCCTTTTTTTCTCTTTCTTTTAATACTCTCTTCTTTCCTTTTTTGTTTAGACAACTTTTCTTTTTTGTCATGCTTTATATACTTTGGAGAAGCAAAGATAGAAGAAGAAAAATGTGGGGGAGCCTTAGGAGAGGAAAAAAAAAAGAAAGGAAGAGTGAGTTGGATAGTTGCAGACAAAAGGAAAAATTTGCAATAGAGAAAGAAAAAAGAAAAAAATAAAATAGGAAAAGAAAAGTAGATAAAGGAGATAAAATGACAAAAGAAAAGTTGTTTGAACAAAAAAAGGAAAGCAAGAGAGTATAAAAAGAAAGAGAAAAAAGAAAATGACAAAAAAAAGAAAGAGAGAAAAGATAAGAAAGAAGAAAGGTTACATTATTACAATAAAGAAAGGAATAAGACATGAGAAATCTGCTCTGAAAAAGAGGATATTATCTTATTTATACTATATTAATAATATTAATAATTTGACCATCGGTTAATAAGTTATAATTTAATATTCCTCCATATCTTAATTTTATTTCATCTCTAACTCTTTCTACTAATAATCTTAGTAATCCTGAAATAAATTTTTCTTTCCATATTATTGAATCAGCATATTGCTTTTGAAACACTATTGGAATAAAATAATTTTATACCATCTAAAATCAGATAAAGTATGAGAGCTTAAATTCATTAGCTCTTCTAAATATCTTTCTTGTATTTCTGCTGGTTCTCCTACAAAAAAATTTTATTATAGCATAAACTAATTGAGCTATATTGTCTAAATGCCTAACTTCTTATCCTGTGACATCTGTTTTTACCGTATGTCAATGTTTTATATATTGTCTTTCTTCTTCAGTGAGAACATTTTCCCACCAGCCTTTTAGGCTTCCTGTAAATCTTTGTACTAAAATATCAAATATGTTATATTGTTATCTATTCGATAGGGTGCTACTGCCAAAATCATTTCTTGTACTAAATTCATTATCTTGTATTCACTATAACTATCTAAATTCCATTCATATATTAATCTTCCATCATAATGGGAAGATACCATCATATATCCTTCTTCATACTATAAATAAGGTAATGTTGGTCTTGGGTAATAATTTTGCTGCGTATAACCATTTATTCAATTGTTTCTTTTTATTTTATTTATACTTAGATCATCTTCTTTCCATCTACAAAATGGAGGAAAAGAAAAGGGGGAAGGGCGATCTTGATTTATTTTTTAAATGTTTTTATTTAATGATATAATAAGTATTATTTTTTATACAAATAATAAGTATTATTTTTATCAATATACATTATTTCATTTACTTAGTATACAAATCACCTTATAACATTAGGATAGGAGGAAAGAATCTTATGATTACATTAGAAGGATTTGAATTCTATATTTTTATCCATATTTTATCGTATCTTTACCACATGAGATTGACCTAATCAGGTAGTTAAGAAATTTTAAATTTGATACCAATATAAGATGATAAAACTAAGAAAAGATATGAAATTATGATATAGCTGTAAAGTAATACTTTATTTCAAAATGTATAACTTACAAAGATTAAAGTGGCGAAGAGTGATAAGAATTACAGAAAGGCAAAGAAGTGAAGAGTAGAGAAAGTGGAGTGGAATATGGTGAGAGGTGTAATGGAATTAGGCTTCCTTATAATCTAAATAATTGTAAGTAAGCCCATAATAATCAATTGAGAATCTTTTTGCTGTATACGGAGATTATCTCCATTCATTGAGAGTTATAATTTTATTAACTTTGATCTGACTATAATTTGTTCATGCTTCTCCCTTTGTATGAGTAATTATGTCTAATTTGGAATCCACCAAAATTAGCTCATAACATCTTCTATCTTTTTGAAATTTATGGGTAAAAAATTTCACATTCCTCCTATATCATGAGATGGAAACAAAGCAATATTATTTTCGTAATATTCTTCCTCCAAGCGACATAACGGTAAAATATATTCCTTGGGTACATATTGCAGTTCTTCATTGTCTGTAGATTGCTAGGCTAATTTCTATTGGTATGTCTAGGTTTGGTTAACTGTGGATTTAAAACTATTAATTCAGATAGTTTTGATGATTCTAAATAACATTGAGCTTGGAAATCTAATATCAAAGGAACACAAGTCATATGTAGAATAAAGTTGGAGATTCCTGAAGGTTGAAGAGTTGTTTCATGTATTTTAGGAATCCATTTGTAAAAGAAGGTAGTTAAGCTTTCAATTTTGATTATCCCAATATTAAATGAGGCATATACTTGCATGATTAATTATTAGCTCATGTTTTCAAAATGGTTTTTATCAAAAGAGTTACCTTATGTGCATAATGTTCAAATGTTATGAGGATAAAGTCTCAATTACAAAGTTGTTTCTAAGTGTTCTCACTTTGTTTTCATGGAAAGGTTTACCTTATGCGTATAATCAGTAAAGGTTATGATGATAAAGTCTTAATCTCAAAGCTTTTCTAAGTGTTCCTTCTTCGATTTCATGAAAATGGTTGAGGTTATCCGCGTAACATAGCTGTGCACCATGTCCTCAAAGCTTATTCACATAAGGGAGTGAACAATGAAGGTTAATTGTACTGTGCACCTTGTTATTCACATAGCCTTGGGAGGTCATCCTCATAACGTATGTTACAAAGCACTTGGACTCTTCTTTGATTAATAGGTTATCCATATAATCTATGTTTCAGTGTCCTTGGACTTTCCTCGGTTAAATAGGTTATCTGCATAACCTATATTACAAAACTCATGGTTCTTCCTTAGCTAAATGGGTTATCCGCATAATTTTGGGAGGTTATCCAAACAACCTATATTTTCCAAAAAACTCAGTTTGAGAAAATTTAAAGTTATCCGAACAGCTGAATGGGTTTTCATGAAAATGTTTTTGAGCTAAAACTTAGTTAGTCTGGGATGAACGTTATCCGCATAATCTAGGTAGGTTATCCACATAACAAATTCATAACGTTGAAACCAAGAGCTAACAGTCACCCGTTATTCACATAACCTAAGGAGGTTATCCGCTTAACCTCTGATAGACGCATTTAATATGGTAGGTGAATAGCTATTTTTCTTAGAGCAACGGCAAATTCTTGTTTCCAATAGATAGTTTTGCTCCAAAATTATAAATATGACCTCATTTAATTTGTTGGGTAATGAGAAAAAACATAAAAACACTAAAACTCTGCAGAATTGATTACTGATTCATTTAAAGCTTACTTAACCTCTATTTAGCTCATTCATTATACTTAAACTTTCATCTCACTCTTTTAAGAGAGAGTTTTCATAATGTGATTTGTATATTTCTATATACTTGTAGACAGTACTTAGTGTGAATACACTAAATGATTGTTCTTATTCTTGAGTGAGAGAGTCTTGTTCAGCTCGAAGTCTGAGCTAGGGTTGTATTGCAGTTTTTGTAATAACCCATTCAAATCTTGGAAGATATAGTGGAGAAATCTTAAGTGGTGGTTTGGGGACTAGACGTAGGTCAAGTAAAGTAGACCGAATCATAATAAATCACTGTGTCCTCTTCTCATTTACTTTGCAATTGCTCTTTATTTCTTATACTCTATTTTTCAGTGACTTTTTATTATCACTACTATATTTCATTTTCGCAGAAAAATCCAAACTTCCCAATTCACCCCCTATTGGGAAGTCAGCTAAACTAACAAAAACTAATGGCATAGTCTTGTGGCCATACTGGTTTGGCTCTAACTTTTGCTGGAGTGGATGGGGAAGTTACCTCTTTACCTTTATCTTTGGGATTACCCCACACTGAACTCATGACAAATGGAAATCATTTCCCTGTAGGAATTCTCTTGTCAAAAAATTTGGTAAAGAATTATTTTGTCCTTTTATAAATTCTATTTCAAAATCAAAGCATGATAAAATAACTTGCCATCTTGCAAAAATATGTTTAGAAACAAGATTTTTAACATCTTTCTATAAAACATTTTAAAAATCATGTTGATTGTACTAGACCTACCTCGAATTGGTAGTTTCAAAGGAGTTTTTCTTCCTTTTCAGTATATAAAAAAAAAATCTTTAGCTGCTTGACAATCAATTTATAATAAAAATTCTTGATTTATCAAATCATCTTGAAATTTTGAAATACATAGTACTATATATAGATAAAACTTCCTTTTTTATGATGGAGTACTTCCGTTGGATTTCTATCCATACTTTTGAATAATATCTTACTATTTGTTCTTTTTTCCCTAAGATCTGTTTCAATATTCCTCCATAACCTATTTCTAAAGCATTTGTTTCTACTCTTTTTTGAACTTTTGGGTCTGTTATTCCTAAGTAGGGAAGACTTTTGACTTGTCGTTTTATATTTTTTACTATTTGAGTCATTTTATTATTTCATTTTGGTGGATTTTTTCTAAGTCTACAAAACAAAAGTGTTATCTATTATATATATAAAAGCGTGTGGGATTGGAGGAATTCTGTGAGGTCATGTCAACATGCAGTTCTAAAAAGGAAATGTGATTACTCAATAATATTGTGGCATATGACGTGGATGTTATGTGTGATAATACAATTGAAGCAATGACTATTGGAATTAATAATAACATCATTGCATTTACCTTAATTGCTCTGACTTGTAAAATTGTTAATATTTCTGTCTCCATTTTATTTAATTCTAACCGATAATTAATATATTTTAGATAATTGTGTAATCTATTTTAATTTAATTTGCATTTTTCTACGTTATTTAATTCTAACCGGTAATTAATGATTTTTATATTATAATGTAATCTATTTTTTTTTATTTTTTTTTCTTTTCTTTTCCTTTTTGGAACAATATCTTTAAGTTCCTAATTAATATAACTTTAAATTTAGTATAATTTATGAAATATTAACCAAAATGTGTTATCATACATGCAACAATCATATCACTTTTTAATTATTAAATTTGAATTCATGTTGGATATTAATATTCCTCTTTTACCTTAAATGCAATGAATTTGGTATAACCAAAATTAATCATTTTAATTTTGATTGTTTATAATTATACCTTAATTTTTGGGAATAACACGTAGAGCAATAAATCCCTTTTTAATTATTAAATTTGAATACTCATTTAATATTAATACTCCTCTTTTAATTTAGATGCTATCAATATGGTAAAATCGTAATTGATGATTTTAATTCTGATTATTTATAATCATATTTAATCTACATTAATACTCTCTCTATAATTTTGTAGTTATTTTGTTAGATGTTGAATTATTTCTCACCTATATTCAACATCTAATTGATAGCATTTCAATAGGTGAGAAATACTAATTAATGCATTTCAATTAGATGTTGAATTATTTCTCACCTATATTCAATTAAAATAATATTGATTGATATTCTATAACAACAATTAATTATTTATGTTTTTTCTAAACTTATTACTCCCTCATTCTCTATTTAAGGAGTGAGTTTTCATGTGGATTGAATATTACCGATAGATACATTGTTGATCATAGTTTTTGTTGAATCAATAAATTAAATTCAAAATTTCTCTTTTTCTTTCTATATTTTGCTATTTCTTCCATATGACCCATTTCTATATGTAGGTCATGGGTTCGCATTATGACATAGTTTGTGCTATTAGTCAAGTACGGAATGAATGGCATATACACGTTAAGATTATCCATTTGAGGTTGATACCTGCCTATCATCTTCCTGGCTAAACTGGCACTATTGGGTATGTTACTCAAGATGCTGAGGTACTAATATTTAATTACTTATATTGTCAATTCGAATATGCTTTAATTAACACATCATTTGTGGGGAGATCATATTAAGGGTGTTGTGAGAAAGGTTTATGTTCAGAAGTTCAAGAGAATGTTGAAGGAAAGCCATGTGTATGACATACAAAAATTTGATGTTGTAAAAAACACTGGGAATTCTGTTCCACTAATCACAAATATAAGATTATTCTACAAAGGTTTCACTGGTGGATGACTTTGGATCTATTCATAAACATGATTTTTTATTTACTCCTTTGTTTGATATATTATCTCAAGCTATAGATAATAAATATTTAGTTGATACATAATCAATACCAAATATGATCATTTTGTTTTTTTATTTTGTTGAATATATTATTGGGAAGCTTGCTGGAGTAGAGGAGTTGGAGCATCCTACCAAGGATGGAAAGTAGCTAATGAGGATTGAAATATAGTTGAAGATCATGAGTAAGTAATATTTCAATTATAGTATGATCATAAAGATTAAGATTTATTTAATCACTAATATTTACGTATTTTTTAGGAACAATCAACTTTTTTGCACATTATGGCGTGCATTGATATTATGATCTTTATTAAATCATCTCCTCCTTTGCCACATATTATAATTCTTCAATGGGGGAAGATCAAGGAATTCAATGGTAAGTCATTAATTATGTTGTATATATTTTGCTTATTTATTTATAATAATATTTGTATGAATATAATTCCAAAGTCATACAATTTCTTTATATTGACTCTTAGTGTTCGTAAAGTCTCTAACTTGATCTTTATATAGTGTAAGGCTTTTTTTACATCCTACCATTCCTAAAGTGTCAAATTGTCTTTCTAGGTAAGTCATTTCTGTTGGGCCATTATTGTATTGGATGTCAATGTTTAATTTTATATTGCAATCCACCAAGTTTGGAAGTGATGCCTTCATTGGGGAACACCAGCTGACCTGCATCAATAATCAGACAACGTATATGAGCGTTTTCATCTTCCAAGTTCAAACTAGAAAGTAGCTTATTGAATTGAGAGGATGTCCAGCTATATGTCCCATTATATTTATTTTACTTTTAAAACAATGTTACTACAAATTTTGTGATATATATATATATGTATACAATTATGTATTATGTATGGTTCATAACAAGTATTTGTTTTTCTTCCCGTAGGTTTATATGCTTATCTCTTGCTACCATTTGTGCTATTGATGCTGAGAGATGTTGGTTTTATAATTGGTAAAAGATTGTGAGATAAGTGTGGTTCCAGATAGGGGTGGATTCTACTATGAGAATTGTGATAAGATAGTCAATACTGTGGTGCCAAGTTACTAATTATAGATGTTGGGATGTGATTTAGCTTACTCTATATAAATCTTTGGAGTTCAAACTATAGGTGATTGCTCCGACATATAACCCAAGTTTTTTTTTAATCAAGGCAACATGGATATATAATTATTTAATTGAATCTAATATTAAATTATATCAACTAAGTTATATATTATTGTTCTTCTATATATTACGATATATATGTGCTTCATTTGCACTTCCTTGCTTTCCATGCTGAGAGAATGAGAGATCTCATAAGTCTTGGGCTACATGTGAATCTCTTGTCTTTGACTCCAATAGTTCTCATGTCAAGATATATTTTGGTCAGGTTCAAAGTGCATTTCATCATGTATGATAACATTGGATCAGCAACATTATTGACATTTGATTGTGAGGTTGCTAGGTTAACTCAGTGTAGTGCTATGAAACTATGTCAATATGAAATTGAAGTACATTTCAATCATAAGAAAATTACACAATTGTGATTATTTCGTATGTTACCCTTACTAATAACTCATTAACTATGCGTGAAGAATGGAGGAGATGGTAGGAATGTGCCTTAATGCTTTAAACGATTTATTAGGAAGAAATTTGTCTTCTGAATAAAGATTTCTGATGGAAATGTTAAAGGTTATTCATCTGACTATATGATGCAATAGTTTTCCGATGATGGGGAAATATTGAAGGGGCATGAAGATGATCTTTCCTCTTTGCCATTATCTTCTCTTGTTGAATCAATAGTCCATGTGTGAGTAGTGACATGTAGTTTATTTTGTATCATCTATATTCAACACATTTAATTGTAATTAATTGGAAAATTAAATTTATTTACACAGGTGTTGGACTCACCCTTCATATCATCTAAAGTAAATACAAGTGATGTATTTACACCTATTACACCGTCTACTGTTAAAAGCTCTGAAAAATTAGGCTGGTGAACGATGCCCCTCTATTGAGATGTCCACCAACTTGAAAAAATGCATGAAGGTTGAGAAGTAAATTCATGGAATTTATATGATATGGACACAATGAGAACCTATCTCAAGGCACCCAGAAAATACAGAGTAGTGGAAGAACTTTACTCAAAAAATTCAGAAGATGATCAATTAGAACCTTAGAGGAACTCATCTCTAAATTCTTAACTATAACGATGCCTACAACGTTGATCACTCCTCACGGTAGGTTGGATGAGGAAAAAAGGAGAGAGAGATAGAAATCAAGAGGGAGAAAAGAAATAACTTAGTAAATCCTTACTAAAATACTTACAATAATATCATTCCACTATTCTCTGAAGAAAATACATTACATAGAGGTCTTTATATAGGCAAAATAAGAAAAACCCTAATTCTAAAATAACTTGGAATATTTAGAACTCAAATATTTCTATTAAATCTAAAAAATCTAAAAGATATAACTAATTATGAAAAAATCTAATAATAAAAACAAAAATTCAAAGAAAAATAATAAAATTAATATTCTAATTCTAATACTATTAGATAATCTCCATAATTTAAATTTAGAAAATATCTTAAAAGATATCTAATAGATTTTATTTATTCTAATTTAAATCTAACTAAATTTAGGAAATCTCTTAAAGGATATCTAATATATTTTATTTATTCTAATTTAAATCTAACTAATAACTTTGTCCCCAAGAAAATATAAATTGGAAGCCAATAAAATAAATAAATAAATAAACAACATTATTTAATAAAAAAAAGACCTAGAATTTCCTTTAGAAGAATTATGTGGGTAGGACTTGAGAATTTTTTATGTGCCTCTTTGATCTCTATCATTATATAATATAGGGTGATATGTGGGAGTTTTTCACAAGAATAAATATCACTATAATCTTGGATCTTATGCTTTGGTATTTGAAGTTTGATTTACTATTTCCTAATGGCGACTTTATGGATATGACAATAAAGTTTATGTATTAAAGTGTTTGGGAATTGCATTTTCATGTTTATTATACATGGTGTATTCAAACATATTGCGTCTTATCACTGTATATTGATATCTAAATAAACTTTTTAATGTAATGGGCTTATATACCAAGTTTTTACGCTAACAGAAAAAATCCTCTTTTACATCTTGACTTGTGTAAAATAATATACTACATATGATAAAATAAATATTGATAAATTAATTTATAGTAGATTTGGATTATTATGGTAAAAATATTGTAAAATATTGGTAAATTATATACATTGAACGTGATATTCAATTGGAGATTCTTCTTGATATTCTAATTTTATATTTTGATTTTTTTAATATATTATTAATTATTAGATCATTTAAATTTTTTTCTTATAATACTGCACATGCATGTCCCATCAAATATCCATTATTATCTTTAATTTATTTATTTAAGCTACAGTATAGAATGACCTTTAATGTTCCTATTGTCAGATAAAAATATAATCGAGGTAAATAGTCTTCGAATTATTAATTTAAAGATTGATTTTATATTCAGTTTTAGAATAGTGTTATGGATTAATTATGTGTAATATATTTTATATTATAATTTAATATAAACCATTAGGCCATTAAGTTGGATTATACACGTTGATATTATTTGATAACATAGTTCAACTGCGTGCCGTAAGATGAAGCTTAAATATGGTTTATTACTTTATAAAAATGGATTGAAGTTATATGACATTAATATGAAATCAATGTATCACTTAAATATCACATATTTTTATAATTAATTGTATTGAAATTTGTATGATCATATTGAGATGTTTGGTTTATGAATATTAATTTTTTTAAAATTAATAATATTATGTATATTTTTAAATTATGTGTCCATCTGATTTAAGATTACCATTCACATTCCGTAGAAAACAATTTCCCATCTTGTTGTCTTTTGCTATGACTATCAACAAGAGTCAAGATCAAAGCCTATGCAATGTTGGATTATATTTACTAAAACTTGTCTTTACACATGGTTAGTTACATGTTACTAAGTCTCGTGTATGAAGTAAAGAAGGATTGAAAGTTTTGACTCTTGGCTAGAATGGCAACACAAGCACCACAACAAGAAACATGGTATTTAAAGAGGTTTTTAATAATATAAATTCATGTTAGGTATGATGTAAATACTATTATTTTATATTTACCATTTCTCAAATGTTGAATTATAATGTTATTATTCATGTTTTATAATTTCCTTTATCTATAAATTATTATATTATGATGTTCAAATTTCAATTTGAAAAATTTTTTTTTTACAGAAACCATGTTTCGCACAGGTGCATAGCTAGTTTTAACTCTCAAATTAGGTAGGAAATCTGATACATAATTAAGGCATCCTAAAACTATCTGTAATTGAGTTTTTTACTTTTGAGAAAGTTGCAAGAATTGTAATTAATTATGAGTTGCTTTTTAAATCCATTGAGGTAGAAGATTTCCAATATTTTTTAAGTGTTACATAGCCTTTAGTTGCTCCCCTATCACATATTACAATTTGTAAGAGATTGTTGGAATTTTTTCTTATATGAATAAAATAAGTTCTAGAGCATATTTTCTAAGTCCCATCAAAGTGTTTATTTAACAATTGATTATTAGACATCTATACAAAACATTAGTGGTTTATGTATTAACATTTTATTAATGATGAATGGACATAGCATAATTATCTATTTTTAATTCTCTCTTCTTTCTTTCTCACGCCACTTCCTCTCTTCCTGATGCAAATTTTCTTTCACTCTCTTTACAGCACACTTAGGTTGGCCAAGCAAGGAGGGAGAATAAAAGCCCTAACTCACTCAATTACTTAGGTTAGGTTAACTTAACTTTGGTTGGTTAAAAGAAGCTCCTTCCTCCTTAAGTTTTCTCAAGAAAATAATTAAATATTCTAATCCCTCATATGCATAAAAATGACGCCACACGAGGAGGACACGTGTCTAATGTTAGTTCAGCTGGCTTCCCAAGAGGGGGGTGAATTGGGAAGATTGAGAAATTTTTCTGCAAAAGTGAAATACAGTGGTGATACTAAAAGTTTACTGAAAAACAGAGCATAAGAAATAAAGAGTAATGAGAAGAAGACTCAGTGATTTATCCTGGTTCAGTCTACTCCACTTGACCTACGTCCAGTCCTTAAGCCATCACTTGAGATTTGTCCACTATCTCTTGCAAGATTTGAATGGATTCTTGCAAAGACCGCAGTACAATACCAGCCTAAGCCTTGAGCTAAAATAAACTCTCTCACTCTTCTCACTCAAGAGTAAGAATATCTCCCTTAGTGTGTTCTCACACTAAGCACTATCTATAAGTATGTAGATGTATACAGAATGAAAACTCTCTCAAAAGAGTGGATATGAAAGTTAAGATATAATGAATGAGCTAAACAGAGGGTAGGTAAGCTTTGTATGATTCAGAAATCTAATCAGCAGAGTTTTAGCATATTTATTATTTTTCTACACTTTCAACAACTTAAACGAGGTCTTATTTATAGTTTTAGGGAAAAACTATCCATTGGAAACAAAGATTAGCCGTTACTCTAAAAAAAATAGCCGTTTACCTACCACATTAAATGTATCTGTCAGAAGTTATGCGGATAATCTCCTCAGATTATGTGAATAACAGGTAACTATTTGCCTTTATTTTTAACGCAGAGCTTTCATTATGCGGATAACCTAGCTAGGTTATGTTGATAACGATCTATCCAGAATGACTAAATTTTAGCTCGAAATCTTTTTCATGAAAACCCGCTCAATTATTAGGATAACGTTAAGTTTTTCTCAAACTGAGTTTTTTGCAAAACTTAGGTTATTAGGATAACCTCCCAAGGTTATGCGGATAATCCATTTTGCTAAAGAAGAGCTGAGTTCTATAACATAGGTTATGCGGATAACCTCCCTAGGTTATGCGGATAACCTGTTTACCTGAGGAGAGTTCAAGTACTCTGAAATATAGGTTATGCGGACAACCTCCCTAGGTTATACGGATAACCTTTTAATAGAAAAAAATCCATGTGCTCTGTGACACATGTTATGCAGACAACCTCCCTAGGTTATGTGAATAACGGACTGTACAGTATAACTTGCCTTTATTGTTCACTCCCTTATGCAGATAAGGTACCTACCTTGTTAAGATAACCATCTGGATAGACTTGAAAATATGATCCCCAAGTTGTATTATATGGATAATCTCAATCCCTTTTCATGAAACTAAAGAGTGGGCTTTGGAAAAGCTTTAAGATTGAGTCTTTATCTCCATAGCCTTTAATGGTTATGTGCATAAGGTAAAACATTTTCATGAAAACAAGGTAAACACTTAGAATCATTTTGAAATTGAAGTTTTATCCTCATAAGATAGCTCTTTTCATGAAAACCATTTTGAAATCATGAGCTGATCATTAATCATTTAATTAATCATCTCATTTAATATTGGGTTAGTTGAAATTCAAAGCTTGTCTACGTTCTTTCACAAATAGTTTCCTAAAACATATGAAACAGCTCTTCAATCTTCAGGAAACTCCAACTTTGTCTTTCATTTTATTTGTGTTCCTTTGATATTGGATTTCCAAATTCATTTGTTTTAGAATCATCAAAACATCTGAATTAACATTCTCCCCCTTTTTGATGATGACAAAAATAAATTAAACTTATTGTTAGTACTTGGGTTTGCACAAAGCTCCCCTCAATATGTGCACAGTATAAATAAAGTCAAATAACGTAGTGCACATTTTTCAAAACAAGGAACACCAAGAATGAACAAAGTTCACAGAAGAAATTCACTGTATTATAAGCAGTTATTACAGCAAAAACAATGAAAGTAAAACAAGACATATTCAGTTACAGCAAAGCAATAAATCTAGTCAAGTCTCTTTCTCCTTTGAAGGAGTAGACTTTTTCTTTTTCTTGGATTTCTTATTTTTCTTCTCTTCTTTTTCTCCATTTTCCTTCTCTTCTTTCTCTTCCTTCTCTTCTTTCTCCCCCTTTTTATCATCAACAACAGGAGGGAATTGAGCTGCTTTAGTATCTATCCTAGCAATGTCTTGATTAAGTTTAGCCTTCCATTCTCTAATTCTTTGAAGTCTCTCATCTAAAGAAAGAGGAAGTAGGGAAGATTAAGCTGGAAAAGTGGACACTGAGACAGGCCAAAGTGGCACAGTAGTAGGGATAGGTGGCACAAAAGGAAACATAGGAATGAATGATATATCAGGCATCACAGATGGAGGTGAGACAGTGGGAAGGAGTACAGGAGAGGGATTAAAATCAGAGGCAATGGTGATGATTTCCTGTAAAGCAGCCTCAACAAGATAATTGATGCCCTCAAAGGAGATAGAGTCAGGAGGAGGAGGAAAGAGAGGATTAATCTCTTGTCTGCGGTGATAAAGGTAAATTTGGTGAATAAAGTCACCTTTAGGCACGAGGACTAAAGCTCTACTTTGATCCTTGACAGAGGTTTCTTCCTCAAGATCATAATCCAGGATAGGACCTAGATCTTTTGAAAAAGCAGGTGGCTTGGAAGTGAAGGGAATGGCTAAATCATCAAGTAGGGATTGTGCAAAAGCAGTAGGTTTAGTGAAGGTAGGAGGTGGTGGTTGGATTGGTGAAGATGAAGGCTGAGGAACACCAGAAGCAATTTGCTCACGCAAGAGTTTCACTTCTTGGGTGAGACTTTCAAATTTGGTCTCAAATTTCTCTTGCATCTCAGCAATAAGATGCCCAAGATTGATCATGACTTCTCTATGTTCTTTCCTGGTGGCTATAGCAATCTGGAGTAGGTTTTGGTACAGGGTAGGTATATCTGAAGGTGTAGGCAAATCAGTAGCAGGGATTTCATCAAGCTTGCTCTGTGTGTAAGAAGGGATATAAGGCTTAGGTTGCAAGGATTGAGGTGGTTCAAAGGGTATGGATGGAGAGGAACTGGAATCACCAACTATAAGACTCTTTGAAACAGCTATGGACTCAGAACCTTCTTTAGTATCCCTCTTCTTATCAACCCATCTGCCATTTTCCAGACTTATCCCCATCTTCTGCAGGTTGTTTCTCACTAAACTCTTCTGGAAGTAGTGCAAGCCCTCTCTCAATATGGAGAACGTTGTGAAATTTCAAAACCTTGGTAATAATATGCCCATATGGAAACTGTGAGTCCTATTTGTAGGTCCTTGCCCTCCACATTCTTTGCAGGATAATATCCACCATATTTACTAGTTTACCCTTTATCAGCAGCAACATGACTTAGAATTCTTCTCTAGACAGATAATTGAAGCCTCTACTCTTGTTGAAGAACATGTGAGAGACAATGTAGTGGAGACTCCTATTTTTAACACTCCGAAGAGTTGGAGCTATTTTCCCTTCAGAAGGCACATTTTGTCTTTGCCTGAGTAGCCTTGAGACTATTGTGCTCCATTTGTAATTAGCTTAATCCCCAGTTACTTCATTTACAGTTTCATTTTTAGGGAGATACTTTGAGGTCTCAATGTTCACCCTTATTCCTCCAGTAGGCAAAATCAGAATTTTACACATCAAGTCAGGGTACAGGGCTATCCATCTTTTCCTCAATCTCACTTCAAGCACCTTTGTTTCATTGTTAATTCTCAAAGAATTGTACCAAGCACGTACAACCTCCTCATCATAGTCCTTTTTCAGCTCTATCAATCCTTTATATTTCTCTAATAACCTAGCAGAATCAAACTTGTTTCTTACAAGGAATTCTTCTATTCTTACAAAGTGAGGCTTGATTACCTTACACTTTTTAAAATCAGCCTCATATGACTCTTTTAAAATCCTTATACCAATAAGCTCATCTATAATTAAAGTTTGCTCAAACTCAGTAGCAGATGAACTTACGTGAGTGTCACCCTAAGGTTCAGATTCTAGAATCCCCTTTTTCTTTGGTGTTCTGGGCTTCTTTGTTGGTATACTCGGCCTAGCTTCAGCTTTTCTCTTCCTTTGACTTGGTGACTTTGAAGCATATTTGGATTTCATGTTACGCTGTGATAATTCCCCTTGATCTCCTCCCTTAGTCTTAGTCATATCAGTGATTCCAGATGATTTGGGAAGGTAAAAGAGGTTTAGATTAGGCCGAAAAGAGTTTCGAATTTGAGAAAATGAAAGAGACTTAGAGAATTTTGGAAAGCTTGAAGAGTATGAATAGAGGTTTTCATGATAGGGTTAGGTTTTTTGCACAAGGTTCTATTGAAAAATAGAGAATCCTATATATGGTCTCGAGGTTATTCGATAACGTATGCAGGATATGCGAATAACAAGCTTTAGAAGCTATATGCAAGGCCACGGTTTGCTAGGTTATGCGGATAAAATCCTTAGGTTGTCCGCATAACTAAGTTGAGACAGAGGGGAGAAGAGAGGAGTTATCTAGACAAGTATACCATGTTATCATGAAAGGGGAATTTTACACACAGCACAAAGAAAATTGGCAAACAACAAGTTATCCGGATAACCTTGTCATCTTATGCGGATAATGTTGTTACTTTAGGAACTCTTTCTCTGGAAGTAAACTCCTTCTCTGGAAGGAACGTTAAACAGATAAGATAGGTAGGTTATCCTGAAAATGAATTACATAATATACATACAAAGAGGCAAATAAAGTAGGTTATGCGCATAAGGTAAAGACCTTATCCGAATATTGAGTTCCATATAAGCCAAAGGTTCGCAAAAGCTCTTGTTTTCATGAAAATCTTCATATCTTATCTGAATAACCTCAAATACAAAGTCTATGCATACTAGAAAATCAACTCATTTTCAGCATAAGTCTATGGGGGTATACGAATAACCATATATGAAGAACTTATAAACACTTACAAATAGCTATGTTATCCCCATAAGCCTTTTTTTTCACCATAACTTCATTTCAACGTGCAGGGTACTTCATGTTATTAGATTTTGATTATTGCAAATTAAGAGATAATTGCAAAACAAATTTCTAAATACTCCGATGCTTAAGTTAGTATCTCTATTAACTGAATTATAAACTTAAGAAGGATTCAGAGAATACTCACAACTCATTAGGATTTACTATTCTCAATTCTCTTTTGATTTTTCCATGTCTATCTTCTGCAAGTGGCTTTGTCAAGATGTCTGCAAGTTGATCTTCAGTAGGGACAAACTCCAACTTGACATCACCTTTCAAAACATAATCTTTTATGAAGTGATGTCTTACTTTAATGTGTTTTGTCCTTGAGTGCATAATAGGATTCTTTGAGATGTTGATGACACTTTGATTATCACATCTTAGTGGGATTTCCTTTATTTCAATCTCAAGGTCTTCAAGTTGTTGCTTCATCCAAAGAACTTGCGCACAGCAACTCCCTGCTACTATATACGCAGCTTTTGCTATGGAGAGAGCTACACTATTTTGCTTTTTGATTAACTATGACACTAGAGAGCCTTCTAGAAATTGGCAAGTTTACTTGTGCTCTTTCTATCAGTCTTGGATCCAGCAAAATTAGCATCTGTATAGCTTATGAGCTCTTCACCATTACTTTTGGTTATCAGAGTCCCATTTGAGATGTTCCTAGCAAGTATCTGAAAATCCTCTTTACAACTATTGCATGGGACTCTTTGGGATATGATTGGAACCTAGCACACATACAGACACTAAACATGATGTCAGGCCTGCTAGCAATTAAGTACAGCAAGGAACCAATCATTCTCCTATATTGAGTAATATCAAAGGGTTTTCCTCCTTCATCCATGTCAAGCTTAGTTGCAGAGGCCATAGGAGTTCCTATCGGTTTAGCATGTTCCATTCCAAACTTCTTCAGTAGTTTCTTGAGATATTTTGATTGATTGAGGAAGATACCATCATCGCATTGTTTGATTTGCAATCCAAGGAAGAAGTTCAGCTCACCATCATTGACATTTCAAATTCACTCTACATTAACTTAGAAAAGTTCTTGCACAAAAACTCATTAGTAATACCAAATATAATGTCATCAATATAAATTTATACAATAAGTAAATTTTTATTTTCTCTTTTAGTAAACAATGCTGTATTAACTTTTCCCCTGTTGAAACCTTTTTCAATCAAGAAATTACTCAGTATCTCATATCATGCTCTAGGATTCTGTTTTAAGCCATATAGAGCTTTCTTCAGTTTATATACATGATTTGGCTTAGTTGAGTCCTCAAAATCTAGAGGTTGATCAACATAAACCTCTTCCATGATATACCCATTCAGAAAAGCACTTTTCACATCCATTTGATACAGCATAGTATCTTTTATGCAAGCATAGGCTAAGAGAATCCTTATTATTTCCAATCTTGCAACTGGAGCAAAAGTTTCCTCATAATCAATGCCTTCTTCCTGATTATATCCTTTAGCCACTAGTCGAGCTTTATTCTTTATTATTGTTCTTGATTCATCAAGTTTGTTTTTAAAAACCCATTTAGTTCCAATAATAGGATGGTTCTTAGGCTTAGACACTAAATCTCAAACCTGACTTCTTTCAAACTGGATGGTTCTTAGGCTTTTTTTTTCACAGCAAATTAAAACTGATATATATAAAATCTATATAATCAAATATATTCATATGATATAATATTACAATAAATAGATAATTATTCTTCAATATATGTTACATCAAAAATGAGTTTTAATAGTATTAAAAAGTTGATTTTTTTTTTGAAAACACAACTAAAGTAGGACATGTAGGAGGCACGGATTTGCAAAAAAAAATATTGTAATTAGGCTTTTTTTAAAAATAAATGTTAATTAAAGTGGACTTTAATTAGCATTTTTTAAATTTTAACTAAAATCTTTTTTTTATTGGCACTGGAATAATTGATATTTTTGAAATGGTAAAAAATACAAAAAATAAATGCCAATAATTCCTTTTTTTTAGTATAGTAATATTAGTTAATATATAGTATATACAAACAGATAAAAAAATAATTTGTTATCATTATTCAATCTATTTAATTATAACATATCACATAGAACATTATCATTGTAAATTATTAAAAATAAAAATTTTCCCATACAAGTTTTCTTGATTTTCCATCCAAATATAGAATTAGGATTTTCAAAATCCTATCTACTTCATATATTATGAAAAGCAAAAATTATTTTATTTATGATTTAAATAAGAAGTGTACTTTTTATTTTATTTGACAATTACGATAAATAATGGAAGAAAAAAGAAAAAGTATGTGATACATATATAATATTCTTTTAAAGATAAATCTAGTTATTTTTAGATTCAAATTATTTTTAAAAATTTAAATAATCATCCTAAAAAAATTTATAAATGCTCTTTTCTATGTAAAAGTGATTTTTTCATAAAAAAATATGAAACAAACATACTATATGTATATTTAGCATTTTTTTCATATATATATATATATATTTAATAGATATAATAAATAATAAATTTATAAAAAAAAATAGATGTCAACCAATAATAAGTTGATAACAATTATTTGATTTGGGGATTACATTTAAAAAAGCAATAATTCAAAAATCATTCAAAATTAATTTTTCTGTTGAATACTTATTTAAACATATAATTTAAAAAAATTGTTTAATGACTATTAAATTAATTTAAAATTTATTTAAATATAAAAATATTTAATCGTTAATTTTGAATTAATTATATATTTATACATAATCTCAAACCTGACTTCTTTTAAACTGATTAAGTTCTTTCAAACCTGATTCCTTTGATATCTCCAAGTTCTATGGAGTTTTTGAGATACTTCTTCATTTATTTCACATTCATTATCTTTCTCTTGGATATCTTCCTCTAAATTAGCAGATTCAGATACTTTAGGAGGTTCAGTTTTATTTTCTTCAGACACAGCCAAATTTTTTAAACTGAAAATTAGATCGTCATTATCTCTAGAATGCTTCGATAAATTTTTATTTTCAAGAAAGACAGCATGTATAGATTCTTTTATAATTCCAGATCTTTTATTGAATACCCTATATGCTTTACTTCTATTTGAGTAACCAAGAAATATACCTTCATCTGATTTGGCATCAAACTTACCTAAATTGTCTTTGTTGTTGTTGTGGACATAGCAAGTGCATATAAAAACATGAAGATGAGAGAGATTGGGCTTCTTCCCCTCATACAGCTCATATGGAGTATTTCCTAGTAAGGGTCTGATGTATGCTCTATTCATCAAGTAGCATGCAGTGCTTACTGCATTAGCCTAGAATTGGTTAGGCAAGTCTTTTTCATTCAGCATAACACGAGCCATCTCCTCCAATACTCTATTCTTTCTCTCCACAACTCCATTCTATTGAGATGTTCTTGAGGCTAAGAAGTTGTGCTCCACTCCATTTTCATCACAATAGTCAGCAAATTTTGCATTTTCAAATTCTCCACCATGATCTGTTCTAATACATACAATAAAGCAACCTTTCTCATTTTGGATTTTCTTAGCTAAGATCAGAAAAGCATCATATGTTTATCTTGAGAGGGAAGAAATAAAGTCTAGGTAAACCTAGAATAATCATCTACCACAACAAGTACATACAAGTTTCCACTAATACTCTTAGCACAATTAGGACCTATCAAATCCATGTGAAGTAATTGCAGTGGTCTTGTTGTAGAGACAATGTTTTTGGTATTGAATAAGGACTTTGTTTGTTTCCCTTTAAGACAAGCATCACATTCTCTATCCTTTTCAAACTTAATGTTGGGTAGATCAAGAACAAGTTCATTTTTAATGAGTTTATTTAACTAATGCATGCTCACATGTGCTAGTCTCCTTTGCTATAATAAATTGTCATCATTTTCACTTATTAAGCATATAAAGTCTAAAGAGGGTAATTCATCTAAATCAATAGTATAACAGTTACCATCTCTTTCTGCCTTGAGAATCACTTTGTGGTCACTCTTTCTGATGACTAGGCAGTAGTTGGAATCAAACAGAACTCAATTGCCTCTATTACAGGTTTGGCTCATACTCAGTAAGTTGTGGTTGAGTCATATCATGAACAGGACTTCTTCAATTGATGTTTCTAGATTTCTTCCAACAATTTCAATACCAACTATCTTGCCAAACTAGTCACCACCGAAAGTAACCTTTCCTCCTTTCTTATCTCTCAGCACAATGAATTTTTCTTTGTCTCCAATCATATATCTCGAACAAGCACTGTCCATGTACCATTTGTTGCTTTTCTTGACTTTGAGACATACCTGCAAAATAAGTTTCAGTTCTTTCTTTTAGGTAACCATATTTCCTTGGGTCCTTTCTTGTTAGTGGAGGAATCCTTGAGAACCCATTTCATCTAATTGTCATTTCCTTCCTTCTTGTATATGCAAGTGGAGGACATATAACCTTTCTTGTTACAGAAGTTGCAAGTGGAGAATGGGCTAAAGGAAAAAGATGCATGTATAAAATAATGACTATAATATCTATCCTTTTGAATTCTAGGGCCTGGGAATGACTCTATGTTCTAAGTTGGTTTGATGTTATTAGCATGCACAAAGTTTCTCAAGTAAAGATTCTATTTCTTGTTTTTCAGTTTCTCCTTAACCGCACATGGGTCATATCCTAGACCAGTTTTGTTCTGACTTACAGTTTGGTTTCCCGGTAAAACTTTCAACATGTCCTCACCTCTAGTGAGTTTGGTTAGAGTCTTGTGAAGATAACTATTCTTATCTCTCAACTCAATGCATGAGACACAGACAGAGGTGAAGGAAGAAGAGAAAAACTGTGAAACAGTACAAGATGTATGAGACTCACTCTCAAGCTTGTGTATTTTCCTTTTAGCTTGACTCAGTTATTTAGATACTTTGACAAATTCAGTCATCAGTTCTTTAATTGCATCATGTAGTTCATTGTAAGAAGGTTTAGAGTCATTTACCTCAGAATTACTGTCACTATCTTGGTTGTGATTCTTCTCCTCCTCTGCAGTCTCTTGAGCCATCAGGCATAGGTTAGCAATTTTATCATCTCCTGCTGCTTCCTCTTCATCTGAGCTATCACCTCAGATGGAAGATACAAAGGCTTTCTTCTTTTTCCCTTTGTCAGCCTTTTTGTCCTTCCCTTGTTTCTTGCTCAACAGGGGACATTCCCATTTGATATGTTCAGGTTTTTTGCATTCGTAGCATATGATGGAGTTTTTGTTTTCTTTCTTATTGCTGGTGGCTCCATCTTTGCAAACCTTCTGAATTTCTTCTTTCCATATATTTTGCCAAATTTCCACACCAGCATAGCCATGATTTCTTCATCTAGCTCAGCATCCTCCTCTGAATCATCATCATCTTCTGATTCTAGTTTTAGAGCCAGACTCTTCTTCTTCTTGTCATATGAGGTGGATTCTTTAAGAGCCTTCAACTTCCCTTCATATTCTTCAAGACTTCCAAAGAAAGCTGTGACAGATGTCATTGACTCTCCTCTAGCTTCTTCTATTATTGTCACCTTTGGCTGCCACTTAATGGACAAAGCTCTGAGAATTTTTCTAACTTTCTCAGATTGGGTGTATTCTTTCCCAAGGCTCTTCAGCTGATTCACAATAAGAGTGAATCTCTTCTGTAGATCCTTAATATTATCACCTTCTTTCATCTTAAGGTTTCATACTCTCCCATGCACATATTTAGTTTATTTTCTCTCACCCCGGTGGTCCTTTAATGAGCAATCTCCAATGTGCCCACATGCCTTTGGTAGTTGTACATTATGACACCCTGTAGAACTTATCTTGATTGAGCATACTAACTAGGCAATGCTTAGCTTTATAGTTGAGAAGAACCCTTCTCATATCCTTCTCATTCCATTCCTCTTCAAGGTTCCTTTTGTATTTCTCATAATCTTGTAGTTTTATCGGAACAAAATCTCCCTTCTGGATGACTGACCAAATATCTAAATTAATTGATTGGAGGTAGATTTGCATCATCATCTTGCAATACCCATAATGTTCTCCACTGAAACTAGGAGATCTGTTAGTGTTGTTTCCTTTTGGAATAATGCCTTCACCAAAGCCAGTCATATCTTCTCTCGGATTATTAGATCCCTCAACTGGGAGTCCGGACTCTGATACCACTTATTAGTTCAGCCAGTTTCCCAAAAGGGGAATGAATTGGGAAGATTGAGAAATTTTTCTGCAAAAGTGAAATACAGTGGTGATACTAAAAGTTTACTGAAAACAGAGCATAAGAAATAAAGAGTAATGAGAAGAAGACTCTGTAATTTATCCTGGTTCGGTCTAATCCACTTGACCTACGTCCAATCCTTAAGCCACCACTTGAAATTTCTCAACTATCTCTTGCAAGATTTGAATGGGTTCTTATAAAGAGGTTATGCGGATAAACTCCTCAAGTTATGCGAATAATAGGTAACTATTTGTTTTTGTTTTCAACATAGAGCTTTCGTTATATAGATAACCTAGCTAGGTTATGCGGATAACATGCTATCCAGAATGACTAAGTTTTAACTCAAAATCATTTTCGTGAAAAACCACTCAGTTATTAGGATAACATTAAGTTTTTCTCAAACTAAGTTTTTGTAAAACTTAGGTTATCAGGTTAACCTCCCAAGGTTATGTGGATAACCCATTTTACTGAAGAAAAGCTATGAGTTCTATAACATAGGTTATGTGGACAACCTCTCTAAGTTATGCGAATAACCTTTTAACAGAGAAGAGTCCAAGTACTCTATGACACGTTGTGTGGATAACCTCCCTAGGTTATGCAAATAACGGGCTGTATAGTACAACTTGCCTTCATTATTCACTCCCTTATGCGGATAAGGTGCCTACCTTGTCAAGATAACTATCTGGACAGACTTGAGAATATAATCCCCAAGTTGTGTTATGTGAATAATTTCAATTCCTTTTCATGAAACTGAAGAGTGGGCTTTGGAAAAGCTTTGAGATTGAGTCTTTATCCCCATAACTTTCAATGATTATATGCATAAGGTAAAACATTTTCATGAAAACAAGGTAAACACCTAGAATCATTTTGAAATTGAAGCTTTATCCTCATAAGATCGCTCTTTTAATGAAAACCATTTTGAAATCATGAGCTAATCATTAATCATTTAATTAATCATCTCATTTAATATTGGGTTAGTTGAAATTCAAAGTTCGTCTACGTTCTTTTACAAATAGTTTCCTAAAACATATGAAACAACTCTTCAATTTTCAGGAAACTCCAACTTTGTCTTTCATTTTACTTTTGTTCCTTTGATATTGGATTTCCAAGTTCATTTTCTTTAGAATCATCAAAGCATCTGAATTAACATCTGAAATGCTACCTATTTTTCTTAGTCCAAATATGTCATGTACCAGTTTAATTTATGCTTAGACTATTGAAATTACTTTTGTAGTAATTTGTTAGTTTATGGATATAGGATTAAACTATGTTTGGATCTATGTTTGCTTTAATATCCTGTCCCAAAAAGTATTTGTGCAGGATTCACATACTTTTCTTTCTTCTTTATCTTCTTTTGTGGAGCCCACTATACCTTTTTCTTTGTATTGTTACTTTTACGATACTCAACCATTGATTTTTCTTCAAATTGGTTCTGTTGAGCCTAATGCATTATTCCATTGGGTTTAGTATGTCATAAGCTTCAATTTGACATAAATTTCTTCAAATTACAAAATTACCCCAAGAAAGGGTCAAATTGAAAATAACTTTTTTAGGGTCTTTTCTGTAATTTTCTCCAGGGACCAAATTGCAAATTCAAACTTTACATACCCCTAGCTTGAAAAATAATCTTTTTACCCTTTTTTCTCATTAGGATCATGCATTTCAAACTATTTATCATATTTGCATACTATGTCATCATATTTCATACATTTATCAATGATCCGAAATTTGGGGATGTCAGAGCTCTAGTACCAATGTAGTATAAATAAACAAACATACCTATTAATGATTGATGTCCAGTCTCTAAAAGAAATTGGCATGTGGTGGCTTGAGTTACCAGTATTAGGAATTGCAAGCAATTTTCACAGTAAATACACAACACCAAGAAAAGAAATTTTCACACACTCAAGAGAACACACTTCTGTCCCAGTTTTTAATACTACCCCACAATTAACAGTTTTCATGCATTATCTTCTCCCCCTTAATCCGCATTGCTTATCAGTTATATTTTGAATAATTTAATTGCTCCCTTCCTAACAGGAGGGAATTGCTCAATTGCACCTTAGCCTATTTGGCTTAGGCCCATCAAAGGGTGGAGTTTTTTTTATTTACAATCCAATAGCAAGGTTTTAGAAGCTTGAATGACATAGAAATTCAGATTTGAAAATTTCATTTTGGCATAGAAAAGCTCATTTACACGCTAAACTTTAAAAATTTGTAACCAAATGTAGAAAAATCGTATTGAAGTGATTTGAGTCTCCAAATGCATATTAAACAATGCTCTTCATGAGAAAAAGATGTTACTAGACTTTCATCGAATCATCTCATATTGAATTTCATGTGAACCTAGCTGTTTATCTTAAGGTTCATAAATAGTCTCAATTAGTATCCTAACTTTGATAGTTCATAACTTCCTTACTTCTTAACCATCATTCATGATCTTTGGTTTTTTAGAAAGCTCATTATGTCCAGTTTGAGATCATATAAACCACTGTTTTCATTTGAGCTTGTTCTAGATAGGTTATACTTCCCTAAACTTTTTCATATCAAACTAAGCCATTTAAGACATTTACATTCTTACTAATGTAATGACTATAATAACTCATCTAGAAGTGAATATAAATGATCTCTAGTCATCACCTAATTCAATAGGACATTACAACATATGACATAAGATGTTTCTCATAGTTCATGGAGTTATACATTACTAAATACAAAATAACATAGTCATTCTCAAAATAGTCTCTTCAAGTCTATTCAAGCTTCATCATCATCATTCTTCCTTTCCTTTGCCTTTGTCCTTTGCATGGCTTATTCCTAACATTGGTTAGTAGCTTGGGAGAATGAGATTAGGTAATCTCAGTAGTAAAACACATTTCAAGTAATCATATCATCATTCAAGCTTTAAAACATCATTTAAAACATCTTAAAATATATAATCTAGTATAATGTATCATATTATCAAATAGAAATTTTCGCAGAGTTTCTCCTTAAAAAATAAATATTCTAGGCATAGCCCTCAACTCAGAAACAGCTAGTACTAGTCGCAAAACACAATAATAACAATATGGCAATTCAAGAAGCCTCATAAAACAATTTAGGACAACATAAAAGCAAGAAATGTAAATTGCTACTTGTTAGCTTTAACTTTGCTTTCTTCTTGAGTTTCCTCCTTAAACACTTCCTTGCTGCTTCCAAAGCCTAGAATCAATGATATAATCTTGCTAAATTATACTCTATTCTAGCTAATTCTTATATAAGGAATCCATTTTTAACCTTAGTTTCATGAAATTCCAACTCCTATCCATCTTTCTTTCTTTGGCTGAAATTTGTCCCTTTTATGGCAAAGGAAGAATTTCCTTTGTTTCATTCCAAATGTCAAGCAATTATGCCTTAATTCTACTTGAGCATGTTCTTACTAGCATTATCATCATGAAATATGCATTCCTTCCCAAATTTCTAACCTTTGCCAAAATTACCATCAAGAGTAGAAAGAAAGAGTGTTCAGCAAATGTTATGCAATCTCATTATTATCTCACTAATTCATGGTTCCTTTTACATTGTTCACATGAAAACTTAATTTCCCATTCTCTATCATGTTTGGCTGAAATTATTAATGATCAAAGAAGGAGGGAAATTTCATTATTTCTACCTAGAACCCTAACTCCTAATTTAGAGAATTAGAGAAGAAATCTTACCTTATCTCCTTGGCTTTTCCTTTCTTTTCTTTCCTTCTTACTCCTCTTCAATTTTTCCCTTCCTGTCTTTCCCTTTTTTCATCTTCAATTTCTCTCTCTTCCCTCATTTTGTGCTGGGCAAAATGCTCAAAAAATGGGGGTTGGCCACTTATTTATAGGGTAAGAGAACAAATTCTGGCCCTTGATTTCTCATCTAATCGAATGGGGTTTTACATCATCTATGACTTTACCATACTTTTGCATCATTATTTCATCATATTTACATCATAAATCTGATTTTATAATTTGCTAAACACATGTGAGACAAGGGAGAAAAGAGGGCAAAATTTTGTCCAAATGGTTTGCTAAAACATGATAGAGAGATGGAGTAGAAAAAAAGAGCCAAAATTGCATATTGATTCCCTATGTAATTTGACTAAAAGGGAAGGAAGAGAGAAAATAAGTTTTCTATCCTCAAATTGATTTTTAATTAGTCTAGATGGATTCTACATATCTTATCACATAAGGTAGGCTTTTTTTGCATCATTCAGTACTATTTGCATCTTTTTATGCAGTAGAAATTATATCGGTTTTGAGATCTATAACTATCTATTTATCTAGTCCAAAAGTATTTACATGTAAGACCCACAACTTATACTATTTACTTTTGACTCCCGTGGATCCACCTATCTTGTTAATATCCTATATTTTCAAATTTGCTTATTTTCCAATCTAGATCTCCCCGGTCAACCAATATTTATATCATTGGATTCAGCATGTTAAGAGCTTTGATTTGACAAGTACTTTGCATAATTTTTAGTTCTATAATTAATTCTTACTAAAGACCTTAAAATGAATTTATATCAATCAAAGATGAAACATAATTCTAATTAAGGATCAAGCATATGAAATTACTATTTTACCCTTTCTAGTATTCAAATAATACATCATATGCAACATCTTTTCCAACCATGCTTTTCAACATAACAATACAAAACACATCATGTTATCATGCTTAAAACATAGCTCTAAAATATGGATGTTACAAATGATTCAATTTTCATTACTCTAATGTATATCCTATGGTCATGATAAATTCGATCTAAATTGTTTTATGTTCAAGTGATATATAGGCAAAAGTAAGATTATTTGAAAATGTACACATCTATGCTAGTGTCTGAGACATATTGTCATGAAATTATTTTGTTAATATCATAAACGTGAATGCTATGCATAAAGAGAAAAGCAATATGAGTTTCTGTTGAAAACTCGAGAGGGATTAGATTTATCATGAGCAAAAATATATATGGGTATAACTAGGGCATCTAAGGCATAATACGAGGATGAGACAAGTACAAGGAATGGAGGGCTATTTTGTATTGGTCATGTAAAAGGAATTCTAGCATGTAAACACCGAAATAAAAATATCATGCCCATGCGATCATGGTAGATCACTTGATATGAAATTGAGAGCAGAAATTACTAATAAATAACCTATCAAGTGTGAGTGGAAAATGTTAGGCTATACACACCCTTGATGGGTGATTATTAAGAAGTCCAAAGCCCAATATTTACTAGGGCTCTCTAGTGTCAATTTTCCTAGCTCAAAAGTGGAGGGAACAACTTTTTTAGTAAGCCCCAATCCTCTATGTACATATGGGAAGTGATGAGAAAGTTGCATTGCGTGGAGGGACTAATAAGAGACTTAGAGATACTGAGAGGAATAAAATACATAGTTTTAATTTTTAGAGACAGTATTGAAAACGTCTCTCACTACTTTCTCCTCTCTTTGGTGTTTTCTACTATATAATACAAGGAAAATTCAAGTGCGTGATTTTCCTTCCCATGTGGACATTCTCTATATGATTTTTTATTTCGAAGACTAGGTAGAAATTCTCAATGGTATGTTTTTCTTTTGTATCTAATTTTACTATCTTACATGGCAAATGAAGTCTATTGATGAAAATCTCCCTATGGAAGCTATTATTGGCTAGATATTTTTTGAACTGTGGTGTTACTAAATTTTGGCTTTTGATTTTGAAAGTAATAATAACTTCTTGATTTGTGTGTGTCATCTTTATGTGGGCATGTCAATATTCTTTGTGTCATTCCAATTTTATTAGATGTCCCTGAAATGTCTGAAAGTAGTGATAACTTAATCATGTGGATGTGAAGAAATTTTGCATGTTACATGACTTTGGAAATTTTGATGTTTATGGATTGGTATGCTGCTGTTTTCATGTTTTTTAAAAGTTTCTCTATTTTACTCCCTCCATTGCAACTTATAAGGCATATTTGAGAAATCTATGTGTTACAATATAAAGTATTTTATGAATTACATAGTATATTTAATTTTTTTGGCCCAAAATACCCCTGAGAACGTATAAAATGACTTGCCCTATTAGCTATTTACTACCACATATAGGAAAGTATTAAATGAGGGTAACTTAGCAAAGGATGAAAAAAAATTTTCAGTTATAAATTACCACATTTAGTTTGTGTGGTAGTTAAAAGTGTCTTGTAAATCGAAACAGAAGTGGAAGTTAAAAACACAATAATATATTGATGTTGTTCATTTATTACACTATATCTTCGATTGAATTTCTTCTACATTTGAATTAAACATGCACAAATACAATATTAGCTAGATTGGTTAGCAAATCTCAAAGAACAATGGAGGGGGAAAGTACAAAACCTAAAAATATTTTGGCTTTTGGGCAAGGTTTAAAGTTAGAATTCTTTTGACAAGAAAAATTTAGCAGTTTTAGGTGAGTCTGTTGCTAGTTGATGGCATCAAAGTTGCTTTAATAAAAGCTTGCCACAATACATCTTTGAAATGTTCAATATAGAAGTTGATCTATTAAATGTCAACTCCTACATTTAATTTTTATTATGTTTTCCATTTTTTTACTAACAAGAGCATGAATCTAGTAGATCACATATTATTTCAAATATTCTAACTCATAAAAGTGTTTCATTTCATCAATATATACATAAGTTAAATCTAACTAGATTCATCACTATTTATCCCAACTTTTTGTCCTTTCCTAATTAAATCCATTGTGCTTCCCAACTTTTTATTGTTTACCCTTTAATCATGTGGGCCCTACTCTAAAAAGTAGTTTTTTAATTAAAAAACACATGGACCTCATTCAAAAAAAGTTGGTCTACATCCCTATTCTAAAAAAAAATTGAAACGTGGGCCTGCTTCCAAAATGGTGATCTGCCTCTCATTCAAATTTATATTGCGGTGTCTCACATATCGTTATTTATTTGAGGTGGGGTCATATAGTTGCTTTGTCCTTTTTTTTTTATTTTTCAGTTTTTATTTTAATTTTTGGGATAAGAGATGTTTCGGTCCATAAGGTTTTCCCAAATTTTTATACCAGTTTTTATGTTTTCATTTTAATTAAATAAATTTTTATAATTTTATATTATTAAAAAGTTAGTTCTTGATATTTCAAAAACTCAATAATTAATTCCTTTATCCTCTAGGATAACATTAATACTATTAAGATTGAAATGATATAACTAACAATTAACTAACTTGGATTGACACATAGATTATAAGATTGATCAGACTAATTTTGTTTTTAAAAAATGTAGGGACATAGCAATAAAATCTAAATCTCAGTGATGTTTTGTGTTTTTGAAAAAAAAAAAAAGAGTTCAATTAGTCTTAATTATCCATGTGTCGATCTAAGCATGCAAACTGTTAGTCAGATCATTTCAATTTTAACTATGTTAATACTATCTTAGATGAATAAGGAATTAAGACACTGAGTTTTTCAAATATTATGGACCAACATTTTGATGATGTAAAACTATAAAAAGTTATTTGATCAAAATGAAATCATAGAAACTAATATGAAAATTAGGGACAACTTTGAGGATCAAAAGTTCTATGATCCCTTAATTTTTTGAATAGCTTATAGACTATATGCTTGTAATTTTTTTTTTTTTTTAATTTGAGAGTTTAATTGTTAAATGAATAATATCTATTATATTAATTTTTATATCTAAATTTTGTTATATTCTTAGATTTTATTTAGTATATTCATCAATCTTGATCCAATCAGCTATAGTGTTACTTCTTTTTACTATGCACAGATTGCTGTTCAGTCCATCCCAATTTTTTCTATTACATCCCAACTTGTTAACTTTTTCCATCATGTACCTTTTGAGTACATGGGTTCCAGTTTAGAAAAAAGATAAATGGTATTTCTGTTTAAAGGGAAAAAGGCATGTTGAAACTAGTAAGAAAAAATATATGTCAACCAAGATTTATAGCGCTCCTTTTTTTTATTTGGTGATTTCTTTTTTATAGAAAAGTGAAAAAATGTATGTTTCTTTTGTTTTTGTCCCTTTATTTTTTTCTACTTCTCCACTATTGCAATTTATGGTCCCTTGCTTTTTTTTTTATTTTGAGCTTAAACTAGGTGATTTTATTTTTTTTACTAGGTTTATCATTGTTCATCCCAACTTTTTGTGCTTTCCTAATTTGTCCACTATTTTGGTTTCGCTGGGTGTGTACAATATTATTAGGTGCTTTTTTTTTCTCTACAATTTCGTGTGGACCCCACTCTATTTTCCTATCACACAATAGTTGTTTTGTCCAACATGCAATTAATAAAAAAGTCTATGCCCTCGCCTATAATTTCCAATATTCCTTTCCGTTACTTCATTTCATTTTTTCTTTTAGTAATACATTTTGCCTATATACAAGCAAATTATTGAACAAAAAAAATCTATAGAGGAAATATTTTTTGATACTATACATCTTTTACAAAATCATTATTCAACTCAACTTGTACCATTTATCCGGCCTTTAAGCATATGGGCCTCACTCTATGGAAGTTGATGTGCTACTTTTTCTTTTTTAAAAAAATTAAAAACAAAATTTATTATGCAGTCCATCTTTTGCCTATGCAAATTCCTATTCATCTAAACTATTTCTCTCATGCTGACAAGAAAAACTATTTCCCTCAATTTTTTATTTTAATTTTATTTATTTTTGAGCTAAAAGTTTTTACAGATTTAAATTTTTTATTGACTCAAATATGTTTATTTTAAAGATTTCATATTTATTTTTATTAAAAATTATTTAAAATATTAATAATATGAAACCAACTAAAAAATACACTTAGTTTTTCAATCTTAAATAAATCAATTGATGTTGGTCTTCTTATTTTTTTTAATTATATTCTTAGACCTAGATTCTCGTTGTTTTTGTGTTAAAAATTTCAATTTTATTTTTTTACTTAAAGAATTTTGGATTTCATCTTTTTTTATAATAAAATTGTCTTCTTTCTTTTTGCCAGCACGTGGGCCCCACCCTGAAAATATGTTATGCCTCTTTTTTTTAAAAAATAAAAACCCAGAAATGCAAAGCTTCATACCACAATCTTTCCAAACCCCATTATTCGGTCCTTCATTTTTTTTATTTTAAGCCATTCCATATTTGTTTTTTAATTTAACTTCATTTAAATCATCAATATATATGTGGAATTACTAAATCGAACCAGCTACAAGGTATGCTTTCTATACTGTACATCCTATCAGAAATTTTATTCCCTGAGCAACTCTTTTTTTAGATGTTAACTATCAATATTTTATTTAATATCTTTTTTCTTTTGGCCAAAATGTTGATATCTTATTTTAAAAATTTCATTTACTACCTTTTTTTATTTTTTAAAATTTTCTTTGCTTTCATTATTCTTTTATTTTCTAAATTTTATGTTCTCCCCTATTTTCAAGTTCAAGCAACTCTTATTTTAAGGTTAACTATCAATATTTAGTTTTAATAATAATTGAGTTTAATCGAATTCATATAATTTTTAAATCTTTTAATATGCTTTGAAATTGTATATTAATATTAATTATGAGAACATTAAACCTGAAATCAATATATCAATATCTATATACATGTAATTTATCATCTTACATGTTACCATGCAATCCACCTTTTTCTAACGCCTCAACCCCTCTCCTATTCATGTCGCCTTTACAGTGGTCCTTTATTTTTTTTAAAAACAAATGTTCTTTCATTCTCCATTTGGTTTACATTTTCAATATTTTCTATTAGATGTGGAGGTCTGCATTTGGTGCAATACACTTCTCCTTTAAAAGAAATATTTTGAGAGGGAAAAAAGATGTATGTCCCACCCAAAAAAGATGTTTTATTTTCTAAATATTATATGTCCCCCCGATTTTATATTCAGTTACCTTTTTTTAGGTTAACTCTCACATTTTAATTTTGATAATAATTGACTTTTAATTGAATCCATATATAAATTTTGTTAAATATTTTTTTATAATTTGATTTTTAAATTATGTATAATTTTGATTTTTAAGGTGTTACTTAGTATATTTGCCTGAGAAGTAACTTTCTAAGTATACTTTTGTGGGAGTTAACTTCTCAAAAAGTGTATATATTAACTTAGTTTATTTTAAGTTTTTAAAAAATTTCAATTATATTTTAAAAGAAATATATTATATTTTTTATTAAATACAAAAATACCATTTTTATTAAGAAAATGGAATCAATTAAAAGCCTTTTTTAAAAAAATTATTGTAAGATATTCAAGAAGTAGAACTTCTTTAGGGTTTACTCAGGAAATAAAGCTTCTCAAGTTAAGCCTAACTTCACGGGAACTTCCAAATTTGTTTGAATTAAGCACTAGTTGCTCTACTTCTCAAGAAGTTGAATTTTCCCTCCTTATTTCCCCTATATCAAACTATTCCTAAATCTTAATTAGGGAAATCTTTAGTATATTTTTAATATTTTAATATCTCTAAAATATTATTTAAAATGTTGAATTCAAATCTCTGTGTGTGTATATATATATATATTATATCTTCTATCTTTTATATATATATTTAATTTAATTGAGAATTTTCATATTTAAGTGGTTTTTAGTACTAAATTTTTTCATATTTTTATTAATATACTTTTAATATCTAAATCTTTTTCTTCTCTTTATCCAAATATGATTTTTATCTTTTTTTTTTATAAATATTAACATTCTAGATCTTTTTTATTTGCTAATCCACAAAAAATATTTCCATCATTTTATATATGTTTTGAAACTTTTGTTGGTGGCAAAAAAAACTTTTATAAAAAAAAATAAATACAATAATTAAAAATTATTGAGTTCAAAATCAAAATTCACCATGTAAATCTAAAATATTATTCCCTTCAGCTTTAACTATAAGGGACGAATAACTAATTTACAATAGACTAAGTATTATGGTTAAAAGCAATTAATTCTCTTCCCAATTTGAAAGTTTTTCCCAAACATCCTTAAATTAATATATACACTATTAAATTTCTCTCTTATAAGAAAATGTTAATCCACATTAAATGAGAAGTATGATTAAAAAAATTGTAGGAACAAACTATATTTATTATTTTTATTTTAAATCAAAAAGGGGCTCATATTTATCTTTATTTTAGATCAAAAGCAATATCATTTATTAAATCTATAAATATAAATTGAACCATTATTCATCATTTAGATTTTAAAATTTGGCAAGAAGATCTGAATGATTCATTTTTTTTATAATTTTTTTTATATATTGCTTGTAAAATTTTTATTGTTCCCATCCAATTGGGGTTGTCACCTATATCACAGTTACCATTACTATATTACTATACTTTATTATGTGAGGCCCATGCATTTTGGTTTTTTCTTTGTCCGGCATGGAACCATCTTTCATTTGTCACTTCTTCCTCCCTAATTTCTGGAAACTTCCTTCGTATTTTTTTTCCTTTTAACACCCTATTTTTTTCCCTTTGATTGCTTTTATCTAAAGCATCAAAACCCTATTTTCACTTCCTTCTCACCATCCTTCTTAAAAAGTGTTGCAACCATTTGTATTTCCTTCCTCTGCGCGAGGTAGTACGATGATACCTTCTCTACTCCACCTAACTCTCTCTATTGAGATTTTCCACCGTCCAACCGTTCAAGCCGCTAGTGCTCCAATCATGTTCAGCTTCTGTCTCTCAATGTTAGAATTTACTGGGTTTAGTCACTAACAACAATGTTGTAGTGGGTTTTGTTGTTTGTTGTTTGCCAGAAAGCTTCTAGGTCTTACTATTTATTGGATCTTAGTTTTGGGATTTTTTTTCCTGATATTTGTTTTCCATCTAAATCATTACTAGAAGTTGACATAGTCGGGTTTAGGTTGGAAAAGAGAAAGTTTTGACAACTCACGTAAACTTTTGGAGGTGAAAAAAATAGAGAGAGAGAGAGAGAGAGGGGGGGGGGAGTGAGAGTTTTGAAGAAAGCGTTTATACTTTGTTATTTCTTTCTCTCTTTTTGTACTATTTGCTTTTCTCTTCCCATCCTTTCCTTTTTTATTGTAGCTTTTACTTCTATAGCTCTTTGATTGAAAGTTATACAGGTTTAAATTATTTTGTTCTTTCAGCTTCTGGATGGAATATGGAGTGCAAGTGGAAAAAGGAATGGCCAGAGTCAAATGTGTTAGGTTTAACGTAATATAAGTTTTAATGATGATAAATATAGAGAAATAAGGAACAAAAGTATCATATGTGTCTAATATATATAATATTCTTCATAGAAGTAAAATGTGCATTAGCATATATTTAATTTTGGTTATAATGCATATATTATGTTATATGCAAATATTGTTTAATCAAGTGTTTTGATGATTCCAAACCAACCTTCAAGAGCTTGGAATAAAGATATCAAAGGTGCACAACAAGCTCAAGTGAAGAAATCCTGGAGAAATCAGTGCAAAGATTCATGTAGAATATTTAAAATTGTTTTGATTTGAGTAAAAGACTTTGATTTGGTGAAAAGATGTTTTAAGACCTTGATTCTATGTTAAATCATGGAATATTTGAAAAACATCCACCAACAGATGAAGTTTGAAAGGCTAATACCAATCTGTCATAGTGAAAGTTCGAACTTTGGCTTTGAAAATTCGAATTTCGTACTAAAACTGAACAAGTTTGAAGAGATGCCTCTCTGACAGACGAATTTTGACTTAGTAAAATTTGAATTTTGATAAGTGTCTGAAAGAAGCCTTAAGAAACAAACGAACTTTGGGTTTTGAAAATTCGAATTTCAGACAAAATGAAACTTATGAAAACTAAATAAATTCGTTTAAAATTATGTCAAAGTTCATCTGAAACCAAACATAGAATGAATTTCAAAATTGCTCACTGACAGACGAACTTTGATCATGAAAATTTGAATTTCAGAAACTGAGCTTGTGAGTCTGTTAAAGTGATATTTTGACATACGAATGACAGTATTTATAAATTCGAATTTTGAAGTTAGTCTGAAAAGAGGCCTCCCTGACAGACGAACTTTGACATTTGAAAATTCGAACTTTGAATTATCCAAGCTACTGTGACTTATGAATCAGCTATGGGCAGACGAATTTTGGGGTTCCAAAATTCGAATTTCGAAGGCACTGTAGCAAATTGAAAATACTGTTCACACTTAACAGAAAAACTTTCTACTTGAAAATTCGTATGTCACAAAGAAGAAACATTTTCCAAATATCAAAATTCAAATTTCACTTCATGACAGACGAACTTCGGGCTTTCAATGTTGAAGCTGTTAACCTTCGGTGTCTGCGAAATTCGTCTGTTGACCAACCGAAATTCAAATTTCAGTATGTCAGAAGTATTAAATGCGGTTAGTTAATGGATAGTTTTTCAGAGTATCCGTTGGATAACTTCTCCAACGGATAGATTTCGTCTCTAACGTATAGTTGAGACCCAAATCTATAAATACAACATCATTTGAAGTTGTAGGTAACGAATTTAACATTGTATATACTGAAACTCTGCCAAATCAATTACGCAAAGTCTGTTACTCTCTCACTTCAATATTTTGTACTTCAATTTTCATATTCACTCTATTTAAGAGAGTTCAATTCTTGTAATCAATCTAATCTTCATCTGGAAGATAGATATTCTTGTGAGGGGATATCATAAGGGATTGGAGAGCACTTTTTAAGAGTGCATAGAGTGATTGAGTGAAGCTCTAGAAACAGAGCAACGTCAGTGTACTGAGGCATTTGCAAGAAGCCCACAGAATTCTTGCAGAATAGTGGAAATCTCAAGTGGTGACTTGAGGACTGGACGTAGGTCAAGTGGAGTGACCGAACCAGGATAAATTTCTGAGTCTTCTTCTCTTTGCTGCCATTTTTATAGTTATTTGGTTATACTCTGTTTTACCATCATATATTGCTTTCTTTACCTTCTTGATATTTTGCAGAAAATTTTTAATATTCCCAATTCACCCCCCCTCCTGGGAAGCCAGCTAATCTAACACTAGCTATAGGAAGACGCCACAAGAGTAGATCAAACACTTGATAAGTTGGGTGTATTCTCAAAAGAATACAAAGAACTAGTAAAACTCACTAATTGAATAAACTCTGAATAATATTGATCTATAAAAAAATGTTACAATAAAGAATCTTAAATAAAGAAGTAAAATATTAATTCCTGTTAACAAGGCTGACTTCCCAAGAGGGGGGTGAATTGGGAAGATTGAAATTTTTCTGCACAAAGTGAAGTGGGTGAAGATATCACAGTATAATGAAAACAATGAGTAAAACAGAGTAAGCTGATAAGTAAGGATAAGGAGAAGAAAACTCAGTGATTTATCCTGGTTCGGTCTATCCACTTGACCTACGTCCAGTCCCCAAGACAACTCTTGAGATTTATCCACTATACAGCAAGAATTTCAACGGGCTTCTTGCTAATGCCACAGTACATGAGTATGCTCTGTTTCTGAGCTCTCTCAAACTCTCCAAACACTTTCTCTATGTGCTTCCCAATCCCCTTGTGAATTCCCCTCACAAGTAAATCTATCTTCCAGATGAAGAGTAGATTGTTTACAAAGATACAACTCTCTTGAATAGAGTAGATATGAAGGTTAAAGTACAGATAATGAAGTTGAGAGGGTAAAAGCTTTTGAGAAGAAGATTCAGCAGAAATTCGGTATATACAAGTTTGATTCGTTACCCACAACTTCAAATGATGTTACTTTTATAGTTTTAGGTCTCAAATATCTGTTAGAGACTTAAATCTATCCGTTAGGGAAGTTATCCAACGGTTACTCTGAAAAACTATCCGTTTACCAACCGTATTTAATGTTTCTGACACACTGAAATTCGAATTTTGGTTGGTCAACAGACGAATTTCAAAGGAACCGAAGGTTAAAGCTTCCAATGTTAAAATACGAAGTTCGTCTGTCCATAGAGTGAAATTCGAATTTTGAAACATATAAAATATTTTCACAATGTGACATACGAATTTTCAAGAAGAAAGTTTTTCTGTAAATCGCGAACAGTGTTTTTAATTTGCTACAGTACCCTCGAAATTCGAATTTTGGATGCCCAAAATTCGTCTGTCCATTGAACGTTCAAAGAGACACAGTAGTTCACTTTCTTCGAAATTCAAATTTTGACAGAGTGAAATTCGTCTGTCAGAGACCAATTTTGAAAGTTAATTTCTTCTTGATTTTAGATGAACTTTATCGTAGTTTCAGACGAATTTCTTTGGTTTTCACAAACTTCATTATACTTGAAATTCGAATTTTGAAAGTGTGAAGTTTATCTGTTACCAAAGAGGCTTCTCTCAGTTTTGTATGAAAATTTGAATTTTGAACAACCAAAATTCGTCTGACAGAGAGCCATCTCTTCAGACTTATTTAGTTTTAGCTTGAAATTCGAATTTTCAAAGGCGAAGTTCGAATTTCCAACTTGACAGTTCAGTTTAAACTTTCAAACTTCGTCTGTTTGTGAGTATTTTTCAAATAAGTAAAGATTTAATTTCAAATCAAGTTTTGAAAACAACTTTTTCTCAAATCAAAATCTTTTACCCAATCACAACTAAAACTAAAGATCTTACAAGAGATCTAACATCAAATACTTAGAAAATCTTTACTTGAAACAACTTTGATCTCCTTTGATATCTTCAATCCAAGCTCTTGAGTGTTGGTTGGGAATCATCAAAACTTTTGATTCAACATTCTCCCCCTTTTTGATGATGACAAAATAACTTACAAACTGGATTAGTACTTGGGTTTGCTTACACAAGCTCCCCCTCAACATATGCATTACAGTTCATAAGATATCATTTCCAACGGATTAAGTGAAGAGATTCAAAGCCCAAAACATTGCAACCAAGAACATAATTCATTTAATCAAATTGTTTCAATACATATTTCAATTTAAAATCAGTTCTCAAAACATAAGGAATGATCATCAAACAAGATACAATCAAACAACTAAAACAAGATACAACAGGAAGATTCAGCCTAAGATCTAAAACAATCACTTCCTCTTTGGCTTAGACTTCTTGTTGTATGTCTTTCCTTTTCCAGAAGATTTAGCAGATTCAGCAGATTTAGCAGCTTGCTTGGTCCCTGTTTGCTTTATCTTCTCCCCCTTTTTGGCATCATCAGAAAGCCCAACAAAATCCATTGGAGGAGGAATCTGAGAAATAGGAACAGCACGAAGAGGGACAGGAGCAAAAGGAATCTCTGGTTGAACTGGTGCAGGAGGCTCAGGGCTAGGTTCTTCATCATCATCAGAGACCTCAAGCAGCTCTTGCATTTCCTGCCTGGAAAGAGCCAGTCGAGCTCTCTGTTCCTCTGAAAGCCCATAAGCAGCAAGAGAAGGAGAGGCTGGTTGAGCAAGAGGAAACATTTCTTCAAGCCTTCGCCTTTGAGCTTGCAAGAGAGCATTGTGAGCAATAGCTTCAAAATCAATAACAGGCACAATGCTCCTTTCCTCATTGAGTGCAGCTTGCAGAAATGGTGAAGCAGATATGGATGCTACTAGCTGCTCAACTTGCTCAGACTCTTGGGTGGAAATGATAGAGTCTTGTCCAACTGCTTCAGTAGGCTCAAGAGGGCTAGATTCCTGCAGACCCTCTTCCTCCATGCCATAGTCCAGGGGTGGACCAGGACTTGCCCCATTGCTGGAGGCCTTTGGAGTGCCAGCTGGTTCAGTCTCTTGCATACCAACATCAAGGACAGGAGAATCCAACTCAAATGGACTTGGAGGCACAGGAGATGAAGACAAAGTAGGCTCAGGGATACCAGGCTGAGGTGGAGCTGAAGTGGTAGGAATTGCACTTCTAATCTCTTCATAACCATCAGCTATCACCTTCATATTTACAGCCAACTGATGGATCTGATCTTGTAGATGAGCAAATTTGGCATTTTGCTCATCCCTAATGCTGAGAATGAGTGTTGACAGACTGTCAAACAACTCAGTGATCTTTGTTGGCTTGACCCGTGAGGAGGGAGTGGAAGGAGGGTGTGTAGGTCTGGATGGAGATGGAATAGGCTGAGAAGGCTGAGGTACAGATCTGCCAGGAGTCTCAGAAGTGCCTTCTTGTTGGAGGGAAGCATTAGCAACAAAGAACAAGTCTTCAGATTTCCCTGCTCCCTTTCCAACCCAATGTCCTTCATCTCTTTCAATGCCCATCCTTTGTAATTCCTCTTCTTTGAAGGCCTCAGTGAGTTTCCCTTTCCCCTTTTCAATGTGTTGAATCCTAGCATGCTGCAGGATTCTTGAAATAATTGCTGCATAGGGGAGTGTGGAATCTTTCCTCTGATCCCTTGCCTTTATCATTCGCTGGGGATGATATGACCCATGTTAATTAGCTTCCCACGTATGATAGCAGTCATCACATGAGCCTCTGCCCTTGTTATCAAATTGAAGCTTCCACCTTTATTGAAAATGATCCTGGACACAATGTAGTGCAGGATCCTTACTTGTACACTTAGGTCTGTGGGCTTTAACAGATTTATTGTGGGCCTATTCTCCCTTCTTCTGAATAAGGTGTCCAAGATGGTGCTTTCTTTGTAATTCAGAAAGGAGCCACCTTCTTCATCAGCTGTGCTAGCCTCATCCATATATCCAGAGGCTGTAATGTCAACTTTCAGCCCATCTTGACCTAGGATTTCCAACACCTCATTGAAGGTTTCATCAGCAAGCCAAATGGTTCTTGATCTCAAGGTGACCTCCCATTTCCTTTTCTTGTTGTTATATTGAAGAGAGGCATACCAAGTTTTCACTACCTCATCGTCATATTTTTCAGCAATTTCCAACAGATTCTTATATCTTAACAACCATATTCCAGCATCAAAATTGTTAGATATTAAGAATTATTCCATATTCACACAGTGAGGCTTGATTACCTTTTTGTTGGAAAACTTGGTGGAATACTCTTCTTGAATCTCTGGAGAGCTCCAAAGTGGCAGTGTGGTGAGCTCATATTCTCCAGATTGTGTAGAAGAAGAGGAAGCCACAGCAGTAGTATCAGCCGAAGGAACTGCAGATTTTGATGATGAGGGCCCAGCTTTGTGAGATTCTGACTTGGATGATGATTTTTGGCGTTTGGAAGGGGTAGCTTTACTGGGTTCGGCCTTTCTCTTGGATTTCTCTCCTTCCTTTGTAGCATATTGAGATTTGACCGTTCTTTTTGGCCGAGTTCCAGCTTGTCCTGCTCCAGGATTTTTCACTCTCGCCATTTTTTGGTTGAATAATGCAGAATGTGGCTGAGAATAGATTTAAGGGATGCGAAAGGAAGTTTAAACCGTGAAGAATGACGGTTTTTGGACAGGAGTTAAGAGGATTGAAGAGGGAATTATAACAGACTTGGAGAAGTTACAAATAGGGTTGCGTCTGTTCTCTGGAAAACCGTCAGTTTTAACGTATGTAACCATCTGATAGACGAATTTTGAGGGGTCAAAATTTGAACTTCGGGCAGTTACAAGTTAAACCGTTCAGCAAAGCTTACTGACAGATGAATTTTCATCTGAAAGTTCGTCTGACAGAGGCTTGGAACAAGCAGTACACGCATAACAGACGAATTTTGTTTCAACAAAGTTCGAATGTTGAAGAGAAGACAACATCAACAATCAAAACTACAACCAATAGACGAATTAAGCATGCAGAGCATCATCTTTCAAGCATTCATCATGAAGAACATGATTCAACAGACGAATTTTGAACTGTAAATTCGAATTTTTCATCTTTTGTAAAGGTTGTCCAACAGTCGTATGTCAAGAAGTGATAATTCGTATAACAGTGATGGACAAACATATCTTTGAAAATTTTGTCCTTCAAAATTCGAACTTCCATATCTAACAGACGAATTTCGAGGCATCAATGAGAATTGTTCCAAAGTATAACAAGTCGAAGTTCGTCTGTTGCTCACTTAAAATTCGAATGTTGACCACGTTGACTAGTATAAAAACACAGTTTATGAAGAAACATACATTTAACACCATTTTAAATATAAGCATCATCATTAAGAACTTACAGAATGGATCCAGAACATAGGATTTTCGTTGTTTACTTCACTTTCTGGTTGTTCCATTCTGATATGCTCCAATCTTTAAGAGTATAGCCATTTAGTCTTGTGAGGAGAACCTGCAACTTAAATTAAACACTCTCCGATGCTGAAGTTAGAAATGATTTTAAGATTTAAAACTCTAAAAAGAGAATTTCATAAGAATAACTTACAATTCATTGGGATTTACCATTCCCAATTCTCTTCTTATTTTGCAATGTCTGTCTTCTGGTAGAGGTTTGGTGAGTATATCAGCTACTTGATCCTCTGTTGGGATGTATTCCAGCTTAACTTCTCCTTTCAGAACGTGATCCCTTATGAAGTGGAGCCTAACCTCAATATGTTTCGTCCTTGAGTGCATGACAGGATTCTTAGTGATATTTATGGCACTTTGATTATCACACATGATAGGTATTTCCTTCATTTTAACCTCAAGATCCTCTAGCTGCTGCTTCATCCAGATGCCTTGGGCACAACAGCTTCCAGCTGCAACATACTCAGCTTCTGCAGTGGATAGAGCCACACTATTTTGCTTTTTGCTGAACCATGAAACCAGGGATCCTCCAAGAAACTGACAAGTTCCACTTGTGCTTTTTCTGTCAGTTTTGGATCCTGCAAAATCAGCATCAGTGTATCCTTTGAGATCTTCTCCATTGCCTTTTGGATACCAAAGACCCATCTGTGATGTTCCAATGAGATATCTGAAAATTCTTTTCACAGCTATTGCATGGGTCTCTTTGGGGTATGATTGGAACCTTGCACATATACAGACACTGAACATAATGTCAGGTCTGCTGGCAGTTAAGTACAGCAGGGATCCAATCATTCTTCTGTACTGAGTAACGTCAAACATCTTCCCATTCTCATCCATGTCCAGTTTGGTTGCAGTAACCATAGGTGTTCCCATTGGCTTGACATTCTCCATTCCAAACTTCTTTAGCAGCTCTTTTAGATACTTGGATTGGCTGAAGAAGATGTCATCATCTCGTTGTCTGATTTGCAGTCCAAGGAAGAAATTGAGTTCACCCATCATAGACATCTCGAATTCTCCCTGCATTAACTCAGAAAATTTCTTGCAAAGAGCCTCATTAGTAGCACCGAAAATAATATCATCAACATAAATTTGAACAATTAGTAAATCTTTATTTTCTTTCTTAGTAAATAAGGTTGTGTCAACTTTGCCTCTATTGAATCCTTTTTCACTTAGAAAATTGCTCAGTCTCTCATACCATGCTCTAGGGGCTTGTTTTAAACCATAAAGAGCTTTCTTTAGTTTATAAACATGGTTTGGTTTTGTAGAATCCTCAAATCCTGGAGGTTGATCTACATAGACCTCTTCCATGATATATCCATTCAGAAAGGCACTCTTTACATCCATTTGATATAGTAAAATGTTTTTCATGCATGCATATGCCAGCAGTATTCTTATAGCCTCTAGTATAGCTACTGGTGCAAAGGTTTCTTCAAAATCAATGCCTTCTTCCTGATTATACCCTTTAGCAACCAGTCTAACTTTATTTCTAATTATTGTTCCAGATTCATCAAGTTTATTTCTGAAAACCCATTTGGTACCAATAACAGGATGATTTTTGGGCCTTGGAACTAAATCCCAGACTTGATTTCTTTCAAACTGATTTAGTTCTTCTTGCATAACCAAAATCCAGTAATCATCAGTTAAGGCTTCTTCAGCACATTTGGGTCCAATTTGAGAAATAAAAGCACAGTTTAGCATTTGATCCCTTAACTATTTTCTGGTTTTGACTCTCTCTTGAACATCCCTTATCACTTGATCAACATGGTGATTCCTTTGATATCTCCAAGCTCTAGGGAGTTCTTGAGATGTTTCTTCATTATTTTCATCAAACTCTTGCTCCTGGATATCTTCCTCTATGTTAACAGATTCAGATATCTTTGGAGGTTCAGTTCTACTTTTATCAGAAATGCCCAGTTTTTCAAAGTTGAAAGCAAGATCATCCTCATTGGTAATATGTTTTGAAACAGTTTCATTTTCAATGAAAACCTCATGCACAGATTCTTCTACCACATTTGATCTTTTATTATAAACTCTATATGCCTTACTCCTACTGGAATAGCCCAGAAATATACCTTCATCGGATTTGGCATCAAACTTACCCAGATTTTCTTTTCCGTTGTTATGGACGAAGCATTTGCATCCGAACACATGGAGATGGGACAGATTTGGCTTTCTCCCCTTGTACAGCTCATATGGAGTCTTTCCAAGGATGGGTCTGATGTAGGCTCTGTTGATGATGTAACTTGCTGTGTTCACTGTATCAGCCCAAAACACTTGAGAAAGTTCCTTCTCATTCAGCATAGCTCTTGCCATCTCCCTAATAGTTCTGTTCTTCCTTTCCACTACACCATTCTATTGAGAAGTCCTAGGAGCTGAGAAGTTGTGGTTAATTCCATGCTCGCTGCAGTACTCCAGGAAGTATGCATTTTCAAATTCTCCTCCATGATCTGACCTGATAGACACAATAGAAATACCTTTCTCATTTTGCACTTTCTTAGCTAAGGTTACAAATGCATCAAAGGTATCACTTTTAGAGGAAAGAAATAATGTCCAAGTGAATCTAGAATAATCATCTACAATTACAAGCACATACAGATTACCACTAAGACTCTTTACCCTAGAAGGTCCAATTAAGTCCATATGCAGCAACTCAAGTGGTTTAGTTGTGGTAACTATGTTTTTAGATTTGAAGGATGATTTAATTTATTTTCCTTTTAAGCATGCATCACATTCTTTATCCTTTTCAAAAGATATTTTTGGCAAACCAGTAACTAGCTCATTTTTAACCAGTTTAGACAATTGATTCATATTAACATGAGCTAATCTCCTATGCCATAACCAACTATCGTTATTTTGACTATTTAAGCACACAGAATCTAAGGGAGGAAGTTCATCAAGATCAATAGTATAACAGTTACCATCCCTTTGAGCTTTTAAGATTATTTTGTGATCACTTTTTTTGATGACCAGGCAAAACTTTGAGTCAAACAGCACCCAGTTTCCTCTATCACAGGTCTGACTCACGCTTAGCAGATTGTGGTTGAGGCCAATTACAAACAGCACCTCTTCAATGGATGTTTCTGGATTTTTCCCCACAATGCCAATGCCAATGATTTTACTATATTGATCATCTCCAAAGGTCACCTTTCCTCCTTTCTTGTCTCTAAGGGTGATGAACTTCTCCTTATCACCAGTCATGTGGCTTGAGCAGGCACTATCCATATACCATTTGTTGCTCTTCTTCGCTTTAAGACAGACCTGCAAGTCAATATTCATGTTTTCCTTTTAGGTACCCAAATTTGCTTGGGTCCTTTTTGGTTAGTAGATCTTTCCCTAGATGCAGATGCAACTCTGGGAACCCATTCAACTTTCCTGCTAAGTCCATTTTTCTTTAAAATATAAGAACTGGAAATGTGTCCCTTTTTGTTGCAGAAATGACAGGTAGTGAAGGGACTACTAGATTGAGAGGCAGGAAGAAAACAATGCAGATAATACTTCTGTTTAGCATGCCTTGGTTGATTATATGTCTCAACATGAGGTGATGCACTATTTTTCTTCTTATTGCTCTTAGCATGCATAAAATGTCTCCTGTATGCATTTTGGTTTTTCTTCCTAATTTTTTCTTTGATAGCACATGGATCATAGCCAAGACCAGCTTTTCCTTGTGAAATTCTTTGGCTCCCCATCAAGGCAAACAACATGTCTTTACCTCTAGTGAGCCTAGACATACTTTTAACTAAGTAATCATTAGTTTGCTTAAGTTCGGTGCATGAAGTACAGCAAACAGATTCATCAGTAGGTAAAGAAGTAATTTCAGAGATTATGCTTTGAGATTCCAGCTTGTTTATCTTCTTCTTTGCCAGTTTTAGTTCTTTAGCAACTTTAATGAAATCATCATGAAGCTCATGAAATGCATCCAGTAATTCAGAATAGGAAGGTTCAGATTCATATACCTCTTCTTCCTTATCACTGCTGCATGAGGGAGTGGCTTCTTCAGAAGCAAGTGCCATCAGACAAATATTGGCAATCTCATCTTCATCTTCTTCTTCCTCATCTGAGCTGTTGCCCCATATGGATGAGATGTAGGCTTTCTTCTTCTTCCCTCTGTCAGCAACTTTCTTTTCTTTTTCTTGCTTCTTGAGGAATTGGGGGCATTCCCACTTTATGTGTCCCTGCTTCTTGCACTCATAACAAGTTACAGGTTCTTTTGCCTCTTTCTTGCTTTCTCCAGCAGCTCCCTTCTTGAAGAATCTCTTGTTCTTCTTCTTGCTGTAGAATCTTTCGAATTTTCTGACCATCATAGCCAGAGTTTCCTCATCCAGCCCATCCTCTTCGTCAGATTCTTCTTCCTTTTCATCAGCAGCTTTGAGGGCAAGGCCTTTCTTCTTTCTGTCCATCCCAGCTTCCTTGAGAGCTTTGATTTTTCCTTCATACTCTTCAAGGCTGCTAAAGAGAGCTGTGACAGAGGCCATTGATTCTCCTCTGGCTTCTTCTATTGCAGTCACCTTGGGCTGCCATTCCAGAGGGAGTGCTCTGAGAATTTTTCTCACTTTCTCTGATTGAGTGTATTCCTTTCCTAGGCTCTTTAGTTGATTCACAATGAGAGTGAATCTCTTTTGGAGCTCCTTTATAGTTTCTCCTTCAGCCATTCTGAAGCTCTCATACTCTCCAATGCATGTATTGAGTCTGTTCTCCCTGACCCCAGATGTCCCTTCATGTGCAATCTGCAGAGTGTCCCACATCCCTTTTGCAGTAGTGCATTGTGAGACCCTGTAGAATTCGTCCTGGTTCAGGGCACTGACTAAACAATGCTTTGCTTTAAAATTCAGTAGGACTCTCCTTCTGTCTTCATCATTCCACTCTGCTTCCAGCTTCTCTTTGTATCTTCCATCTTCAGTTAGAGCCATTGGGACGAAATCTCCTTTATCAATGACTGACCAGATGTCAAGATCAATTGATTGGAGGTAGATCTGTATCCTCATCTTCCAGTACCCATAATGCTCTCCACTGAAGCCTGGTGGTCTGTTAGTGTTGTTTCCTTCAGGAAGTATACTCTCTCCAAAGCCAGCCATCTTTGTTCCTGGACTGTAAAATCCTTTGAATGGGAATCCGGGCTCTGATACCACTTGTTAACAAGGCTGACTTCCCAAGAGGGGGGTGAATTGGGAAGATTGAAATTTTTCTGCACAAAGTGAAGTGGGTGAAGATATCACAGTATAATGAAAACAATGAGTAAAACAGAGTAAGCTGATAAGTAAGGATAAGGAGAAGAAAACTCAGTGATTTATCCTGGTTCGGTCTATCCACTTGACCTACGTCCAGTCCCCAAGACAACTCTTGAGATTTATCCACTATACAGCAAGAATTTCAACGGGCTTCTTGCTAATGCCACAGTACATGAGTATGCTCTGTTTCTGAGCTCTCTCAAACTCTCCAAACACTTTCTCTATGTGCTTCCCAATCCCCTTGTGAATTCCCCTCACAAGTAAATCTATCTTCCAGATGAAGAGTAGATTGTTTACAAAGATACAACTCTCTTGAATAGAGTAGATATGAAGGTTAAAGTACAGATAATGAAGTTGAGAGGGTAAAAGCTTTTGAGAAGAAGATTCAGCAGAAATTCGGTATATACAAGTTTGATTCGTTACCCACAACTTCAAATGATGTTACTTTTATAGTTTTAGGTCTCAAATATCTGTTAGAGACTTAAATCTATCCGTTGGGGAAGTTATCCAATGTTAAAATACGAAGTTCGTCTGTCCATAGAGTGAAATTCGAATTTTGAAACATATAAAATATTTTCACAATGTGACATACGAATTTTCAAGAAGAAAGTTTTTCTGTAAATCGCGAATAGTGTTTTTAATTTGCTACAGTACCCTCGAAATTCGAATTTTGGATGCCCAAAATTCGTCTGTCCATTGAACGTTCAAAGAGGCACAGTAGTTCACTTTCTTCGAAATTCGAATTTTGACAGAGTGAAATTCGTCTGTCAGAGACCAATTTTGAAAGTTAATTTCTTCTTGATTTCAGATGAACTTTATCGTAGTTTCAGACGAATTTCTTTGGTTTTCACAAACTTCATTATACTTGAAATTCGAATTTTGAAAGTGTGAAGTTTGTCTGTTACCAAAGAGGCTTCTCTCAGTTTTGTATGAAAATTCGAATTTTGAACAACCAAAATTCGTCTGACAGAGAGCCATCTCTTCAGACTTATTTAGTTTTAGCTTGAAATTCGAATTTCCAAAGGCAAAGTTCGAATTTCCAACTTGACAGTTCAGTTTAAACTTTCAAACTTCGTCTGTTTGTGAGTATTTTTCAAATAAGTAAAGATTTAATTTCAAATCAAGTTTTGAAAACAACTTTTTCTCAAATCAAAATCTTTTACCCAATCACAACTAAAACTAAAGATCTTACAAGAGATCTAACATCAAATACTTAGAAAATCTTTACTTGAAACAACTTTGATCTCCTTTGATATCTTCAATCCAAGCTCTTGAGTGTTGGTTGGGAATCATCAAAACTCTTGATTCAACAATTCCTACTATAACTCTTAACTCAATTAGATAAAGATAAACTTAATCTAACTAAATTAAATTAAATTAAATCTAAACCTATGATTGGTCTCTTTTAATAAAAATAGAAATCCAAAAATTATTTATCCTAATCTAAATCAAATAAATTCAAAAAGAAAAAGATAAATAAAATATTTCAAATTAAATCTAAAAAATTAAAATAAAATATATTTTATCCTAAAACTAATTCTAAATGATTTAGGTTATTTTTCTAATTGGGTTTCTATTGAATCATAGGCTTGAAGAAGAATTATAACTCTCTTTTGGGCTTCATGCTTAGACACTTCTTCTTCAAACACATTGGGCTCATTATCTTGTAAGTCTCTAATCAAACTTTGTAGAGTTTTCTACTCTACTTATTGGGCTTTCCAAGGCTAAGACCTTCATTTGAGATTGATCATGTAATGTATTGAAAGAGTCTTCTAGGTTCATATCATTTTCCCCTTCTTGAAAAAGAGTTGTCCTCAACTCTTTAAGGTACTTTTGCAACCAAGGAGACTCACCCTGATAAAAAATCTTCTTTTTCAACCCTCTTGGTGGGGCTAGATGGTAAGTATGAAGGACATGAATTATAAAGAAGATATTTGTATTCTTGCAAAAGAGAAATAACACAACTAGAAAAAGAATAAATAAGATCATTACTTTTTACTTTTCTCTTTTCTCTCTTTTTCTTTCTCTTTTTCACTCTTCTTTCAATTTTCTTCTCACTCATTTGCTTTTGTCTTCTTCTATTTTTCTGCACATTTTCTTTTGACTTACTCTCTTTTCTTCTCTCATTCTTAATTTTACCACTTTTATTTTTCACTCAATTTTACTTTCTATTTTCTCTCGAACCTGATATAATTGAATATATTGTGATGATTCATGGGCTTTCTTCAATACAAGAGAAAATTGTTTAGCATGCTCATCAAATAGCCTCGGATGTTCAACTACCATATCCACATGCTTAGCTTCATCACAAGCATTATTTTCCAATTGTGTCATATTATTGTTCTTAACTTGCACATGAGAAGCACAACTAGAAACAAGTGCACTACTACCAACTAAATTATGCATCAAATCATTTATAACATTTTCATTCTCTAAAGGTAGCAAATTATCAAGAACAACAATATTAGACTCATTGGGACTCTCAGGTGTAACATATCCCACATCAATTGATTCAACACAAGAGATATAATCACCACAAGAGTTTTGAGAATTATGAATACCTTCAAGTGTAATTGATGTTTCAACAATCATTGTTGATATTATATCAACATTCTCCTCCAGTTGATCTATTTTCTCTAAGTAGGGCTTAGACAAATTGGAAGCCTGCATCTCTTCCCAATATTGAAGATGTTTATAAGATGACACATATCTTTGCCTCATGATTGCTTTCATCTCATTCCATGTTGTAATATGAGGTTCTTCATTCTTAGCATGTTTTCTTTCCATCAATGTCCACTAAATAACAATTTTTTCAGTAAACTTAAGAGTAGCATATGTGACTTTCTTAGTCTTAGAGAAGTTGCGACCTTTGAACACTTGCTCCGTTCTTCTTTTCCGCTCCAAATAGAGATATGGTTTATCATCTCCATGAAAAGGCGGAATCTTTAATTTGAGTCCTCCTAGGTCATTATCACGCCTAGAAGAATTCTTTCTTTTTGAAGTAGACTCTTATGTCTTACTCATGATCTTCTAACTCTAATTCAAGCTTTCTTTATACCTTCTTTCCTTTAGTAACAAATTTAACACTATCTAGCCTTTTATTGATGTTGGCTAATTCAGCTTTCAAAGAATCCCACATGAATTTCATGTCTATTGGGCCTGGTTCATCTTCACCTTCATTTCCTCCGTTCCCTTCTTTACTTCCAGGCATCCTGAAAAATATAAAGAAAATAAAGAAAAAGAATTTCGCACACTCTTCTCACGTGTTTCACTCAAAGGGTATTAGTTCACTCGTGTATCACACTTGAAATAGGTTATTTTTTTCAATAATGTATCTCTCTGTCCTTTTACCACTCAAACTAATATCTTATAGTGTTCTTAAGAGAATTACTATTACCAATAAAGAGCTAATGGTAAAAATAAAATGCTAGAGTTCTAGAGTCCACTCTCAAAACAATGATAAACAAGTTTATATTTTTGCCCTTTTTTTTAATAAATTGGCCTTTTTCTTTTTTTAATGGCCTTTTTATTTTTTTTTTCAGCAAAGAGCAATAACAATTGTCCAAAACAATCACATCAGCAAGCAATTAATTCCATCAACGTTTTTTTTTCTTCTCTTTTTTTTCAGCAATCAATTTTTTTTGTTGAAAACCAAAATTCCAACAAAGGAAACTTTTCAGCACATATCAAATTTTTTGGTACTTACCAACGTGTAGTAAGGATTTTCCCAGAAAACAAATTTCCGTAAGAATTAGTAGCACACAAATTCCAGCAATGGTGTGAAGATGAATTGAAGGAAGAGACAGTAGTAAGGGAATGAAATTACTGATTGGGAAGGAAAACGAAACCTGTTTGAGAATGAATCCAAGAGGAATCGAAGACACTAGTTTGGAGGAGGGAAGATGACGTGAACGGATCTGGAATTTGGAGGACGAGGGACACGTTCTGAACTGAACCTCAGGAATGAAGATGCCCGAAGAATCAAATCTGAAATTTGGGAATGAAGGATGCGAGACACCAAGAAAGAGGCATTCTGTTTTGCTGAGGGAGAAGACCGTGTTTGGGGGAGCCAAATTCCTAAGGGCGTGTTTGGCTGTTGACAAGTGTCTGAATCCAACCTTTGCTCTGATGCCAACTGATGTGGACCTCACGAGAAACCTGTCTCGGGAACTCAGAAAATACGAAGGGCAGCAATGCTGAAGCTTGACTCAAATGAGTTGATTAAATTAGAATCCAATGAGAACCTACCTCAGAGAACTCTATCTATAGGAAGACATCACAGGAGTAGATCAAACTCTTGATAAGTCGGGTGTATTCTCAAAAGAACGCAAAGAACTAGTGAAACTCACTAATTGAATAAATTATAAATAATATTGATATGTAGAAAAACATTACAATAAAAAGTCTTAAATAGAGAAGTAAAATACTAATTCCTACTATGACTACTAACACAATTATATAAAGATAAGTTTAATCTAACTAAATTAAATTAAATTTAAACCTATAATTGGTCCCTTTAAATATAAATAGGAATCCACAAATTATTTATTCTAATCTAAATCAAATAAATTCAAAAAGAATAAGATAAATAAAATAATTCAAATTAAATCTAAAAAATTAAAATAAAACATAATTGATCCTAAAACTAATTCTAAATGGCTTGAGTCATTTTTCTAATTGGTCTTTTACTGAATCATGGGCTTGAAGAAGAATTATAACTCTCTTTTAGGTCTCATGCTTAGACGTTTCTTCTTTAAACATCTTAGACTCATTATCTTATAAGTCTCTAATTAAACTTTGTAAAGATTTCTTCATGGTCCTATTTTATGCTCTACTCATTAGGCTTTCCAAGGTTAAGACCTTCATTTGAAATTGATCATGTAATGTATTGAAAAAACATTCTAGATTCATATTAGTATGACACTGCAAATAAATCTTATCTCAAATAAGTAGTTGTGAAATTCTTCTTTCGCTTTATTTATAGATTGTGCTTGTGTGCATAATTAGCATATTAGTATTTTATTTTTATCGTATAGTGGTTACTTCATTGCTTCTAAACATCATTACTTTAATTGCAGTGGACAAAGATTATTGGGTTGTGATTTCAAATTAATATTGAAAAAGAAAAATCTACAAGGCCTTGGTTTATCTTTTATGAAAGAAAGCACATAAAGTTGGTTGTGAGATATCAGACAATTACTGCTACTCCCAATACTCATTTATATATTGAAGTTATTGCATTGTTTGAATTGAGGTAATTTTGTGGTTTATGATTTAACTATGTAAAACTACGATTTCTTAATGAAGAAACATTTCGTCTTAAGCATTTTCTGCACTTGACCAACCCTTTCCTCTCACAAGACAATCATCCTTGATTTGATAACCTAAATAGGTATTTAGAATCTAAAGAACCATATTTGCTTTCATCCTGTCTTGGCAAGACTTTACATTTTTTTTTAATTTGCATTAAGAAAACTCTAATCCCCACCTATTATGAAACTATGAATATATACATTGTACTGGGGCCTTTTAATCCACTTATGATATGATTGTGAGTAAGAAGGACTGTGCATCATCTTTTATTATGTGAATATTGAAATAAAATGTTTAACATAATATTGTTTATAGGCATGCATGATAAATAAATGAGTGATTTTAAATGTCTTTGCAATAGACATTTTATCTTTTAATTTTTGAGAATGTCTGCCAAAAGGGTTTATATGCTTTTTAATAAATTTTAATTGCATTAGGGACTACTGCTATCTTTTGTACAAATTATCTTCGGTATTGTCCACCTTGGGCAATATAGTAGCAAATGACAAACCTATAGAGGTGGATTTGCTCACCTTTGGACCTATCCATTGGCAGCAATCACCTACGAATATCTCAATGACCCTTCGATATTTTTTATATACCCAGAATTATTGGTTTTTCCCGTTTGCTTTCTTAATTGGCTATTCTCTTCTTCTTTTTTCTTTTTTAATGCCAAATAATCGTGTAATGATGAAGAGTACCTATACAAGTGATTTGTCCATAGTTTTTTTCCTAAGTTTTTCCAAATCCACTTTAAGATTCAAAATGTAAAACAGTAAAGTAGTTGGAAAAATCACTTTGTTGTCCAATATTTTTAATTAGCAAAGTACCTATATGAGTGATTTGATTTAGATTATATATGCTAAACTATGACTATTAATTCTTTATAACATACTTTATTTTTTTGTGAAAAATTTTGAACACTTTAACTCAATGATTGGATAGTGATGGGGGATTTCTCAATGTTGTGGCATTTCTCTTTTGATATTTATTTTCCTACTATAAGGAACTTTTTCTTGGACCTCAATGTATCAATTTGTCATCGTTTAAATTAAATCAGTAATATAGTTTGTGATATATGATATGAATTTTAAGATATTTAGAATGATAAAATGGAAAAGTTTACTTCTCATGTGTTGACAAATCTATCACCAACGTAAAGCTTATGAAATATTCATGTACAAATGATAAATTTAATTGTCTTCAATAAGACTGCGCAACCATATGACTTAATTATTTTGTTTGGCTAAATCCATTTAAAATTAAATTTAAAATTGAAATATGATGGTGTGGGAGTCATGTTAATTGTCACAATTATGATAGGTGTTTTTCTTAGTTAGCTTTTCAATAAAGAATGATACTAAAGAGAGTCATCTATTTTTGGTTGTTGGAACCATTAATCCATTCCCAACTAACTAAAAGTATGACACAATTTGTGCTATTTGACTTAATAAAAATTTTACTATCAAACTCCATTATAAGACACTTCTCTTGAATATCCTTTTTCAAGTAACATATTCAAGGTATATATCAATGTATACATCAATGTAGAAAGACTTTTTTTTTGTTAGGTGCCTCAACATACTCTCTCTTCCGCCCAAGCCTTCATAAATAAATAAAAATATGCAAATAAAATGATGATAATTAGAAATATATAATTATTCATGAGTTTTTGGGCCCATAATATTCAATATTAGGCTTGTCATTTCTTTAAAAAGGACTACAAGTTGAAAACAAAATATAACAATCTAAAATGGATTTACTATATACAATATACATCATCCTATACTTTAACAACATAATAATTTTACATTTATAGGAATGGAACAAAAAAGCTTTTTTATATTTTTTCCAAAGTGAAGCCATATGTAAACAAATCCTATAAAAAAATCCAAAATATATATACATATTAAAATATATATCTAGCTAGAGCACATTATTATTACCTTTGATTTATTTTCTACATCCTCAGCAGTGCAAAAATAAATAAATTGTATCATCTAGCTATGTGATATATTTATGTTGTGATTATTGTGAGGTTAGCTTGTCACCCAAGAGGGAGGTGAATTAGATGATGCTTGATTTCTATCATTTTGAAGCACAACCCAATTTCACCAAGAGTTACAACAAAACAGAGATGGATAGAAAGAGTAAAGTGCAGCAATTAAAAAGAGAAGATGAAGAGCAAAACATAAGAATTTATACTGGTTCGGCCTAAACCACTTGACTTACATCCAGTTCCTAAGCCACCACTTAAGATCTTCCACTAAATCCCACAGGTTTGATCCTGGCACCTGTGAAGTCTCAATATATCCCACAAGTTTCAGTAGACACTTATAAAGTCACTCTCCCCACACCCTTATAATGATATGTAATTCCCTTAGTATTTTCTCATACTAAGATTCTACCCAGAAGTTTGCAGGAAAGAGTAGATATAAAATTGAAACTCTCTTTTAGAATAAATGATACATTGAAAGTTCACTCTAATGAAGTGAGTTTTTCAAAAAATGCTGACACAGAAAGATTTTATGTATTGGAACAGCATTTTGACATAAACTTACTTAAAATTGTTACCCATAAGTTTAAATGAAGTTCTATTTATAGATTTATGGTGTAACTAAACGTCAGACACAAGATCTATCCATTAGAGACATTAATCAATGGTTATTCTACAAAACTAACCATTCAACAACCGCATTTAAAGTGTCTGACACATTGAAATTCAAATTTTAGGTGTCAACAGACTAATTTTGTAAAGACCATATGTTAAAAACTTCAACTGTTCAAAAGTGAAATTGAAATTTTGAATTTGTCAAATATATCTCATGTTAGAACATACAAATTTTCATATTCCAAATGCATCTGTTGAGTTTGAACAATTGTCTCATGCTTTTGCAATGCACTCAAAATTTGAATTTTGAAAGTCAAAATTCGTCTGTCAATGGTTAGCTCAATATGGTATAAAAGTTCTTTATTTCAAAATTCGCATGTTGAAGTTCAAAGTTTGTTTTTCAGATGCTGTGACTTTGATCTCACTTTAAACTTCACCAACAATCAAATTTTAATTGAGTTTTATGTGAATTTTGCATACTTTCAGTGACTATGCTTAGCCCAAAATTAGAAATTTAGAATCAAAATTCGAATTTTAGAGCCAAATTCATCTATCAAAGCTAAGAATGTGCTTCCACTAATTATATTTAGCCTGAAATTTGAATTTTAGAACCAAAATTCGAATTTCAGATTCAAAATTCAAAATTTGCACAAAATCAGCATGAATCAACTAGCAACATTCATCTGTTAACTAATATACTTCAATTTTAACATATGCTAACATCAAATTTACTTAATCTAACTCATTTAAGATATATGATAATAAGATTAAGTAATTTTTAAAGATTAAAACCACCTCAAAATTCAAGTGAAAACAAAATATATCTAATAGTTAGGTCTTTAAAGATTAAGCTCTACTTTTACTTGATTATTCCATTCTTGCCATACTCCCTTCTGATTTTCAATTCTTGGAGCATTCTTTCTTTTCTTCTTCTTTGAGTGATACATGATGTTGATTTTCATTTCTTTATTTCAATATTCATTCCTCCTACTTAGACTATCCTACATTTAATATATTACACTTACAAGCCAAGTAGTTAGTCTAATTTATATATCCAACTTGTATTATGCAATATAAGATTATAGTGGATATATTTATATATAGCATGATATATGCATTATAAACTTAATTAAGTACATGCTAATGCACATTTTGCTTCTTTAAGGAATATTATATATGTTAGACACATATGATGCATTTGTTACTTATTACTCTACATTTGTCTTTATCAAAATGTATATTATACTAAACCTAACAGTTATTGATTTACTAAGTTTATATAAATTGTGGATTTTTTTTTAATGTTACAGCTTATAATGACTTGTACTTAACATTTAAAAGTTCAATCACTTATTAGCAGTGTATTAGATACCTTTTCAACTGGATTATTATAGATCCAATCTCAATGGGCTCTACACTTTAGTTTTTAAGTGCAGGTATAATTCAATTTAGTTTAAAGGTACAAGTGCAAATTACACATAATCAATGCATGTTCTTCCATTGTTTAGTGTTGTAAAATGCAATTTCGTGTAAAGTGGCAGGTAAAGTATAGATGTTTCTTTATTAGTTCTCATTTCTTATGAATCTATTCTCATTAATAACATTATTATATGAATTTTTTCCTTTTTTTCCCTTGTCATTCAATGTAATGACTAATAACTTACAAAATGTATATTTATAGTGTCAAGCACTCAATTTAATTTTTCTGATGTAAATACTTTTAATGCATAATCACTAATTTGTATTTTATTTGAAAAAAAGCTATAAACATTCAATTCAAACTTGTTTAACATTCCAAATAGTGTATAATTTAAATTTGTATGTCTATGGAAAATATCATTAGAAATATGTTTAATTGTTTAAGAAAAGGAGAGATATTTGATGGGAAAAACGTTTTATATGTACTAAGAAAAAGGGAAAATTAAATTTTAATTTATTTTTGAATACAAATATAAGGATTTTTTACTTTTAAAATAAAATATATTAAAATAATTATTTTTTATTGTTAATAATGAATTTATTATCAATAATAAAAGCAATAAATTTTTTATTTTAAAAATTTCATATTTATTTTAACCTATTATAAATACCACATTTTTATAAAACCAGTTTTTTGAATATTGTATAAATTTTCAACCCTTGTGTTACACGGGTACAGATTCTAGTAACACACAGTAGCCTCTTAGTCATCAATATAACATAAGAAGTAAGGATGTGATGCACTGTTCATCCAGACTTATTTTACTATTACTTTCACTGTTCAAATTTCATGATTTTTCCCTTTTTTTCCCCTTTCATCTTGCTTTCTGCAAGTTTTCCTTCATTTCCTTATGTGAAAGTTCCTTTTCACTTTATTACACATTACACCAATTGGTCAACTTTTGGGCCCTCCTTGTAGACTTTTTTTTAGGACCTTTTGCTTTTGCTCTTTGTTTCATTTCTTTCTCTCAGTTTCCATTGAGTTCCACCCTCATTTTACAGTTAACTTTATTGTTCAAATTTCATGTTTTTATTTTCCATTTTTTTCACCTTCCTTTTTGTGACTTTTCCTCTGGACTTGTGGAGTTCTCCAATGCGTATCCAATTAAAAGTCTAAACCTCTATAGCCATAGCAATTAATGTGATCTAAAATTTCTTCCAAATTCCTTTTGATTCTTTCTTTTAACTTATTCCTCGGAGCAAGCAAAAATTGAGACATGAGCACCTTCAGCCATAGCCTAGCAATGGGATTGGGCAAGGCCGATCGCATTCAATCCGCTAGTGATGAATGCCATACCGATTCGCATGATGATGTAAAAGAAGATGTAGATAGCAAGAGAAAGTAAAAGGACGAGAAGGTGGCTGATTATTCTTGATACACAATCTCCTCGGTTCAATGCCTTTTTTTCCTTTTATACTTCTACAATTTCTCCTTTTTTTCTTTCTTTGCTTTTTGATTTTTTTGGTTGTATTCTTTAATCTGAGGGCAAGCCCGGTCCCAAGCCTGGGTAAAGAAGGAGGGTTATGTTAGGCCCTTGACAGCTAACGTAAAAATCTGTCGAATCTTATAACATGGATCAAAGGCGTATATGTGCTAAGGCTAGGTCGTTGCCCAGAAGTAATGCGCTGTATGGCTCGAATGCAGTGTCAAATGAGCTAGAGCTACTACATTGGCGCCCGGGTGTAGTGTTAAATGAGCAAGGGTTCCCACATCATGCTGGACAGATGTGGGTAAAAAAGTTAGCCCAGAAAAGCAAGATTAGATTTGGTTCTTGGAATATTGGTACGTTAACAGGTAAATCTATGGAGGTGGTGGATGCTATGATTCAAAGGAGAATTAACATCTTATATCTTCAAGAAACTAAATGGGTGGGAGAAAAGGCTAAGGAGTTAGACTCTACTGGTTATAAACTTTGGTATGTAAGGAAGGTTAGAGCAAGGAATGAAGTTGGTATTATTGTGGATAAAGACTGGAAAAAGAATGTGGTAGGAGTCAGAAGGATTGGAGATAGGATCCTATCCTTAAAATTGACTATTGGACATGATACACTCAATGTTATTAGTGCTTATGCACCTCAAGTAGGGTCGAACGCGCATATTAAGAAAAAGTTTTAGGAAGATCTAGAGGGCTTGGTTCAAGATATCCCACAAGAGGAAAAGATCCTCATTAGAGGGGACCTTTAATGGTCATGTGGGAAAAGAGACAAGGCAATATATAGGAGCTCACGGCGGTTTTGGCTTTGGAGAAGTAAATGAGGAGGGACATTCCATGCTTAATTTTTCAATGGCTTACAACCTCATGATTGTAAACACCTGTTTCAAGAAGCGGGAGGAGCATTTAATTACATATAAGAGTGAAGTCCAAAGGTCACAAATTGACTTCTTTTTGGTAAGGAACTCTGATAGAACAACTTGTGAAGACTGCAAAGTAATCTCTGGTGAGAGTTTAACTTCACAACATAGGGTCTTGGTCCTTGATGTGATAGTTAAAAACCGTAAACTGAAAAGTCGAAAAGCTTTAAACCCTAGGATTAAGTGGTGGCAACTAAAAGGTGTGAAACAAGTAACCTTTATGAGGAAAGTTATGGAGGAAGGTAATTGGGACTTGCAAGGAAGTGCTAACATCTTGTGGGACGAAATGGCTAAAAGGATCAGGGATACCGCTAAGGCAGTATTGGGTGAATCCAAAGGTTTTGGATCTAAGGATAAAGAATCTTGGTTGTGGAATGAGAGTGTGCAGGAGAAGGTCGAATATAAGAAAGAGTGTTTCAAAGCCCTGCATCAATGCAATAATGATGAAAATTGGAAATGTTATTGGTTGGCTAAAAAGGAGACTAAGAAAGCAGTGAGTGAGGCTAGATCTAAAGTTTTTGAGGAATTCTACCAGGATTTAGGAACAAAGAATGGTGAACATAAGATATACAAAATTGCCAAGAGAAGGGAAAGAAAGTCCAGAGATTTGGACCAAGTAAGATGCATTAAGGATGAAGAAGGAAAAATTTTAGTTGCAGATGATGATATCAAAGAAAGATGGGAGAGCTACATTTATAAGCTTTTCAATAATGGATTGGATATGACTATTGATACTGAAGGATTAACAACCCATGAAGATGATCCCAATTTGAATTTCTACCGTAGGATTTGGGTTAGAGAGGTGAAAGAAGCTCTTAAGAGAATAAATAATGGTAAAGCTATTGGTCTCGATGGTATTCCTATCGAAGTGTGGAAGTGCTTAGGAGAGAAGGGGGTTTGGTGGCTCACTAAGTTATTTAACGAGATTTTAAGGTCCAAGAAAATGCCAGAGGAATGGAGAAAGAGCACTCTAATACCCATATACAAGAACAAGGGAGATATTCAAAATTGTGCTAATTATCGGGGGATAAAACTCATGAGTCACACTATGAAACTTTGGAAAAAAGTGATTGAGCATAGACTCAGAAAGGAGTCTCATATTTCAGAAAACCAATTTGGATTTATGTCAGGATGGCCTACAACACAGGCTATTTATTTATTAAGGGGTTTGATTGAAAGATACTGGAGTAAAGAGAGAGACTTGCATATGGTTTTCATTGATTTGAAAAAAAGCCCATGATAGAGTACCAAGAGAGGTATTGTGGAAAGCAATGGAGAAGAAATTTATCCGTGTGACTTATATTCGAGCTATAAAAGATATGTATGAGGGGGGCAATAACAAGTGTGAGAACCCCTGGAGGTGTGACAAATGACTTCCCTATAACAATAGGCTTACATCAAAGATCTTCTTTGAGTCCATATCTGTTTGATCTGGTTTTGGATGTTCTTATAGAACATATACAGGAAGAAATTCCAAAGTGTATGCTCTTCGCAGATGGAATAGTTTTAATTGAGAACTCAAAAGAAGAGGTCAACTCTAAACTTGAATTATGAATCAAAAGGTTTCCGTCTGAGTAAAGGTAAGACGGAATATATGCATTGCAAATTTAATAAGAGGCCAATTAGAAATGATTCAAAGGTACAAATTGGAGAGCAAATCATCCCTGAGGTGTCAAAGTTTAAATATTTGGGGTCGATTTTACAGAATAATGGTGAAATTGATGGGGATGTTATGCATAGGATACAAGCTAGGTGGTTAAAATGGAGGAAAGCAACATGAGTTATTTGTGATCACAAGGTACCTATTAAGCTTAAAGGAAAATTTTACAGAACAGCTATAAGGTCAGCAATGCTATATGGTAGTGAATGTTGGGCTTTGAAAGGACAACAAGAGCATAAGATGGGAGTAACAGAGATGAGAATGTTGAGATAGATGTGTGGTCCTACAAAATTGGATAAGATACGAAATGACTGTATACGAAGGAAAGTTAGGGTAGCACCTATCGAGTAGAAAATGGTGGAAAATCGTTTAAGGTGGTTTAAGTATGTACAAAGAAGAGGGCAAGAGGAGCCAGTGAAGAGAGTTGATCAAATGGCCTGGAGCCCAATCAAAAGGCGTAGAGGAAGACCAAAAAGGACATTAAGGAAAGTTATAAGGAATGAACTTTTGAGAAATGATTTATCTGAAGAGATGGCATTTGATTGAGCTCATTGGCGTCATATGATCCATGTAACCGACCCCACATAGTGGGATAAGGCTAATGTTGTTATTGTTGTTGTTGTTCTTCTTCAATCTGAGGGCAAATCCTCCTTTGGGGCGTATTACTTTTACTGTATGTATATAGTTTTTGCTTCATTTTCACATTTTTTTCATTTGGTTTGGTTCTATTTGAGTAAGTTTATTTTGTCCCTTTTGATTTAGATGCGATCGTCACTCTTGCCGATAGGAGAGGAAGATGGATAGGTAGTCATCATTTTAGAACAATGGTTAGTGTTGGAAAAAATTTGAAGGTGAAGTGGAATCAAAATGTATGTGTAACGTTTTAGGAGTGTGGCAGCAAAGTTTGCTCTTCTTAGAACCGATTGTGGCTGATCGCATTCAATCTGAATCTTGGTGGTTCTTGATCGGGATCACAACTCTACCTTTACCCTCAACCCTCGAAGACGACCAGATATCCAAGAGAGAGAGGATTTAAAATCAACGCTCTATTATCCAGAGCAAGGTTTTATCTATTTTTATTTTTATTTATCCTTCCTATTTTACCCTTCAGTATTTCTTATTTTCGCTACCTATACCATTCTTCTAGCATCTTCAATATCTATGACCCTTTACCTTCTCCTTTTAATTTTTGCAGTGTCTTTGTTTCAATCAGCATTCTCCTCCTCTGTGTTTTCATCTTTGTCCCATCCCTCCTTTACTTTGTTCCTTTACACTCTTCAATCTCAATGTCTTCTGTCAATCTCGTCAAATCCAGCTCAACAGGTAGATGTTTCTCTTTCTTGATTTTAATTTGCAACTGTTGCATTTTCCTTCTTTCTTTTTGTTAACCATAGAAAATTACATCTTTTCAGCACCATTTCCTTGAGTTATGCTTACATTGGATACATAGTTGTACATATTAGATACTCAAGATAGGAAAATGTGTAATCTAACTCAAATAATGCATGGTAGTATGTTTTTGCTCTATTGTGCATTATTTTTGCTCTTAATTGGAAATTATGGTAGATTATGAATTCTCATATTTGTTGTAGGTCTTATGTGAAGAATATTGAAGCTACTCAAGCCCCTTCCTAGAGCTAAAACACTAGGGAAAGAATGAGACTTGGACTTGGGTCCTTCATAACCTGAAAAGAAGGAAGCAAAGAACAAAGCTGGTTCTAGGAGCAAGTGAAGCTGCAGCATGGGAATATAAGGCCATGGCGGGACTTAGACAATGATGCTTGATGCCGCGACATGATACTGTGGAGCTACGACTGGAGTTACACAAAATCAAATGAGGCTACGGCGTGTATTAGTCTGCCGCGACGCCATTCCTTCGTCAGCAAAACACAGTTTCAATTTAACAAAGCAGCTCGAGGGTTTTGGTATATATTCGAGCTCTATCAGTTTGAGAGGCATTCTAGATGACTAGGGAGCATTTTGAGAGGTTTGGCTCTACTAGGGTTTGCATTTAGGTTAAATATTCAAGCTTAGGTTGAGAGATTTTTAAGAGCTTGAGCTCCTTTATCGGTTTTATCCTCTTTCCTTTCATTCTTTTCTCTATAATCTGCTATGAGTCCGAATATTTTATGTATTTATAACTTTGTGGTAGACATGAGTAGCTAAACAAGTGTTTCTAGGGTTGTTTCAATCTCTTGTATGAATTAGATACTATTTCTCCTTTATATTTGTGATTAATGAAATGATTATGTTGGTTTAACTCTATGCTTAATACTTCCTGTTGCTTGGCCACCAATGAGGTTGTTGGATTAACTTAATTGATGCTTAAGGAAGCTAGATTAAGTGTAGAACTCAAGTTAAACCGTGTGAGAACTTGTATCTTACTTTGTTGAGTGAAGGGTTGTGTTGGTAAGATAGAGATACACTTGCCAACCTCACATAGTCACAATAGGATTTGAATTGCAATTAAGGGTTCAATTGATTAATTAAGAGATTAATTGGTTAATTAAGCTATACACCTAATTGGAGTCTTGAGAGAGCACTTTTAAGTATTATAGAATCCTTGGCTAGCATGGTGAATCATTGAGAACATATATAAAAGGAGTTAATTGAGTATTTAAGAAATACAAGTAAGAAAAATAACCCTAATTCTTAAGTGCATCTTAGTTATCTCTAATCAATCCTCTAATTAAGTAGTTTCCTTTAGTATTAATAATTGTTTTTAAATAGTGATCAATTTGCTATTTACTCAAATTAAATGAATATGCGATGTTTAATACTTGACCTCTTTTAATCCAAGTCCTTGAGGGATGGTATTTTGCTCATCACTTTACTATTTACCTTGGCTCGTATACTTGTGGTCTAGCCCGGTGGTGAACACTTTTTATCATTTGATTGATTAATATCATTTTCATGTCAAAAATCAATGGGTTGGTATTTTTGCTTGTAATCGCTGATATCTAGATTGTCTTCTTCTTGGTCATTTAGGTAAAAAGCATATTTGGATATTTTGGTTTCTAGCTATTTTATTTGTGGGAGCTATTCTCTCCATATTCTCCCTCAAAACTTTCTCTTTATCTTTTGCAATTTAGAATGTCGAATTAATAAATGCATCACTTTGGCCCAAAAAAATTGTTAATATTTATTTCTATGCCCTTTCTAATAAAATATTCCTCGATAAATCTTGGTGTAAGAAGTTTGGGACTGGAAAAATAAATATGGGGGACAATATTACAGCAATTACGTCATTTATAACTTGTCAAGAGTTTATGATATAACTTGCCAAGAGTTTAATCAAAGGTTACTTAAATCTTCCTCATGGCACCCAAGAGTCATATATGCTTTTATATTAATTCTGCTTGCATTTATCTTTAGAGCTTCACAATGGATGAAAGAAGATCAAGGACTGTAACAGAGGCTTTTGTGAGGCTATATAAGAAAGGCCTCATTTGTAAGTGGGTTGATGTTGGTAGTATCTAAATAGATATAATATAGCCAGTAATATTTGCCTTTTTACTCAAAGTGAAATATTAATTTGCTTCAATCATTAGGACTGGTGCCACTATACTTCTATCTTTATCATTTTGTATCACCGAGGGAACTAATGACTTTTTTTCTAAGACACTTCACAAATGTCTTCTTTAGTTGATTTATTCATTTCTCATCGTCTTTGCTAGTATAGTGCTTATTAATACTTAAGATGCTATCATTGATTGTTCATCCCAATTTCTTGCTAGCTTTTGGCTCCAAATTAATTGCCAATGATGGCTTTTGGCTCTTTTATTCCTGTGTTTGTTGGTATTTTGGTCATCCCTTTTGATTTAAGCCTAAGATTTTAGGTCCCTGGCACTCTTAATTATCATTTAGTTTCAATTGTTCTTTCACATATATTATGAGAACTATTCCTTTTTTTTCCTTCCTTTTTTTTTTGGTGATTGTTGAAGGAGTTAAAATTGTATTAGAAACGTGGTTGATCATGTCCATGAGTTTGTTGATTTAGAATTGCTGGTCACTGAATTTTAGAGTTGTTATTCTTGTGATCTTCCAAAATATATTTCTGAAACTAATTTGTTATCTTTTTATCTTTTAGGTTTGACATAATCCAGTAATATGCCTTTTTAATTAGAGTGATTTGGGAGTTGGGGGAAAAACAAGCTTACATTTATTATGCCTTTTGGGAGTCTTCCTTTTTAAAGAATGAAAAAGATTAATATTCCTACATATATATATATATATATGCTCTTTTTGAGAGATTTAAGCCTTGCGATTTTATTGTTTTCCCTTAATTTTTATTTATTCAAAATATTTAATTGAATTTTCAGTAAAATATAGCACCTTGACCTTATCTATTAGCGGCCTCGTCTGAAAGAATCTGCTTCATCATCCCAATGCTGTTGGGAGGTTTTCGAAACGTGCTAGGAGTTTTACTCGATGCTTTCTCGTATTAGACTCAACGTGCAGCTTCTAACTTATGCTATTTTGAAGGTGTATTCGGTGAAGACTTGGGGGTTGGAGTTTTGAGTAGTGGATTTCCAATGGTGCCCGATACTCTAAAGTTATTGCACTGCTTAAGCAAGGGGTGCTCGTACATTATGCAAGTTATTGCACGACTATCCAATTAAAGTGTCCAAAGATATGCGTTCTTTCCATTCTAATGCTGATGATTTTTCCATTGTTGTCTATGGAGGAACAAAACTATAAAAATGCCATTGGCATACACCTTCAGTTCAAAGCACATTGTGAATAAAAGAAGATAATGGCATTGACACTAGACACAAGTCAATGCCTTTTTTATCTGTTTGGGTTTCGCTCTTTAACAAGAAACAATTATGCAGCAGTGGTTTGAATATCTTTGCATTTACCTTAATCATTAGGTGCCAATTCCTTTTGATTTTTTTATTCATTTGTATTTTTTTTTTATGAAACAAGTCTTTCATTTTTGTTATGTTCTTTATTACAAGGAAGAATGGTGGTCAAACAAGTTATGCTGAAATTCCTAGATTATGTGAAATGGGATCTAAAACATTAAATGAACTATGTTTCAGCTATCTCTCCTCTTCGACAGCAAATGGAGTTGTTTAATATATCTCATGCTAGAAGAAACTTGATCATGAATTATAACTAATGATTCAAGCAATGGAAAAGACAAAGTGTAAGTGCCATGGCATTGGGATATAATTTTTTCACCTGACTTACTCTTCCTTTCCTTGTGTGTGTATTGAAATTTTGAAAAGTCACTTCACCTCAGAGTGCTTTATCACCAGAAAATTTAATCTCACTGTACTTTCTTTTCTATGTGTACTTGGCTATCGACAAGACAAATAAGTTGAAAAAGTGAGTTTTGTATACAGTGCTTTATCCTATAGAATGATCCCGTACTATCAGTGCACTGCGTTTTGCAACTTTGGGATTGAATTTGCTTTGGATTTTCTATTTATGGTATATTTCTACTGGTATCACGATTTGCAGGGTCAATTTGCTAGATTACTTAAGACAGGCTACATAGTTGTCTCATTCGAGATGAACATATATGTAGCTTCCCCTCCTTGTGGATTTATAAGCTTACTCTTCATTGTATTTGCAATTGAGTAATTTTTTATGAATAGGATTCAGATTGCGCAATGTGATCTTGTACTGTAATGACCATCTTAATACTTTCCTAGCCCAGGCTTACGAATTAAAACATCTTCTGTAATATTTAGGTATGCCCATGGCTTCTCAATTAATGCTTCCTTTCCATGTCAGTAGGTACTCTTTTGTTGAATTATTTTTACTTATCCTGTGTTGATTGCCATAGTCTCATTATTTTCATCACATTTCCCATTCAGAAGTTTATAAAAATGTATTGTTAAATTTAATTTATTTTCAATAATGAGGATCTATATATATATATACATAATTTGTTTAGATATTAAGTTATATTTGTTATTAGGAACCTCATTTTATAATGAGGATCTATATATATAGATCATTTGTTTAGATCATAGGTCTTTTTTTATTAAAATTCAGTTTCAATTACATAAAGCACAACATTTGATACATCAAAAACTTGTACTTAATATATTTGCATTGTTAATTTCATTGATATAATTTATATATCTATCTCCCACAACTTAAGCTGTTCATGAAAAAATTTTATTGCATGCCAAACTCAAGGTTGTGCATGCTAAATTTCATACTTAAGTTTTTCCTCAATTTGTGGGGCTGGGGTAAACGATATGACTACATCAAAGAATTGAATTATAAATAATTTAGTTTTCCAACTAATAGATAATTAATCTTCAAAATTATAGTTTTGATATATCGTGATGTGTTTAATGATACTATTTATGTAGCTTTTATATCATGTACTAACGCACAGGCCAATTACCTGCTATTTGGTCTGTCAAGGTCTTGGTGTGCTATTGGCAAAAAAAAAAAAAAAAAAAAGAAAAGGTCTTGGTGTGCTGTATCAAGACTACATCATGTTGTGCATCTCACAGATCTTCACTTCTAGAATTCCTGCTTTATCCCCATCATTCTATATTAAATCTTGATTAATTAAATTTTTAAAAATCTCCACCCTAAAAAACTTAAAATTTTGATTAATTTGAATCCTTAAAAATTTGCACCAAGCACAATAAAAAAAAATAAAAAAAATTCAGCTATTAAAATTTACATAAATAAATATTCTTGAATTTTTTTTTGTGAATTTTAAAATTTTAAACTTTAATCTATCTTTAAAAATATAATTCTTAAAATAAAAAAAAACTGAGCAATATTTTTGTTTGACAAATTTCTTACGCACATAACTTTATGAGAATGTATTGACTAATTAAATATAAGCTAAAATAGAAAGATGAGAATGCATTGACTAATAGATTAATTAATAAAAAAAAGAATTTGACAATTAATACTAAATTTGTAAAATAAAGTATAATAATACCTAAACATTATTGAAGACTAAATATTGAAGACTAAATTTATTCTTGATACACAAAATTGACCAAGAGTAACGGTCTAACACCTTATTGAAGACTAAATTTGTAAAATAAAGTACAACTATGCAGAATAACTATACTTTAGATACAAAATAACATATATAACATTTACTGGTTCAAATTTTAGCATGAAAAGAATAACTCCCCGTGCGTTGCGCGAGGTAACCATGTAGCTTCCTTAATTTTTAAAATTCTGCACAACTTTTAGTATAAATATGCTTTCTTAAGCCCTATGCACTTTTTCTTAATTTTTATTAACATATATTTGTTTCAAGTTAGACTAGCTCAGCATATCAGAAAAACATTAGAAATAATATTAATGGATAGCAATTTAAAATAATAAGGAATAATTTTAAATTATCTAAAATAGAAATATGTTAATGAATAAAAAAAAGGCACTTAACTCCTAACATAAATAGGAATTTTTAAACTTAAAATAATTTTCTTTAACATATAATACAAGTTACGATTCAATTTTGAACACGTCGAAAAAAGCTACCTACGATTTCTAGTTGTTTGCACTTAGTTGGTTAAGAAAAACTATTTACAATTGATTTTATATTTTATATATTTTATATTCATATTGACGATGATGATTTTTTTTTTTTACACACAGTAATTTTGAATTTCTGACTGAGCGAAGAACGAAAGCCGTTAAACCCTATCGTCTCATCCCCTTGTATATTTCACTTCCAGTGTTCCTCGGACAGCCAGGTCTGCAGCTATCTGGTGTCCCTCTTCCAGGTTTGTGGGCTATGGCTATCCTGTCCCTCCCCTTGGTCATCTCCGTTCTCAAACCCCACAGTTCCCACCTCTCGGTACTTCGCGCTGGCAAGGTCGTGGCCAATGGGTTCTACTTGCCGCTGCGCCGCCGGCAATTCACCACTGCCACCGTCTCTGCCGTCGGCACTGCTTCAATTTCGCAGCATTCTTCGACTGAGCCGAAGAGCGAGACTGAGAAAGCTACTGTGCTGACTTTTCAGCAAGCCATTCAACGTCTACAGGTCTTGCAACTAACTTCTGACGATGTTTGTGTTGGGAGCAGATTCCTTGAATTGATGGTTACGTGCCGTTAGTCGCAGCAATGGAGGAGATGGAGCCTCGTTGCTCAGTCCCATTAAAACGTATCAATGCTCGAGGATATGGGGTTTGGTTCTCAAGTTATGGAAATGAAGGTCTGGTTAGCGGATGAAGGGGCGGCAAAATTCTGGTCGATGGGTAGATGATGCATGCTTCAAGTGGCGACCGTTCGGATTTTGATTGGAAAAAATTAAGAGTCATCCTTGGTGGCCTGGCTGAATTTATGATCCTTCCATGCATGAGAATGTGCTTTGAAGTTTTCTTTTCTTTTCTTTTTTTTTTCTTTTTTGCTAAGATTATGTTTTGGAGTTGTGGAAAAAGAATCAACTCCTTATGACCTACTTCGGAGATGGGACATTTTCTTGGTGCCGTCCATCTCAATTAAAGGCCTTTGAGGAGAACTTCGGAGATATGGTGAAGCAGAGTAACTCCAGGGATTTTCTCAATGCTGGACAAGATGTGCTGTGAATGACATTGTCCACCTCTGTAGTGTGTAACCGGCTAACCGCCTCTGATCACTGAAGGGATACATTTTGATGGAACCCCGGGACGTGGCTTCATCTTGTTCGTTGTTGCGACAAGCGGCCTAGATGCTCAGCTCTGAGACACTTCAGGCGATCCCAATTCAGAGGATTCTCTTTGCTTTACTGTTATTGTTATACGCAGCAAGTAAACGGTAAGTTGCAAGGGGTCTTTTTTTTTTTAATTGGTTGTCACTGTTGGCGTTGCAGGAATATTGGGCTTCCGTTGGATGTGCCATAATGCAATGCAGCAACACAGAGGTAATGTTCATTGGCTGTTTACATTTTTTTTTAATATTGCTTGAATTTCTTTGATAATTGCTTTCCCTTCCTGATTATTTAGTTTCAACTTCAAGAGGTGAATTATAGTTTGGGGAGGGGGGAGAAGTCGTAAGTCAAGCAACTAGGCAAAACACATAAGGGCTAACATAATTATAATTTTTTAAATTGTGAATAACAGGCTGTTTTATCCTTTACTCATGGAAAATGACAGTTTATTATATTTATAGATATTTATCTTTTGAAGTGTTCCATGAAGTGAAAGAATAATACTAGAACTATTATGATTCTGCTCTGATTGTCAAAGTCAGGCAACTTTTCATTTGTAATGTATAACGCTGCTTGGTCTGGTCTATATGTCCAAGATATTTGTTTCCTGCAATCTTGTACTGCATGGGATAAATTCTTAGGTTGGGGGGATGTACATGGGACAGCCCAGTTTGCATCCATATGCATGGTGCTGTGCATGCTAGAAAACCTCTACTGATTAGTACCACTGTTTTGTTAACACTCATGTACTTGAATTTGCATATGGTTGTCTTTTCTTTTGATTCTGGATTTGTTGTTTTACTAAAGATATTTTGATCTTGTTGGTTCTATATCCTCTGCTACCAATTTGCACTCATGTGATGATGGTCTTTGATTCATCCATTATTTTGCTATATTAACCAGGTTGGAGCTGGGACTATGAATCCACTCACATACTTAAGGGTTCTTGGTCCAGAGCCATGGAATGTTGCGTAAGTAGGATTTAGATGTTTATTTATCAGTTTATGCATCAATTTTCTCAGTTTTTGGGTATCGTTGAAAAATGTTTCCACTAACAGTTTTGAAGATGAATGATTTTTGTATTTTTTTAACATCCTAGAAAAGTAGAGGGCGTGGAAGTATATTCCTTTTCAAGGTTCATTTGATCAAGAATTTTCTTTAGCCGCTAGCAATTTATTCTGCAGCATTACGTTCACATTCATTATATTTGACTTGCGAATCTGAAAATAATTTTAGGTGCTGTAAAACTTGCTTAAGCTATTATTCAAGATTTTCATTATTTAACTACTTAATAAACTTAATAAATTTATAAATGTTAATAGATCTCTTATGCTGAATTTTATATCTTTCCTTGCTTTAGATACATTGTCCAATAAAATTATTCTTCACTCTGGACCAGACTAAATAGGAAATCTTTTGGGTTTATATATTTTTCCATATTGATTGATTGATTTTATTCAATTTTTTTTAAAATTTTTTTGATTTGGTTTTCTTCTGCTGCCCTTACATTTGAAGGATGGTGCAATGAGGTGCATGTGCAAAAGTTCCGTGTCTGTTATGCGTCTCGCCTTTGCGCCTTAGTGCCTAAGGCGCTCGTCTTTGACAACACTGACCTTGTGTCGTAGATCAGTGTTTAATCCATGTAAATTTAGTGTTAAGGCACCTGGATATACACAGCATATCTTTTCTGTTATTTATAGTTATTTGCTGCATTTTTTTTTTTAAATTTTGTTGCTTATATTTTTAGGGCTCAATATATCCCTTGTATTTCGGATATATCAGCCACTTATCAACCCATATATTGTAACCTTAGCTATGATTGAATAATAGAGAATCAGAGGAGAATCATTAACATGCTCTCTGGGATTCTGGTCCTTAAATGTTCACCTTGCATGAGTGGGTTGATGGTAGGTCAAATCAGGTTGGAGCTTCATATGGGATCTTCATATGGAGGACCAAATCTGTCTTCAACAGCTTTGAGTACTCTTGTGAGTACTCCTGCTAGCCAATTGCATGTCTATGCAAACCTCTCAAAAGCCTAGTGCCATTGAAATTCCTTTTCATCCAGATGCATGCTTGCCAATGTAACTTTTAAATGTTCTGGGGTCTGATCCAGCCTGAAGTATGTTTCATATTTAAGCAGCCACCCCAAAACATTTGTTCTTGATAATCTTGGAAACTCCATCTTTCTGAATTTGGTTGGAGTTTGGTAATCTTGCTGTCCATTTCTACCATGATGACCATTTCTGTCTTGATGCCTGTTTCTTGTTCTATCTTGCTGCACATTTTGTTGCTCATTGCCCTTGATTCTTGCCAAACCTTCAACCTGAACAGAGAGTCCTTTTATTAAATCTCGAAGCTAGTGCATTTCATGTTCCATGTTTGTCATTCTTGGGGCATTGCTCTACACCTCACTAGTTTCTAGAGATTTGACTCGCTCCCCCATGTCTTTTAGGGTGGATTGCAGCTGCGTGCCATTAGCCATGGAGGTCCAAAGATGACTCGCTCTGATACCACTGTTTAGTGGTGTGAAGAAAGAGAGGGTAGGAGAAGAGAAGTAGCGAGAAAGAGAGAGTAGAAGAGGAGAGACAGGGAGAGAGATGAGAGAGAGAGAGAGGGGAGGAAGAGAGAATTTTCTAAACTGAATTGCATTAACATCAAAAGCCACCTAATAACATACATTACACTCCCTTATATAGCTGCTGTCCCGCCAACGGCTATATTCCACCAACCAACATTTAAATATGTTGTTAGTAACTCATGTGACTTTCACATGAGGGTTATACAGAGTCAAGATTATGCTTCAGTTATGGGCTGATTCTGATTAGATTTAATAAGCTATATTTAATTTTTTTTGAATTTCAAATCTTGTATTTTAGGGATTCCCAGATTACATCAAATTTGAAAATCCGCATTAGTTATTGTGATTAATAAATTGGATGCTGTGCCTCACATTGAGGCAAGCAAATTGTTGCTCAACCCTATTCTATTCAACATGGTATTAGTGCGGCCAAAGATCTAATTCGGGTTCAGCATTAATGTTGATGGCAACGAGAAGGATGGCTCTTAATTGGAAACAACACAGAATTTTCCGATGAGTTCAAGAGCTACCATCTCACAAGTGTTGTCGAGCAACTCAATCCTTCTGATCATCACTACTCATTGACTCACAGGACATAATTACCTGCAATGGAGCTCTAGTGTTCACCTATTCATGATCAGAAAAGGGAAGCTCAGCTACCTTAGCAGAGAAAAACCCAAACCCCGTGACATAGATCCCAAGTTTGCAGAATGAGAGGCAGCAAATGGAATGGTACAGGCCTGGCTTATAAACTCCATGACACCCGAAATAGGTAGCAACTTCATGTCATTCAAATCTGCACATGAAGTCTGGCAAGCTGCCAAAGATATGTTCTCATCCATCAAGAATAAGGCCGCAATTTTTGATATTGAAGCCTTTTTACGTGACTTTCAACAAGGAAATTTAGGAGTTGTTGAATATTATACAACTCTTGTTAATTATTCAATTGGATCTATATGAAGAGATTGAATGGACCTGTACAATAGATGCTGCTCGGTACAACATGATCAATGAGAAAAAGAAGATTTACAAGTTCCTACTTGGCCTCAACTCTACCTATGAGGATCTTAGGGGTTGAATTATGAGTCTGGACCCTATGCCTAGCCTAAGCGTAGTATTCTTTGCTGCAAAACGAGAAGAGAGCCATAGAAAACTCACAGCTAGCCAGTCATCTACACCTAATTCTGAAGCTATGGCGTTACTGTCAAGAACCAACAATGATCCTAGGAAGAAAAGTAATAGGCCTGTTTGTGATCATTGTCACAAACCTGGCCATACTAAGGATGTTTGTTGGAAATTACATGGGAAACCTATCAAGGGATGAAACCATAATGCCAACATAGTACAAGCTGAGGACAAAAATCTGCCTTTTACTCCAGAACAGCTACAAGCCCTCCAAAAGATGTTTGGGAACCAGTTACATATTGTGCAGCACAAGGAAACAGGTTTTGGACTTGCTGCTGAATCAACCAAAACCACACTTGCCACTACAAGTATAGAAGGTAATGAATGGGTAATAGATTCTGGGTTTCAGATCACATGACAGGTAATCCTGAATGTGTTGAAAATATAGTACCTTGTAAAGAAGAGAGGTATGTGATCTTGGTTGATGGAAATTGCTCTAAAGTTACTGGAGTTGGTACTGTACGAATTACTGATAAAATCACATTGGAAAATGTACTCATTGTACCTGGATTATCTTATAATTTACTGTCAGTGAAGAAATTAACCAGAGATCTCATATGCCTAGCCATCTTCACTAATGAACTTTGTGTATTTCAAGATTTGGAGACTTGAGCGATGATTGGCAATGCTAAGGAGCATGAAGGGCTCTATGTACTCAAGAGGAAGAAGGCTAGATTAAAGAATAATTTGCATTTTCAGTTGTTAATGACTTGAAGTTATGGCACTTTCGTTTAGGACATTCGAATCTTGAGTACATGAAACGGATGTATCCTCAATTATTCAATAAAAATTCCTCTTTTGAATGTGAGGTCTGTCAACTCTCTAAACATGCACGGAATACCTATTTGAATCATGAGCATCATTCTTCTACTCTAATTGCATTAGTCCATAGTGATGTACAGAGACCTGCTAGATGTAAGAACATTAATGGAGCTAGATGGTTCTTGACTTTCATAGATGATCTTTCGAGAATCAGTTGGACTTATTTGTTGAAAGAGAAATCTGAAGTTTTCCAAATTTTCAAAAATTTTTATTCCCTTATTCAGAATCAATTTGAAACTACCATCAAAGTGCTAACCAATAACAACACTGAATTCTGTAACTCCTCCATGAATGAATTCATAGCTGAAAAGGGAATAATTCATCAAAGTTCATGTGTCAACATCCCTCAGCAAAATGGGGTAGCTGAAAGGAAAAATAAGCGTTTATTAAATGTTGCTAGATCATTGCTGATTGGTTCAAATACTCCTAAGCATTTTTGGGGGGAAGCTATTCTCATTGCCACTTATCATATTAATCGATTGCCATCTAGAACTTTAAAATTTCAGACACCATGCTCTGTCCTTCAACTCGCTTGTCCTGGTATAAATCCACTTTTTGACATTATACCCTTGAAGATCTTTGGGTGTACTGCCTTTATACATCTATACAAGACTGAAAAACTAGGGCCACAAGCACTAAAATGTATATTTGTGGGATATTCTAGTACCAAGAAGGGGTACAAGTGTTATTCTCCTCTTAATTGAAAATTTTACACTTCTATGGATGTTACCATCTTTGAAAACACTCCCTATTATCCCATTTAGGGGGAGAGGAGAGGAATGGGACATGTTTGATACTGTTACTGGGCCACAACAGAGTACTGCTTACAACCCAGACATTGTAATTTTTAATTCTGGTTCTGAATCAAGTGCAGAACACATTGACTAGTGCAGGTGCTGAAATTGCTGAGATAGATCTGATTCATGAACAAAATACTCCTAACAGTTCCCAAACTCCTTTACAATCACAAAATTTTGAAGATGCAACGGTGCAGAGAAAAGAACAGCAGCTGCAAACTTATTTTAGATGGAAAAGAGTATTAGAGCCAGCTCTAATGATGCATGCCATTGAGCCCACTTCTAGTCCAGAAACTACTGAGAAACTTGTTGATGATCTAGATCTTCCAATTGCCTTAAGAAAGGGGGTAAGATCTTGTACCTTACATCCTATTAGTAATTTTGTGTCATATGATAAATTATCTTCAAAACACGAGTTTTGTTGCTAGTATTTCAAAGGAAAAGGTACCTTAAAACATTAAGGAAGCACTTGCACAGCCAGAGTGGAAGGCAGCTGTTCAAGATGAACTAAACACACTTAAGAAAAATGACATGTGGACTATTGTTGATTTACCAAAAGGGAAGAAAACTGAGGGTTGCAAGTGGATATATACAGTGAAATATAATGCAAATGGAAGTATCAACAGGTACAAAGCTCGATTGGTTGATAAAGGCTTTATTTAGACCTATGGTGTGGACTACTTGGAGACAAAGCTCGATTCCAACGATTAGTTGGAAAACTCTTGTATCTCACACCCACAAGACCTGATATAAGCTTCCCAGTAATTGTTGTGAGTCAGTTTGTGAATGAGCCTACAGAGGATCACATGCAAGCAGTTTTCAAAATTCAGATTACTTGAAAATGACATCGGGAAAAGGAGTATTTTTCAAGAAGACTGATGAAAGAAATATTGTTGTTTATATTGATGCAAATTGGGTTGGATCAATTCTGGACAAAAGGTCTACTTCTGGGTATTGCACTTGTGTATGGGGAAATCTTGTGACATGGAGAAGTAAAAAGCAGTCAGTGGTTGCTAAGAGTAGTGCAAAAGCTGAATACTGAGCTTTGGCAATGGATATTTGTGAAGGTATTTGGTTGAAAAGGATACTTGAAGAATTAAGACTTACTCCACACTATCCTATGGATGTGTTTTGTGATAATAAGAACTATCAGCATTGCTAACAACCCAGTCCATCATGACAGAACCAAACATATAGAGATTGATAGGGACTTCAGAAAGGAGAAGATTGATACAAGAATCATCAACCAAGAGTGTGTCTCATCGCAGAATCAAATAGCTGACATATTGACTAAAGCTTTGCCTAGAATCAAGTTCGAACAATTGAGAAGCAAGCTGGGAATGCTCAACATTGATTCACCAACTTTAGGGGGAGTGCTGTTAGTAACTCACATGACTTGCAGATAAGGGTTATACAGAGTCTAGATTATGCTTCTGTTATGCGTTGATTCTGATTAGATTTAATTAGCTGCATTTGATTATTTTTGAATTTCAAATCTTGCTGTATTTTAGGGATTCTCAGATTACATCAAATATGTTAGTTATTGTGATTAATAAATTGGATGCTGTGCCTCACATTGAGGCAAGCAGATTGTCGCTCAACCCTTCTCCATTCAACAAAATCATAAATAACTCTCTTTAAATTATAACTAACTAACTGGACACCTAACAAGCAGATTGTGACACAGATTTTGCCCAAGCAGTAGCATGCTAGAAACAGAACCACTTCCACTGTCTTGTTGCTCAAGATCTTTTATTGTGTCAGTTGCTAGTGTGGGTTGGTGCTTTTGGCATCAATAAACACATTGAAGTGTACAAAGGAGGCTGATTGGACTTGCTATCATTGTTCTCGATCTTAATTTGGCTTGGATTGTCATGTTGTTTAGTTTGTTTGGTTGTGTCCTAGCATTTCATTGATATTTCCTGATCATGTGGTTTTATGGTTTTTAATTCTTACTTGTTTTAGTAGTTTAGTATTATGAATATGGTTGTGAAATTTTGATGTGTTATTTGAAACCTTGGTTTAGAACAAAAGGGGAAGTAAAGATTTCAGCAGGAGATTGTGTTTGTTGGGACACTGGCTGAGTAGTGGAGACCATACTAGGAGAATGTTGAAGAGGTTGTTTATGGGTCCTCTCCTTGAATCAAGTGGAAGAATTTTTGGGGCTGTATGTTTACTAAAGGCTTCCTTGGTAAAATTACGAGTTGAAGCTCTTGGATAGCAATTGGATGACTGTGAGTCACTGTGCTTTGTTTTGGTCTTTGGTTTCCAATAAGACTATTCTTTGTTTTATTTTAATTGGTTTTTATTTGTAACAAGTTGAAGTTTTTCAGCAGCTTGAAGAGGAGTGTTAGAATAGTGAATATATGGTGTTTAGGTTAAAATTTAATGTGACTAGTGAGCTTGGCTTCTACTAGTTTCCCTACCATTTGCATTTCATTTAGATTTACAGTTATAGAATATTCCATATAGAATATTCCTTCTTTTTCCCTCTTACATGTTGATGTGGAGAGAAGGAAGAGTCAAGCTATAATTTTTAAGTTGGAATTTGAAAAAGCTTATGATAGAATGAGCTGATGTTTTTTAGTGAAGATTCTTGCTGGGAATGGTTTTGGAGAGGGATCATAAATGGCAGAGTTGGATTTCAGGTTGTTTCTTTTTTGCCACTTCTTCAGTGTTTGTCAATGCCACACCTAAATCTTGGCTTCGAGGTCAGTGTTACAGATAGTGGTTTGTTAAAAGGTCTCACTACAGGATCTGAGAAAATCACATTCTTCCGTTTGCATTTTGTGGATGATTTGATCTCGGTCCTATGAGGTGGTAGAGGTGGCTCCATACATGCCCTCCACGCCTTTGAATTTTGAGGCTGTTTTAGGTCTGAAGATTCATTGGACAATGAGTGGTGTGGCAAAGATCAATAATGATTAGCAAATCCTTCTTTCTTTTATTGATGTAATGGGGTATCAGATTTTACTGTGGCCTGTTATTTATCTGGGTGTGTGCCTCTTGGGAGGCAATCCGCCAGCCACTTTTTTTTTTCCCCCTTGGTTTTTGTTTGAGACCATTAGTTTGAAAGATGTTGAAGGATTTATATGACTGGAAGAGGGCCTTTTAATTCTTTGGTGGATGTATCACCCTTCTTTAATCATATTTATCCATAATATTAACATATTACATATCTCATTTTAAAATTCCATAAGGTCTGGACTGTAAGAAGTTTTCTTTGGTTTGGAGCATTCACCTAGTTAGTATAGAAATTTGTAGCAGTCTTGAGAATGGAGGGGGCTGAGTTATTGGATATTTGTCGCATAGAAAACTTTGCTTTCTGGGCTAAAAAATGTTTTGCATGTTTTGGCATAAGGATATTTGAAGCAATTGCGGCTCAAATCTGTTTGGGATGCCAATGCATTGGTGAATGTAACTCATGTAAATCTTGGAAATTTATTTCACAAAGATGTTTACCTTCCTCTAGTTTCTTAGAAATTGGGTGATTACTGAAAATTTTATTTTAAGAAGGTACATGGATGAGAATCATTTGTTCTTCAGAATCATTTCTATCATGTAAAATTCTCACATACCATGAGTTATATCGATTGTTCTTTGAATTTCGATTATGTTAGAAACTTCAATGATTGAAAAACTTGTGAGCTTCAATCTCTTTTGACTTCTTTCGACTTTGTTCCCTCTTCTTCCATTCATGATATGTGAGTTTGGGATTATGATTTATGTGATATTTTTCTTCGCAAATCTTATTTCCCGTTCCTAATTGATACTCCTACAAAGAAAAGGTCTCTTGTGGATAAACCTATTGGTAATTCTAGAGCTTCCTCAAATGTCGAATGCATAATTGTATGATGGTGCTCTTTCCCCTTCACCAAACAAGCTTGTAATGATTGGATTTTTCATATGGATTATCTCCATTAAAATTTATCTCCAAAGCGACTTAAGCATCTATGATTTGGTGCTTCAATGAGATTTCAGAAATCAATAAGTGGATTTCTTACTGTCAAGTCTCAATTTTGACGCATAGTTTAAATATTATCTTTCTGCGTACCCATAAAATCTTGATTCTTATTTTCTTATCCTAGCGCAACAACTCCAAATAGGCACTCAAGTTTTTCTCGTGTATAATTACCCAAGTATTCTTGATCAGGATTTTGTTGACAACTGCATGAGTTCTGATGGTTAATGTTTTTAGCAATTCTTGCAATTCTCATTTTATAATATTTTCAACCATTTTTTATATGTTTGACACAAACAATGACAGTTATCGGTCCCCTATTTTCAAATTAACAGGTTACTGTTGAAAATCTTTGCACTAAACAAGCAGAAAAGGAGGTTGAGGTTCGGGGCCCTCCTGTATCAAAAGCATTTGATGAACAAGGAAATCCATCTAAGGTTTTTGTGCTTGTCAATCATTGCAGCTTTTATATTAAATTTGGGTTCAAAAAGTCATCCTTAATTTTGATATCTCATATCCCAGGCCATTGAAGGGTTTTCACGTAGATATTCTGTACCACTGGACTTGATATACAAAAAGGTTGATGGTGAGTCTATGTGGAGGTTAAGCTCTTGTTGCCTCACTTGTTACACTATGTCTGTATCCTATATTGTTCTGATTCTAGCACGATACTGGCAGCACCAAAAATAGAGGGGAAGAGAATAGAAATTTGCAAATAAGTAAAGCACAATCTTTCATTGTGGTTTACTAATATGATTAAGCAGAAGGCCACTTCAATGTGTTCACTTTATTTAATTTTGAAACTTGAATGCATTTTGTTGTAGTATACATGGAGGGTGCTTGTAGGGCATCTAAGTGACCAACACTTACTAAGTACAGAGACAGTTTTATCTTAGTCATTGTTGGTTTATATTCATTTTCTTGCTTTAGGTTTTATTTATTTTTTATTCAAGGGAAGATCTGATAGAAACCTATACAGATAAGGGAAGGGGCGAGCTGTGAATCAAATTTCCATGCATTCAAAACCCTTATAACTAATGGAGGCTGAAGTAGTATTGGGTGTCTAAGTCTCTTATTGAGTAATATGGGATGCTCTATGGGATTTTTAAGTGGGTTTGTTCTCATACTTTAATATCTAGCTTTTGGGAGAGGATTTCTCATCTTGCTTGGGTGTCCATTAATTATTATTGGAACTAGTGGTCAGCAGTTCCAAATAGGTTTACTTGCAGAGGGCTTTGACTGATGAGGGTTCTAAGTAGCAAGCAAGTTGAGTGACATATCATTGCAAAAAGTGTTGTAAAGTGTAGATGTCGAGATGTCAACTCTCCAAGAGGGGCCAATTGCTGGAGACTATAGTATGGGATACTTGAGTCCAACAATGAGCTGTATGTGATGTTTTATAGGATATTTAAGTAGGTTGGTTCTTCTAACTCAATAGCTAGTTTTTAGGGAGGGTTTCTTTTCCCATTTGGGTCCCATCAATTGATACAAATTAGAATCAATGGTAAGTTTTTGGATGGAGATAAGATTGGTATAGAACTCTGGAATATGGAGAACATTTTTTAAGGTAAGGCAATGACTTAAAATTGACATCATCTTCTCGAACCGTTATGATTATCGGCCGATAGGCTATTGTAATCTTTCTATTATTGAGACATGGGTTATATGAAATGAATTTTTGAATAGAATTGGTGATACGATTGGTGGCTCTAGAGTCAATGACCCAAAAGTCAAGAGGATTCTTGTTTGAGACATTAAAAACATTTGAGGATTGAGTAAAAACATGTGAAGGTTGAGTAGAAATACCTTAGACCAAATAACATGTACTTGCTGTGGGTGTTTTTCTCCTGCGTCCTTAATGAATTCTTCAATTTCTCAAGTCCTCCTTATTGAAAAAAGCAAAACTGGAGTTCTCCTCACCGGTTGGGTTTGTAGTTGTCACATGAGCTTGCCTTGACTCCTTCTTGTTTTGAGGCTTACCATGGAGTTTCCATCACTTCTCCTTTGTGTGACAATGTTTGTTGCAACAAGTGAACCACAAAGAATCTTCGTTGGACTGGTTAGTGTGCCATATGGTATCTATTGCTCCTATTGGATTGTTGTGCATCATTTTTTTTACACCAAAGTGATGCAAAAAAGATAATTAGATAATTAGGATTTAAATAATTATTAAGATTATTTAGATTTAATTTATTTTGAATTTATTTTATCTTTTAGAATTTAATTATTTTGTTTAAATTTATCTTTATATTATATTTAGAATATATTTTAGTTTAATATTTATCTTTTAGATTTAAAATATTTTAGGATTCTAGTTAGATTAGGATTTAGAGCTCTATAAATAAACCTTAGGACTCCTCATTGTAGTTAACTTTTCCTATTGATTGAATAATAATTTGAAGTCTTTTTCAGTGAGTTACCTCTCCCTTTTAATTTTCTACTCTTCTCATCTAAATTCTTCCCTACCCATACCCTGTCCTACATCACAAAGCAAAGCTCTTCACTAGTTGGTTATTCATCATTACACCACTTTGTCCTTTGTTCACTAGCACAATAACAATGGTATCATTTAGAGTTGTTGATGTAGTACACTGGAGTGATAAAGGTGAGAGAGAAGGGAAATGGAGGAAGAAGTAGAAGAGTTTGAGGGAGAATGATATAATACTAAAAAATTTTCATATATTAGTCAAACCAATAGTCAAAGTCTAAATTCAATTGAGTAGACTTAGGGCTTATTTATGGAGCCCAAATTCATATCCTAGTTAGAGTCCTGAAAGAGGAGGACTTTCAAAAAGATAAACATGAATTTAAAATAAACTAAATCATAAGGATAAGATATATTATAATAATTCCCCAAATGATAAAATAAAACCTAATTAAATATATAAAGGATATTCTAAGCATCATAATAATCCTAATTATGATAAAATCTTTAATCCCATATCCCATCTGTTGTATTTCGTCCCTCCCCAATATTTCAATTCTTATGGCATAAAACTCAACATTCAACCTTGCTAGATAGTAAAAAATCCTTTCTTCATAAATCTTTTCAAAATAGCTGCATGTTCACAACAGTTCATCTTGATACACTGGTAATTGTCCATTTCTTGCCATAAACCTTTCATTAGATTAGAATTATTGAAGTTTATTTCCCTGCTTACTATCGGAGATTTTGGTCTTAATCTCATAGATCTATGCAATATCCCTCTCTTTAGAATAGGTCTGGTGCACATTATGCCATATCTCCTTAGTCGAGCCTAGGAACATGAACATATCACTGATTTGTAGTGTAATGGAATTCACCGTCATAAAATAATCATAGAGAATTAATCCTAGGCATCAAATTTTGTTTCTCTTGGTTTAGGACCCGTACCAAGCAAATGACTCAATTTGCCTTGTCGTTTTAAAAGGTACAACCTAATTGAGACTTCTTCCAAATAATTCTTCTTGTTTAAGCTATAGGCAATGTGTATATTCTGTAAATCCTCAGTGTTAGCACTGTTCATAGTAGGTTTAGTGTTGTGATTAGTTATAGAGGACTTCAACATGGTTGGGGTAGGTGGGAAAAAGTGGCTGGCAACTTGTTCTAGGCTGACTTGTGAGGGATAAGAGGCTGCATATGCCTGCATGTGGACTTCACAACTGAGAAAGGTAGGTGGCATGTGGTGGGGTGTGGCTCATCAGCAAAGGCTTCGGTCCCTTGAGTTATGCAGATTGGTGTGTGGAAGGGTGTTTGGGCTGTAGGATGAGTAAAAGAGGTAGTCCTAGTGCCAGTGAAGGCGTTGGACAGAACATGCTTTGAAAAATTTGACAGAAAATGATTAAAAAAATAGAGCGGTAGGTTTTAATACCATGACAAGAGTCTGAATATGAATGTTTTCCAATGATTCAAATAGAGTGATTACAAGGTATTTATTTATTTAGGAGAGAAACTATCCTGTGAAAGACAATAAATGGTTGAGACAAATCACAAAACTTAAGGGATTGGTGATCCCTTGATTCTATCCCCAATTCCAAGAGTCAACTAATGAAAAACAGATTATAACAATAATTAAAACAAATCCTAGGATTAATTGTACACAATCTCTAATGGCACAAGATATGGTAGGCTTGTGTTTGTCTACACTGCTACTACAAAGAGCTTTCGCATGAAAAGGACATTTTAGTGATTCTTTTGAAATTATTGATGGGTCTTCACTTAGTAGCTTGTATTCGGGCTATAACGGATATGTATGAAGAGGTAACAACAAGTGTGAGAACTCTTGAAAAGGAGACTAAGGACCTTATGTAGAAATATCTAGACTGTACTGTAATTATATTTTACTGCTGTAATTACTATTGGGTTGCATATTTCCTAAGTCAACTTCTTCTTTTATTATTAGTTGTTAGGTGGGAATTTGGTAGATAATTATTAGTTGTTACCCTAATTCTGTATATATTATGATGTAATCATTGTACAATATTATTCAGTTCAATACAATATTTTTCTTGGTAATATTATGCTCTGCACACACTTTCTTATAATAAGTCTACATTAGGGATGATCCTTGAGTCCCTTTTTGTTTATTCTTGTTTTGGACATCTTACCAGAGCATAGATAAGAGGAAATTTGTAAATGTATGCTATTTACATATGATATAGTCTAAACTAAGGAGTCAAGAAAAGAAGTTAACTCAGAAACTTGAATTATGGATACACAAATTGGAATCAAAGGGTTTCCGTTTGAGTAGGAACAAGACGGAATATATGCATTACAAATTTAATAAGAGGCAAGTTAGTAATGATTGGTGGTAAAAATTGGAGAACAAATCATATCACAAACGTCTAAGTTTAGACATCTTGGTTGGTGTTACAAAATGATAATTAAATTGATGGAGACGTCATACATAGAATACAAACTGGGTGGTTAAAGTGAAGAAAAGCATTGAGAGTCATTTATGACCACAAAGTTCCTACCAAGTGTGAGGGGAAGTTTTATCAAACCATTATAAGACTAACAATGTATATGGTAGTGAATGTTGGGCGGTGAAGGACAACATGAACAAAAGATGTGGTAGGTGAGATGAGAATGTTAAGATGAATGTGTGGGTATACCAAAAAGGCAAGATAAGAAATGATTGTACACGAGGAAAAATTGGTGTAGCATCTTTCGAGAAGACAATGGTAGAAAATCAATTAAGGTTGTTTGGTCATGTACAAAGAAGGTTGCTAGAGGAGTTAGTGAGGAGAGTTGATTAAGATGGTTTTTTGCCCTATGAAAAGGTGTATAGGGAGACATAGAAAAAGAAGTTATTAGGCAAGATCTCTTGATTAATGATTTATCTGCGATCCATATAGCCATTCTCATTTAATGGGATAATAAGGCTATTGTTGTTGTTATTATTTGTTTTCACTTAGCATCTCAAACTTCCATGTTGAGTTGTTCATTGACAGATCCTGTGTATGATGTAACCTAATAATTGGCTACTTTAACTAATAAACTAGTTTGCTGCATTTATCCTACAGAACAATATTGTCTTGATGCATTTTTATGTGCTGCTACGGGTCCATGAGAATTGTTTGTGTCCAGTAAAACTTGTTAGATTTTGATTCCCAAGATTTTTAGTCTACTTTATTCTTTGGTAATTGTGTTCAGTTATTATAATAAGCCTACATCCTGGATGGTACCTCAATGTGATTTTTGGATATTGCAGGAAAAACAGAATATGTTTATGCTCGTGTAAAGGAGTCCTCAAGACATGCCTTGGAGGTTTTCAAATATTTTATTTGGAGTCTAGCTCTTCTATTTTTTGATTGTCATTTTGGATGTGTGATTTATATTCATCTATCTTGAATGATTAGTATAACATTACAAATGTGAGTTAGTATTTGTTGAAGTTAGAAGTTGGAATTTTCCCAAAATTTTTTGTTCTGAAGCATTAAATGGTTCAGTTATTCGGTATCTTTGCAGCCTACTCGTTTTTCCTTGTGGGAGATAATTAATCATCAGCTCCAAAACAATGTTGTGACAGTGTTAAAGGAAGCAATAAAGGCATGCTTAGTTAGTCTATTTGATGCAACTAAGCTAAAACTCAAGCCCAAAATTGCTAAGCCCAGAATTGCAATCATTTTGGATCCGAATTAGAATCCTAGGCTGTCTGCATTGTTGGCACAAAAAGGACACTTCCTTCAAGCTTTGAAGACATCATTAGACAAAACAATATGGATTGTTGACTCGGGAGCATCAAACCATATGATTAATTGTTATCACTTGTTCTCGACATATGTCTCATGTGCTGGAAAATTTGAAAATTGAAATTGCTGTTGGATCTCTTGCTCTAGTTGCAGGAATTCTATAACTTTGGAATCTGTTCTCCATGTCCCAAAACTTGCCTGTAATCTATTGTGTGTTAGCCAATTGTCAAAACAATCCAACTGTTGTGCTAAATTTCTCCCATCCTATTGTGTTTTTCAGGATCTATCATCTGTATTAATCAATTTCTATGCCATGATAAAAAATCAGTTCAACACATGCATTCAAGTTCTGCAAAATTTGTGAGATTTCAGTATCTCATTGTAGATATTTTTGGTTTGATTTAGGCTGATATGGTGGGATAGGACAGTTTTATTGTTTTTTATTTTTTCTGAGATTGTTGCTTCGCATTTTTGTATAAATAGCAGCTCTTGTATTTACTTCATATCAATGAAAATGAGAAGTTTACAGCCCACAGGCAGCTTTGAAACATTTTGCTTATAATTTTGGAAATCTCTTCCAGCTTAATCTTTTTTGGCTGAAAGTAGCACAAGTATACCAAGACAAAAGTACTTGAAGTTATATGCTCTTTCAGATTGTAAATTTCTTTCAAGTGTAACCGAACATTGAGTGAAACATTTCATATGATTCAAAAGTGCTTTACAATCAACATAGCACTACACCAAATGAAGTGCAAGACTAATATGTTGTCATATATATATATATATGTATATGTATAGACACACACACACACACACACACTCTTAAAACTGCTTTATGACTGCATATCTTTATTAAATTTACTGTGATACCATCAGCTTTGGTGCAAGGGATAAACTCAAGTGTGTCAAGAATTTTGGCTTCTTTGATGACTTTAATTACTATGTAGGTCTTTGAAACATTTTGCTTATAATTTTGGAAATCTCTTCCAGCTTAATCTTTTTTGGCTGAAAGTAGCACAAGTATACCAAGACAAAAGTACTTGATGTTATATGCTCTTTCAGATTCTAAATTTCTTTCAAGTGTAACCAGACATTGAGTGAAACATTTCATATGATTCAGAAGTGCTTTACAATCAACATAGCACTACACCAAATGAAGTGCAAGACTGATATGTTGTCATATATATATATATATGTATATGTATAGACACACACACACACACACACACATTAAATTTACTGTGATGCCATTGGTTTGGTGCAAGGGATAAACTCAAGTGTGTCAAGAATTTTGGCTTCTTCGATGACTTTGATTACCATGTAGGGCTTTGTTTATTTTCAGTTAGTATCCCCATTAAAATGGGTACTGCTCTTAATTAGTGACCCTTAGATCTGAATATGGGTAATTTAGTGTCTATTTTGTGTGTGAAGTTGTCGATTGCAATTTTATACTACATTAAAAGATTAGTTATAACTTTTTGGCAGTCATTTGAAAATTTAAAACTCATTCTATGTATCATCCGAATTAGCATTTGAAAAAGATTTGAAAAAAGATTAATGCGAATGTCAATATGAATGTATATGACTATCCTTTATCGTTCACAACAGTCTTTATCATGTTATACAAATTTTCAAACAGGATTATCAGACAACTTTACCTGAAGTATATATATTAGGATTTGTCCGGATCACTGTTAATTATAGAAGAACTGTCAGTTTGATATGTTAATTATACTTATATTCTATCATGGATGCTTTATTTCTCTTTTCTAATTACACCTCTTGTAAGAAAAATGTTACTGCCACTCTGATTTGTTCTACTTGATAGGTTTTATCTGAAGATTTGCCTGCTACTATTGCTAAAATATCTTTCCCAAAGACAATGCGCTGGAATTCTCAGGTATGCAGCTGCTTAAGTCTAAATTTCAGCAAGTAATGTGACTTTTGTTTACAGACATATTGAAAGATATGAATTTGGCTCTGCAAAACATGACCCTATGAAAGCCTTATTGAAGAAATTCTTAATGATCTTATAATTAGCCTTTTTGGTTTGGATTGAAATAAACACTCTCTGCGTTTTTACACTATAATATTTAATAGCTTTATTAGGAATGAGTTAGCGTCTAGATTTGCCTATTATCATGAAGCTCTGTCTGGAACCAGAACTTACATTCTCATGAATCTCACTCAAGGATCTAAATAGGGCTGTTTGGAGCCTAGATAAAAAAAAAGCACTTGATTTTTCATGGTTTCAAGCTTTCGCAGTACTTTTGAGGGAGATTTTTTGAAGGTGTTTACTGGATTTCACTGTGATGTTAAACTTGGTATGAGCAAAACGTCTACTTTAATCCCCTTTTTACCGAAATGGGGAACTTCTGTGCTTGTGAAAGATTATATGTATGTCCTAAGTTCTATTGAGATAAATGACGAATTTTTTTTGGATGTGAAAAAGGTACTAATGTGGAGGATTAAGTATCTTGTCTTGAAAACAAAATTACAGAACAAGAAAACAAAAAAGAGGTGGAGAAAAAAGTTCATGCAAAACTGGTACCCTGTTCCTCTGTATATCCAAAAGAGACGCTTAAAAAAACCTTGAGCCAAACACCACAAAGAAGCTGCAAACAGGATCCTTGTCCCCACGTTGTCTGGAAACATGGAGGTGCCCTTATACGCACATTCTGCTTTAACCATGTATCTTAAACTACTATATAATCTCTATGTTGTCAAAAACATGTTCCTTCCTTTTATGGTGGAAATTTTTGAAATTTATGAGGAGAAACTACTCTAAATCTTGTGGACAAACCCAGCTCAGTCCAAAAATCTAAAGTCTAGAATGTATTCCACAAGAAAACAACCACTTGATAATACAAAAATAAATGAGCTCCTGTTTCTTTAGTGTGCATGCTCACAACACAAATGTTAGGAGACAGAGATGGGTGATTTGTGTCACTTCTATTGTGCATTTCAACTAAGTTCTTCAAGTGGGAAGAACTCCCTTTTAGAGAGTAGAGATGAGGAATTGGAAGTAAGATATACAAGAATACAATCCAGAAGGATTTAAATTCCAACCTCACCTGTGCTTTGATTGTGAAATTCTAACAATGTCAAGAAGAGGCAACAAAATTTCCTTTTTACTCATATCTCCTTGCAAGTTCTCCTGCAAGTGAAGATTCCAAGAAAGCATATTCCCCTAAATTGAATAGAAAGGCGCTTATTGGGACTGTCATTAGGCAGCCAAGGAGTTCTCCTTGTAACCTCAATGGATTACTTGAAACTAATCACAATCAATATTTCTGTGCAATTGCTATGCTATACATTGTTTCTCTTTTTGGAGCCTTTTAAATTGGTTAACTACTAAAGACACTATTGTACATTCTTTTGAGCTTTAGGGATACTATTGTAAATTCTGCTTAGTTTTTTTTTTCCAAGAAAATTTTCTGCTTAGCTTATATGTGGGAAATCAGAGGTAAAAGACGCCTCTGTTCTTATAATTTCATAGCTAAGAGAGTCGAAACACATATACAAATTTGTATCTAGGGTTTCTCTAAGACATCTAGACTTATTTTTCTATCCTAACTACCAAGATACCAGGAGCAGAATAATATAAAATCTGTAACAGAAAAATAGCAGTAAATAGATAAAAAGATAAAAATAACTTACTTAGTGTAAGATAGGTTTGGGCTAATTATGAGGCCCAAGAATGCGTTGCCAACACTCCTCCTTAAGCTGGAGAATAGATGTTGATCATTCCCAGCTTGGAGCTCACTTCATCGAACTTTGCACGAGCTAATGCTTTAGTTATCGGGTCTACCACTTGGGAGTTAGTGGGGATGTGTAGTACTTCAAGCGTGCTTGAGTCTACTTTCTCCTTGATAAAGTGCCTGTCAATCTCCACATGCTTAGTTCTATCATGATGAATTGGGTTCTTGGTAATTCCAATGGTTGCCATATTGTCGTAGAACACTTTCATGGGTAGTTCAATAGGTAGTCTTAGCTCTTTCATGAGCCTTAATAGCCACGTTTCTTCACATATACCTAGTGCTAGTGCCTTTAGTTCAGCTTCAGCACTACCCTGGGCTACAATAGGCTGCTTCTTACTTCTCCATGTTACTAGATTGCCCCAAACATAGGTAGATCTTCTATCTGTGACGGACCCGGCTCAGTCTACATCTGTGAATATATTTACATTCCTTTGTTCACATCTACAAAAAAACAACCCCTTTCCATGAGTCATCTTTAGATAGTGTAGAATTCTATAGACAATCTCCATATGCTCTTCATTTGGCTGGCTCATAATCTGACTGGTCACTCTAACTAGGAAACATATATCAGGTCTTGTGTGGGATAAGTAGATCAGTTTTCCAACAAGACGCTGATATCTTCCTACATCCATAGGAGCACTCTCCTTCAGCAATCTCGATTTATAGTGTGCTTCCATAGGAGTATCTGGTGGTCTACATCCCAACATCCTAGTTCCTTCAAGAAAATCTAAAGTATAGTTTCTTTGTGAAACTGAAATTCCTTCCTTGTTTTTTGCCACTTCCATTCCCAAAAAGTATTGCAATTAACCCAAGCTTTTCACTTCAAATTCTACTGAAAGCTTCTCAATCAATGCCTTAATTTCTCCATTCAAATCCCCAGTAACAATAATGTCATCCACATGAACAATGAGGATTGCCATTTTACCATCTAGGCCATGTTTCACAAAGAACATGTGGTTGGTTTGACACTGAGCAAATCCTTGTGACATTACATCCTTTTTGAATCGATCAAACCATGCTCTAGGTGATTGTTTCAATCTGTAAAGTGACTTGTTCAGCTTACACACTTTATTCTCTTCAATTGTATCTTCTAGGCATGGTGGAATTCTCATATAAACTTCTTCCTCCAAGTCTTCATTTAGAAAGGTATTCTTCACATCTAATTGATGAAGAGGCCAATCTAAATTAGCAGTTAATGAAAGCAACACCTTGATTGTATTAAAGCTTTACAATTGGTGCAAAAGTTTCCTGATAGTCCAACCCATAGGTTTGAGTAAAACCCTTTGCTACCAACTTGGCTTTGTATCTACTGATGCTGCCATTTGGGTTGTATTTCATAGTAAAAACCCACTTGCAACCAATTAAGGTCTTTCCGAGGGGAAGTTTCACAAGTGACTAGGTCTGATTTTTGTTGAGGGTATCAAGCTCGTCTTGAATTGCTTTTCTCCATTCTGATTTCTTGATTGCTTCATGAAATGTTACAGGGGTTTTCTCCATTGTCACATTGTGCACAAATGCCTTCATCTTAGTAGACAATTTATCATAAGAAACAAAATTACTAATAGGATGCTTAGTACAATTCCTTTCGGCCTTTCTGATGGCAATGGGTAGCTCTAGATCACTAGACTTCTCATTCTCTTTGGGACTTGGGATCGGGGAGAAAACCTCAACTAGTGACTTTGCAGGTAGAGAGTATGGCTCTTTCTCACCTTTCTTCCTTCTTTTATATGTTAACAACCTCTGTAGCTACTGTATTTCATCTGAACAGGCCTGATTATCATCATTGACACCATTATCTTTGGGTGTAATAGGTTCTAAAGGTTCTGGTACAACTGATTCTGATGTAGTAGCTCCATTCTGTGCCAAATCTGAACTTGTACCACTAATTACCGGTAAATCTGAACCTGTACCGTTGATTACTGGTAAATTTGAACTTGTACCACTAATTACTGGTAAATCTGAACCTGCACCACTAATTATTGGTAAATTTACTGATGAGGCATCAAACACAAATTGAGGCATCCATTCAACTTCAGCTAATACTCGTGTATGCTCCCCCTTGAATGGATGAATGGGAGTAGATGGGCTTTGTTTCCAAAAAAGGTGACATCAGCACTCACAAATACTTGCCTAGTAGAAGTATGATAACATTTATACCCTTTTTTAAATGAAGAATACCCAACAAAAATGCACTTGATTGACTGTGGATCCAATTTTCCTCCATTATTGTTATGCACAAAAGATGTACACTCAAATATCTTGAAAGGAAGTGATGATATAGTCTTTCTATCAGGATAAACTTAGAAAATTTTATCATATGGAGAGCTAAACTTAAGAATTCGAGGGAATTTAGTTAATCAAACAAGTTGTTGTTAGAATAGCCTCTCCCCAAAAAAGTTTAGGAACATTAGATGCAAAAAAAAAAAAAGTGACTTAGCAACTTCCAAAATGTGCCTATTCTTTCTCTCTGCTACCTCATTTTGCTGAGGAGTATAAACACATGAATTTTGGTGGATAATTCCATTTCTATTGAGATATGAGTCTAAAACATTATTTACAAATTCCTTTCCATTATCACTTCGGAAAATCTGCAATTTAGTTTGATACTGATTTTGAATCATTTTATAAAAATTCTGAATTGTACCAGTAACTTAAGATTTTTCTTTTAAAAGATACACTCAAGTCATTCTTGTATGATCATCACCTTCATTTAAAAGATACACTCAAGTCATTCTTGTATGATCATCATCAATGAAGGTGAGAAACCATCTAGCCCCATTTATGTTATTTGTATTTGATGGCCCCCAAACATCACTATGCACAAGAGCAAAAGACTTAGAAGAATGATAAACTTGTGGTGGATAAGAAGCACTAGTATGCTTTGAAAAATGACAAACTTCACATTGAGGCAATGAATCAAGTTGATCAAATAATTCGGGATACATCTTATTCATATAAGAAAAATTAGGATGTCGTAGTCTAAAATGCCATAATAAAACTTCATCTTTATTTCCTGAGTGACTAGCTGTCTTCGCACTATAGCCCTTTGAACCTCTAAAGCAATAGGGACCACCATATTCAATAGCACTGTCATTCCTCTTCCTCATCACCAGGTGCTAGAAAAAACAACCCAATTCATCAAAATTGGCTCTACATTTCAAATTTTTGGTGATTTTGCCAACAGAGAGCAAATTACTATCATGTGAAGGAATAACTAAAACATCTTTCAGAATATATCATTGGTCAAATGTACACTTCCTCTTCCTATTACCTCAGGTCTGGACCCATAGCAATAATAACAAATTATTTTTCAGAACTAGGAACAAATTCAATCATATTAGATGAATCATTTGTCATATGCTTTGTTGCACCTAAGTCCACAATCCATGTATCCTGGGATGCAGCATTTCTAATGATAGGTTTACCTGAGGTTGCCATATCACTTGAGCCAACTATTTTTTCAGAATTCCAGTTCTAACTGATCATTTGCTGAATTATATTCAATAACTCAGCATTAGACAGATTGGTGTTCTCTTGCTCTGGTCCTTCTCCAACAGCCACCATGCCTCGAACTTTGTTTTTTTGTCTTGGTTTCCAGTTAGCTAGTTTGCCATGTAATTTCCAGCACTTGTCCTTGCTGTGGCCTACCTTGTTGCAATGCTCACAGGTAGGTATATCTCCTTTCTTTGTCTTAGAATCTGCACCACCATCTTTTGCCACCATTGCTATAGATTCTGTCATAGGTTGAGATGGAGGTGAAGTCTGAGTTAATTTTTTCTTGCTCTCTTCAAATTTGACTTAAGTAAATGTTTCATCAAGAGATGGTAAAGGACGTGTTGCCATAATCCTTCCCCTGACCTCATCAAATTTTGAATTAAGGCCAAGTAGAAGAGTGTAAATTTGCTTCTCAACTATCTTCTTATAAGTAGCTGCATCTTCACTGCACTTCCACTCATAAATCTCATATAGGTCTAGTTGCCAATACCTTGAGAGTATGTTGTAATATTGAGTAGTATTGAGATTGCCTTGTTTGAAATCACGAATCTGCCCTTTAATCTCCACCAAGGCTGCTGTATTTTCTACATATGAGTAAGCTTTCTTCACTGCTTCCCATACTTCCTTAGCCGTCTTGCGCAGTACGTAAGTCTCACCAATTTCCTATGTCATGGAATTTATGAGCCGTGACTTTACCATGTGAGTTTTTGCACACCAAGCACTAAATTTAGGATCTTTAGGATCTGTAGAATCAGGTTGGGTAACATCCCTTGTCAGATAGTCCTCTTTGCCTCTCCCGATGATGTACATCAAGGCCCCTTGTGACCACTATAAGTAGTTATTACCATTAAATCTCTGATTAGTGATAGAGATAGGACTACTTTCAGCACTCGCGAGACCGGTGAGAGCATTTTGATGACCTTCTGCAGTTCGGCTATTATGTTCGCCCATGGAGATACTAGAACTCTTTTCTGTTGTCGATTGGTAAGCCCTCAAAGGACTGAATTTGGCCATGATAATTTAGTTCCCCATGCTTTGATACCATGTGGGAAATCAGAGGAAAAAGACACCTCTGTTCTTATAATTTCATAGCTAAGAGAGTCAATACATTTATACAAATTTGTATCTAGGGTTTTTCTAAGATATCTAGACTTATTCTTCTATCCTAACTACCAAGATACTAGGAGCAGAATAATATAAAATCTGTAACAGAAAAATAGTAGTAAATAGATAAAAAGATAAAAATAATTCAGTTAGGGTAAGATAGGTTTGGGCTACTTATGAGGCCCAAGAATGCGCCGCCAACATTATATATAGCCTAAATTTTGCTTAGCTTTATGCTTATATATAGAGGTTCTCATCACTTGCAATGTATTGGAGTATTCATTGAAGAGAACACAATTCTCAACCTCTTTCTTAGATTATTTGTAATATGAGACTTACTAGGAAAAAATAAGGGTTAATTAGAAAATTAGGGTAAAGGGTATATAGGGAATTATGCTTATTTTCATTTTAGTTGCCATTGAGCTAGATGGAAATTCTCTTTATTCAATGATGAAAAGAGCATACATATAGCCACCAAAGATGACAAAAAATACAAGAAAGAATTTGATGGGTACCTAAGTGGGATGGGGAACCCTCCTCCAAAAACTAGTTAATGAGAGGGGAGAACCAACCTACTTAGATATCCCATTGGGCATCTCATACTACTTAATGTGGGACTTGAGCATCTCATACTACCCAAGTCCCCATCAATTGGCCCCTCTTAAGAGCCAAAGTCCCAGCGATTGCATACTATGATACTTCACTTGACTCTCCTGTCAGTTAGGACCCTCCACCATTTAGCACCCTTTGTAGGTAGTCTTTTCCGGAACCATCGACACCAAGGCTCTTATACCATTGATGGGTACCCAAGTGTGATGGGAAACCCTCCCCCAAAAGCTAGCTATTGAGAGGGAAGAACCAATCCACTTAAATATCTCATTGAGCATCCAATACTACTCAATGTGGGACTTAGACATTCCATACTACTCAAGTCCCCATCAAAATCCCTCAAAGTCATTCTAGAATATGATCCTAATTAAAAGAGGATAATAAAAGATAAAAATCGTATCATCAACTTTTAAAAAAAAATCATATCATCAACAATAAATGGCATATTCTTAATGAATAAGTGTAATGAGCCATGGGCTCAAAAGCTCGCTTCCAAAACTCCCCTCAAGTTGGTAAATAGATATTGATCATTCCTAGCTTGCCACTTAGCTCTTCATACTTTACTCTGGAAAGTGCCTTTGTCATAACATCTAGGACAAGTACTTGTCCTGAGGAAACATACTTGAAATAAATTATACCAAATTTGGCAAGATGCAAGTTAGAAATGATTTGGAGGTAAAAATTAAAGAGCAAACTATACTGCAAATGTCAAAGTTCTGATATTTGGGTTCAATTTGACAGAGTGATAGTGAAAATGATGGAGATATTATGCATAGAACACAAGTTGGGTAGTTAAAGTTGAGAAAAGTTTTAGGAGTTATTTGTGATCTCAAGGTGCCTCCTAAGTTTAAAGAGAAATTTTATCGAATTGCTATAATGCCAGTGATGCTATATGGGAGTGAATGTTGGGCTTTGAAGGATCAACAAGAATATAAGATGAGAGTAACAGAAATGAGAATATTAAAGTGGATGTGTGGCCATACACGAATGGTTAAGATAAGAAATGATTATATACAAGGAAAAGTTGGAGTAGCAGCTATCGAGGAAAAAAATATGGATAATCGTTTAAGGTGGTTTGGATATGTACAAAGAAAGAGACCATAGAAGCTGGTGAGGAAAGTTGATTAAATGGCTTTTAGTATTACAAAAAGGTGTAGAGGGAGACCAACAAGGACACTGAGGGAGGTTATAAGATGGGATCTCTTGATAAATGATTTAGGGGGAATTACATATAGGGACTGATAGAATGAATTAATTACAAATAAAGATTTTAGCTGAGAAAAAGTGTTAAAATCTAGAATACTGAGTAGTAAAATTGGGAGAATGAGTGGTAACAAGTTCTATTTTGTAATTTTATTATCTTGGTCGCAAAATGCAATTCCCCCAATGATTTATCTGAAGAGAGTTTTTAATAAAACCTAGTGGTGTCGTATGATCCATGTAGCCAACCTCACTTAGTGGGATAAGGCTAATGTTGTTGTTGTTGCTATCTTCTCCTTGATAAAATGATGATTAATCTCAGCATGCTTTGTCCAATTGGGATGAAGGGATTGTTAGCTATCTTGATGGTGGCCATGTTATCACACTACACGTTAATTAGTGATGATATATTAACCATTGTTCTTTCAACAGCCACTTGATCCACATTCCTTCACAAATGGCCAAAGCTAACGCCCTGTACTCTGCCTCTGTTGAGCTTCTAGCAACTACTGGTTGCTTCTTACATTAGTAGTTGATCTTCCATCGATGATAGTACCTACCCAATCTATATCTGTGTATACCTCCATATCTCTTTTGTCTTCTTTGGCAAACAACAGTCCCTTGCCTGGAGTCATTTTTGAAATCTCCACCGGTGTTCCATCTTGCTTCAACCCCAACTAATTCCAGATTTTGACCTTGCCACTCCCATACCAAGGAATTATTTCCATGGTCTTTTACTTTAAATTTTGTGGCTAGGTTTTATTCTTCTTTATAATCTCTTCAGCATCATTCCCTGTTAACATAATGTCATCCACATAGACAATAAAATAGTAATTTTATCATTGCTATGTCTAACAAAAGATGTGTGATCTGTTTGGCATTGAACATAACCATGATATTTCACCTCTTGTGTATACCTCTCAAACCATGCCCTCGGAAATTGTTTCAGCCCATACAAAGATTTGTAGAGTCTACACACTTTTGTTGACATTTTCTTAGGTTTTTAAGCCCAGTGGTATTTCCATGTAAACTTCCTCCTCTAAGTCATCATTCATGAAAGCATTTTTCACTTCAAGTTGTAATAGAGGCTATTCCAAATTAGTAGCCAAAGACAATAATGCCTTTGTAGTATTAAATCTAGCAACAGGAGCAAAGGTCCCTTGGTAGTCAATGCCATGGGTTTTGTAAATCCTTTAACTACTAACCTTGCCTTGTATTTGCTTATATTGCCATTAGAATTATATTTCACAGTGAAGACCTATTTGCAGCTATAGGAAGGAGTAGGCAGTTGAAAGCTTACTTTATTCCTTGAATGAACGAGTACATATATGGGGGTTTTAGGGCTATACCCCCAATCTACTAGAATCACAAATAATTATGTAGAATTTGCAATAATCTAATCCTAACAGATAACAGATATAAAATTAAACTAATTAGGATTAGATAATGTAAACTTAATTGATAAGTATAAGGAAAAATAAAATTCAGATTTGATTGGTAAATGGGCCTAACTGACACAAGCCCACTTCCAACACTCCCCCTCAAGCTGACAAATAGATGCGGATCATTCCCAGCTTTCTTCTCAGCTCATTGAACTTTATCCTCGAGAAAGCCTTGGTCATGACATTTGCAACTTCTCTCCCTGAAGAAATGTGTGATAGATTAATAACACCTGTATCCATTTTCTCCTTTATAAAGTGCCTGTGTATCTCAACATGTTTAGTTCTATCATGTAGAATTGGATTCTTGGCTATTCCAATTGCAGCCATATTGTCGCACCATACTTTGATAGGAACTTTCACTTCTATTTTCAATTCCTTTAGTAGCCTTACTAGCCACATTCCTTCACAGATCCTATGAGCTAATGCTCGGTATTCAACTTTAGCTGAACTACAAGCTACTACTTGTTGCTTCTTACTTCTCCGGGTCACAAGATTTCCCCAGGTATAAGTGCAATTCCCAGTGGTTGACCTTCTAGCAACTACAGAACATGCCCAATCTGCATCTGTAAATACTTCTATATCCTTATTCCTTCCTTTGGTGAAGAATAACCCCTTTCCTAGAGTTAGTTTGAGATACCTCAAAATCCTATATGCTGCATTGAGGTGTTCTTGTGGATTGCTCATAAATTGACTTATAACGCCCACTGGAAACAGATATCAAGTCTGGTGTGTGACAAATAAATCAACTTTCCCACCAACCTTTGAAACTGTACCTTATCCACTGGTGTTCCATCAACTTTTATCTCTAATTTGAGATTAGATTCCATAGGTGTATTTGCTGGTTTTGCACCCAACATACTTGTTTCTTTGAGAAGATCTAGTACTTCCTTTGAGAGACACTAATCCCTTTGCTTAACCTTGCTACGTCCATTCCGAAAAAGTACTGGAGGTTCGCAAGAGCTTTTACTTCAAATTCCTTGGCTAGATTCTGCGTTAGTTTGCTTATCTCTTCTGGATCATTCCCTGTAATTACAATGTCATCAACATAAACGATTAAAGCTGTAATTTTATGATGATGATGTCTCACAAACAAGGTATGATCTGTTTTGCATTGTGTGTAACCAAGCCTTATTAAGGCCTGAGAAAATCTTTCAAACCACACCCTAAGTCACTGCTTCAACCCATATAATGACTTATATAGCCTACACACCTTGTCTGCATTCTCTGAATTCCTCAACCCCAAGGGAATTTTCATGTAAACTTCTTCGAGGTCCCTATTAAGGAATGCATTCTTAACATCTAATTGACACAATGGCCAATCTAGGTTAGCAACCAATGAGAGTAGTACTTTTATTGTGTTAAACCCTGCCACAAGTGCAAAGGTCTCTTGATTGTCTATACCATGGGTTTGTGTAAACCCTTTTGGCCACCAATCTAGCTCGTACTTGCTAATGCTCCCATTGGGGGTTATATTTTACCATGAATACCCACTTGCACCCTACCGATTTTCCTTTTAGTAGTCTTGTTATCTGCCAAGTCTTGTTCTTCTTCAAGGCATTCAATTCTTCATTAATTGTATTTTTCCAGTTAGGGTATGTTAAAGCTTCTTGGAAATTCTTAGGAATTTTCTCTTCTTCTACTTTCACAACAAATGCTCTCATATGTGATAAAAGTTTGTCATAAAAGACATACCTACTAATAGGGTGCTGAGTACATGACCTTTTTCCTTTCCTTAGTGCAATTGGCCAATGTAAGTCATCAAAACTTGTCTCAAGGACTGATTGTTGGTTCTGCCTCGGAACAGGACTAGGCTCATGTTGCTGCACAGGTTGAATCTCCTGCTATCTAGATCTGTTTCTTCTTGCTTGCGTCTGTATCTTTGGCATCTGCACTAATTCCTCCTCTGTTTCAATCACATGAATGTCATCTTTAGGGTTTAGTTCAGTTTCAGGGTTAGGTTCAGGTCTTATTAGGGTTGAATCAGTGGGTTTGAGAGCTGAATCAGGTTGAAGTGCAGTGTTTTCAGAGGGTCCAGATCTTGTTTCAGGCTCAGGTATAGGTAAGATCAAAACTGGTGATGTTTGAGGACCAATCTGTTGTCCAGAGGTTGTATTAGGATCAATAATTTGATGATCACACCTGAAGTCACAAAGAATCCATTCACTTCTTGTTTCCTCCCCCTGAATGGATGATGTGGGATAGTAGGGAACATGTTCAAGGAACTTTACATTCATGGAAACATATACTGTGAGTGACAGGACAAAAACATTTGTATCCCTTTTGAGTATAGGAGTATCCCAAGAAGATACATTTAATGGCTCTAGGTTCTAATTTGTTTCCCCAATTAAAGTGAACAAAAACAGTACACTTAAACACTTTGATAGGAATAGATGAAACAAGTGGAGAATTAGGGTAGAATTCATGAAATTTCTGATGGGAATAGATGAAACAAGTGGAGAATTAGGGTAGAATTCATGAAACTTCTGTATGGGAGTAGCATATTTCAGAACTTAGAGGGCATGCATTTAATGAGATATGCAGCTGTAAGTACAGCATCAGTCCAATAAAAATCTTGGAACATTATGTGTAATCATCAATGCTCTTGCCACCTCAAGTAAATGTCTATTTTTCCTCTTTGCCACTCCATTTTGTTGTGAGGTGTTTTCACACAAAGTTTGGTGATGAGTCCCAGGTTCCTCAAGATAGGACTTGAATTTATGACTGAGGTACTCTCTCCCATTATCACTCCTAAGAATGTTTATGGAGATTTGAAATTGATTTTTCACAAAGGCATGGAAATTTTTGAATATTTGGAATACTTAAGATTTGTCCTTCATTAAGAAAACCCAAGTTGGTTGAGTGTGATCATCAATAAATGTTACCAACCATCTGTAATTAATATTAGTTAATACTTTTGAGGGTCCCCAAACAACACTATGGATTATAGAAAATGGACGTCTTGGCTGATAGGGTTGTGGCAAGTAACTATTTCGGACTTGCTTAGAGAACTGGCAAACATCACAATGCAAATTCAAAGCATCTTTATTGATAATTTCAGGAAACAAATATTTTATGTAATTGAAATTGGGGTGTCCTAATCTATAATGCCATAACATGACATGGATAAAGTGGAAAAAATAGAAACAAAATTCACTTCTTTATTGCTTGAGACTCCTTCCAAGTAGTTGAGCCTGTCCCATTCTTTAGTATTGTCAATCCTCATTCCTGAGGCCAAGTCCTGAAAATCATAGCCAACATCATTAAATATAATTAGACATTTCAACTGTATCACAGTTGTCTTCACAGATAGCCAACTACACTTTATATCAGGCATATATAGGACTTTTTTCAAAACAATTGTCTCAGAAATAATAACAATTCTAGTCCCAAAGACCTTCATTTAGGCACCATTAGCTACTTTTATAGTTGTATGCTTTGAGTATGGTGTAAATTCACTAAATAACTCTTTAAAACTAGTTATGTGGTCAGTGGCTCTTGAATCCACCACACAAACATTTTTGTTTCTCACCATAATATGACAAATAGCAGTAAAGGATGTACTTGCTTGAGCCGAGGTTACATAAGGAATGGTTTTTTCATTCTTACTCTTGTGTGCTGAACTTTGAATATACTTATCAAGAATCTTCCTCAGCATAATGAGTTCTTTCATATTTAGCGTTCCACCTTCAGATTTTGAACTTCCAACCATCATTCCCTTGCTTCCACTTCTTTGCCTCTGTTTGTTGTTTGGAGGCTTTCCATGCAATTTCCAGCAAGAGTCCTTGGTGTGTCCACTTCTATTGCAATGATCACACCACTTGGCTACTTTCTTACCCTTTTGATTTGTATTTTGATTTCCTCTCACAATTATGGTAGATGATTTAATAGGGGTAGAAATACGAGGTGAGATTTGAACTAATTTCTTCGTGCTTTCCTCATATTTGATCATGTTGAAGACATCATCAAGGGAAGGAAAAGGTCTAGTACACATAATTGTTGCTCATACCTCTTCAAAATTGTCATTCGACCCAAGAAGGAAGTCATATGTCCTCTCTTCATCCACAATCTACCTGTAATATGCTTCATCCATGTGACAAGACCTCTAGCGTATCTCTTAGAGATCAATTGGTTGCCACGTACGGTTGAGAGCATTCCAATATTGAGTCACACTCTTCTCCCTTTGCCTCAGGTTTCTCAGTGTTCACTTAAGCTGGAAAATAGCTGCCTTGTTTCTCTAACTGAATAAGCCTTCTTAGCTACATCCCATATTTGTTTAGCAGTAGTATCATGCAAATAGTTCTCACTGATCTCAATATTCATTGAGTGAACCAGCCACGTCATGACTGTTATTTTTAGCATCCCATGTGTCAAAATCTGCCTCTTCTAGTGCTAGCGGCTTTTCTTCTCTAGTAAGATACTGCTCTTTGCCTACCCTCTACCACGAACAAACATCAATACGTTGTGTGACCATTGGAGGTAATTATTGCCATTCAATTTGTGGGGAATCATTGTTTGCTCTGATAGCATCTAGGAAGAAATAGGTAGCTGAAGGTTTACTTTATTCCCTGAATGAACGAGTATATGTATAGGGGTTTTAGGGCTACACCCCCAATCTACTAGAATCACAAATAATTATCTAGAATATGCAAAAATCTAATCCTATTAGATAACAGATGTAAAATCAAACTAATTAGGATACGATAATGTAAACCTAATAGATAAAGATAAGGTAAAATAAAATTCAGATTTGATTGCTAAATGGGCCTATCTGACGCAAGCCCACTTCCAATAGCAGCTTACCAGAGTTTTACCTTCAGGTAATTCAGTTAACTCCCTAGTCTTTTTCTTTTCAAGAACCTTCAATTGTTCATTAATAGCCTGCTTCCATCTTGGATCAACAATAGCGCTTCTTGAAAACTTGCAGGGATTTTCTCACTTCCCACATTGGCTACAAAGGCTCTCAAATTAGGGGATAATTTTTCATAAGAAACATATCTATTAATGGGATTCCGAGAATAGGATCTCTTACCCTCTCTCAAAGCAATTTGCCATTGTAGTCATCAAAAATTGACTCAGTTATGGATTTTTGGTTTTGCATAGATGTAGGATTAGGCTCTTCTTCACGAACTTGTTGATCTTCATGTGTGATTCTCTTGGAGTGAGTCTGAATATCCTGCTCATTCAGCCGCTCCACCCTTGACTCAATTACATGTGAGCTTTCAGGCTCAAAAGGCTGATTTTCTGGTATGGTTTCAGGTCTGTCCAGGGGTGTATTGGTGGATGTTTGTGGTATATTTTCAGGGGTATCAGTGGCTAGGGCAGTATTTTCAAGGCTGGTTTCTGGTGCAGCAGTAATAGAGGGGGGATTTGGTGATATTTGAGGTGTTGTAACATGCTCCAGGTGGTATAACATTATGATCAAACTTAGAATCACAAATAAGCCTTTAACTCTCAACTTTCTCCCCCTGAATGGGTGATTTGGGATAGTATGGAAGGTGTTCAAAGAACTTGACATTCATAGTGACGTAGAATTTATTAGTAGTAGGACAAAAACACTTAATCCCTTTTGAGTAGAAGAATATCATATGGAAATACACTTCATAGACCCTGGTTCTAGTTTTCCAATGAACAAAAACAACACACCCAAAGACTCTAGTTGGAATAGATGATATGAGAGGTTAATTTGGATAAGACTTACTGAATTTCTGAATTGTTGTCGTGAATTTTAAGACTTTAGAAGGCATATGATTGATAAGATAAGCTGCTGTTAGAATAATATCACCCCAAACATGGCTAGAAACATTATTGGTTAACAAGAGTGCTCTAGCTACCTCTAAGGGATGCCTATTTTTCCTCTCAATTACACCGTTTTGTTGAGGTGTGTTAACACAAGATGTTTGATGTTGATTCCCATGCTTATCCATAAAGCCTTTGAAATTCGAATTTAATTACTCTCTTCCATTATCACTTTGAGGAATTTTATTGGAGGTTTGAAATTGGTTTTTCACACAGGCATGGAAGTTCTTGAATATTTGAAACACCTTGGATTTCTCTCTCATTAAAAAGACCTAAGTTAACCAAGTATGTTCATATATGAAAGTTACGAACCACTTGACATTTGAATTAGTTACAACTTTGGAGGGATCTGAAACATCACTAGGAACAGGGGCAAAGGGATGTGAGGACACGTGGTTGTGAAGGATATGAATTTCGAACTTGCTTGGCAAATTGGCAAATTTCACAATAAAAATCAACGTGTTTTTTTATTGATAAGATTAGGAGATAAATGTTTCATGTAATCAAGACTCGGCTGACCTAACCTATGATGTCACAGCATAAGATTTTTATTTGACATAGTAGAATCGGTAGAAACAATAGAAATTGACTTGGCTTTTTTCTCTGACAATCCTTCAATGTAGTAGAGCCCATCTTATTCCTTAACATTGCCAATTCTCTGATCGGGATTCTGCAAGTATACAGGGTCGATCGCAGTAATAAAAAGTCTCCAGAGTATTCCAGAGGTCGAGCCCAAGGGAGGTAGTAGATTTATAGTTCAAACTTTTAATCCCAAAAATTAATTGATAATTAAATTGATAATTCAAATTTAAAAGGAAAGAAATAGAAAACAAAATGAAGTCTGAGGTTTGATTCAGTTTTAGAAGTGTCAAGGGATCAGGATTCACCTTATGAGATAATTAAATTTTATTTCTTAGTTACTCTATATAATTATAGTGACTATTGTTTCTAAAGTGTCCTAATTACTCTCGGTTAATTAGTCCTAATTTAATTAGAATTCAATTCGCTCTCGCGCAACTAAATTTTCTAATTAAACCTCGAAAACTACAACATATATCACCATGAATTCCTAATTCTATCTCTAGATTAGTTATTCATGTTTATCTCTCTAAATCTAGATTCACTCTTCACCTCTCAGTCCATCAAGTTTACCCATTAATTAGATTTTATGGTGATCAAACATAAAATCCACATGAATGAACAAAAGAGATAAATATAATAAAAAGATAAATTAAATATAAGTTGAAGAACAAATCAAAGAGTCTTAACTAGAGAAACAAATCCAACCCATCCCAGTCAGGCTACGTCCCTACCATCAACTAGGAAATTTAGCTACTCATGGAAATAGAAATTAAATTACAACTAAAATCCCAAATCATAGTGAAAATAATAAGAAAATAGAGTTATATTATAGAAGAATGAATTTATCGCTAATACTCCCTGTATCTCCTTACTCTTTCTCTATAAGATGCTCCTAGTTTCTCTCAGATGCATTTAGAACAGTGTTCTCTGACTTCTGAGTACGTTTCTGAATCTCCCCCCATTGTGTTTCTATTGTGTATCCTTATATAGAAAAATTTTAGAAGCCCATAAAGGCCAAAAATATCATGAAAACACGTCAAAAACGTGTTTCTGCGGACCCTTATTGCATGACCCGGCGCTGGGTGACCATAAAATCAATTAATACGGTGCCGGGTGCTTCTAGATTGCTGAAAAACGTCAAAATCCGCGTTGACCCGGCGCCGGGTGGGTACTATTGTACGGATAGTGCACCTCTTAGCTTCATAACATTATCAGCGCATGTTGACACTTTGAGTTCAATTTTCACCATGATAACGTTGAAATTTGGGAAAACTTAAAACATGAAAGTTGTAGATCTATGTCTTAGCTTTCCAACGCATCTTAAATCACCTCAATCGGAGTTCATATGTGAGAGTTATGATTAAAATACCAAAGGGTGTCAAAACTTTTAAGCATGAACGATTTGTAATGTTTTTGCTCCGAATGTTTCCAAATGAACCTATAACATCATGAAACACAAAAATATGTAAAATCATGCTAAAATATACCAATGTAAACATATTTAAATATAATTTAGAGCTTAAATGTGGGTATTTTATATGTATATAATAGACACATCATTCTCCTCCCTGAGGCCAAGGCCTGAAAATCACAATCAATGTCAAAAAATAATGAAACATTTCAGTTGTCTCGCAAATCTTCTAACTGATAAAAGCTGCATTTAATTTCAGGTACATACAACACTTCTCTTAAAATAATTGTCTCTATTATAACATTAGTTCCTTTACCAAGAGCCTCTGCATAAGTCCCGTTAGCAACTTTCACCATAGTATGTTTAGAATTAGGTGCAAATTCATAGAGAAGTTCCTTAAACCTGATAATGTGATCTTTAGCACTTGAGTCAACCATCCTTATGTCCTTGTTTTTAACTACAGTACTGACAATTACAGTTAAAGATGTACTTGCTTGTAGCAGTGTTATAGAAGGAGTAGATTTCTCACTTTCACTCTCAGTTGAGGTGCCTAGTTGAACGTACTTGAGAATGAGGTGCCTAGTTGAACGTACTTGTCAAGAATTCTCCTCATAACTGAGAGTTCCTCCATACTCATAGTTGTTCCATCTGATTCAGCTCCTCCAACCAACATTTCTTTGGTCTTACTCTTCAGCCTCTATTTAGTGCTTGGAGGCTTTCCATTAACCTTCCAACAAGTGTCTCCAGTATGACTACTTTTGTTGCAGTGATCACACCATTTTGTAGTCTTTTTCCCTTTTTGATTGTTGTTTTGTTTCCCTCTTGCTGTCACAACCAAGGCTTTTGCACTCAGAATAATAGGATAATGTTGAACCAGTTCCTTCCTACTTTCTTCATATTTAGTCATGTTGAATGCTTCTTCAAGGGATGAAACAGGTCTTGTGCCCATAATTCGTGCTGTCTAACTTCTTAATACTTGTCATGCAAACCCAAGAGGAAGCTATAGGTTCTCTCTTCCTTCACAATCAGCTTGTAGTAAACCTCATCTTTATGAGACGACCAATTGCGCATTTCATAATATTAATTTGCTGCCATAGCCTATTCTTTGAGCTGCAATACTATGTCACACTCTTCTTCCCATATCTCAAGTCTCTAAGTGTACGTTTGACTTGAGGCAAAGCTGGTGTGCTTTACTTGACAAAATAAGTCCTCTTGGCTGAGTTCCATATTTCTTTTGCAATAAAGGCAAGTAAATAATTTTCGCTGATATCCAAGTTCATGGAATTCACTAACCAGGTCATCACCACATTGTTCTTTGCAACCCATTTGTTGTTCCCTGCTTCACCTAGTGCCAGCGGCTTAGCCTCTTCAGTAGTGTATTTATCCTTCCCTCGGACTTGGATGAACATCAACACATTCTTGGACTATTGCAAATAGTTGTTTCCATTGAGTTTTTGTGGACTCATTGCTTGGGGAAGAGATTCAGGTGCACCTCCCATAGGTGAAAGAACGCGGTTGCCTTCCCTTTCAGTTCGCGTGGAAGAGGGTGAACCACTAACTGGCTTTTGTGAGCCATCACCCTAAGGCGGGGTTTGGTGGTCCTTCCTACCAGTGGTGAAGGCTCTTGGCTTGCCAAAAATAATTGCCTGCTTGAATGACATCTACAATGTCATGGAGCTAGGTGGAAATTCTCTTTATTCAATGATGAAAAGAGTGTTCATATAGCCACGAAGAGATGACTACAAGAAAGAATCCCTAAAGGTCATTCTAGAATCTGATCCTAATTAAAAGAGGATAATAAAAGATAAAAATCCTATCACCAACAATAAATGGCGAATATTCTTATTGAATAATAGTAGTGGGCCACGGTCTTGAAAGCCTACTTTGAACATTAGTATAAATAGGGATGCTGTGCATATGTAAAGTGTGAATGAAATGGTATTTTCTAGTCATTGTGACTCTATGGCTTCTACCATGCATCATCATTCCTCTAGTTACTCCAAACATGAGATAAAGCAATGGAAAGCAACAACTAGCAACTTGGGACCCTTAAAGCTATAACTAATACAAAGTTATTTATGTTGGTTTCTTTAAAAATATTGGGAATAGTTACATATGTAATATTTGCTTTGCTTTTTTCAAATAGGTAATGTTTAGCAGGCCTATTCGTTGGATTTTGGCCATGCATGGAGATGTTGTTGTTCCATTGACGTTTGCTGGGCTAATAAGGTAGTTCACAATCCTTGGATATTCTCTCTACCTCACCCCTTTCCATCTAAGTGTGGTCACAAAACCATGTGTTTATTCTTCTTTCATGTATTTATTGTTACATGGAATTGATTTCTTTCTTAGCATAATATATACTTCATACAAAACTTGGATAGCTTTTCACAAAATTTTCTTGGAAAGCCGCGCGCGTGTGTGCGCACTTACTCTTTCACTCCTTTGTCCCTCCTGCTGTTGTCTTCTTCTTTTTTCTTTGGGGGGAGGGTGTGTTTATGACTGTAGCCTAAACGTCATGTTGGTGTAGCTATATTTATTTGTTTCCGTTCCTTTTGATGGGCTAGGTTATACATAAGGGCACTTCTTCACTCGAGCTAAAGCCTTAGGGGATCCTAATTACATCATGTTCTTCATAGTTCTATATTTATTATATGCTGGGATAATAATTCCTAACATGTTCATTTGTATGATGTAGTGGAAACTTATCTTGTGGTCTTCGTAATACTTCTTCAGCGGTTGTCCAGGTGCTTGGCTAAAACCTACAATGCTTGTTTTGTCAATTGGAAAATATTTTATTTTATAATCTTTTCATTCTTTAGCTAACTATCTACTTTCCATTTCATGGTTTTCTGAATTAACACACTTGAAAGCATTTTATGAGAAAAAAGTTTTCTGAATTAATATATATTAGTGGAGTGTGTACACTTGTATGTTTGTGAGAGATCAAGAGAGAAAAATATCTTGGTTGCTTTACTTGTATTTCATTGATCAATTGCCGAATGTTTTTTGTGTTATTCTACCTTTTCTGTATAATTAAAACTTTGCAGGTAGAAAGTGCTGAGTCTTATGCAGTTGCAATTAAAAGTGCTGGAATTAATGTTGCAATTGAGGTACCAATGGATATATATATATATATTTCTTTTTTTTTTTTTATATATCTGTGTGAGGATCAAGTAGCTAAACTTTAGTGCTGGATTTTGCAGGAGCGCAAAAACATAATATTGGAGCAATGTAGTGCACTAGCAGAAAGTGTAAATGGTCAAATATTTATTCCAAAAGGAATGCTTGATGAGGTGGTTGATATGTTTTCTCTTTTCTCTATTGTTGTAAATTTGCATTTTTAATAATATCCCATCTACATCAAATTTTAGGTTGTAAATCTTGTTGAGGCGCCTGTTCCTGTGCTTGGAAAGTTTAATGAGTCCTTTCTAGAGCTTCCTAAAGATCTTCTGACTATGGTGAGCTGAGCTCTTTACTATTCGTAGTCTATTTTCATGGTTTCTTTTTGCCTCAGTCACTAAATTATTTCTGATCCTAATTTTAGTTTAATGGCAATCAGAGCAAATGTTGATTCTTTTTATGTTAATTTTTATTTTATGCATTTTGTTTTGTGTCTGATAAGAGTGGGGAATGAAACTAAATTTTATTGATAGCAAACTTTTAGAAAAATATGAGTTAAGTATATATCACTCACAAGTTCTAGAAGCTTGGAATCTTCAATGTTCAAGGAAAGAAACAAATATTTTAGCTACTAATCAACGTACCTACAGTGGCTATCTATAGTGCTAGGAACTAAACTAAAATTAAATAAATTAAACTATAAATCTTGCAACATGATGCATCTTGGGTCCCTACTGTGCTGACATTATGGTGTGCTCTATGGGTTACATGGTGATCATCCCTTCCCCACAACCTCCAGTTACTTCTCCCATATCCATCAACTGCCCAGATCCACCAACCACTTCCCCGATGCCCCTCACCTCCCCATCTCCTTACATATTTGTCTTTCGTAAGAGAGAATAGGCCTCTTATCATATGACATATCATTATGCAAATTTTGTGAGCCGACTTAGCTAATCTTGATCATTGCAAGGAATGATGTCCAACTTGACAAAACCAAACACATTGAAATAGACAGGAGGTTCATTAATGAAATATTGATACCAGTCTACTTGTGCTTAATCACCTCCAAGAAATGGCTGATGTTCTTATTAAAGCATTAACTTGGATCGGATTTGAAGAACTTGGAGTTGAGCTGGGAATGATTAAAATCTATTCTCTTTCTTAGGGGGAATGTTGGTGTGTGTGAATCATTTAAGGCTTGTTAGTATCCATTGTGCCTCCTTGAAATCATGATTTATGTTTTGATTTCAAGGAGGGTCAGGAATCAACAAATCTTTCCTAATTTTGGCTCCAGTGGTCCTTAGTCTTAAATTTTTGTTATTTCCTTTTCTGTGTTCAATGATATTATTCCTTTTGTGTCTGTGTTTAGATTTCTTCCTACTATCTATTCATTCTGAGTGGTAATTCACTCACTTTCATTTGGTTATATTTCCCTATATGTATTGCATTTTCTCTTCCATTTGAATAATTAGAGAACTCTTCCCCACAATGTCATTTTTCCTACATTTTTCTACCACATCCATTCCTGATTCCTCTTCTCCCCCCCCCCCCCCCCCTAATTTTTGGGATAAAATGGTCCTTGTCATAGTATTTGAATCTCTTTGATTAAGTTGTTACGATTTTCATCATTGTGACCTTCATTCTTTAAATTTAAATTAGTTTCAGTTAGATATAATGTGGGTTTGTCTTTTGTTCTCTATTCCTGTCTGAGGGACATGCTTTCTAAATCATTCCCATGCCTTCTAATATCTAAATTATTCTGAAGGACTTGCTTTCTAATTTGAAAAAACGTGTAAATGATGTGGAAAATGGGCCCAATTTTGAAACAAATGACAATGTGAAAAAAAAATCTTATCCATTAAAATATCTATGTAAGCTTGCAAGTTTTGAAGACTGCAAAATTGAGGGTAATTGATGCTGGACAAGGGGTGGGTAGTGTAGAGAGATGCAGAAAACAGGAGGGAGAAGTAGAAAAACTTGAGGGAGAGAAAAATCAAATTTTATTAATCTCAATATGCAAAAACTGAAAACGAATGAGTATTCCTAGGGCATATTTGTTGAGCTCAAATCCTAATGTAACTAGAACTCTAATAGATTAGGGCTCTATTAAAATAACTTAAATCTGAACGAAGATAATCTTAAATAAAAAAAATAACTAATCCTAAAAAGATAAAAATAAAATCCTCATTCTAATTAAATTCCTAAAAGTTATAATCAAAATAATTTCAAAACAAAATAATTCAAATATTATTTTTTCCTCTTTTTGGATAAATCTTCAATTTTCCATCAGTAATTCTTATTGATACAAAACTGAAGCTGTACAAGTATGTTTACAGGGAGATAGCAACAGGTCTGCTATTCATCCCATGATTCTAGGCTAAAATAAAGGACATAAAAGACAGTAAACACAATTGAATAAATTACAAATGAAAGAGTTGACAAAAGACAAATAATCTGATTTAGCAGCATTAAATTGAGAATATTAGCAATGATATCAGTGCTCGGCTGACTTGAACTAATTGTTTCCAGCTTTCCTCATACTTCATAGACAGGATTTAGACCTAGCAAAAATTCATAATTCTACCACGAGCTTCTTCATAGACAGGATTTTGACCTAGCAAAATTTCATAAACCCTGTCCCTTTGAACTATTTTCTTGTAACAGACCAGATCCTCATTGCATGCGTGCTAGTGTGAATCATATAGGTCAAGCTGCTGCCAAAGCTTGACTAGAGTAGTGTAGTTCTAAGTTATAGTTTTGTCACCCTGTTTGGTCTCTTTCAGAACTCCCTTAATTTGGAATGAAGCTGCAGTGTTCTCCATTTTTGAATAAGTACCACGAGCACTGTCCCATTTCTCCACAGTAGTGGTAGCTAAAACGAAACCCGTACTAATAGCAAGGGTCATAGAGTTGACCATAACCATATTATTCTCAGCGATCTAGGTTTCAAACCTAGGATCGTTGACATCCTGTTGCTTTGCTTCTCTAGTTAGGTACATTTCTTTACCCCTACCTCTCACGTACATTAGGATGTTGTGGGACTACTAGGGATAATTGTTTCCATTTAGATGATAATTTACAATCATCCCAGGTGGATTGTTTGGGTTGCTTGGAGATGGAAAGGCTGCGGCGCCATTGTCATTGTTTGGTATTGGGGTCAAGTTTTGTGGATCCATTGTCGAGGTTGTTGAGGTCTAGCTGTTCTAATTCTCAATGTTTAGCCTCCTCATGGTTCTAAAGGAAATATCCCTGGCTGGCCAAGCCATGGCTCTGATACCATGTGCGAAATTGAGGGCTAATTCTCATTGATACAAAACTGAAACTGTACATGGATGTTTATGGCTGAAAATAAAGGACATAAAAGACAGTAAATACAATTGAATAATTTACGAATAAAAGAGTCGACAAAGGACAAATAATCTGATTCGGAAGCATTAAATATAGAATATTAGCAATGATATTAGTATTGTGCATTAATACTAATATTGCCAACAATGATGTGAAGACAGTAAATAACTGTTGCACATTTCTTGCAGGTTATGCAAAAGCACCAGAAGTATTTTGCTGTATGTGATGAATGCGGAGGATTGTTGCCATACTTTATTGCCGTGAGTTCTTGTCAAATACCTAATCTTCTATAACGATTGACTGGTTAATTTTTCATCTGTTAAGTAACATGGGATCTTCATTAGGTTGCAAATGGAGTGATCAATGAAACTGTTGTAAGGAAAGGAAATGAGGCTGTGCTTAGGTATTCATTTCTCATTTTGCTATTGTGTTATATAGTGCATAAAAAATGTCTGCAATCTTGTTATAATTGTTAGAACAATGTGCATTTTAGAGTCATTGTTCACGTTGTATGTATTGGCATCTAGGTTCATTGTATTGCCCTTTGCACTAGTATGCACATCTTACATTTTCATTCACCTATTCTCTCTTTAATTCTTTAATAGCTTTTACTTATTTGGACAAAATATTTGAGATATAGATATAGGCTATAGGTCCTGTACTTCTGCGGTCATTGGATTCAATTCTTTATTTATGAGCAATAAAAAACTAAATATTTTGCATCAAATGCTTGTTCTTTATGATAAATGTTACTCATTTGCATAATGTAGTCTGTATTAGCATCTCATGTCATTATGTTTGATGAAATTCAGAGAAGAAAGATATAGACTATTATTAGATGACTCCTCTAGTGCATAGGCTAGAGGTATTTATAGGATAGAGTTTACAAGTATTCTGTTTCAATAATTACTGTGACTCCTGCTGTAACTACCACAACAGTCTAGCGCTTTGTAACTAGCATACCTTACCCTTACATGCCTCTTCAAACTTAGGGTGGACTACGTACAACACTTAGTTTGGATATAAGTATACTGATCATAAGCTACTGGTTTAGCCAAAACATCTTCCAACTGATCTTTAGATGAGATATGAGTGACCACGAGCTGTTAGAGCTCTAGGCTTAATTGGTCTGATGGTGCCATCCCTAGTTCTGGTAATCATGGGATGCACAGACCTTGGTGGAGTGGGTACCTGAAGTATCACTGGAAGATACATCGGTAGCTTCTCTAGATTCCTTTGGGGACTTAAATTCATTAGAAGTCAAGGCATGAGTGGCTTGGCTGGAAGAAGTGCCCCTTGAAACAGATACACTGGAACCAGTAGCATGAGATTCAGCAATAGCAGTATTGGAAATATCAGTATGCGTGAGACTGTGTGTTTTAGAATTAAGTATAGTCTGGGATTTTAACACAGTAGGAATAGAGGGAATGAGTATGACAGAAGTGGAACATGAGGAAGAGGAGAAGCAGGTGAGGAACCAAAATGTGAAATGAGTGGAATAGGGAAATTTAGTCTTATAAAAAACTACATGCCTTGCAATATAAATTTTTCCTGCTGTGGCCATACATTTATCCCCTTTGTGAGTCATACTTCACCCAAGAAACAGGCACAAAGTGGACCTGAGTTGCAGCTTGGTAGTGTTGTAAGACTGAGTGTGAGGGAAACACATGCATCCAAACGTTCTCAGGAATGAGTAGTCAGGCTTAATCTGAAACAGTACTTCTAATGGAGTTTTATTATCCAAAACTGGATTTGACAGCCTCCTAAATGAGGTAAGACACTGTCAAAACTATATTTAGAGTAGACAGTCTGTTATGGACTATTATTAGATGATTCCACTAGTGCATAGGTTACATGTATTTATAGCATAGAGTTTACAATTATTCTGTTACAATAACTACTGTGACTCCTACTGTAACTACCACAACAATCTGACGTCCTATACCTAACATATCTACCATTACAATGCTCCTTTATGGAGACTCCAGTCCCTTCACTTTAAACCTGGCATATTGTTTACATTTGCAGGGCACGCTATGAAGATGCTAAATTCTTTTATGAGATGGACAGGCATAAAAGATTCTCTGAATTTCGAAATCAACTGAGGAATATTCTCTTTCATGTAAGTTGTTCAAGACTTTATGCTAAACCCATGGGGAATGAATAAAGGACCTACTAAAATACTTGTATTTCTTGTCTTTGAATTTGGAAGCTTAAGAAAGTGTTGTCTTAATTTTATTTTCTTCTTGTGGGGACAAACAATTTACTCACAAGTTCTTATTTTCATCTCTAGGATAAACAATTTTGTCACAAGTTCATAGTGCATATTAAAGTGAAAATAAAGGAAATCAACCTTCATATTTATCACTGCAAAAGATTATAGGAAATTCTTGTGTAAGTTACTTTCATATTCATGTGAAATGGCTTAATTACACGGTCCTCCTATCAAAGCAAAAGATAAGATACATGTACACCCATTTTTACAAAAGAATTCAAACAAATGGTTAAAAATAAATAACATAGTAATCAAACACTTTTTTAAGAAATTTAATAAATTAAAAGATAATAATAAATAATATTTAATTTCAACAATAACATATTTAATCAACATAAATTCTAATGTAGAAGCAAGCACATCATAGAATAAGATGTTTTATTGCTTTTGACAGTCTAACATTAAAATAAAAATTTAAGGAATACGTGATTCGTAATATTACAATTTTAACAAAAAATAATTCTATAATTGAGGGTATTTCCATCACAGGGCTTTTGTTGTTGATCATATTTTGATTTCAGAGGAGAGCTCTGTAATGCATAGAGGGAAGTGCCATGTAACGTAACTAAGCTGTCTATCGAGGGAGAAGAAAGCATTTTAAAAACTAATTATGAACTTTCACTAATTACTCAAGCTTAGGAGTTGAAATGGTTTTTGACTTAACAGTTGTCACCTGTAACAGTCGAAGGATTAGCATACTGTGTGTTGTGAAAGAAGGAATAAAAGCTGAATTTTTATACCATTTTAAATGGGCTTAACTCTTCAACTACCCCCAGCAACATTGCCATATTGGTGTTGAAAGTTGAAACAATTGTGGCTTCAAAGAAAGTGCTGTTGAAGATCAGCCCAAGAGTCACGTGAATTTTATCATGTTATTTCCTTATTTTATTTTGCTTTATTCTCAGTTTGCTTGGTGTGTATCTTGCTGTTACCAACACCACCACACACCCCCCCTCCCCCCCAACAGAAAAACACCCTTTTTTGAATCAGTTTAGAAGGTTGCTATTTTTAAGGGCTTAGGGCTGACATGTTATCTCCCCTGCTCCCTGATTCAACCATACGCTCACAAATAAAAATTAACAAGATCAAAGAAGCAAGTGTTCTGGCCTTTCCCTTCATCCCTAGACTCCCTTATTTTCTAAATTCTTCATAAAGCAAAAGCCCAAAAAAAAAAAAAAACTCGTGAGTAAATTTCAGAATCATGATGTGAAGTGAGTATGATGTCATAAAGCATTTTAAAGAAAACCCAAGGTCATATCTTGTAGAGTTTCGGAGTTTGATAATGATCTGATCCTTATCAATTGAAATCTAAATTCTGTGAGTTGCAATGTCTAAAATCTCATGGAAATAGCTAATACAAATATTAAATTAAAACTAACTTGTCATATTTGAAAGATAAGGTAATAAAATACCCAACAAGACAATGTTTTCGAGAATAAATAAAATATAATATTAAAAGCTACTAAATAACAATAAAACTAATTAAAATGCTGCTAAATAACAACAACACTAACAACAACAACGTCTTGTCCTATTAAGTGTGGTCGGTTACACAATCATATGATGCCATTTTGCTCTATTGAAAACCAATGCTTGAGTCATATCATTGACTATGAGTTCCTGTTTTACCAGCTTCCTTAAGTGTCTTTCCTGGCCTCTTGCTACACCTTCTCATTGAGCTAAAAACCATTTAATTAACTTTTTTCACTGGTGCTTCTAGCGGTCTTCTTTGCATATGTTCATATCGCCTTAAACGACTTTAAACCATTTTCTCCCTGGTAGATGTCACATCAACTTCTTCTCATATAGAATCATTTCAAATTTTGTCTTTTCTTGTATGTACATACATCCATCTTAACATTCTCATCTTTGCTACCCCTATTTTTTGTTCATGTTGTTTCTTCAATGCCCAACATATACTACCATAAAGCATTGTTGATCTTATAGCAGCTTGGTAGAACTTCCAAATAACAAGTGCAATAAAACATGCCAGTTTAATATTTTCTTCAAGAAAGACTTTCTCCAACATATCTTGATACTATGATTGATCTTGTGCTCTAGGGCTCATCATTGGGCCTTTCATGGAAAATTGAATGACTTATGTGTGCCTTGACCTAAGTTGTGAGAAAATACTAAATAAGGTTAATGTTGTTAAGAATACAACAGTTATTGGTTTCTCATTTAGCACTAGTTTGGTCACTTTGATGATGTCATTAAGGCTAATTTGCGTGTCAAGCCCATAAATTATTCTTTGAAATAATTTTTAAAAATCAATTACAAATTTTCTTTTTGTGCCATGCGGGTCACACTTGTCCTTCCGTGTGTTATGTTTGAGTGTGTTAACTTCATTGGGTATAGTTTGAGAGTCATGCCCACTTAAATTGACTTTTGAAGTTCAATGTCCATTCTTTTCTGTTCTTTTTCATTTGTAAGCATCTTTTGTCCCTTTGGTTGTTAAGGGTAACATTATTGGAGTCTCTCATTGTTGGCATTTGAAAGAGATCTTTTTCATTCCTATATTATTCAAATTGTACAAGGCAATGTATATACTCCAAGGCAGAGAATCCCGTACTAATGATAGCGAGATAATAGGACATAAAAAGGGTAAAATTATCCCTAAGAATATGCTACAGTGAAACAAAAGATGTTTACAATGAATGACTTTATACTACATTGACCATATTCCCCCTCAAGTTGGATCACAGATATTAATCATGTCCAATTGACACAATCTTCAAAATAATCACAGTTTTGCTCCTTGTCATCATTGGATTTGTTGACTTTGAAGGGCTAGAGATAGACCTCTTCTGATTTTCAGCACCATAGGAGATAGAATCCCGATCTTCATGAACAGATTTTTCCGGTTGAACAGATTGTATTGAATTTTTAAGAACTATATTAGGCTGCTGAACAGGCTGTATTGAGTTCTCAAGAACTGTATTAGATTACATTGACTTCTCAACATGCTCTGGTGATCTGAATAGCATTGAGAATTATTCAGAGGAGAATGTGCTGGTGGCGCATCATCAACACCTTTATTTCTCTGCTGGTATGTTTTAAGTGGTGGAGGCTAAGTCAAATCTTTTGTGACTGTAGAGGGGGAAGGAAGTTGAAAGAAACTTGCAGGTTGAAGTACTTCTAGTAACCTCTCAGTGTTCAAGAAACCTGTTGAAAAAGGAAAATCATCCTCATTAAATACTACATGTCGTGAAGTATAAATTTTACCTGTGAGAGATGGACACTTGAACCCTTCATGAGAATTGCTGTATCCAATAAAAATGCATTTTATAGTATGATACTGGAGCTTATGTTGATTGTAAGGTCTTAAGCATCGAAAGCATGCACAGCCAAACACCTTTGAGTTCATCTAGCTCTGAGTACTTATTGAATACCTTAAAGTATGGTCAGACTCCGCTGAGAACATAAGGTAATTTGTTAATAAGCCAATAGTAGTATGAAAAGCCTCCCACCAATAGTATAACGGCGTTTTGGCTTGAGCCAAGAGTGTCAACCCCATTTCTACACTAATGCCAGAGTCATTAACCGGTTTAGTAAGATATTCTCCTCGCCAATCACTTTGTAACATTTTTATCTTAGTACTAAATGGCTTCTCAACCAAATATTTAAAATTTTTAAAAGCATTCAACACTCAATCCTTATGCTTTAGCAGATATAATCACATGAATCTACTTTATTCTTTAACAAATATCACATAAAATTGAAAACCACTAGTTGAAGTAATAGGGACGGTCCCCACAAATTAGTATGTACCAATTCAAGAAGTTCAGAGGCATGAGAATTAAAAAATTTTAACAGTAAAGCATTTTTCCATATTGACAAGAGTCACAAAAACTAACTCTTTTATTTGAATCAAAATTCAAATTATGACTATGCAAAGCTAAACTCAAAACTTGACTAGAAGGATGCCCAAGTTTACAATGCCAGTTTTGAAATTCCAATTCTGAGAAGACCTTCTGTTCAACAGCAATTAAAGCCATGGCTTTATTCTCCTTATTCTTCATCTTTGCTGCTATGTAATACCCATCATTCATTCTTCTTTGTTTTAGTATTCTCCCGGATTTTGTCCTTGACACAATATCCATTAGCAAAAATTACAAGAGCATCATGATCAACAAGTCATCTTATAAACTCTTAATAAATCTCTTTCAATCTCAGGAGCATATAAAACTTTCTTAATATTGGGAGGAGAGCCACTCATTTGATTATCCTTACTAGTCCCTACTTTATGTACCTCAATCTTTTCACCATTACCAATAGTAATTGTTAGCTTATCATTTATCGGTGCAGACTTTTCCAATTGAGTTGCATCTATTGTAATGTGATTATTAGTGCTGCTATCAAGATACCAGGAGTCTTCTACCACTGTATTTGGTGTTGCAATAAGTGCCATTCGATTTGAGCCACTAGAATTTGATCCATCTCTCCTGTTAGATTCATTGGTATGCTGAAAATTCCTATCAAACTTCCAAAAACTGACATTGGCCATGTGACCAACATGATTGTAGACCTGATAAATAACCTTTCCATCTTTACCTGTTCTTCCTTTGCCTCTTCCACAGTCTCCTTTGGAATTGGAACCATGCCATGTACCTCGAGCATTGTCTCTAAATTTAGATCTAGCCTAATTTGCAAAAGGTGAAGTGATTGCAACTCAACCCATGTCAAGCCGAGTTTGTCAGCTAGCTGTACTACCACAACATTATATTCTACATCAACCCCAGAGAGAGTCTGTAAGACCAAATCTAGTAATAAAACTAGACTACCTTTAACATCCAAATTATCTAAAAGAGATTTCATCTTCATTAAATATTCCTCCGTTGTCATGCCATTTTTCCGAGTTCCTTGAAATTCAGACCTTAGTAGTTTTATTTGAGCCTTGGATTGAGCCCCAAATAGCGCCTTTATTGTCTTCCACAATTCACAAGAGGAGACAAAGTGTATCAATTGACCAGCTACTTCCACAGTCATTGTATTTCTTAGCCATCCAAGGAGCAATTGGTCCATTGCTTCATATGTTGGATTGACCTTTGTGACATCACCATCTTTGATTAATTTAGGAGGACATAATTTTGAGCTATTGAGATACCCGTCCAATTTGTTATCTCTAATGAGAAGATAAACTAGTGAGTGCCAAAGTAAGAAATTTGTTATGTCCATCTTGACAATGGCAGATTGTGACAGAAAAGAGGAGAAAGGAGCAACCTTTGCAAGGGGATTGATGACATCTAAAAAGGAAGATTGAGCAATGAAATCACTGGGAGAGAGAGGTGTTTTGCTGTCAGCCATGATGAAGAAAAAACAGAAGCGAGATGGGCACAAGAGAGAGGCACGAAACTTGAGCATCTCAAACAGAAATGTGAGACTAAGAAAAAGCCAGCGATGTGGTGGCTAGAGATGATCGGCAATGTGAACAGTAGCGGTGCGAGTAGAAGCACAAATAGACACGGACGACAGGGTGACTGGGTTCGCATGGTGGTTGGATGTGAACGTCCAGAGGTTTTGCAATTGATGACGGCGGCGTTGAGTTACTAGCAATGATTAATATTATGGCTTTGGTATCAAGTAAGAAATCTAGGGTTTTGATATTTAGAATAGATGAGAAGAAAGGAAGAGCTCGATAGATGGTCCCACATTGTAGTCTCTAATGTATATTTATAATCAAGGAGTATACAAATCTAAATCATATCCTACATATATTAAATATCATCAGATCTCCTAAAATTAAGGAAAGAGATAACAAGAGAATATTACATAATAATTATACAACATTATACAAGATTGGGTTGGGCTTCTACTTGTTTGTCAAATATTTGCTCTGGAGGACTAGGTTCAAGATCTATCATGACCTATCATAAGTTTTAACTCTCTTGATGCCTTAGACACAAAATTCTCTTCTTTATTCAAGTTCCTTTGCGAGTAGACAAGTAGTTCTTTTTCTTTTTGTCTTTTTTTATCTCCCCTTATGTTTAAATTTTCTCATGTTCGGGCAAATGAGTATAAGATGGAGGGTTAGGAGAAGAAGAAGATAGAGCCAAAGGTGGATTAGAGGAACAAGTAGGTGGAGCTGGATATGGAGTTGGGAGATGTAAAGAACTCTTAATAGGGTTATTGTGGTCATACCAAGTTTGGGATTCACTCATATTCTCCCCCTGAATTGAGGATTTACTGCAGAAAGGTGTCTTCAAAGAAAGTGACATCTATACTTTAATAGGTAGAATGAGACACGGGATCATAGCACTTATACCCCTTTGTTGATGGAGAATAGCCAAGGAAGAACACTTTGCAGCTCGGGGTTCAAGTTTAGAATGATTGGGGGAATGATTATGAACAAAGGTTGTGCAACCAAACACTCTAGGTAGAAATATCCGGCTTTGATCTCTTTTATTGTAAATATTTGATGTTGATATGCTGAGTCGTAGGATTAAATCTGTAATTATGAGGAAGATTTATTTTTGGGTGTATATATTCGTTGCTTTCCTCCCCTTGTAAATCGTCAATTTTGAATAAACATTCTCCTTTCTACATGGTATCAGAGCCACCTTGGTTTTGGACCCTGAAGAAGCTCTACTTCTTCTTCCTCCCATTTTTTCCTTTCCACTTTCCGTCAAAGTGAGTGAGTGACGGTGTGATCTTATTCTCCGGTGACACCACCCACCCTAGAGGGCTCAGACTTGCCTGATCAGCTAGTCCCCTAAGTCCCGTTGACATCTGAGCAGCGTGTGAGCCACACTCGCAGTCCAAACAGTTTTGGATCTCACCTACAAGCGTGATGTTTGTTCATCTCCGAACTTCTCCTTTGGTAACATCAGCATATTTCCAGCCATTCCCTAGTGTTGGGTACCTCATTACTGGATCTAGTAGATTGAACAAAAATGACCAATAATGAAGCCAATAATAAGACAGTCACGAAAGGGTTTGAAGCTAGTGCAACTTAGCCTATTACTGGAGGCAGCACTGATGGGTCTTCTTTTGTGTTAACTATAGAGAAACTCACTGGAAGTAACTAACATGAATGGGTGAGGTCAGTAAAACTAGCAATCGAAGGTCATGAAAATGAAGGCTATCTCACTGGTGACATTAAAGCCCTCTATCAACAGTGGAAGAATGATAACTCCATGGTGATCTCATGGTTGACCAGTACAATGGCTCCATCTATCCGATATACATTTCTCTTCCTCAACATGCCATAAGAGGTATGGGATGCTACTCTGATGGTGAGAATGCTGCTCAGAGATTTGAAATTAAAAGTCGCTTGTGGTAGACCAAGCAAGGAAATAGGGAAGTAAATGAATATTATATTGAAATAGTATCTCTCTCGCAAGAATTAGATTCTTATTGTGAAGATGAATGGAAATGCACAGAGAATTGTTTGCTCTCTAAAAAGAAAGTTGAAAAAGAAAGATTATTTGAGTTCCTTGCAGGTCTGAACAAAAGTTTGGATGATGTTAGAAGTCAAATTCTGGCTCATAGTCCAGTTCTATCTATAAAGGAAGCATTTTCTAAAGAAAGGTGTGAAGAGGCAAGAAGAAGAGTCATGATGAAGGAAGAGGTCCATATTGGTGGATCTGAAAGTTCTGCTATGATGGTAAAAAATTCAGCATCTAAATCTCAAGATAGACCATAGAGAAGTTGCCCTTGGTGTGATCACTGCAGAAAACAAGGTCACACTAAAGACGCATGCTGGGATTTGTGTGGCAAGCTTGCAGACTAGAAACCCAAAAGAATTCACAAGCCCGAAGTTATCAAGTGGTTAGTGAGTAAAGTCATCCAGAAGTTGCTGTTACAACCAGTAATGATCAACTGAGTAAAATCATGGAAATGCTCTTAGATTTAAAATCCTCTAGTCAGTTATAAAGGCATACTCCTCTTGCTACTTTGGCTTATGGTAAAATTATTTGTGCTCTTAAATCCTCAAAATCTTATGACCCTTGGGTCGTTGACTCTAGTGCTTCTGATCACATGGACTGATTCTAGAGATCTATTCATTTCTTATACTCCTTGTAGTGGGGATTTAAAGGTCAAAATTGTAGGTGGAACCTTTCTTCCTGTTGCAGGAATAGGAGGTGTTTGAATCTTTGACTCTATAATTCTAAAAAATGTCCATGTTCCTTAACTTGACTGTCATTTGCTTTCTGTTAGTTGTATTACTAGAGATTCCAATTGTTCTACTAATTTTATTCTTCTCATTGTGTCTTCCAGGACCCATTATTGGGGGAGATGATTGGCAGTGCTTGAGAATTCCATGAGCTATACTATATTGAATTTACCCGAATAGGAAATCTAAGTTCAACTATCAGTTGCAATTCTGCTTTGTCCTTAAAAAATAATGACCTTATGTTATGGCACATGTGTTTGGGACATCCAAATATTAAATATTCATGTCATCTTTTTCCTGAACTTTGCATGAATAAAAATTCTGGTTTTCATTGTGATAGTTATGAACTAGTCAAACATTATCATATTCCATATCCTAAATTTGAATATAAACCATCTCGACCATTTGCTCTCATACATAGTGATATTTGGGGTCCATCTAGGAAATCTAATAGAATCCAATCAAATTGATTTCTTTCATTGATGATTATACTCGTTTTTGTTGGGTTTATTTGTTAAAAAAGAAGTATGAGGTTTCCTTTGTGTTTACCCAATTCCATACTATGATTACAAATCAATTTGCTACCAATATTCAAATTCTCCAAACTGACAATGGTACAGAATACTTTAACCATGACATGAAGTCTTTCTTGAGTTCTAAAGCCATTTTGCACCAAAGTTCATGTAGTAATACCCCCTAGGAAAATAGAGTGGTAGAAAGGAAAAATTGACATATATTAGAAGTAGCTTGTGCCTTAATGTTTGCATCAACTGTACCACAAAATTACTGGGGAGATGTTATCCTTATGGCTACTTACCTTATAGATAGAATGCCCAGCTGTGTGCTCACTTTTACCACTCTACTTCAAAAAGTCAAAAAAATGTTGGTTCTGAAGCACTGCCTAAATCAAACCCGGTGATAGATCCTAAGTCCTCCACCAATATAAAATAGGTAACCAATAATGAAACTTCTGACTTAGATTTACCCATTGCTTTGAGAAAGCCTGTTAGCTTCTGCACTTTGCATCCCATTGAAAGATTTATAATGCTTGTTCTTCCACCTATCGTGCCTTTGCAACTAATCTTGACAGGATAAAGACACCTTATAATATCCATGAAGCTCTAAAAGATCCTAACTAGAAAGCATCAGTTATGGAAGAGATGAAAGCACTAGAGAAAGATGATATGTGGGAATTAGTGGATCTACCACTTGGAAAGTATCTGGTAGGCTGCAAGTAGGTGTTTACTGTGATGTATAAAGCTGATGGAACAATTGAATGCTGTAAGGCTCATCTTGTTACAAAAGGGTTCACTCAAACGTGTGGAGTGGACTTTAAAGAGACATTTGCTCTTGTAGCGAAATTGAATACAATCTAAGTGTTGTTGTCGTTGGCTGTAAATCTTGATGGGCCTCTACAATAGCTCAACATCAATAATGTGTTCTTAAATGGAGAATTAGTAGAAGTTTATATGTCTCTTCCTCCAGGATTTCAAGAACATAATCATGTTTGTTGACTCAAGAAATCTTTATATGGTCTAAAACAATCTCCAAGGGCTTGGTTTGACAGATTCACAGAAGTTTTGAAGAAAGAAGGTTATAAACAGGGTCACTTAGAGCACATAATGTTCATCAAACATAAAGGAGGAAGGAGAACCATTCTCATTGTGTATGTAGATGACATTGTTGTCACTAGGGATAATATTGTCGAAATAGAGAGGTTGAAGAATATTCTTGCTGCAGAATTTGAAGTGAAGGACCTGGGGCAAGTGAGATACTTCTTGGGAATGGAGATCGCTAGATCTAATTAGGAGACCAGTGTATCTCAGAGGAAGTATACTTTTGATCTCCTCATTGAAACCGGAATGCTAGGATGCAAGCCTTGTGATACTCAAATAGATCCCAAAGGAAAATTTGTAGAGGCTAGAGAACTAGTTAATAAAGAAGAATATCAGAAGCTAGTGGGAAAACTAATATACTTGTCCCATACAAGACCCGATATTGCTTTTGCAGTTAGTGTAGTTAGTCAGTATACGCATGCACCCAAGGAAGCTCATTTGGAAGTTGTATATAGAATCCTAAGGTATTTGAAGGGATCACCAGGAAAGGGTCTTTTGTTCGAAAAGGGACAACATGCTCATGTAAAGGTCTTTGCTGGTGCTGACTAGGCTAGCTCAACTGATGATAGGGGATCTACCAATGGATACTATTGCACATTTGTTTGGGAAAATTTAGTGACATGGAGGAGTAAAAAACAAAATGTTGTTGCTCAAAGCAGTGCAGAAGCATTCAGAGCTTTTGCTGAAGGTATCTATGAAGGCTTGTGGCTCCAAAAGCTATTGGAGGAATTACATGTTGATATCAAAGTTCCTATCTAGCTATATTGTGACAACGTGGCTGCTATTAATATTTCCCTCAACCTTGTGCAACATAATCGAACAAAACTTGGAAGTTGACAAGCATTTTATCAAAGAAAAGGTGGAAGAAGGGATCATTCTTGTTTTATATCTTGACCAAAGAACAAACAGCAGTTATACTTACAAAGGGTCTGCTATAACACACTTTTGAAGGCCTTATTGGCAAGTTGGACATAATGAACATCTAGGATCCAACTTGAGGGGGAGTATAGAAATGTCCGGCTTTGATATCTTACTTTTATTGTAAATATTTGATGTTGATATGCTGAGTCATAGGATCAATTATGTAATCATTATGGTGATTTGGTATTTATTAGGAAGATTCATTTTTGGGTGTCTATATTCATTGCTTTCCTCCCCTTGTAAATCATCAATTCAGAATAAAACAATCTCTTTTCCATACTCTAAGGGGTAGATTATTTTCAAATCTTGAATTGGGAAAGGTATCACTCACTTTCTTAAGTGGTGTATCAAAAGAAAGGACCTTACTAGGCATTATGTTGATCAAATAGGTGGGAGTCAAAACTGCATCTCCCCATAGGTATTTGGGTACATTGGAAGTGAACATTAGGGCTTGGGCAACTTCTGGTATATGTCTATTTTTACTCTCAGCTATTTAGTATCGTTGTAAGTATACCGTGTTTGGACATTGGTATTGAATTGGGTCAAGATCATATTATGAAAATTAATGAACACATGATAGACTTCACTCTTTTCTTTTAATAAGTAGACCTAGCAAAGACATGTATGACCATCTATAAATGTCACAAACCATTTCGCATTGGTACAATTAGGAATTTCAGAGGGACCTCAAAGATCTCTGCGTATTATAATAAAAAACTAGGTTGGCTTATAATGGGATTTTGGAAAAGATGTTCAGTGGTGTTTAGCAGGTTCACACACTTCACATTGAAGATTATTAGGCCTTTTATCAGGACACAATGAGGGAAACGAATGACACAAATATTGAAAATTAGGGTGACCTATCCTCAAATGCCATAGCATCTGGTCATTATTCTTAGGGATCGCTTAGTATATTTCCTTGAATGCAAGTTCCCAGGAAGTGTACTTCTTGGGAAATATATTTCCCAACAAGATTACATATAATTTGCTTGTTTCACTTTTTATTTCCTCATAAGTTCAAGTTAATGTTTTAAATAAATATATTATATTATATTGTTAAAGACAAAAATATCATTTCTAATTTGAAAAATGATTAAGTTAGGGATATATTTGGAAAACAATTATAAAAAATTAAAAAAAGATCAGGAAGTAGAACTTACCAAGCTGGGGCTCAACTTCCTGGGAAGTTGAAAATTTTCGGGAGCCAAGTAAGACTAATTGATTTACTTCTCGGAAAGTTTAACTTCCCTCTCTTATTTTTCCCATACCAAGTGACCCCTTAAGTAAAGTGGTGGAACTATGGACAATGCTTGAACTATGACTACTCACAATGGTATTGAAATAATAGTCTTTCATGTTCTTTAGCACCACCAATTTGTCTTCTTCGAAGATAGGTCCTGAAATACACAATTTGAGGCAGGGAAATTAACACAGCAGTTTGAGTCTTTAGTCAATTGACTAAGAGAGAAGATTACAAGCCAATCTTGGCACATGAAGTACAGATTTCAGGATAATAAAATCTGAAATTTTATGCTTCCTTTACATACCACTGGTACGAGAGACCCGTCAGAAATTTTAATCTTTAGATTGCCAGCACAAGGTGTGTAAGTAGAAAATAATTAATGAGTCCATCATATGATCAGATGCACTAGAATCTATAATCCAAATAATACTATCCTGGGATGTTTTTAAGGCTCGTGAGAAATTACCTTTCTGAGCTAATAATCCTGAAGATAAGTTTCAGATCATAAATATATTCAATGTTGCTTAGAGACATTTCCAGATCACATCTTTTATTTTTGTTGCACCATAACATATCACATATAGGTCCTCACGAGAAATTTCTTGAATAACCTTGTGACTTCCATGGGTCCCACAAAAAATTATTCCTATCATCACAAGCAGCTCGTGAATAATGGAGCAGACTACAGAAAAACAGATTTACCATCCCAAATATCGCGATCGTGAGATGATCTCTTCGCAAGTTCTGCATTGTTTGCTGATCATCCCCAACCTCTTCATTAGTTTCGAGCATGTTACAAACTTAATCAGACGTTTGGTTGGCAGCATTGCACACCCCTCTGTAATCAATCTACACATACCCTTCAGTGTATTGGGTAAACGTAGGACCATATGGCAGCAAGTAGTAAAATGGTTTCGGCAAAACATACCTTGAGTTGTTCTGTCCATCTGGTTCATTCAGTTGAGACATATGACACGATCTCTTCCTGGACAGGTATGGCAACCCTTTGAAGCCATAGCTCACTATCATTGGAGCTCCAACTTGGTGTGGGTTTGATGAGGAGTTCCTGTTGAAGCTAGAGCCCACCACCGAAGAAGCTCTAGCTCGACTTAGGCTTGATTTCTTCATATTTCCCCTATTTTCGAGGCTTCCGCTTCTTCGATGTTCAACAATTCTGGCCCAAACTCTGAACCATCTCTATTACCTTGTGGGCATTCGAAAGAGATCTTTTTCATTCATATATTATTCAAACTGTACAAGGCAACATATATACACCAAGGCAGGGAATCTTGCACTTATGATAGTGAGATAATAGAACAGAAAAATAGTAAAATAATCCCTAAGAATATGCTACAGTAAAACAAAAGATATTTGCAATAAATGACTATATACTTTGTTGACCATACTCGTGAAGTGGTCTAGGTCTATAGTACGTTTCTTACTGTCTTTGTTCACAACTAAATTAGTATCAGCACAGGTTATGATGGACATGTGGTTTGTCCCCACTTCAAGCCTTAAGGGCGTTCATGTGACTTGGCATGTTAAAGATTACATTGAATGCTAATAATGGTCTTTCACTTAATAGTTTAAGCATTTAAGTTAAAATGAATATTAATTGTCACTAACATCTAGTAGTTGTTCAAGATATAGTGTGCATTCTGTAACAACTGACCTTTTTGACATCCAATGCAATAAATAGGAGAAGCTTGGAACCATGCTGGATAAGATGACTCGAGTTGAAAGCATGGTTTCTAAACTATGTTTATTCTTGGAAATCAGTGAGGACATGCTTCAAATTGTTCGGGATGCTGCATCACTTGCTATGTCTGATCTAGCCACTGCTGTTGTCACTGAATTTACATCTCTTTCAGGAATAATGGGGCGTCACTATGCTCTTGAAGATGGATACTCAGAGCAGGTTGTTTATCCTGGGCTATTATTACTATTTTGTTTGGTAATTGTTAGAGATGCATTTACTTCTGTATCTCAATTCCAGTCCATAGTATATGTTTGCTCCTTCGTTGTTGTATTAATTAATTATAATTATATTTATACATAACCTTGCTTCTTTTCTTTCTTACCCCATACCTTGCAGATTGCAGATGCCTTGTTTGAGATCACGCTTCCTAGATTTTCTGGTGACATTCTTCCTGAAAGTGATGCTGGAATAGTTTTGGCTATTGCTGATAGGTAAAAATATTATTGTCTTTCTTTTCCTGTCTGTTTTTAGTGATAATTCCACATTACAAGAGGTATGAAACTCATTGCTGCTAGAACAAATGGGTTGCATGTAGGTTTTGCTTTGTTCAAGGATGCTTCACGGTTGAGCTTGAAGTAATTAAAGATCTAATAATCTGTTTTGAATATCTTGAGTTTGCCTTTATGATAATTAAGGACAAACGAAATATGGCTGACATTGAACATATTTAGAGAACCTTTTACTATGGTTTACTGTGTGGCCTTAGGCCTCCAGCGGTTGTGAATTTTTTATTTGCATTAATGTGCAAATATGTGCTAAGGCTAGGTCGTTGCCCAGAAGTAACGCGCTGTATGGCTCGAATGCAATGTTAAATGAGCTAGAGCCGCTACATCGGTGCCTGGATGTAGTGTTAAATGAGCAAGGGTTCCCACATCATGCTGAACGGATGTGGGTAAATAAGTTAGCCCAGAAAAGCAAGATTAGATTTGGTTCTTGGAATATTGGTACATTAACAGGTAAATCTATGGAGGTGGTGGATGCTATGATTCGAAGGAGAATTAACATCTTATGTCTTCAAGAAACTAAATGGGTGGGAGAAAAGGTTAAGGAGTTAGACACTACTAGTTATAAACTTTGGTACATAGGAAATGTTAGAGCAAGGAATGGAGTTGGTATTATTGTGGACAAAGATTGGAAAAAGAATGTGATAGGAGTTAGAAGGATTGGAGATGGGGTCTTATCCTTAAAATTGACTATTGGACATGATACTCTCAATGTTATCAATGCTTATGCACTTCAAGTAGGGTCGGACGCACATATTAAGAAAAAGTTTTGGGAAGATTTGGAGGGCTTGGTTCAAGATATTCCACAAAAGGAAAAGATCCTCATTTGGGGGGGAACCTTAATGGTTATGTGGGAAAAGAGACAAAGTAATATATGGGAGCTCACGGCAGTTATGGCTTTGGAGAAGTAAATGAGGAGGGACATTTCATTCTTGATTTTTCAATGGCTTACAACCTCACGATTGTAAACACCTGTTTCAAGAAGCGGAAGGAGCATTTAATTATATACAAGAATGGAGTCCAAAGGTCGCAAATTGACTCCTTTTTGGTAAGGAACTCAGATAGAACAACTTGTAAAGACTACAAAGCAATCCCTGGTGAAAGTTTAACTTCACAATATAGGGTCTTGGTCCTTGATGTGCTGGTTAAAAACCGTAAACTGAAAAGTCGAAAAGCTTTAAATTCTAGGATTAAGTGGTAGCAACTAAAAGGTGAGAAATAAGTGAGCTTTACGAGGAAAGTTATGGAGGAAGGTCATTGAGACTTACAAGGAAGTGCTAACATCTTATGGGATAAAATGACTAAAAGGATCAGGGATACTGCTAAAGAAATATTGGGTGAATCCAAAGGTTTTGGACCTAAGGATAAAGAATCTTGGTGGTGGAATGAGAATGTGCAGGAGAAGGTCAAATATAAGAAAGAGTATTTCAAAGCCCTGCATCTATGCAATAACGATGAAAATTGGAAATGTTATCAGTTAGCTAAAAAGGAGACTAAGAAAGCAGTGAGCGAGGCTAGATCTAAAGCTTTTGAGGAATTCTACCAGGATTTAGGAACGAAGGATGGTGAACGTAAGATTTATAAAATTGCCAAGAGAAGGGAAAGAAAATCAAGAGATTTGGACCAAGTAAGATGTATTAAGGATGAAGAAGGAAAAATTTTAGTTGCAGATGATGATATCAAAAATAACCCATGAAGATGATCTCAATTTGAATTTCTATCGTAGGATTTGGGTTGGAGAGGTAAAAGAAGCTCTTAAGAGAATATATAATGGTAAAGCCATTGGTCCCGATGGTATTCCTATCGAAGTTTGGAAGTGCTTAGGAGAGAAGGGGGTTTGGTGGCTCACTAAGTTATTTATCGAGATTTTAAGGTCTAAAAAAATGCCAAAGAAATGGAGAAAGAGCACTCTAATGCCCATATACAAGAACAAGGGGGATATTCAGAATTGTGCTAATTATCGAGGGATAAAACTCATGAGTCACATCATGAAACTTTGGAAAAGAGTGATTGAGCATAGACTCAGAAAAGAGTCTCGTATTTCGGAAAACCAATTTGGATTTATGCCAGGACGGTCTACAACAGAAACTATTTATTTATTAAGGGGTTTGATTAAAAGATACCAGAGTAAAGAGAGAGATTTGCATATGATTTTCATTGATTTGGAAAAAGCTTATGATAGAGTACCAAGAGATGTATTGTGGAAAGCAATCGAAAAGAAAGGTGTCTGTGTGGCTTAGATCCGTGTTATGCATAGGATACAAGCTGGGTGGTTAAAGTGGAGGAACATAAGTTATTTGTGACAGCAAGGTACCTACTAAGCTTAAAGGAAAATTTTACAGAACAACTATAAGGCCAACAATGCTATATGGTAGTGAATGTTGGCCTTTGAAAGGACAACAAGAGCATAAGATGGGAGTAGCAGAGATGAGAATGTTGAGATGGATGTGTGGTCATACAAAATTGGATAAGATATGAAATGACTGTATACGAAGGAAAGTTGGAGTAGCACCTATCGAGGAAAAAATGGTGGAAAATCGTTTAAGGTGGTTTGGGCATGTGCAAAGAAGAGGGAAAGAGGAGCCAGTGAAGAGAGTTGATCAAATGGCCTGGAGACCGATCAAAAGGCGTAGAGGAAGACCAAAAAGGACACTAAGGGAAGTTATAAGGAATGACCTTTTGAGAAATGATTTATCTGAGGAGATGGCATTTGATAGAGCCCATTGGCGTCGTATGATCTATGTAGCTGACCCCACATAGTGGGATAAGGCTGATGTTGTTGTTGTTGTTGTATTAATGTGCATGCAAGTTGAACATCCTAGCATCACAAGATGAGATTTGTCTTAAAGTGATATTTGTACTTTTTTCTTGCTAGCATTGGCAAAGGCAATGGCTATTTTTGCATCAGCTATATATTCTCAATCTTTAGCAGTTTCTGTTTTTTGTAGAACTTTCTTACATCCATCTGGAATGAATCTGTCATATGCTTTTTTAAGCTGAAATGAATTGATACTTCCTTCAACAATGAAGTTCCGCACCCCTGCTTGATATGATGGTTGTCCTGCAGATTGGATAGCCTGGTCGGTTTATTTGCTGCTGGTTGTCAACCTAGTTCCACAAATGATCCATTTGGCCTACGGAGAATCTCATATGGTCTTGTAAGTATAACATAATTATTGTATTTACCCTTTATAAGTTTTTGAAAGCCAAATACTTACTCTGATGACGCTGTTTTCCATTATCTAATTCAGGTACAGTTGTTGGTGGAAAAGAATAAAAACCTAGATTTTAAACTGGCTCTGGAACTTGCTGCAGATGTCCAACCCATTAAAGTTGATCCTCGTGTAATTGATGATGTAAGATAGAAGTCCTCTATTCTTTATTATAAATAAATTACATTATGTAATTTTTTACTTTTATTTCTGTAACAGTTTTGACTTTTTATTATCTTATATTTTGGGCTCCCTGTAAAGAGTTTTACTGAAATGTTGAGTTTTATACCAGTTGATCAGTTTATTTTATCAGTTTTCTCTTCCAACTTCCTCCCTTGTGGCCCCAAAAAAAAAAAGGTTCCTCCCTCCTTCTCTCTGTTTCTTCCTCTTTCTCATTCCTACACCCTTTTCCTGTTCTGAATCTGTTTGCTTAATAATTTACAATTAACTGTTAATAAATTGGGGTAACCTAATGTGTATTTTTTTAATAGCTACTATAAGTTGTATGCCATAGAACAAGCGTAGGAGTGTGAGATAGAGTTAGGTTGACATGGAGAGAGAACAAGACTTGACTGTATATATCTAAGCTCTTTCGTGCATAGAGATTGAAAAACTGGAAATCTGTTATTATTAAAAATTTTCTCACCATTACATGTATATATCACACATACACACTGACAGAGCAAGATTCCAGTTTGAGACCTTTGTCTTTGTCGATAGATTTACCTTTTGTGTGTAATCGAAATCTGATTATTATGATTTTACCTTTAGGTACATCAATTTGTTACTCGGAGATTAGAGCAATACCTGGTATGTATTTGTTCATAAAAATAGTTATTTGCTTGATATTATCATTATTTACTTAAGAGTGATCATTGTTTCTCTACATTCAACGTTTTGAGTGAAACCAATATTTAAAACTTCAAATGATTGCCATAATAAATGTGTATATCAATTCTTGTTTATATCTTTGTTGTTATAGCCATTGCAGTTCCACATTTCCTTCCTTTTTGCTGGTTTTCTAGGTACTAAGAAACTCCATTTCCCTGTTACCTAATGAGATTGGAAGTTCGTAATTGAAATTCCAAATTATATTTCTATTTGGGTTCTATCATCTTATTTATTTCGTTATCCCCTAATCTCCACAATTGTAATTTTGTCTTCCTGTTACCTAATGACTGAATTGCTTGATTTTATTTATATGAGCAAACCCATATATACAAGTAGCAGGAGCCTCTCGACTTAATTGCAAAAAGTTCTATCTTAATGGCTAATTACAATTCTAATCTCTACAATCAAGCTGATTGAGATTATACACTATCTACAGTACATGAAAGAATATTTACTTCCTAACTCTAACAATGATCAAGCTTGGCATGGAGGATATCAATTCAACAACTTGAGGGAGAGTGTTAGAATTGTAAATAATGTAACTTTTTTGTTAGTTCACCATTCCATAATATCCCTAATTGTAATCATGTCTACTGTAGTAGCCTTCCTTATCTATAAATACCTGTGTACTTAATTCAATGTAATGGAACTAAGAATTCCAGACTTGTCAGCCTCAAATGATCATCAGTCTTTGTAGAAAAGGAAAAAGTACAATTGCAGCCATACAAAGGTGTAGAAACATATCCAAAACCAGTATGCTTGAAATTTGTCATATTGATGGTTGATAGTGTAATAGTGTACAACTTGTATGGCCAACTAAAATGCTTTTTGAGCACTGATGATCATAGAACAAGTGCATTTTCACATATATTGCTTTCTGTTTCTGTGCATAAGTTCTTTCTGTTATGTTCCTGCTAAAATACATTCTCAGACACATCTGATGAGGTGAATTTTACTGTTATATCACATTTTTGTGACAGATTGAAAAGGGAGTAAATGCAGAAGTAGTTCGTTCCATCCTTGCTGAGCGGGCAAACTTGCCCTGTCTAGCAGCAAGATCAGCATATAAGGTAATCTGAATTAGGGCAGATATTAAATGAGATTTGAGGAATCTATCATATTAATGTTTTCTCAGTATCTGTGCTCTTAGTCATGTTTCCCGTCCAGTGCCTGTTGCATTGAGTGATAAAAAAGAAAGCAAGCAAGAGACGAAGGTGGTTGTCAGCAGGGTCATTCATGAGTTGGCTGCCAACACTTAAAGTAAAGCTGGTAGTATCTGGCTCGCTGTGAGAAAGATAAATCAGCTTACAGACTAGTATTTGATGCATCCCTTTGTCGACTAGTGTTGAATCTCCCTTTGAACCAACCTTATGACTAGGGTCCATTGGTATATTACCTTAGCTTAGATCCCATCATGCCAATCTCTTAGTAAATCCAAGTCCTCTAGGATACCACAAATCCTCTACGAGACAAAGCAACCTCCCTTCCCATAAAATATTTTAAGTCAACCAAGTATTTGACTTTGAATTTTTTTGTTTGATACACCTTTCAAATGGGCTATATCCTTGTCATCATTTCTAGTGATGATTATATCATCTACATAGACTATCAAAATAGTCATCTTATTAGTTGAGGACCCATTGATGAACAAAGTATGGTCGGTTGGCCCTTGCAAGTAGCCCCACTTTATGGCCTTGGTGAATCTCTCAAGCTAGGCTTGGGGAGATTGAGCTCATAGAGAGATTTTCTAAGTGTGCACACTAGATCATTATATTTACTTTGCTTAGCTGGGAGGAGCTTTTATGTAAACTTCAAGATCACTATTTTGAAAAGCGATTTTTAGGCCTTTGTCCTATGTTGAAAAATATCATGAAAGTCAATTCCATAGGTTTGTGTTAAACATTGCTTTCTATTTATTAATGCTTTCATTTGCCTTATACACTTCGCATTAAACTCCCACTTGCAAACTACTAGTTGCTTGCCTTGTAATTTTTGGTACAGCAGCTAAATACCATTATTTTGCAAAGCATGCAATTCTTCATTCACAGCATCTCTATGTTTGGGATGTTTAAGATCCTCCTCTGTGCAACCAAGAATTTAAAGGTTGTCTATATTTGTAATGAGAGCCTTATAGATCGAAGCCTCGAAGATTGCCTCTCACAGTATACAAACCATGTAATAAGATGTTGAGTATTATTTGATCCAATTACAAAATTAGGGTAGAACTACACATACCTGAAGCTCCATGCTATTTCTTTTACCAACTCTAGATGTAGGGGCACATGTGGTGAGGGTTAGCTCACCAAGTGGAATCTAATTCTAGGTCTTCACAGCAGAGTCACCGTACTCCATGGCTTTTCTATCAAGACTGTTATACTGAAACAAGTTCCAAATGTTCTGAAATGTGATGTGATGAAATGTTTCAAAAAACATTTAAAAACACAAAATGACCCTAAATAATACGAAAACATTGCTAAAACATGCATTATATAAATTTGTCCAAGAATGTATGTGCATACGTCTCTGTGTGTGTGTGTACACAATAAAGTGTATTCAGAGTATTGCATAAAGTGAACTATGATTATCTTTCAAGTCCACTTGCCCTCCTCTTCAGGTATTAAACATTCGGAAAGAGGGAAGAATTTCTCTAAATTGAAAAAGTTATTCAATTGACTGTGGGCGAGCATGTTTTCTTAAATTAACATTTGTGAGATATTTGTGATCCCACCACATTCTCATGATCTGAAAAATATCCCAATTATCTTAATTATTTAATTGGGTTTGTTTTACTCAGTCAACATCTAATTAATTAATCAAATAATTAATTAGATAATACTTAAACCCTTTCCACTTTAATTAGCCCATCAAGGGCTGACATATCACTAGGTCCAACAGATTCCCTTTCCGTAAGCAATAAGAAGATTAATATAGTTGACTTCTAGGGTTTTCAGATAAATTAGAGCTCAATGATAATGTACACTGAGACCCATTCTATTATTTATAAATATAGTGATACAAGAGATATAATCAAATCTCTATCAAATCTATATCCGTCTAATAACAATATATCCTATGTCCTTATAATTAAGAATAGATATAACTACATAAATAATACAAAGAATATTGGGCTGGGATCTACTTATCTTGTCTCAACACCCCTTCTCAAGCTAGTGGGTGTCTCACACACACCAAACTTGTCTTGTAACAATCTGAATCTGGTATGAGTCAAAGGTTTAGTGAGGCAATCAGTAATTTGATCTGCTGTAGGTATATATTGAGTATCCAGCTGTTTAGCCAAGACTCTATCTCTCACATAGTGGACATCAAGTTCTATATGTTTGCTTCTAGCGTGATGTACTGGATTTGATGCTAAAGCTGCTGCACTCATACTATCACACCATATGATTGGTGCTTTAGAAATAGGAACGTTAACTTCTTCTAAAAGTGATTGAATCCAAGCCAACTCTGTTGCTAGACAGGCAAGTGCTCTATATTCTGCTTCTGTGCTTAATCTTGAGATAACTTTTTGTTTTCTAGAAGACCAAGATATTAGAGAATCACCAAGATATACACAACAACTAGCTACCGATCTTCTATCATCTAGGCAAGCAGCCCAATCTGCATCAGAGAATCCACATAACTCAACATACTCAGTTGGCTTCAAATGAATGCTGAAATCCAAGGTGCCTTTCAAGTATCGGAACACTCTTTTAACAGCCTTCTAGTGAACATCAGTGGGGCAGCTTAGGAATTGACTTAATTTATTTACGGTAAAGCTGATATCTGGCCGAGTGTTAGTTAAGTACTGTAGAGCTCCAACAGCACTCCTGTAGATAGATGGATGTTGTTGTGAAGTACCATCCATAATAGACAATGATTGGCAAACCATAGGTGTAGGACACGAACAGGCTTTTTGCATTCCATATTTGTCAAATTGACTGACAACATATTTCTTCTGATTTAAATAGAGACCAATGTTGTCCCTATAAGCATGAATCCCAAGACAATAACTGAGTGGCCCAAGATCTTTCAACTTGAACAGTGAACTAAGCCTAGTTATGAGAGATTTCAGCCCCTGAGTATCATTCCCTGTGATTATATCATCTACAAGATAAGAACAAAGAAAACAGCATTATTGGTCTTCAAGAAGAATAATGAAATGTCGCTTTTGGAGTTGCTAAAGCCCCATCAAGTTAAGGTATCTTTTAGCTTTTCATACCAAGCTCGTGGAGCTTGTTTTAAGCCATACAAAGCCTTCTCAAGCTTACAGATGTGTTGTGGCCTCTAAGGATCTTCAATGCCTTCTGGTTGTCTCATAAAGACATTTTCATGAAGTGTTCCATTAAGAAAAGCATTATTGAAATCTAGCTGTCTGATTTCCCAGTCACACTGCACTGCAATAGATAAGATAATTCTCAAAGTTGCTGCTTTTAACACCGGACTAAAAGTCCCCTCTTAATCTATACCTAGGTCCTGCTAAAAACCTTTTGCCACTAATCTGGCCTTGTGTCGTTCAATTGTTCCATCTGGCTTGTATTTGAGTTTAAACATCCATTTGCAATCCACAATGTTTTCTTGACCAGTATAAGGCACTAGAGACCAAGTATCGTTTGCTGTTAAAGCTTCAAATTCACTTTGTATCACCTCCTTCCACTCTTTGGACTTCAAAGCCTGTTACACTTTGCGGTTCTTGATTACTATTGAAATTTGTTGTGGTCACAAGTGCATGTTGCTGGTTTCTGGCCAAGAGAGTTTTACTTCTGGTCATCATAGGATGTGTTGGTTGAGAGGAGCCAGATGTGGTCTCATTAGAGTTTGGTTTTCCAGAACCTGAATTAGAGGATTGTTCATAATTGAAACTTGGTTTTTCCAGAGTTGTTTCAGCAGGAAGTGTGGACTGGTCAGGGGTTTTTGTTGCTGCAACTGACTGACTCTAATGTTCAGAATTTGTGGTATTATCAACGGCTTGCTGATCTGAAGATATTGGATGATTTTCCAAGAGGCAAATTTGATGATTTGTAAAACACCAGTTTTGCTTCTCCGTTGATAAGCTCTTAAGATTGGAGGCTGAGATGAATAATGGCATTTTAGCATTAGCTAGCAATGTTAAGCCCATTTCAACAATATGTCTATGCTTCCGTTCGGCTTTCCCATTTTGTTGGGATGTGTAAGGACATGAATGCCTAACAGCCCGTTTGGTTCAATTATTGGGGGGTTAGGTGATGTAATGGGAAGGGTGTGAGGGGATGATGATTACATATGAGTTTTAAGTGGGTTTGTTTGGTATGTCAAAGGGATCGGGGAAATAAATTTATTTTTTATATTTAATTAAATACAAATAAATGAGAAAAGTCTAAAATGCCCCTAGATAAAAAAAATCCCGTCGTCTTCCTTCCTCACCGGGAACACTCCCCCAACCGGCAACACCTCACCTCCCACCACAACCATTGGCAGAATTCCTCCTTTCTTCCATCCTTACAAATATACAGATCTCAGTACAAAATAATACCAATCAAAATCAAAGAAGAAGAAAAACCATGGTGGCTGACGAAGTACGTGAGATGGAGGATGAAGCTTCGAACTCAGTAACATCAGATCTGGTGGTAGACAATGACGATGAACAGTGTGATGACGATGAACAACACGATCGGACCCCAGATTTGGTAGTAGACGATGACATCAAAGCTTTGAACTTGGTGACACCAAAGCTGTGAACTCGAACAAGGATAGATGACGTCTGATGGAAGACGGTAGACGGAGGATGAGGACAGACTACGGCGGATGGACATTGAGGACGAACGATGAGGATGGACAATGACGCTGGCAGTGAGAAAGAAGAGGAAGAAGGTCAAAGGTGGAAGAAGGACGAATGGGTGTGGGTGTCAGCAAGGGTATTAAAGTCTATTGACTTCCCTTCACAACCTGGTGATCCTCTTCCCCTAACAAAATCAGTGTGATCATCATTACCTAAATTGAGGTAATGCCCATTACTTAGGTGATCATCATTACGTCAATTTTGTCCAACCAAACACTCTGTGATGTGAAGTAATATTCATTACCTCACATAGAGGGGTATGTGAGTGAACCAAACAGGTCATAAAGATTATGCCAGATTCATTCACCAAGTCTGTGAAACTTGTGTACTCGCCACCCCAATCACTTTGTAGTATTTTTATTTTTGTCTTAAACTGATTTCAGCCTGGTTCTTAAAAATTTTAAAAGCATTCAGCATTTCATCTTTATGCTTTAATGGATACAACCTTGTGTACCTACTGTAATCACCCACAAACAGCACAAAATTGGAAGCCACTTGTTGAAACAATAGGGGATGGTCCCAATAAATCTGTATGAACTAATTCAAGAGGTTGAGTAGCATGTGAATCAGAATGCTTAAATAGTAAAGCATGCATTTTCCCAAATTGGCAAGAATCACAAAAACTAATTTCTTTATTGGAATCATAATTTAAATCACAAATTTGTAAAGCTAAACCTAAGACTTTATCAGAGGGATGCCCAAGTCTGCAATGCCACTTTTGAACTTCAGATTCTGATAAGGCCCGACCCTCCATGCAGTAGCAGTCAATGACATGGCTTTATTTCCTGAATCCTTCAGTTTTGCTACTCTGTAGTAACCATCATTCACTCCTGCTTGCAAAAGAATCCATCCAGTTCTTCTGTCCTTTACACAATATCCATCAGAAGCAAATATTACAAGAGTATCATGGCCTGCTGTCATCTTATAAACACTGAACAAATCCTTTGAAATTTCAAAGGCATATAAAACTTTTTTAATATTAAGAGGAGAACCATTCAATTGATTAACTCTACCAGTTCCTACTCTATAAGCTTCAATTTGATCACCATTACCAACTGTAATTGTAATCTTACCATTGGTGGACGTGGTTCTATCCAATTGTGTAGAATCAGCAGTGACATGGTTGTTTGTACCACTATCAAGATACTAGGCTTCATCAGCAACAGTATTTAGGGTGGCGATTACGGCCATTCTATTTCCAGAATTGGATCCACTTCCTTTCTGATTGGAAACATTGCCTTGCTGAGAAGTCTGAAAATTTCTATCGAACCTGTAAAAACAAATATTTGACATATGGCTAGCACGGTTACAGACTTGATATATAACCTTTCCACCTCTACCTGTCCTTCCTCTACCACATCCACGGCCACCTCTTGGACTGAAATTTCCCCTAGAACCCCAAACACTTTCTCGAAAATCAGATTGAGCCAGATTAGCAGAAATTGACAGTTTGGACAACTTATTCAATTGTTCAAGTCTATGCTCAAAAGTGAGAAGATGTGACTGTAATTCCACCCAGGTGAGATTAGCTTTGTCTGCTGATTGCACTACGGCAATATCGTACTCAGCATCAAGTTCTGAAAGAACCTGCAAAATCAAGTCAGATAGAGGTATAGGGTTGCTAGCAACGTCTAAATTGTCATTTTGGTCAAGTATTCTTCCATGGTCATAGAATTTTTCCTGGGTCTCTGAAACACTGAGCTTAGCATTGTTATGTGTGCTTTGGATTGAGCACCGAACAATTCCTATGTTACCGTCCATAATTTGCAAGAGGATGCACAATGTATTTTTTTTTTTTTTATAAAGAAGGCTTTATTAATTGATCAACAATTACAAAGAAAGCTGCCAGTCCTCATAAACAATGCAGCGAGAGGAAGAAAGGATGCACAATGTATAAGCTGACTGGCAACTTCCACAGCCTTTGAATTACGAAGCTATCCAAGAAGCAACTGATCTGTTGCAATCCAGTCCACATATACTGGATTAAGTTTTGTTTTAGTACCTTCAACAAGCATCTTTGGAGGATATGGTGTTGAGCCATCAAGAAACCCAGCAAGTTTGTTGCCTGCTATGATTGGAAAAACCTGCGACTTCCACAGTAAGAAGTTCATTCTCTCCAACTTGACAGAAATGGACTAAGAGAGAGATGAAGAGAAAAGCGTCAGCTTAGCAATACTCTTGGTGTCAGGAACAATGGAGGAGGAGGAATCTGTCTTGTTTGACATGATGAAAAGGGAGCAACATGCACCTGTGAAACAGAGGCAGAAGTATGCGACTGAGATGGTAAAGGCAGCGAACAGACAACTGTAGGAGGGATAGAGATGATCGGTGACAACTATAGAAGGGACAGAGATTACTGGCGAAGACAGGATTAGGGACGAACGGCTGATTTACGAACGTCTGAGAGCTCTGCGCAGCAAGAAACGACTAAGATTGATGGAGAAGGAGAGATTGTGTGATGGAGGACGGTGGCTGAGGATGGCACTATGGAGGACTGCGGCTGTAGGCAGTGCGACGGAGGACGGTGGTAGCTGGGTTGTTTATCAGCAGTGGCTAACCTATAGGTTCTGGTACCAAGTTGACTTTTAGGGTTTTCAGAGAAATTAGGACTCAATGATAATGTACACTGAGACCCATTCTATTATTTATAATAATGGTGATACGAGAGATATAATCAAATCTAATCTAAATCTATCTAATAATAATATATCCTATATCCTTATAATTAAGAATAGATATAACTACATAAATAATACAAAGAGTATTGGGCTGGGCTCTACTTGTCTCAACAAAAATTAAGAGCTAAACTCAATTCATTTGAGGATGCATAATAGAAATGCCTCATGAATCTGGGTCAGTTTGGCAATGACCTATCTCCCTAAGACGTAAACTTTGGGCTGCTTGTTTTCATTCTGAATCTGCATTAGGGTGTCTGATTCAGCCACTGGTTGAGGTGGTAAATTCTCAATAGTGAAGAGAAAATCGACATGATTTAGGCAGTTCGATAGGTTTATGTTTAGAGAAAACCAGTCAAAAGTGGGCTAAATTCTGCACCTGATTATCAATTTTCAATTAGTAAAGTATTTTCAAAGGTTACATTATTAAGATGTAAAATTTTTTTTGTAGACAGATTGTTGCATTTGTGCCCCTTACATTGAGTAGAGTTCCCTAAAATCAAGATTTTGACAGATTTAGGATCAAGTTTACTAATTTATTGTGAGGGATAGCATTATTTTAGGATCTTAGTTATCTTTACTCCTTGTAGTTAGTTCCTCCATAAAATATATAACATTGTTTTAGTTATTTTTGTTAAGTTGTAGTACCTTCTAGGAGCATCTTTTCTATTTTCTTTTTTGTTCTTGGACAGTTCTATTTTCTCATATTGATGGCTGACAATGGTTGTTGTAGATGGAAGAACTATCAAGAGGCGTGCTTTTCTCAAAAGTTGTTGAAGCATATTCTAGACCCACTAGAATTGTCCGTGGGAAGGAAGAACTTAATATTAAGGTTTTTATTTTTTCCATTAAGTAGTAGATAGTAGATTTATTGAGGCAGCCAGAGTATAAATTAATTTTATCAAAAATATTATGTATTACTAAAAGTTAATGTGGAATATTCTAGAAATTGTGCATAAACCATGAAACAAAAGTTAGAGGCAGTATAACAAGAAAATATGGCAATAGTCATAATTCCTCACAATATGATATTTCGTATTAGTTGAACCATAAGTGATGAAAGGATACAATGTATTTGTGTAAACCTAACAATGATAGTAGCAAATGATTCTTTTTTTTTAATGACCTTTTGTGGCTGATTGGTAAGTTTGTACTCACTATTAGTTCGTAATTATTTATCATTCAAGTGACTGCTGCATAATGTAGGATTGGCGATAATCTTTCAATTGCATGTCTTCTAATAATAATGGTATATCTCACTGCACTAAAATTTTCTGATTAGGTGGATGACGCTGCCTTTGAAACAGAAGAAGAGAGAGGTTTATGGAGCACTTTTCTGTCAGTTAAAAAAAGAATTAATCCAGGTATTATTGATGTTTCTCATGTTCTGTCGAATATTTTTTTATCAGCTTAAATCACTGCCGTGTATATATATATATATATATATTTATTTAAGTTCTTAGTGTTTCTCAAACTGGTTTTGCTTTTTTTTTCTTTTTTGGTTAACATGGTTTGCTATTGTTTTCATGTAACTTGATTAGTTTTTTATTTATATAAATTGGAATTTGTTATGAATTTTATTAATCAGCCTTAATATTGAAATTTACTTCATTCTATAGGTGCTGAGATCGATAGTTTTTTTGAAGTTTCATCTGAATTGATACAGCCACTTGAGGATTTCTTCAACCATGTCTTTGTAATGGTGGTATGTTAGCTTTACTTTTTCAATATATCATCATATTTTAAGACCTAGTTCAGTTTTAGAAGTGTCTTGTAGTAATGCTGAATGCTAATATTAGACAATTGTTTTAATAGTCTTTCCTTTGGAATTAAAAGAAGGGAACTGATCATAAACCTAGTCTAGAAGTAATAAATTCCTACCATATTTAAGGTCATCAGAACTCGGCATTGAACTAGCCTCAACCCTGTTCACTTAAACAGTGATTTCAAATCAATATATCAATATATATATTAAAACTCTAGAAAGCCGCATTATTTACAAGTTATTAATAGTGCAGCTCTTCTCATAAAGACTTTGTTTTGGGTTCCATGCAAAAAAAAATGGAATTTTTTGGAAAATTGCAGAGTTTGAAAAAGCATACAACAGTTGTGTCAATGAATACTAAAGGGACAGTAATATAATTCTGTTCATCTGTTTTATTTTTATATAATATATTGACACGTCTTTTGGTCCTATTTTTAAGACCCTTTTTATTGAATTACACTGATTAAAAAAAGTAATTAAAATTAGTTATGGTCTTTATTTTTTTCAAATATTATCACAACATTCTAAAATTATCATTAATTAAAGTCATCAAAATTAGCTTTCTTTTTCAATACATGAAAGAGAATGTCAAAAGCCATACTTCCAATACAATAATTATAAAGGGCATATTTGAAAAAATTTGTAAATGCTTCACTCATTTTAGAAGGAGTCTTATATTATAGATCACAAAAAGCTTCTAAATGGATTTTTATAATTAGAACCGGAGGGAGTATGTTGATTGAATCTTCAGTAACATGGAAATGCCACGTTGCTGTAGTGGCATAGGGGAAAGGTACGATAATAATTTGTAGTTAGTTATTAACGACGTCCGTGGTGCTTTTGAGGATTTGGCAATATAGAGTCTAAAACTACTATAGTATCTTAAAGCAAGCGAGGCTCGGATTATAAAATTATGGTTTCATTATTGTTTTATTGTACATTTGTTTTGCTTTCTAGTATCGTAATAGACCTTTTAGGGTCTGCCATTGATGTTTATATTATTATAAGCACATCATATCTTTTGAATGCTTATCATAAATCTCAGCGTCTTAGCCTCTTAATTGTCTGCTCTTTGACCTTTTTTTTAAATTACCTATTTTAATATGGTTTATTTTCTTAGCTAATTTTATGGGATTCTAGTCACAAACTTGCTGTGATAGCCTCTATTGGTATTCTTTCATCTCAATCAAATAAATCAAGCTATTCTATGCATTCCTGATTCTAAAAATCTACAGCCATTAATATTTTTTAGTTTGGTTTGATAATGGTCAAATATTCTGGGAAATACATGAAAAAGGTTCCCTAATTTCCATGTCTTCTTGTAGGATGATGATAACATCAGAAAGAACAGGCTATCTATGCTTAAAGCAATTGCTGAACTCCCTAAAGGAATAGCAGACCTTACAGTCTTACCTGGATTTTAAGGATCAGCAACAGATCATTTATTTGAAGAAGATAGAAGATAGACCACCTTTTGGAGGTTCCAAAGGCCTTAGAAAAGTGGTCTTCTTCTTCCTATTTCATTTTGCTGTTCTATCTGTACAGATGTGTACCTAAAGCATTATTGTTGCGAAAAGCGAAAGGGAAGCTTGGTCTCTACGAATTTTGTAGCTTTTTTCTGCATCATGTAATTTATCTGTTCTATTATTTATTTATCAAATAAAATTTTTCAGATCAGATTTGAATGGATCATATTTATTTATTTATGTTTAATTTTAATATTCCAATTATATTTTCTTAAAATATTATATTAGAATCTTTAGATTTGATTTGAATAGCTCACAGACCAAAGAGTTGTAGATGAATGAGAAGTCAGATTGACAATTTAGTCTTTTTTCTTTCCAAATTAGACTAGACGGGCCTATGCATTGCATAAAATTTGAGGAACGTACCACATTGTTTATTGCTTGTCTATTACAAAGAAAAGTGTAGTAAGCTACATCTTAATTGATTACTGCTTTAGAATCCGAAATCATGTCACTATTAAGATGCTGAGAAAGGAGCAAAAAGCCGAAAGAATATGAATTTGCTTGCTCTATTTGATTCCCAAAGATCTCAAGTAGAGGGTGAGCGTTTTCAATTCTCTCGAGTGAGAAAACCGGCTTGGATTTTCTCAACCTCTTTTGAAACAAAGTGACCCAGCGGCCAATTTGACAAGACAGTGTTAATCACAAGGGAAGTTGACGGTAAAATATGAGAAATACGAGAGGAGTGTTGAGCATCTCTTTTAAATTGAACCTTAATATGAATTTGCTTGCTCTATTTGATTCCCAAAGATCTTGAGAAGTGGAGGGAGAGCATTTTCAATTCTCTCGAGTGAGGAAACCAACTTTGATTTTGCTCAACCTCTTTCAAAACAAAGTGTAGCGGCAATTTTGATGAGACAGAATTAATCACAATGGAAGCTAACGGCAAAATATGAGCAATACGAGAGCATTGAGCGTCTCTCTTAAATTGAACCCTAATACGTGTTTGGCTAGGTCTAAGGGTGGACATAAGGCAGGTCAAATTTATATTGTAAGCCTAAAGGTTAAGTCTAGTTTGTTAATGTGTATAAGACTTATTTTTTAGACTCAAACTTAAGTCTTTAAAATGCTTAACTTAATTTGAAGTCTATTTAAAAATCTACTAAAAGTAGATCTTCAAATAGGTTTGAGGACCTAGCCTTTATAGTCTTGAAATAGTCCTTCATAAACATTTTTTTTATAAAAGGACAATATATTAATTAGAAAAGCTTATAATTAGTCCATTGACAGTCACAAAAGGATCTAGAAAGACACGCATTATAGGAAACAAAAATGGAAATATTAAACTTGCTACAAAATAAGGGAATGTCTTCGGTAAGGCCATCGGCATAACTGCAACATGAGAAGCAAGGCTATTGTCAAAACTTGAAATCAAGAACAAAGCTTTTCTGAGGACGGCCTGCCTTAAGGCCATCAGTATGATCATTTCTTCTCAATACCACCAACATTGTTCAAAGATAAATTCTTCATCACATGATTATAAATAATGCGAAAAAAGTACTACATGCTATTACTATTTATAATCCATTAAAATATATTATGTATTTTGACCTCTAAAAACTTTAAACGAATTCACAAAACACAACTCATACATAAACAAAATTAACTCCAAGCTAGAGAAATAGTAATAGTCCGGTTGAGTTTTAAATCCTGATACAATTCCATCATGTGCATATGATGCAGGAAGAACTCCGTGGACAGCTTTATCAGCCTTTATTGGACCCAAAACACAAAATAACAAATAGTAGTTGATGATTAGTGCTAATTCACAAAACACCACAATATAATGGTAAATTCATAATACTACAAATAACACTACAATATAATTATAAGCTCATAATAATACAAATAACATAATAGGCCTACCAATAGGTTAAGGCTTGGCTTATTTATTTAAGCAGGTTAGACCATGCCTTGAACGGATTAGGCTGAACGCCACTTTATAAGGGTATAGTCTATTATTGCCTCTAATGATAACGTACTTGAAAAGGTAAGGGAAAAAAATTGCAACATAGGAGAGGGACCCACCCAAGAAAAATGAAGCCTAACTTGGGCATTTCATTGGTTGATGGGGAAGGGTAAGGCGTGCTATCCATGTTGCGCCTCTTGTTTGCATATTGTGACTTTTCTAGTACGGAATTATATTTTTATATGATATATTATACCTTTTTTATGGGGAGTTCATGGCTGAGATGAGCCAAATTTGACCTCTTATCTAGCCCAATGAAAACTTGGACAACCCAAAATTTAGGCTAACCTGATACCAAATATATGATTATTTATATTTAAAAATAGATTTTTTTAAAAAATAATGTTAGGATAAAAAAATAACCATTTTAAAAATTATGAATACTTATAATTATGTATTATTTTTACATAATATTAAGTTAATAAATTAATTTAAAATTTTAAATAAAATTAGAACATTAATATCTTAAAAAGTTTTTCATGATAATCATGTAGTAAATGTATTATATAAAATACATAAAAAAAAATACATCCTACAAAATCAATTAATATACATAAAACAATAGAAAAGAAAAAATTATATATATACTTATACCACATGTCAGATTGGGCCAATAACACTTAAGATAAAAATTAATTCAACCTAAAAATTGACCCATCTTGATTGGCTTGATAAACCAAATTGGACCAAGCCATGTTGCACATCCTCATTTTTTCATATTAATAAGTAGCACCATGGTGGTTAGGGTCTCCTGCCACCATGAGTATGTGCAAATGAACAAGGCCTCAAAGCTCCTTTTTAATAGGGATAATGGACCTTTTGGTCCTCAAAGTTTTTCTTAATTTTCATATTGGTCCTTATAGTTTATTTTTCATCAAATAACTTCTTATAGTTTTATATCATTAAAGAGTTGGTCCCTAATATTTCAAAAATTAAATATTTTAATCCTTCTATTATCTAGGTTGTTATTAACACTGTTAAAATTAAGATGATATGACTAACAATTAGTATACTTGGATTGGCACATAGATAATTAAGGTTAACTAGACTATATTTTTTTTTTCAAAAACACAAACATCCACTAATGATTTTAATTTTTATTGTTATATCCCTGGTTTTTTGGAAAATAATAGTCCTATTAGTCTTATTATAAATCCCTCTATGGGTTAAAGCAATCTGAGTATATATGGTACAATCACCTTGGTGAATATTTGCTCAAGGAAGGGTATAAGAATGATTCTATTTGTCTATGTATCTTTATGAAAAAATTCGGAAATGAATATGTTATAATTGTAGTTTATGTTGATAACATAAATATAATTAGAACTCCTGTAGAGCTCACAAAAGCTGTGAATTGCTTGAAGCAAGAATTTGAGATGAAAGATTGAAGAACAAAATTTTTCCTTGGATTACAAATTGAATATTTAAATGAAGATATTTTTATGTATCAAAAAGCATATACAAAACGGGTTTTAAAACGATTTTATATGGACAAATCACATCCTTTAAGTACTCCAATGATTGTTAGATCTTTGGATGAGGACAAAAATCCTTTTAGACCTCAAGAAAAGGGTGAAGAACTACTTGGTCCATAAGTACCATATCTTAGTACAATTGGGGCACTGATGTATCTTTCCAGTCATACACGACCAGATATATCATTTTCTGTTAACCAATTAGTAAGGTATAGTTCTTCACCAACCCAAAGGTATTAGAATGGAGTCAAACATATCCTACACTACCTAAGAGGTACTATAGATATGGGTTTATTATATTCTAACAAAACCAAGCTGGATTTAGTTGGTTATGTAAATGTTAGATTCAAGTCTGATCCCCACAATAGTCGATCTCAAATGAGCTACTTGTTTACTTATGGTGGTATAGCTATTTCATGGTAATCCATGAAGCAAACTATTGCAGTCACATAATCTAATCATATAGAAATTGTAGCGATACATGAAGCAAGTCGAGAATGTGTTTGGTTAAGATCCATAATCCGTCACATACAAAGCACTTATGGTCTGTCTTCTAGAACAATGATTATGACAACCATTTGTGAAGATAAGGTTGCATGTGTTTCATAGTTGAAGGAAGGATACGTCAAAGGAGACTGAACAAAGCACATCTCACCAAAATTCTTCTTTGCACACGATCTTCAGAAAAATGGAGAAATCAAAATTCAACAAGTTCGTTCCAATGATAATTTGGTAGATTTATTGACCAAATCTCTTCCTACTACAACATTTGAGAAGCTTGTTTATGTTAGCAAGGCTGACTTCCCAAGAGGGGGGGTGAATTGGGAAGATTGAAATTTTTCTGCACAAAGTAAAGCAAGTGAAAATATCACAGTATAATGAAAACAACGTGTAAAACAGAGCAAGTTGATAAGTAGAGATAAGGAGAAGAAAACTCAGTGATTTATCCTGGTTCGGTCTATCCACTTGACCTACATCCAGTCCCCAAGACACCTCTTGAGATTTATCCACTATCCAGCAAGAATTTCAACGGGCTTCTTACTAAGGCCACAGTACACGAGTCTGCTCTGTTCTGAGCTCTCTCAAACTCTCTAAGCACTTTCTCTATGTGCTTCCCAATCCCCTTGTGAATACCCCTCACAAGTAAATCTATCTTTCAGATAAAGAGTAGATTGTTTACAAATGAATAACTCTCTAGAATAGAGTAGATATGAAGGTTGAAGTACAAATAATGAAGTTGGAAGGGTAAAAGCTTTTGAGATGAAAATTCAGCAGAAATTCGGTATATACAAGTTTGATTCGTTACCCACAACTTCAAATAATGTTATATTTATAGATTTAGATCTCAAATATCCGTTAGAGACTAAATCTATCCGTTGGGAAAGTTATCCAACGGTTACTCCGAAAAACTATCCGTTTACCAACCGCATTTAGTGTTTCTGACATACTGAAATTCGAATTTCGGTTGGCCAACAGACGAATTTCGAGGGAACCGAAGGTTAAAGCCTCCAACGTTAAAATGCGAAGTTCGTCTATCCATAGAGTGAAATTCGAATTTCGAAACTCATAAGGTATTTTCACAATGTGACATACGAATTTTTAAGAAGTAAGATTTTCTGTTAAGTGTGAACAGTGTTTTCAATTTGCTACAGTGCCCTCGAAATTCGAATTTTGGATGCCCAAAATTCGTCTGTCCATTGAACGTCCAAATAGGCACAGTAGTTCACTTTCTTTGAAATTCGAATTTTGACAGAGTGAAATTCGTCTGTCAGAGACCAGTTTTGAGACTTAAATCATTCTTGATCTCAGATGAACTTTATCAAACATTCAGACGAATTTCCTCTATTTTCTCAAGTTTTGTTTTGTCTGAAATTCGAATTTTGAAAGAGTGAAATTCGAATGTCACAAAGTAGCTTTTTTTTGATTCAGATGAAAATTTGAATTTTGCTAAGTAAAAGTTCGTCTGTCAGAGAGCATTTTTCAAACTTAGTTTCTTCTTAATTTCAGATGAACTTTAGCAAAGCTTCAGACGAATTTCTTTGGTTTTCATAAATGGCATTTTGTCTGAAATTCGAATTTTGAGACTGTGAAGTTCGTCTGTCACAAAAAGGCTTCTTTCAGACTTGATTGAAGTTCGAATTTTGAATGAAAAAAATTCGTCTGACAGAGGGACACCTTTCCAGACTTAATCAGTTTTAGCTCGAAATTCGAATTTCCAAAAGCAAAGTTCGAATTTCCAACTTGACAGTTCAGTTATACTTTCAAACTTCGTCTGTTTGTGAGTATTTTCCAAATAGGTAAAGATTTAATTTCAAATCAAGGTTTAAAAATGTCTTTTTCTCAAATCAAAATCTTTTACCCAATCTAAACAAAAACTAAAGATCCTACAAAAGATCTAATAGCCAATTCACAGAAGACCTTCACTTGAAACAGCTTTGATCTCCTTTGATATCTTCAATCCAAGCTCTTGAGTGTTGGTTTGGAATCATCAAAACTCTTGATCCAACATTCTCCCCCTTTTTGATGATGACAAAACAACTCACAAACTGGATTAGTACTTGGGTTTGCTTACACAAGCTCCCCCTCAATATATGCATTACAGTTCATAAGATATCATTTTCAGCAAATTAAGTGAAGAGATTCAAAGCCCAAATCATTGCAACCAAAAATATAATTTACTTAAACAAATTGTTGCAATACATATTTCAATCAGTTCAGTTATACTTTCAAACAAACAATAAAACAATTTAAAACTAGATACAACAAGAAGATTCAGCCTAAGATCTAAAAACATCACTTCTTCTTTGGCTTAGACTTCTTGCTGTAAGTCTTTCCTTTTCCAGATGACTCAGTAGATCTTCCAGTGTGCTTAGTCCCAGTTTGCTTTATCTTCTCCCCCTTTTTGGCTTCATCAGAAAGCCCAGCAAAGTCCATTGGAGGAGGTATCTGAGTGAGAGGAACAGCACGAAGAGGGACAGGAGCAAAAGGAATTTCTGGCTGAGCTGGTGCAGGGGGCTCAGAAGGCTCTTCATCAGAATCATCAGAGACCTCAAGCAGCTCTTGCATTTCCTGCCTGGAAAGAGCTAGCCGAGCTCTCTGTTCCTCTGACAGTCCATAATCAGCAAGAGAAGGAGAGACTGGTGCAGGAGGAGGAAACATTTCTTCAAGCCTTCTCCTTTGAGCTAGTAGAAGGGCATTGTGAGCAATGGCAAAATAATCAATAACAGGAACAATGCTTCTTTCCTCATTACTCATGGCTGCAACCAGTCTTTCAACTTGCTCAGATTCTTGTATAGACAGAATTGAACCCTGAGCATCCTCTTGCATAGGCTCAGGAGGGCTGTTTTCTTCCAATCCATAGTCCAAGGGTGGACCAGGACTAGGTGATCTCATGGCATCAGGACTATCATTATCATGGTCAGTGGAAGCAATCTCGAAGGGACTTGGAGGCACAGGGGATGGAGACAGAGAAGGCTCAGGGATACCAGGCTGAGGTGGAACTGAAGTGGTAGGAATTGCATTTCTAATCTCTTCATAGGCATCAGCCACCACCTTCATATTCACTGCCAACTGATGGATCTGATCTTGCAGGTGAGCAAATTTGGCATTTTGCTCATCCTTAATGCTGAGAATGAGTGTTGACAGATTGTCAAACATCTCAGTGATCTTAGTTGGCTTGGTTCGAGAGGAGGGAGTAGAAGGAGGGTGAGTGGGCCTGGATGGAGATGGAATAGGCTGAGAAGGCTGAGGTACAGATCTGCCAGGAGCCTCAGAGGTGCCTTCTTGTTGGAGGGATGCATCGGCAATAAAGAACAAATCTTCAGATTTTTCTGTTCCCTTTCCAACCTAATGTCCTTCATCTCTTTCAATGCCCATCCTTTGCAATTCCTCTTCTTTGAAGGCCTCAGTGAGCTTCCCTTTCCCCTTTTCAATGTGCTGAATCCTAGCATGCTGCAGGATTCTTAAGATAATTGCTGCATAGGGGAGTGTGGAATCTTTCCTCTGATCCCTTGCCTTTATCATACGCTGGAGAATGATATGCCCCATATTGATCAGCTTCCCACGTATGATGGCAGTCATCACATGAGCCTCTGCCCTTGTTATCAAATTGAAGCTGCCACCCTTGTTGAATATGATCCTGGACACTATATAGTGCAAGATCCTTACTTGTACACTGAGGTCTGTGGGCTTCAACAGATTTATTGTGGGCCTATTCTCCCTTCTTCTGAACAAGGTGTCCAAGATAGTGCTTTCCTTGTAATATAGGAAGGGCTCACCTTCTTCATCAGCTGTGCTAGCCTCATCCATATACCCAGAGGATGTAATGTCAACTTTTAGCCCATCTTGTCCTGGGATTTCCAACACCTCATTGAAGGTTTCATCATCAAGCCAAATGGTCCTTGATCTCAAGGTGACCTCCCATTTCCTTTTCTTGCCGTTATACTTAAGAGAGGCATACCAAGTCTTCACTACCTCATCATCATATTTTTCAGCAATTTCCAACAGATTTTTATACTTTATCAACCATATTGCAGCATCAAAGTTATTGGATATCAGAAATTGTTCCATATTTACACAGTGAGGCTTGATTACCTTTTTGTTGGAAAACTTGGTAGTGTACTCTTCTTGAATCTCAGGAGTGCTCCACAGTGGCAGTGTAGTCAATTCAAACTCTCCAGATTCAGTAGAAGAAGAGGAAGCTACAGCAGCAGTACCAGCCGAAGGAACTGCAGATTTTGAAGAAGAGGGCCCAGCTTTCTGAGATTCTGACTTGGAGGAGGATTTTTGACGTTTGGAAGGAGTAGCTTTACCGGGTTCGGCCTTTCTCTTGGATTTCTCTCCTTCCTTTGTAGCATATTGAGATTTGACTGTCCTCTTAGGCCGAGACCCAGCTTGTCCTGTTCCAGGAATCTTCACTCTTGCCATCTCTTGGTTGAATGATGCAGAATGTGGCTGAGAATAGATTTAAGGGATGCGAAAGGAAGTTTAATTGGTAAGAAAAGACAGTTTTTGGGCTGGAGTTAAGAGGATTGAAGAGAGAATCAGAACAGACTTGGAGGAGTTACAAATAGGGTTGCATCTGTTCTGCGGGAAACCGTCGGTTTTAACGTATGTAACCGTCTGACAGACGAATTTCGAGGGGTCAAAATTCGAACTTCGGGTAGTTACAAGTTAAACCGTTCAGCTTGTCTTACTGACAGACGAATTTTCGTCTGAAAGTTCGTCTGACAGTGACTTGAAACAATCAATACATACATAATCAGATGAATTTTGCTCTGACAAAATTCGAATGTTGAAAAGAAAAACAGCTTCAACAGACAAAACTTCAACCAATAGACGAATTAAGCATACATAGCATCATCTTTCAAGCATTCAATCATCAAGAGCATAAGTCAACAGACGAATTTTGAACTGAGACTTCGAATTTTCAACTTTTATAAATATTGTCCAACATTCGTATGTTAAGAAGTAACAATTCGCATAACAGTGATGGACAATTATACTCTTGAAATTTCTGTTTTTGAAAATTCGAACTTTTAAGCTTCAACAGACGAATTTTGAGGTATTACCGAGACTGTTCAAGGCATAACAGGCCAAAGTTCGTCTGTTGATCAACCAAAATTCGAATGTTGACCATGTTGACTAGTTCGAAAACACAGATTATCAACGAAATTCATCTAGCAATCAAACATCATACAAATTTCAGCTTTAAAAAAACTTTCAGAATGGATCCAGACCTTAGAATAATTATCATTCACTTTACTTTCTGGTTGTTCCAATCTGGAGTGCTCCAATCTTTCAAACTTTTAGCCATTGATTTTCACAAGGAGCACCTGCAACTATATTGAAACATACTCCGATGCTCAAGTTAGAATAAATTCTAATATTAAAAATTCTGAAGACATAATTGCACAGAAATGACTTACAATTCATTGGGATTTACCATTCCCAACTCTCTCCTTATTTTGCAATGCCTGTCTTCTGGTAGAGGTTTGGTTAGTATGTCAGCTAGTTGATCCTCTGTTGGGATGTATTCCAGCTTAACTTCTTCTTTCAGAACATGATCCCTTATGAAGTGGTGTCTAACCTCAATATGTTTCGTCCTTGAGTGCATGACAGGATTCTTAGTGATGTTTATGGCACTTTGATTATCACACATGATGGGTATCTCTTTCATTTTAACCTCAAGATCTTCAAGCTGCTGCTTCATCCAGATGACTTGGGCACAACAGCTTCCAGCTGCAACATACTCAGCTTCTGCAGTGGATAGAGCTACACTGTTTTGCTTTTTGCTGAACCATGAAACCAGGGATCCTCCAAGAAACTGACAAGTTCCACTTGTGCTTTTTCTGTCAGTTTTGGATCCTGCAAAGTCAGCATCAGTGTATCCTTTGAGATCTTCTCCATTGTCTTTTGGATACCAAAGACCCATATGTGATGTTCCGATTAGATATCTGAAAATTCTTTTCACAGCTGTTGCATGGGTTTCTTTGGGGCATGATTGGAACCTTGCACACATGCAGACACTGAACATAATGTCAGGTCTGCTGGCAGTTAGGTACAGCAGGGATCCAATCATTCTTCTGTATTGAGTAATGTCAAACATTTTCCCATTTTCATCCATGTCCAGTTTGGTTCTAGTGGCCATAGGTGTTCCCATTGGCTTGGCATTCTCCATTCCAAACTTCTTTAATAGCTCTTTTAGATACTTGGATTGACTGAGAAAGATACCATCATTAAGCTGTCTGATTTGCAATCCAAGGAAAAAATTGAGTTCACCCATCATAGACATCTCGAATTCTCCCTGCATTAACTTAGAAAATTCCTTGCAAAGAGTTTCATTAGTAGCACCGAAAATAATATCATCAACATAGATTTGGACAATTAGTAAATCTTTATTCTCTTTCTTAGTAAATAGAGTTGTGTCAACTTTGCCTCTGTTAAACCCTTTTTTTTGTCAGAAAGTTGCTCAATCTTTCATACCATGCTCTAGGGGCTTGTTTTAATCCATAAAGAGCTTTCTTCAGTTTATAGACATGGTTTGGTTTTGTAGAATCCTCAAAGCCTGGAGGTTGATCTACATAAACCTCTTCCATGATATATCCATTCAGAAAGGCACTTTTTACATCCATTTGATATAGCAAAATATTTTTCATGCATGCATAAGCTAGTAGAATCCTTATAGCTTCTAATCTGGCTACTGGTGCAAAGGTTTCTTCAAAATCAATACCTTCTTCTTGATTATACCCTTTAGCAACTAATCTAGCTTTATTTCTGATTATAGTTCCAGATTCATCAAGTTTGTTTCTGAAAACCCATTTGGTACCAATAACAGGATGATTTTTTGGTCTTGGAACTAAATCCCAAACTTGATTTCTTTCAAACTGATTTAGTTCATCTTGCATTGCCAAAATCCAGTAATCATCAGTTAAGGCTTCTTCAGCACATTTGGGTTCAATTTGAGAAATGAAAGCACAATTTAGCATTTGATCCCTTAACTGTTTTCTGGTTTTGACTCTCTCTTGAACATCTCCTATCACTTGATCAACAGGATGATTTCTTTGATATCTCCAAGCTCTAGGGAGTTCTTGAGATGTTTCTTCATTATTTTCTTCATCAAACTCTTGCTCCTGGATATCTTCCTCTATGTTAACAGATTCAGATATCTTTGGAGGTTCAGTTCTACTTTTATCAGATATGCCCAGTTTTTCAAAATTGAAAGCAAGATCATCCTCATTGGTAACATGTTTTGAAACAGTTTCATTTTCAATGAAAACCACATGCACAGATTCCTCTACCACATTTGATCTTTTATTATAAACTCTATATGCCTTACTCCTACTAGAGTAGCCAAGAAATATACCTTCATCTGATTTGGCATCAAATTTACCTAGGTTTTCTTTGCCATTGTTGTGAATGAAGCATTTGCATCCGAACACATGGAGATGGGACAGATTTGGCTTTCTCCCCTTGTACAGCTCGTATGGAGTCTTTCCTAGGATGGGTCTGATGTATGCTCTGTTGATGATGTAACTAGCTGTGTTCACTGCATCAGCCCAAAATACTTGAGAAAGTTCCTTCTCATTCAGCATAGCTCTGGCCATCTCCCCAATAGTTCTGTTCTTCCTTTCTACTACTCCATTTTGTTGAGGAGTCCTAGGAGCAGAGAAGTTGTGGTCAATTCCATGCTCACTGCAGTACTCCAGGAAGTATGCATTTTCGAATTCTCCTCCATGATCTGATCTGATGGACACAATAGAAATACCTTTCTCATTTTGCACTTTCTTGGCTAAGGTTACAAATGCATCAAAGGTATCACTTTTAGAAGAAAGAAATAATGTCCAAGTAAATCTAGAATAATCATCAACAATAACAAGCACATACAGATTGCCACCTAGACTCTTTACCCTTGATGGTCCAATTAAGTCCATATGCAACAATTCAAGTGGTCTTGTTGTGGTAACTGTGTTTTTGGATTTGAAGGATGATTTAGTTTGTTTTCCTTTTAAGCATGCATCACATTCTTTATCCTTTTCAAAAGATAATTTTGGAAAACCAGTAACTAGTTCATTTTTAACCAGTTTAGACAATTGATTCATATTGACATGAGCCAATCTCCTATGCCATAGCCAACTATCATTATCTTTACTGATTAAGCATACAGAATCTAGAGGAGAAAGTTCATCAAGATCAACAGTATAGCAGTTACCATCCCTTTGAGCCTTGAGGATTACTCTGTGATCACTTTTTCTAATGACCAGGTAAAACTTTGAGTCAAACAGCACCCAGTTTCCTTTGTCACAAGTCTGACTCACACTTAGTAAGTTGTGGTTGAGGCCAATCACAAACAGCACTTCTTTAATGGATGTTTCAGGATTTTTGCCCACAATGCCAATGCCAACAATTTTACCATATTGATCACCTCCAAAGGTCACCTTTCCTCCTTTCTTGTCTCTAAGGGTGATGAACTTCTCCTTGTCACCAGTCATGTGACTTGAGTAGGCACTGTCCATATACCACTTGTTGCTTTTCTTAGCTTTGAGACAGACCTGCAAAACAATGTTTATGATTTCCTTTTAGGTACCCAAATTTGCTTGGGTCCTTTTTGGTCAGTATATTTTTCCCTAGATGCAGATGCAACTTTGGGAACCCATCCAACTTTCCTGCCAGGTCCATTTTTCCTCAAATCACAAGAACTGGAAATATGTCCCTTTTTGTTACAGAAATGACATGTAGTGAAAGGACTGCTAGATTGAGATGCAGGAAGAAAACAGTGCAGGTAATACTTTTGTCTAGCATGCCTTGGCTGATCATACGTTTCAATGTGAGGTGATGCATTAACTTTCTTTTTATTGTTCTTAGCATGCACAAAATGTCTCATATATGCATTTTGATTTTTCTTCCTAATCTTTTCCTTGACAGCACATGGGTCATAGCCAAGACCAGCTTTTCCTTGTGATATTCTTTGGCTCCTCATTAGGGCAAACAACATGTCTTTACCTCTAGTGAGCCTAGACATGCTTTTAACTAGATAATCATTCGTTTGTTTAAGTTCAGTGCATGAAATGCAGCAAACAGATTCAGAAGTAGATGGAGAAGAAGTTTCAGAAACTGTGCTTTGAGACTCCAGCTTGCTTATCTTTTTCTTTGCCAATTTTAGTTCTTTAGCAATTTTAATAAATTCATCATGAAGCTCATGAAATGCATCTAGTAATTCAGAATAGGAAGGTTCAGATTCATATACCTCTTCATCCTGATCACTGCTGTATGAAGGTGTAGCTTCTTCAGAAGCAAGTGCCATTAGACAAATGTTGGCAATCTCATCTTCATCTTCTTCTTCCTCATCTGAGCTGTTGCCCCATATGGATGAGATGTACGCCTTCTTCTTTTTCCCTTTGTCAGCACCTTTCTTTTCTTTTTCTTGCTTCCTGAGGAATTGGGGGCAGTCCCATTTTATGTGTCCCTGCTTCTTGCACTCATAACAAGTCACAGATTCTTTTGCCTCTTGCTTGCTTGCCCCAGCAGCTACTTTCTTGAAGAATCTCTTGTTCTTCCTCTTGCTATAGAATCTTCCGAATTTTCTGACCATCATAGCCAAGGTTTCCTCATCAAGTTCATCCTCTTCGTTAGATTCTTCTTCCTTTTCATCAGCAGCTTTGAGAGTAAGGCCTTTCTTCTTTCTGTCCAGCCCGGCTTCCTTGAGAGCTTTGATTTTTCCTTCATACTCCTCAAGGCTCCCGAAGAGAGCTGTGACAGAGGCCATTGATTCTCCTCTGGCTTCTTCTATTGCTGTCACCTTGGGCTGCCATTCCAGAGGGAGAGCTCTGAGAATTTTTCTCACTTTCTCTGATTGAGTGTATTCCTTTCCTAGGCTCTTTAGTTGATTCACAATGAGAGTGAATCTCTTTTGGAGCTCCTTTACAGTTTCTCCTTCAGACATCATGAAGCTCTCATACTCTCCAATGCACGTATTGAGTCTGTTCTCCCTGACCCCAGATGTCCCTTCATGTGCAATCTGCAGAGTGTCCCACATCCCTTTTGCAGTGGTGCATTGTGAGACCCTGTAGAATTCGTCCTGGTTCAGGGCACTGACTAAACAATGCTTTGCTTTAAAATTCAGTAGGACTCTCCTTCTGTCTTCATCATTCCACTCTGCTTCCAGCTTCTCTTTGTATCTTCCATCTTCAGTTAGAGCCATTGGGACGAAATCTCCTTTATCAATGACTGACCAGATGTCAAGATCAATTGATTGGAGGTAGATCTGCATCCTCATCTTCCAGTACCCATAATGCTCTCCACTGAAGCCTGGTGGTCTGTTAGTGTTGTTCCCTTCAGGAAGTATACTCTCTCCAAAGCCAGCCATCTTTGTTCCCGGACTATAAAATCCTTTGAATGGGAATCCGGGCTCTGATACCACTTGTTAGCAAGGCTGACTTCCCAAGAGGGGGGGTGAATTGGGAAGATTGAAATTTTTCTGCACAAAGTAAAGCAAGTGAAAATATCACAGTATAATGAAAACAACGTGTAAAACAGAGCAAGTTGATAAGTAGAGATAAGGAGAAGAAAACTCAGTGATTTATCCTGGTTCGGTCTATCCACTTGACCTACATCCAGTCCCCAAGACACCTCTTGAGATTTATCCACTATCCAGCAAGAATTTCAACGGGCTTCTTACTAAGGCCACAGTACACGAGTCTGCTCTGTTCTGAGCTCTCTCAAACTCTCTAAGCACTTTCTCTATGTGCTTCCCAATCCCCTTGTGAATACCCCTCACAAGTAAATCTATCTTTCAGATAAAGAGTAGATTGTTTACAAATGAATAACTCTCTAGAATAGAGTAGATATGAAGGTTGAAGTACAAATAATGAAGTTGGAAGGGTAAAAGCTTTTGAGATGAAAATTCAGCAGAAATTCAGTATATACAAGTTTGATTCGTTACCCACAACTTCAAATAATGTTATATTTATAGATTTAGATCTCAAATATCCGTTAGAGACTAAATCTATCCGTTGGGAAAGTTATCCAACGGTTACTCCGAAAAACTATCTGTTTACCAACCGCATTTAGTGTTTCTGACATACTGAAATTCGAATTTCGGTTGGCCAACAGACGAATTTCGAGGGAACCGAAGGTTAAAGCCTCCAACGTTAAAATGTGAAGTTCGTCTATCCATAGAGTGAAATTCGAATTTCGAAACTCATAAGGTATTTTCACAATGTGACATACGAATTTTTAAGAAGTAAGATTTTCTGTTAAGTGTGAACAGTGTTTTCAATTTGCTACAGTGCCCTCGAAATTCGAATTTTGGATGCCCAAAATTCGTCTGTCCATTGAACGTCCAAATAGGCACAGTAGTTCACTTTCTTTGAAATTCGAATTTTGACAGAGTGAAATTCGTCTGTCAGAGACCAGTTTTGAGACTTAAATCATTCTTGATCTCAGATGAACTTTATCAAACATTCAGACGAATTTCCTCTATTTTCTCAAGTTTTGTTTTGTCTGAAATTCGAATTTTGAAAGAGTGAAATTCGAATGTCACAAAGTAGCTTTTTTTTGACTCAGATGAAAATTTGAATTTTGCTAAGTAAAAGTTCGTCTGTCAGAGAGCATTTTTCAAACTTAGTTTCTTCTTAATTTCAGATGAACTTTAGCAAAGCTTCAGACGAATTTCTTTGGTTTTCATAAATGGCATTTTGTCTGAAATTCGAATTTTGAGACTGTGAAGTTCGTCTGTCACAAAAAGGCTTCTTTCAGACTTGATTGAAGTTCGAATTTTGAATGAAAAAAATTCGTCTGACAGAGGGACACCTTTCCAGACTTAATCAGTTTTAGCTCGAAATTCGAATTTCCAAAAGCAAAGTTTGAATTTCCAACTTGACAGTTCAGTTATACTTTCAAACTTCGTCTGTTTGTGAGTATTTTCCAAATAGGTAAAGATTTAATTTCAAATCAAGGTTTGAAAATGTCTTTTTCTCAAATCAAAATCTTTTACCCAATCTAAACAAAAACTAAAGATCCTACAAAAGATCTAATAGCCAATTCACAGAAGACCTTCACTTGAAACAGCTTTGATCTCCTTTGATATCTTCAATCCAAGCTCTTGAGTGTTGGTTTGGAATCATCAAAACTCTTGATCCAACAGTTTATAGCATTGGAGTAAACAGACTTAGAACTATCAACTAATATCATCTTGAGGGAGAATTTATATACATTGTACTCTTTTTCCCTTGACCATTATTTTTCCATTAGGTTTTTCGTGGCAAGGTTTTTAATGAGGCAATGTCATGAACATATTATGTACTCTTTTTTCTTCACTAGGGTTTTGCCCCACTGGGTTTTCTCTGGTAAAGTTTTAACGACGCATAATATTTTAATAATGGATATACAAGGGGGAGTGTTATGAATAATAGATTATGGCGGTTATCCATTATCCTACTATATCTTTAGTTATCCCAAAATATCTCATATTATCTTTATTATTATTATTTTGTGGATTTTCATTTGTAAATATGTGTCTATAAATAGAAGACACATTAGTTGTATTTTACTCACATTAATCAATTAGAAAGCTCCATCTCTTCTCTCATTCTCTCCTTCTACTTTTCTCTCTTCTCTTCTTCATTATTTCATAACACTTTATCCTTTTTTAATATTATCATATAAAAATAGAATGCATTGACATTATTAGTAATTTACTCCTTTAAACTACAAATGATTTTCAACCAAAAAAAGTGTTTATGTATGAGTGCACGAGATTGCTACTAATTATATTGAAACTAATATTAAAAAACACCCATTTAATTGTCTTTTTAGATTTGGACAACATTGCAATTTGAGGCAAATACAAAAAGGAGGTGCAATTACCCTATGAAATTTTATTTCATAATCTTGAAATATAGCAAATGTTTATAAGCTGGCATTGCCATTAAAGCCCCATCTAGTAGCAACTAAGAAAAAGGAATACTTTTTTACACAAAAATCCAAATGTATAATATTATCTATTATACCTCTCATATCATTACTAAACAATAATTTTTATTATTCTCTCTTTCAAAATTTCTCTCTACCGTGGGAGCCTTCCTTCTAATATGTTGAATCAAGAAGTTTTGATGATTCCAAATCAACCTTCAAGAGCTTGGAATAAAGATATCAAAGGTGCCCAAAAGGTTTCAAGTAAAGAAATTCTGGATAAATCTGTGCAAAGTTAGATGTAGGTTGTTTAGTAGTGTTTTATTTGAGTAAAAGACTTTGATTTGGTGAAAAGATGTTTTAAAACCTTGATTCTATGTTAAATCATGGAATATTTGAAAAACACCCACCAACAGACGAAGTTTGAAAGGTTAATACTGATCTGTCATCTTGGAAATTCGAACTTTGGCTTTGGAAATTCGAATTTCATATTGAAACTGAACAAGTCTGAAGAGAAGCCTCTCCGACAAACAAATTTTGACTTGATGAAATTTGAATTTTGATCAGTGTCTGAAAGGAGCTTTCAGTAACAGACGAACTTTGGGTTTTGAAAATTCGAATTTCAGACAAAATGAAACTTATGAAAACTAAAGAAATTCGTCTGAAATTGTGTCAAAGTTCATCTGAAACCAAGTTTGGATTGGATTTTAAAATTGCTCACTAACAGACGAACTTTGAACATGAAAATTTGAATTTCAGAAACTAAGCTTGTGAGTCTGTTAGAATGATATGTTGACATACGAATGACAACATTTATAAATTCAAATTTTGAAGTTAGTCTGAAAAGAGGTCTCTCTGACAGACGAACTTTGCCATTTGAAAATTTGAATTTTGAATCATATGAACTACTCTGCCTTATAGACCAGCTATGGACAGACGAATTTTGGGGTTCCAAAATTCAAATTTCGAAGGCACTGTAGCAAATTGAAAATACTGTTCACACTTAACAAAAAAAATTTCTACATAAAAATTCGTATATTACAACAAAGAAACATTTTTCAAACATCAAAATTCGAACTTCACTTCACGATAGACGAACTTCGGGCATTCAACGTTGAAGCTGTTAACCTTCGGTTTCTGCGAAATTCGTCTGTTAACCAATTGAAATTCGAATTTTAGTATGTCAGAAGCATTAAATGCAGTTGGTTAACCGATAGTTTTTCAGAGTAACCGTTGGATAACTTCTCCAACGGATAGATTTTGTCTCTAACGGATATTTGAGACCTAAATCTATAAATATAACATTTTTTGAAGTTGTGGGTAATGATTTTAACATTGTATATACTGAAACTCTATCAAATCATTTACTCAAAGTCCGTTACTCTCTCACTTCAATATTTTATACTTCAACTTTCATATTCACTCTGTTTAAGAGAGTTTAATCTTTGTAAACAATCTTATCTTCATCTGGAAGATAGATTTTCTTGTGAGGGGATATCACAAGGGATTGGGGAGCACTTTGTAAGAGTGCATAGAGTGATTGAGTGAAGCTCTAGAAACAGAGCAACATCTTTGTACTGAGGCATTTGCAAGAAGCCCACTGAATTCTTGCAGAGTAGTGGAAAATCTCAAGTGGTGACTTGGGGACTGGACGTAGGTCAAGTGGAGAGACCGAACCAGGATAAATTTCTGAGTCTTCTTCTCTTTACTGCCACATTTATAGTTATTTGTTTATACCTTGTTTTACCATCATATATTGCTTTCTTCACCTTCTTGATATTTTGCAGAAAATTTTTAATCTTCCCAATTCACCCCCCTCTTGGGAAGCCAGCTAATCTAACAAGTGGTATCAGAGCTCGAATTCCCAATCCAAGGATCTCACAGTCCGGGAATTAAAATGGATGGCTTTGGAGAAAGCATATTACCAGAAGGAAACAACACAAATAGACCACCTGGGTTCAGTGGAGAACACTATGGATACTGGAAGATGAGGATGCAAATCTATCTCTAGCCAATTGATCTGGACATCTGGTCAGTCATTCAGAAGGGAGATTTTGTCCCAATGGCTTTGGAAGATGATGGAAAATACAGAGAGAAGCCAGAAGCTGAATGGAATGAAGAAGATAGAAGAAGAGTCTTGCTGAACTTCAAGGCAAAACACTGTTTGGTCAGTGCTTTGAATCAAGACGAATTCTACAGAGTCTCCCAATGCTCCACTGCCAAGGAAATGTGGGACACCTTGCAAATTGCTCATGAAGGAACAACTGGAGTCAGGGAAAATAAACTAAATACATGCATAGGAGAATATGAGAGCTTCAGAATGGCTGAAGGAGAAAATGTAAAAGAGCTACAGAAGAGATTCACCCTCATTGTGAATCAACTAAAGAGCTTGGGAAAGGAGTATACTCAAACAGAAAAAGTAAGAAAAATCCTAAGAGCTCTCCCTCTGGAATGGCAACCTAAAGTAATAGCAATAGAGGAAGCCAGAGGAGAATCAATGGCCTCTGTCACAGCTCTCTTTGGCAGCCTTGAGGAGTATGAAGGAAAAATGAAGGCTCTCAAGGAAGCTGGACAAGACAGAAAAAAGAAAGGCCTTGCTCTCAAAGTTGCTGAGGAAAAAGAAGAAGAATCTGATGATGGAGAAGAACTCGATGAAGAAACTCTGGTTATGATGGTAAGAAAATTTGGAAGATTCTACAGTAAAAAGAGAAACAAGAAAATCTTCAAGAAAGGAGTAGCTGGAGATAGCAAAAGGGAAGCAAAAGAGCCTATCACTTGCTATGAGTGTAAAAAGTAGGGACATATCAAATGGGATTGTCCACAATTTCTCAAGAAGCAAGAAAAAGAAAAGAAAGCTGCAGACAAAGGCAAGAAGAAAAGAGCTTACATCTCATCAATATGGGATAACAGCTCAGATGAAGAAGAAGATGATGAAGATGAAATTGCCAACATCTGTCTCATGGCACTTGCCTCTGAAGAAGCTGAAATCCCATGCAGCAGTGATCAAGAAGATGAGGTATATGAATCTGAACCTTCCTATTCTGAATTACTGGATGCATTTCATGAGCTGCATGATGAGTTTGTTAAGATTGCTAAAGAATTGAAGCAATCTAAGAAAAAGATTAATAAACTAGAATCTCAATGCAACATTTCTGAAATTGCTCCTCTACCTATTACTGAATCTGGTTGCTGTAAATCATGCATTGAACTAAAGCAAACCAATAAATATCTAGTGAAAAGCATGTCTAGGCTTACTAGAGGTAAAGATATATTGTTTGCTTTAATGGGAAGTCAAAGAATATTACAAGGAAAGGCTGGACTTGGCTATAATCCTTGTGCTGTAAAAGAAAACATTAAGAAGAAAAATCAAAATGTGTACATGAGTCACTTTGTGCATGCTAATAGTAATAAAAAGAAAGATCACATGTCACATCACCTTGAATCATATAATCAACCAAGGCATGCAAAATAAAAATATTATTTGCATTGTTTTCTTCTTGCTTCTCAATCCAGCAGTCTCTTCACCACCTGTTACTTCTGTAACAAGAAGGGACATATTTCCAGTTCATGTGCTTTAAAGAAAAATGGACTTGACAGGAAGGTTAAATGGATTCCCAAAGGTACATCTGTATCTAGGGAAAAGACTACTGACAGAAAAGGACCCAAGCAGATTTGGGTACCTAAAAAGAAAATATGAACTTTGTTTTGCAGGTCTGTCTCAAAGCTAGAAAGAACAATAAATGGTATATGGACAGTACCTGCTCAAGTCACATGACCGGTGATAAGGAGAAGTTCAATTACCCTTAGAGACAAGAAAGGAGGAAATGTGACCTTTGGAGGTGATCAATATGGCAGAATAGTTGGCATTGGCATTGTGGGCAAGAATCCTGAAACATCCATTGAAGAGGTGCTGTTTGTGATTGGCCTCAACCACAATCTGCTGAGTGTGAGCCAAACATGTGATAAAGGAAACTGGGTACTGTTTGACTCAAAATTCTGCCTAGTCATCAGAAAAAGTGATCACAAAGTAATCCTCAAAGGTCAAAGGGATGGTAACTGCTATACTATTAATCTTGATAAACTTCCTCCATTAGATTCTGTTTGTTTGATTAGTCAGGATAATGATAGTTGGTTGTGGCATAGAAGATTAGCTCATGTTAACATGAATCAGCTTTCGAAACTGGTTAAAAATGAGTTAGTCACTGGCCTACCAAAAATCACTTTTGAAAATGACAAAAAATGTGTTGCATGCCTAAGAGGAAAACAAATTAAATCTTCTTTTAAACCCAAAAACGTAGTCACCACAACTAGACCACTAGAACTACTGCATATGGATTTAATTGGTCCATCTAGGGTAAAAAGTATTGGTGGAAATCTGTATGTACTTGTAATTGTGGATGATTACTCTAGATTTACATGGATATTGTTTCTTTCCTCTAAAAGTGATACCTTTGATGCATTTGTAACCTTAGCCAAGAAAGTTCAAAATGAGAAAGGTATATCCATTGTGTTTATCAGGTCAGATCATGGAGGAGAATTTGAGAACTCATACTTTCTAGAGTATTGTAATGAGCATAGAATTGATCACAACTTCTCAGCTCCAAGAACTCCTAAACAGAATAGAGTTGTAGAAAGGAAAAACAGAACAATAGGAGAGATGGCTAGAGCTATGATGAATGAAAAGAAACTTTCTCAAGTATTTTGGGTTGATGCAGTAAATACAGTAAGCTACATCATAAATAGAGCCTACATCAGACCAATCCTTGGGAAGACTCCTTATGAGCTGTACAAAGGAAGAAAGCCAAATCTCTCACATCTCCATGTGTTCGGCTGCAAATGCTTCATTCACAATAATGGAAAGGAGAATCTGGGTAAGTTTGATGCCAAATTTGATGAAGGTATATTTCTGGGCTATTCTAGTAGAACTAAGGCATATAGAGTTTTTAATAAAAAGTCTAAATTGGTAGAAGAATCTGTGCATGTAGTATTTATCGAAAATGAAACTACTTCTAAATATATTACTGATGAGGATGATCTTGTTTCAAACTTTAAAAAGTTAGATATCTCTGATGAAGGTATAATTGAACCTCCAAAAATATCTGAATCTATTAATATAGAGGAAGATATTCAGGAGAGAGACTTTGAAGAAGAAAATAATGAAGAAATGTCTCAAGAACTCCCTAGAGCTTGGAGATATCAAAGGAATCATCCTGTTGATCAAGTGATAGGGAATGTTCAAGAGAGAGTTAGAACCAGAAAACAGTTAAGGGATCAAATGATTAATTGTGCCTTCATCTCACAAACTGAACCTAAATGCAATGAAGAAGCCTTAACTGATGAGTACTGGATTTTGGCTGTGCAAGATGAATTAAATCAGTTTGAAAGAAATTAAGTCTGGGATTTAGTGCCTAGACCCAAAAATCATCCTGTCATTGGCACCAAATGGGTTTTAAAAAATAAACTTGATGAATCAGGATCAATAATCAGAAATAAAGCTAGACTGGTTGCTAAAGGATATAATCAAGAAGAAGGTATTGATTTTGAGGAAACCTTTGCTGCAGTAGCTAGATTAGAAGCACTTAGAATTCTGTTAGCATATGCATGCATGAAAAATATTTTGTTGTATCAAATGGATGTGAAGAGTGCTTTTCTAAATGGATATATCATGGAAGAGGTTTATGTAGACCAACCTCTAGGTTTTGAGGACACTACAAAACCAAACCATGTTTATAAACTGAAGAAAGCTCTTTACGGTTTAAAACAGGCCCCTAGAGCATGGTATGAAAGATTGAGTAATTTTCTAACTGAAAAGAGGTTCAACAAAGGAAAAGTATACACAACTTTATTCACTAAGAAAGAGAATAAAGATTTACTTATTGTTCAAATCTATGTTGATGATATTATATTTGGTGCTACTAATGAATCTCTTTGCAAGAATTTTTCTAAGTTAATGCAAGGAGAATTTGAAATGTCCATGATGGGTGAACTCAACTTCTTCCTTAGATTGCAAATCAGACAGTGTGATGATGGTATCTTCCTCAACCAATCCAAGTATCTGAAGGAATTGCTAAAGAAGTTTGGAATGGAAAATGCCAAGCCAATGGGAACACCTATGGCTACTACAACCAAACTGGATATGGATGAAAAGGGAAAATATTTGACATAACCCAGTATAGAAGAATGATTGGATCCCTACTGTACCTAACTGCCAGCAGACCTGACATCATGTTTAGTGTCTGTATGTGTGCAAGATTCCAGTCATGTCCCAAGGAAACCCATGCAACTGTTGTGAAGCGTATCTTCAGATATCTTATTCGAACTTCACAGATGGGTCTTTGGTATCCAAAGGGCAATGGAGAAGATCTCAAAGGATACATTGATGCTGACTTTGCAGGATCCAAAACTGACAAAAAAAGCATAAGTGGAACATGTCAGTTTCTTGGAGGATCCTTGGTTTCATGGTTTAGCAAGAAGCAAAACAGTGTGGCCTTATCCACAGTAGAGGCTGAGTATGTTGCAGCTGGAAGCTGTTGTGCCCAAATCATCTGGATAAAACAGCAGCTTGAAGATCTTGAGGTTGAGATGAAGGAAATACCAATCATGTGTGACAACCAAAGTGCCATTAATATCACAAAGAATCCTGTCATGCATTCAAGGACAAAACATATTGAAGTTAGGCACCACTTCATAAGAGATCATGTTTTAAAAAGAGAAATCAGACTAGAGTACATCCCAACTGAGGATCAAGTAGCTGATATCTTGACAAAATCTCTATCAAAAGATAGACATTGCAAAATCAGGAGAGAATTAGGTATGGTTAATCCCAATGAACTGTAAGTAAATCCGTGTGCAATTCTATTTTTAGATTTTCCAACATTAAATTAATTCTAACTTTAGCATCAGAGTGAATTTAATTTAAGTGGCAGGAGCTCCTCATGAGATTCAATGGCAATAAACCTGAAAAATGGAGCACACAAGAGTGGACAATCAAAAAGTGAAGAAAATGGCAAAATTCTGAGTTTCTGGATCCATCTGTAAGTTTATTTTTAAGTTAAAATTCGTATATTAATTGTGTGTTAGACAAATTTCCTTGAAAAACTAAGGTTCTGAATAAGTCAGCATGGTCAACATTCGAATTTGGATGCCTAACAAACGAACTTCAGCCTGTTATAAGTTGGAACAGTTCTCGGTGATGCCTTGAAATTCGTCTGTTGGACCTTGAAAGTTCGAATTTTCAAGAACAAAAATTTCAAAGTTATGTTTGTCCAACATGATGATTATACAAATGATTATTTCTTAACATACGAATGTTGGAAAACCTTTACAAAGTAAAGAAATTCGAATTTCTAATTTAAAATTCGTCTGTTGAAGCATGCTCTTCATGTTGAATCTTTGAAAGATGAAATTTCATATGCATAATTCATCTGTTAGTTGCTGATTTGATTGCTGATGGATGTTTGCTCTTCAAAATTTGAACTTTGTTGAAACAAAGTTCGTCTGTTTATCTTGTGTTGCTTGAACCAAGCCTCTGTCAGATGAACTTTCAGAAGAAAATTCTTCTGTCAGTAAGCTTTGCTAAATAGTTTAACTTTTGACTGCCCGAAGTTCAAATTTTGACCCCTCAAAATTCGTCTGTCAGGTGGTTACTTACGTTAAAACTTACGTTTTCTACTGAGCAGACGCAACCCTACTCTTTTCCTCTCTAAGTCTGTTCAAATCCTCTCATCAATGCTCTTAAATTCTGAATGAAAATCTTCATTTCCCACCATTTAAACTGATTTTCACACCCTATAAACCCAATCTCTGCTTCATTCTGAATCATTCATCCACGGAAATGGCAAGAGTAAAGAATCCTGAAGCTGGAAAAGGAGAGGCTCGTCCAAAGAGATCGGTCAAATCCCAATATGCCTCAAAGGAGGGCAAAAAACTGAAAAGAAAGGCCGAATCAAGCAAAGGAACTCCCTCCAAACGACAAAAAACTACACTAAAGGGTAATCAAAGAAAGCTGGACCTTCTTCCTCGAAGAAAGCAGAGCCTTCAGTCCCTATTCCTGCTGCTGCTGGGACTGTTGCTTCCACTTCCTCATCCAGTACTGAATCTGGAGAATATCAACTCACTACACTGCCATTATGGAGCACTCCACAGATTCAGGAAGAATAATCGACCAAGTTTGCCAATAAAAAGGTAATTAAACCTCATTGTGTGAACTTGGAAGATTTCTTGGTCTCAAATAGTTTTGATGCTGGAATATGGATGCTAAGATATAAGAATCTGTTAGAGATATTGGAGAGGTATGATGATGAAGTAGTAAAGACATGGTATGCCTCCCTGAAGTACAACAACAAGAAGAAGAAGTGGGAGGTCAATATGAGATCAAGGACCATCTGGCTCACAGATGAGACCTTTAATGAAGTGTTGGAAATCCCAGGGCAAGATGGTCTCAAGATTGACATCACTGCCTCGGGATACATGGATGAGGCAGACATTGCTGATGAAGAAGGTAGCCCCTTTCTGAACTACAAGAAGAGCATAATTCTGAGCACTTTGTTCAGAAGAAAGGAAAATTGGCCAACCATAAACCTGCTAAAGCCCATAGACCTCAGTGCTCAAGTGAGGATCCTACACTACATAGTGTCCAGGATCATATTCAACAAAGGAGGCAGCTTCAATCTGATAACAAGGACAGAGGCACATGTCATGGCAGTAATCATGCGTGGAAAGCTCATCAACATAGGACATATCATACTCCAACGCATGATCAAGGCAAGGGATCAAAGGAAAGACTCCACACTCCCTTATGCAGCAATCATTTCCAGAATTCTGCAATATGCTAGAATTCAGCATCTTGAGAAGGGGAAAAGGAAACCCACTGAGATCTTCAAGGAGGAAGAACTTCAAAGGATGGGGATTGAAAGAAATGAAGGAAGATGGATTGGGAAGGGAGCAGGAAAATCTGAAGATCTCTTCTTTATTGAAGGTGCCTCCCAACAGCAAGAAGGTACCTCTGAGGCCCCTGCTAGACCTACACCTCAGCCTTCTCTGCTTGTCCCATCTCCATCCAAGCCTACTCACATTCCATCTACTCCTTCCTCTCGTGCCAAGCCAACAAAGATCACTGAGTTGTATGACAACTTGTCTACACTCAAACTTAGCATCAGGGATGAGCAAAATGCCAAATTTGCTCATTTGCAAGATCAGATTCACCAATTGGCCAAGAATATGAAAGTGGTTGCTGATGCCTATGAAGATATTCGGAGTGCTATTCCTGACACATCAGCTCCACCTCAGCCAGGGTTCTCTGTGCCTGTTCAGTCTCCAACTCCTGAGCCTCCAAGCCCTTTTGAGCTAGCCTCTTCTGAGCATGATGATGATGATGATGGTACTGAGCCTACTGTTACAATGAGGACACCAAGTCCTGGTCTACCCTTGGACTATGGTTTGGAAGAAGAAGGACATCGGGATTCAAGCTCTCATGATCCCATTACTGCAGATGCTCAAGAGCCAATCTTGTCCCAGCAAGAATCTGAGCAAGTAGAAAGACTAGTGGCAGCCATTTCTACTTCATCAATGATGGAGGTTGCCAGTAATGAAGAAAGAAGCATTGTGCCTGTTGTTGATTTGGAAGCTATTGCTCGCAATGCTCTCTTGCAAGCTCAGAGAAGAAGGCTCGAAGAAATTTTCCATTTTGATGACCCTGCTCCTTCATCTCTCACTGCATATGGTCTTTCAGAAGAACAAAGAGCTCAATTGGCTCTTTCTAGACAAGAGATGCAAGAGCTGCTTGAGGTCTCTGATGATGAGGATCCAAGCTCTAAACCTTCTGAGCCTCATCTGCCTTTTGATCCTGTGCCCCTCAAAGCTATTCCAGTTTCTCAAATCCCTCCTCCGGCTGATTTTGTTCACCTTCCTGATGATGCTAAAAAGGGGGAGAAGAGTAAGCAAACTGGCAAGTTTGCTGCTGAGCCATCTAGAAAGATTTACAGCAAGAAAACCAAGCCAAAGAAGAAATGATTAGAATTTAGGCTTGAGTCCTCTTGTAGTGCTGTATTGAGTCTCAGATGTTTGTTATGATTGTTTGTGTTTTGTATTTGATTTATGTATTTTGAAGTACTTTGAAAAAAATTTTCTCTATAAAGCAACATTTGGTAAAATGAAAGAATTTCTTGGTTGCAATGATCTGTTCTTTGAATCTCTTCACATGATCAACTATATATGATATCTTTTGATATATAATGCATATGTTGAGGGGGAGCTTGTTAAAGCAAACCCAAGTACTAATCCAGTTTGCAAGTTGTTTTGTCATCATCAAAAAGGGGGAGAATGTTGAATCAAGAAGTTTTGATAATTCCAAATCAACCTTCAAGAGCTTGGAATAAAGATATCAAAGGTGCCCAAAAGGTTTCAAGTAAAGAAATTCTAGATAAATCTGTGCAAAGTTAGATGTAGGTTGTTTAGTAGTGTTTTATTTGAGTAAAAGACTTTGATTTGGTGAAAAGATGTTTTAAAACCTTGATTCTATGTTAAATCATGGAATATTTGAAAAACACCCACCAACAGACGAAGTTTTTAATACTGATCTGTCATCTTGGAAATTCGAACTTTGGCTTTGGAAATTCAAATTTCATATTGAAACTGAACAAGTCTGAAGAGAAGCCTCTCTGACAGATGAATTTTGACTTGATGAAATTCGAATTTTGATAAGTGTTTGAAAGGAGCTTTCAGTAACAGACAAACTTTGGGTTTTGAAAATTCGAATTTCAAACAAAATGAAACTTATGAAAACTAAAGAAATTCGTCTGAAATTGTGTCAAAGTTCATCTGAAACCAAGTTTAGATTTGATTTCAAAATTGCTCACTGACAGACGAACTTTGAACATGAAAATTCGAATTTCAGAAACTAAACTTGTGAGTCTGTTAGAATGATATGTTGACATACGAATGATAGTATTTATAAAATTCTAATTTTGAAGTTAGTCTGAAAAGAGGTCTCTCTGACAGACAAACTTTGCCATTTGAAAATTTGAATTTTGAATCATATGAACTACTGTGCCTTATAGACCAGTTATGGAGAGACGAATTTTGGGGTTCTAAAATTCGAATTTTGAAGGCACTGTAGCAAATTGAAAATATTGTTCACACTTAATAGAAAAACTTTCTACATGAAAATTCGTATGTTACAACGAAGAAACATTTTTCAAACATCAAAATTCGAACTTCACTTCACGACAGATGAACTTCGGGCATTCAACGTTGAAGCTGTTAACCTTCGGTTTCTACGAAATTTGTCTGTTAACCAACTGAAATTCAAATTTCAGTATGTCAGAAGTATTAAATGCGATTGGTTAACTAATAGTTTTTCAGAGTAACCGTTGGATAACTTCTCCAACGGATAGATTTTGTCTCTAACGGATATTTGAGACCTAAATCTATAAATATAACATTTTTTGAAGTTGTGGGTAATGATTTTAACATTGTATATACTGAAACTCTATCAAATCATTTACTCAAAGTCCGTTACTCTCTCACTTCAATATTTTATACTTCAACTTTCATATTCACTCTGTTTAAGAGAGTTTAATCTTTGTAAACAATCTTATCTTCATCTGGAAGATAGATTTTCTTGTGAGGGGATATCACAAGGGATTGGGGAGCACTATGTAAGAGTGCATAGAGTGATTGAGTGAAGCTCTAGAAACAGAGCAACATCTTTGTACTGAGGCATTTGCAATAAGCCCACTGAATTCTTGCAGAGTAGTAGAAAATCTCAAGTGGTGACTTGGGGACTGGATATAGGTCAAGTGGAGAGACCGAACCAGGATAAATTTCTGAGTCTTCTTCTCTTTACTGCCACCTTTACAGTTATTTGTTTATACCCTATTTTACCATCATATATTGCTTTCTTCACCTTCTTGATATTTTGCAGAAAATTTTTAATCTTCCCGATTCACCCCCCTCTTGGGAAGCCAGCTAATCTAACATAATGTACGTGCAAGTTTCTTTCCTAGCATCTCCCTCCCTGGTGACTGCTCGTGGGGGAGGGTCCGAGCTTGTGCTGCAAGATCGACTTTCCTTTCTTTACCCTACTTTGTCTTAGTGTGGTGATGGCAATTGGTGGTAGATCTGTGGTTTTAAATCTGTATCTTGAGGTTATTATGCCCTTTAAGTTTCACATAATGTTTGGTACAAATTTGGAACAAGAAATGGTGATGTAATTATGTTATGGAATTTATATTGCTAAGTAATGATGGATAAAAACACTCATTTCACACCCTGGTAGTGAAGTGACCAATATTTGGACAAAACAGAGTATGATGTATAAATTTATGTATTCCTAAAAGGTAGACAGAACAAGATTTCTAAGAATTAAAGGGCACCTAAATTGGATAAGTATATGATTTATTATGAATTTTCAAAGTTGGTGCTAGAAAGCTGAAAAACAGGGGAATGATCAAATGAACAGTAAAATTCATGGAATTTACTATACAAAATGGCATGCTCAAAACTCTATTTCTTACTTTTCCTATGCAGGTAAGATTTTAAGTTATTTTTAGAAACTTGAATCACTCTTATACAATTTTGCTAAAATCAGTTATAAATTTTTAAAATTCGATCGAGAAAATGGTATTATCAAATGAATAGTACCATTGAAAAAGAAAATTTTTTGTTTTAGTTTTTTAAGTGATTTAAGCGTCTAATCATGATTAAATGGATTTTAAATGAGAGCTAATACATGGGAATTGAGGTTTAAAGGTAACGTGTTACAAAATCCATTACCTTTTTCCCTGTAGCTTCATCAGAGTACTTAAAATTTGCATGTTGTTAATGTACCTTATCATTGAGCATATGATCAAAATTAAATGTAAATGTAACATCCCTAAAAGCTAAATAACTAAAAATGTACAAGAAATTTGTGAACATAAATAGATATTGTTTTACATGAAATAGGCAAAGAGACCATTTTTCTCGATTAGACAAAAATGGAAAACTATGTTTTTGCCCCAAAAATTAAGGTAATTACATTTTGTCCAAAAGAGTTAAAAAAATATGTGGAGAAGAGTTTTGCAAAGATCTTGGAAAAAATTACAGCTAATGACCCAAAAAAATAAAAATTATAATTTTGCTCGGATAGGGGTAATTTTATAAATATATAAAATTACTGTCAAGACGAAGCTCTTAACAAGACGAGTGCGATGGTATATGGCATTGAGATTAATTGATTAAGAATGAAAAAATAATCAGTGTCAAAGTTTAAAAAGTAACTTTGCGCTAGAAATGTTGCTTTTAGATTTGTAAAAAGCAAAACAACAGATAGTAAAGTAATTGGGCAATACAAAAAGAGTTTCTAGGTGACAGGATAATAAAGTAATACCAAATACAAGTTTACTTTAATCCTATACTTATAAAGTGATTTTATACTGCAAAAAGTAACTTTACCAGTCCAAGTATAAAGTAACTAATATAGGGTATTACTAGACCAAGAAAAATATGCATTATTTTAGCAAAATATCCTCTCTCTTGGGCATGTAAGACAGCAGCCATGTGCTAAAATGGATTATGCAATTAATTTATAGAAGACTTAGGGAAGAAGTTTGCTTAATGAAGAAGTATTTGGTAATCAAGTAATTAGCAAAAGTAATTAACATGCTTTATATACTCCCTCATTTATTTGGCCGAAGCATTTGGCAAAGAAAAGATAAAGGAAGGGTTTGTAAAGTGGAGGGAAAGGAAAGGCTACGTGAGGTAGAGGAAAGAGAAGAAAAGGAAGAAAGAAAATCCAAGGAAAATGGTAAGTTTGCTAATTTGCAATCTTTAAGTATTCTACCATAATTTCTTGGTAGTTTGAGCTAGTTTCCTTGAAATTTCTCCTCCTTTACTTGTTGTCCAATGTTGATCTAAGCATGACAATAAGATAAGTCATTCAAATGATCTAGAATATTAGGATAGGTTGATTCAACAACTAAATTAATAGGATCATCATAGCAATCTAATAATAAGTCATGATAAATTTCAATCTCACCATATCCTTCATTATTTTCTATTATCATTAGCAATAGAAATAATCCATTCAGCAAATTCTTGAATTTGCCTATTAATTTCCACATCATTGGTTTGCATAATCCTCATATTTTTTGTCAGCATCAAAGCATTGCATTCTTTCCATATGTAGGATGAGTTAATAGTGGAGAAAACTATATCTTCCCTAATTCCTTTAGGAACAACAAGAAGTATTTGTCTAAAGTCCCCACCAAAAACAACAACCTTATCCCCAATTGTAACATTTTCTATAAAAAGATTAATGACCTTAATATGTCCTTTAAGCTTTTATCAAAAGCTTCAAAACAATATTTATTAGCCATTGGAGCTTCATCCCATATAATTAGAGATGTATAAATTAATAACTCAACAAGTTGACTTCCCTATTTGATATTGCATATAATATCTTCATTAATAGCTAGTGGGATACAAAATTGAGAATGTGCCCTTTTTCCTCCTAGTAAAAGAAGGGAGACTATACCACTTGAAGCAACATTTAAAACAATTTTACCTCTAGATTTAAGAGAAGCTAAAAAAGTATTTCAAACATGTCTTTCTTGTACCTTTATAACTATACACAATGAAAACTCCTCTACTACTAGATTCAACTGCTAAATTAACATGTTCATATATTCTCCTTTGTTTTGAAGTTAAAGATTCAAGATATCCTTGGAGTTGAGCTACCAATGCATCTCTATCATATTTCATCTCTGCAATTATCAACTTATTTACCCATGATTCAACATTGACCATATCAGGAATAGGCATGTGATCATAAGTAACCAGACATTTCTACTACACTGAAGTATATTCTCAATTTCAATTAATGCAAAATTCTAAATCTGTGCATTTGTTAATTGTAAGCCTAAAAATACACAAAAATTAGTGAGTAATATACATCAAAGAACACACCAAAAAATCATTAGTTATTAATGTATCATGGTTCATCAATTTTAAAAAAATACAAGATCAAAAAAACTATTATTGTATGTCTTTATGTCTTGTAATCCTATGTTGGTTGTAGAGGATATCATCTGAAAGATAATTCCATATATTTTGCCACACAATTTCAGGTCTGTTTCAAGTTTCACAATAACAAAGTGGAAAACAATCTTCTTAAGAAATTGCCTGTAGCCTAATTGCTAGCGTCTATGATACCATCAATGTACTCTTTATTGTCATCTAGCAAATTACATACATAGTAATTATCTCTAAACATAGGATGTAAAACACTATCAATAGTTCTAATATCCTCATAACTTTTATATACTCTATCAACAATTAACAAAGTGTGCAAGTAATATAGCTCACCACTTCAGTTGGGATAAAGTATAGTCTACCAATTGAGAACCCTCTCTTCCTAGGTTTCCATTCCTAAATATTCCTCTTGAATAAAAATTTAGTTGGCATTTTATAATAATAAAACTTTCTTGCCTGATCACAATCCCTCTTAGCTTTAAATCATGCTTCAAACATAGCCACCTTATCAAAACTATGATCAAGAATAGAATCTAATGGTTTACTATCATTGAACACAATATTTTATTGATCATGTAAATGATATGTAAGCTTCTTAACAGATGGATCTCTAAAATTAATATCAAATCCAAATATTATCCACACAGGTTCACATGGAGATAGATAATGATAGTCATAAAACATCTTAATTTCATCATGAACCCTATTATTATCAAGATCAACTAAATCACTATCGAATGCTACAATAACCCCATTATCTCCTTTATTAACACACTTAACTAAGTACTTAATTGATTCAGTTTGCTTTAGGCCTCTCAACATTAATGTGTGTATTGTACTTAAATAGTAAGAAAAGGATTATAAGCACAAAAAATCTATTGTCCAATTCAACACCATCTTTCATAATTGTAGTTGTACCATTCTCTAGCCTCTTGTATTATAGATAGCCATACTCCTTAATTTAAGTTCCATAATTAAATGCCTTTGGATAGTGTTTGGAACATTTACCATCCTTTATGCAAGAAGAGTTAGAATTCATTGAGCCATAAGGTCCATGCATCATCAAAAAACTCACTGATTCAAACAACCAGGGATTTTGGTTCTAGTTAGAAATTTCAGCAAATATAACTTTGTCAATGTTTGTAGGAGTTGCAAATTTGTCCTTGACTAATAAAAACAACAAACAATGAGCATGAGGCAATCCACACTTTTGGAATTCAATTGTATATATAACTAAAAAATACAATATCCCCACATATGAGATAAATAATATATAAATGGACTTAATTAAGTAAATAATATAAAAAGCAAATTACATTAAACAAAATATCACCTACTCTAACATCTCTAAATATTTTATTGTTCTATATTTCCTTTATCATCATGCCAAGCTTCACCTTAAAAATCTTAGATATAATACCAAGATGATCTTCAATATGTGCATTCTTACTTTGCAAATCTCTAATAATCTCAGGCCACTTTGGTTTATAGGTGAATGTTATGAATAATCAAGATAACATGTTCATCTACATATGGCCATTGCATATGATAATTTTGTATTATATACCTTACTCTACCTGTAAATGATGAAGGATGATACTTTTTCCAATAGAAGATGACATAGTCTCTCCTCTTAAAACATAATGATATGGATCCTTTAAAAACTTGCCCTAAATAACCCAGAAAATATAGAGTAATAGAAGAACCTGACTCAAGAAATTCAAAAGATGATCAATTAGAATCCTAGATAAACTCGTCTCTAGATTCTTAACCATAATGACACCACAAGCTTAACCATTCCTCATGGTAGGTCAGTTGTATTGTAGAGAGAATACGAAGATAAGAGGAAAAAGGGGAGACAGAGAGATAAAAAATAAGAGGAAGAAAAGGAAGAATTTACTAAATTCTTACTGAAAACGCATAATAATATTATTATACTCTTTTTGAAGAAAAAACATTAGAAGCCTTTATATAAGTAAAATATGAAAAACTTAATTCTAAAGTAACTAGAAATATTTAGGACTCAAATAATCCTATTAAATATAGAAAATCTAAAAAGTATATCTAATTATAAAAACCTAATAATAAAAATGAAAATTCAAGGAAAAATAATAAAATTAATATTTTAATCCTAATAGTATTAGATAATCTTCTTAAATCTAGGAAATCTCCTTAACTCTAGAATCAAGGATTTCTAATAGATTTTATTTATCCTAATTTAAATTTAATCAATGACTTTAGCCCCAAAGAAATACAAATTGAAAACCAACAAAATAAATAAATAAAATTATCTAACCAAAAAGAATCTGAAAATTCATTATAAGTGATTATGTGGATAGCACTTAAGGATCTTTGAAATATCTTCTTGATCTTCAACATTCTCCCTTTTCTTGAAAAGATTCATCCTCAAATCTTCATCACCTTAGAGTTAACTTGAACTTGCTTCTTTTGTTTCAACCTTCATAATTGCTTTTCTATCATCTTGTACCTAAAAAATGAAATTACTCATTTTTTTAAATAACTTTTGTCTGCACTCCTTTTCTCTTTTCAATGTGCTATCCTCTTTCTTTTTTGTTTTTTGCATGAATTTTTTTATTCCATAAACTCACAAACACAAATACAAATAGAAGAGAAGGAGAGAATGGTATGGCAATGAAGAATATGGTGAGAAGATGGGAAGCAACTGATAAAGCCTAGATTTTCACTATTTTGTCCCCATACTTAGTGATTTTGATAATTAATTTTGGTTGCTTTTGAATTTTTAGAAGATTTTCATAATTTTAGCTGATTTTTGGATTTATGAGAATTTTGGGATAATCTTTGAAAATTAAGTTGTAATTTAATTTTTTTTATCTTCCAAATTATTTCAAAGAATTAATTCTTCCTATTTTATTCTATGGGTCATTAGTGCTTTAATTGTAATTAAAGAAATGATTAAAAATTGATCCATGTAAGGGTAAAATTGTTAAAGAGCTTTAGAGATTAAAATTTTGAAGAGATATTTTAGTCATCTTATAGAAAGAATTTTATGGAAAATTTATTTTCTTAGCTTTCTATTTTTTTCTCATTTTTAATTGCCTATTTGTATTTGGTTTTATTTTTAACTGGCTAACCTCACATTTGTTACTCCATTTTCATAAAACTAAACACTCCCCTAACTTTTTTTCTTTGTTATGTTTTGAAACCTTTAGTAACATAGCCGCCATCTTCTTTCTTCACCTTTCTCTTTTTTTGTCTTCACCTTCCTTCTTTCATTCTCCTATTTTCCTTCAATTTCTTCTTCATTTTCAGTCACTCCACACCATTCTTCCAACATTCCACTGTAACATCCCAAAAAAACTAAAATATCTAGAAATGTATAAGAATTTTGCAAAAATGAACAAACATCATTTTACGTAAAAAAAGGATAAAGAGGTTACTTTTCTCAGTTGGATAAAAAATGAAAAATTACATTTTTGCCTCCAAAGAATTATGAAAATAACATTCATGTCCCTAAAATCATAAAAATTTCGTGGAGTGAGTATTAGAAATGTCTTGGGGAAAATTACACCTAGAACCCGAAAGTTTCAAAAATTAACCTTGGGTTAGGGGTAATTTTGTAAATATGTAAAATTACTGTCAAAACGAAGTCCTCAACAAGAGAAGTTTAATGTTATATGGCACTGAGGGTTAATGTTCAAGAATAAAGAAATAATTAGTGCTGAGTGTTAACAAGGCTGACTTCCCAAGAGGGGGGGTGAATTGGGAAGATTGAAATTTTTCTGCACAAAGTGAAGTGGGTGAAGATATCACAGTATAATGGAAGCAATGAGTAAAATAGAGTAAGCTGATAAGTAAGGATAAGGAGAAGAAAACTCAGTGATTTATCCTGGTTCGGTCTATCCACTTGACCTACGTCCAGTCCCCAAGACAACTCTCGAGATTTATCCACTATACAGCAAGAATTTCAACGGGCTTCTTGCTAATGCCACAGTACATGAGTATGCTCTGTTTCTGAGCTCTCTCAAACTCTCCAAGCACTTTCTCTATGTGCTTCCCAATCCCTTTGTGAATTCCCCTCACAAGTAAATCTATCTTCCAGATGAAGAGTAGATTGTTTACAAAGATACAACTCTCTTGAATAGAGTAGATAAGAAGGTTAAAGTACAGATAATGAAGTTGAGAGGGTAAAAGTTTTTGAGATGAAGATTCAGCAGAAATTCGGTATATACAAGATTAATTCATTACCCATAACTTCAAATGATGTTATATTTATAGTTTTAGTTCTCAAATATCCGTTAGAGACTAAATCTATCAGTTGGGGAAGTTATCCAACGGTTACTCTGAAAAACTATCCGTTTACCAACCGTATTTAATGTTTCTGACACACTGAAATTTGAATTTTGGTTGGTCAACAGACGAATTTCGAAGGAACCGAAGGTTAAAGCTTCCAATGTTAAAATACGAAGTTCGTCTGTCCATAGAGTGAAATTAGAATTTTGAAATTTATAAAATATTTTCACAATGTGACATACGAATTTTCAAGAAGAAAGTTTTTCTGTAAATCGTGAACAGTGTTTTCAATTTGCTACAATGCCCTCGAAATTAGAATTTTGGATGCTCAAAATTCGTCTGTCCATTGAACGTTCAAAGAGGCATAGTAGTTCACTTTCTTTGAAATTCGAATTTTAACAGAGTGAAATTCGTATGTCAGAGATCAATTTTGAAACTTAATTTCTTCTTGATTTTAGATGAACTTTAACATAGTTTCAGACGAATTTCTTCTATTTTCTCAAGTTTGTGTTTTGTCTGAAATTCGAATTTTGAAAGAGTGAAATTCGAATGTCACAAAGAAGCTCCTTTCAGACTTACATGAAAATTCGAATGTTGCTAAGTCAAAGTTCGTCTATCAGAGATCATTTTTCAAATTCAATTTCTTCTTGATTTCAGATGAACTTTAACGTAGTTTCAGATGAATTTCTTCTGTTTTCTCAAGTTACATTTTGTCTGAAATTCAAATTTTGAAACTGTGAAGTTCGTCTATCACTAAAAGGCTTTTTTCAGACTTGATGAAAATTCAAATTTTGAATGGCCAAAATTCGTCTGACAGAGAGACACCTCTTCAGACTTATTCAGTTTTAGCTCGAAATTCAAATGTCCAAAGGCAAAATTCGAATTTCCAACTTGACAGTTCAGTTAAACTTTCAGACTTCGTCTGTTTGAGAGTGCTTTTCAAATAAGTAAAGATTTAATTTCAAATCACGGTTTGAAAATATCTTTTTCTTAAATCAAAATCTTTTACCCAATCACAACTTAAACTAAAGAGATCTAACAGCAAATACTCAGAAAATCTTTACTTGAAACAACTTTGATCTCCTTTGATATCTTCAATCCAAGCTCTTGAGTGTTGGTTTGGAATCATCAAAACTCTTGATTCACCACTGAGTGTCTAAAAGTAATAGTAAATCGATAAAGTAAACGGTGGAATAAGTATTAGAAATATCTTGGGAAAAATTACACCTAATAACTCAAAAGTTTCAAAAATTATAATTTAACCTTAGGTCAGGGGTAATTTTGTAAATATGTAAAATTACTATCAAAATGAAGCTCTCGACAAGAGAAGTCCAATGTTATATGGCACTGAGAGTTAATGTTCAAGAATAAAGAAATAATCAGTGCTAAGTGTCTAAAAATAATAGTAAACTGATAAAGTAAACTTGGGCCCCACGAACAGTTAAAAAGAAACCGGGATAAGATATGGGTCATACACAGATATCATTTGGGATAGAATAATTAAGAAAATATAAGAATAAAATTGGAATAATCCTGTAGCCCAAAAATGCTAATTTACTTTAAAAAGTGATTTCATCGATATAGTTAAAAATTACCCGGTTTAGGATATATCTGGACCAGGAAAAATTGAGCAATTTTGGACACTTAAACACCACTTATTGGCGTCTGAATTGGGCAGTTGGGCAACACAAATTTTTGGAACAACTTCCTCAAGAAGTTGTTGACATTTTTGGCACAAAAGTAACTTTCGTTAAGTTAACATACTAACCATAATTAGTAAGGGAATTAGCCACTTAATCACCCATTTTCCACTTATTCTGCATGTTCACCTCTAGCAGCAAAGATAGACAAAGAAAACGCAAGAAAGGAAGTGAGCAAAAAGAGAAAAGAGAAGGAGAAAGGGAAGAGGACTTGAAGCCATCCAAGATCAAGTGCAAGGTAATATTTTGTGTCTTCTAGCTTGTAGTTTTGAGTAGTTTGAAATGGTTTAATGGAGCACTCTTCCTCCTCTCTCTCTATTTGATTTTCTATCATGGATGGAAAGTGAAGAAAGTGGAGTTTTCATGCAACAAACTTAGTGGAAATCATATACTAGCAACTTGGAACAAAGATTTGTTAGTAGTTTGTTGAATTTCAAAGTAAATAATATCTCCTTCTTCCTCCATAAATTTCAGTCAGACTAGGGTTCCATTTAGGGTTGGAATTTCATAAATTGGACCCCAAAAATGGGTTCCCTATGGTCCAAAACCTTAGGAACAAGTGTTGGATGCAAGAAAGACTAAGTGGATAGCAAGATGACAAGTTAGGGTTTTAAGAGTTTCTTGTGAAGTTGAAGCATGAATCAGTGGCTTAAGTAGCTAATTGATGATATGTTTAGGTTTGAGGAAACCTAAGAAAGCTTGGAGAAGTGTTTGGAAGAAGTACAACTCAAAGGAAAAGCAAGTGGAAGCATAAAGGTAGCATTTTTCCATTTTATGCATTATATTGTCTTATGAATGTTTGTGAACTCTATGACTTGTTTGATGCCATAATTAATATTTTGTGATGTCCATTGATTGTTGGCTAAGTTGTTTAAAGGGGCTTGAAGCTCTGGAATGCCCAATTTACAAAGTGAAATTCTGCCAAAATTTTCATAAAACTGCTACGGTATTATATAAATTGATGAGTTTGCTTGATGATCTATGTGAAATGTGATGATATATGTGTATGACTGGATAATGCTACTGAGATTCTTTGAATCTCATTCCCCCTTAATGACTAACTATGCTAGGGAAGCAATGGAAAATGGGTTAAGAAAGGAGCTAATATCATGAAGAAGCTAATGATGAGTGGATGATGTTGCAAGCCATTGTGTTATAATATGAATGGTTATTGGTGTCTTGCTTTTGTATGAAATTGTAAAATAGTGAATATTATGTTAAGGTTGTATAAAATATATGAGAATTTTCAGTTCTGGATATTGTGATATTAAGTTATGTTCTACCAAGTTTCATGCCAAAATGAGTTCATTTACAAGGGTTTTGGCAAGCAAATTGCAATATAGATTGAAATAAGGCATTTTCCAGATGTGGCTGCTTCATTTGCCCTTTTTCTATACTTAATGTGAGGTTAGGTCTATGATATTTTTGTACCAGATATAGGGCATCTCAAGCTTTAATAGGACACCTAATTCACCCCATTTGGAGTTGTGTACAATAAATGGTGAATTTTCAAAATTAGGCTTCAGAATAGGACAATATTGGGAAAACGGGAAACTGAAAGTTAAGTACTGAAAATTTCAAAAGATAACATAAAATCGTATAGAGCTCCAAAAATTCATTGGTTCATATTCATAAAAATATATATGTCTTAAGATCAATATGCCACTAATTTGGAAGTGATTGAAGTTATAGAACAAGAGATATGTAAGTTTTTCCAAAACTGTTCCAGTAAGAGTTGGATTCTGACCCTTCATGATTTAAATTAAAGTTATGCCCTGTGTAAGTAAAATAAATGTATAATAAAAATATTTCTATAAGTAGACATGTATATGTTTCTAATGAAATAGAGTATACAGAATTTGGAACAAAATAGAATGGAATATGATTTTTCAAAGTTGAGGTCAGAAAACTAGAAGATAGAAAAATGACCAAATAAACAGTAAATATCCATGAATTACTGTACAAATTGGCCCAACGAAGTTACTATTTTATATTTTGCCATGTATATCTGATTTTGAGAAAATTTTAGAGACTCAAATCACTTCAAGATGAATTTTCTAGATTTATTTATGAATTTTCAAAATTCATCGGGTAACATGAAATTGCCAAGTGAACAGTACCCCAAATTTTGAAAAATTCTGATTTTATTATATTATGATTATAGTCTCTAAACTATGATAAAAGGCACCTAAAATGGACCCTAATATAAAGTGTTACATCCACCATACCCACACCTTTATTTCATTCATTTTCATCTCCTTCATATTTTCCTTAGCTTGAAGCCATAAGTCTCTCTTCCTCCACCAAGCAAGGATTTCATTCCACCACAAGAATATTCATCTAGGCCGTGACTTCTCCATCAACACCCACTATCATTCACTTGGTGTTTCATCCTCCATCTTCATTTCTTCTCAAGGTCATGGCACACATATGGGAACATTAGGTGGAGAGAATTTCATTGCTATGAGTGACTAGAAGCTTGGTGGTGACTTAGAGCAACTTGGAGGAGTTACAATGGGCAATGGACTTCAATTTGAGCTTGGGCTAATTATTTCTTTCTCTTTCACTTTTCTATTTCAATTTTTAAGTTGAATTAGGATAGGGTTCTTGAATATTTTGACTTGAAATTGATGTTTAATTGGTTAATTGTTGATAGAAATTGATGGATTCTTTTGAGACCAATCGGAATTGTTGATTGAAAACTTGTATGGCTTCTTATCTTGTTAATGTGAGAATATGTTATTTATGACCAAATATGTACCTTGTCTCATTTTGCCTTAATTTTGAATTTAGTTACTTAATCTAGCATTGTAGGTGTTAATTATGTAACTTGCTTCTTGATTAATGCATTGGGAATGTTAATATTGATTATGATTTATGGACTTAAAAGTTTAAGCCTCATTATGAATCTTATTGTGCAAGTCATACACACTTAATCATTTGTCACAATATTCTTCCATGTTATGTGTTTGATAAATTGCCTAAATGAATTGCTATCTTAGGAACTTTGTTGAGCATTCAACTCTTGAAAAAGTAATGGTCTTAAATGGTTGTGACAAATTGATCATGATAATTGTCCAAACTAAATACATTAATTGAGCCCAAATTCTCCAAGTTGTGATGAGTCATCACTCTTTTATAATTGCATTTTTCATATCCTTTCATCTCAATATTTTTGCATAATCAACTCTCTTTAACTGTGTGTTAGTTAGTATCTGCTTTACTTCTTATTTACCATTTCAAGTCATAAACCCCCCTAAACTTGTAATTAGTTAGTTTCCATATAGGTTAAGGTTACTTGCATTGTATTTAGTTTAGACTTGGTATATAGTTTCCATAACTTAGCCACTTGCATAATGGTGAATATCCATAACTCTTGCATTTTTAAATTTGCATTACAGGTTGCATTTAGTTTAGTACATAATTAGGCAATTTTGGATTTAGACTAGTGCACATCATCCATACACTCACACTTCTATACACTTCCATACATGACCCACGCTTTTCACAATATTTTCCATACTTATACACTTGTCCATATTTTCCATACATTTGCATACATACATCCACACCTCTTTACATAGTAGTTTTGGTCTTTTAGTTAGTTTAGTTTTTAGTTAGTTTATGTATTTATATTCTTAATTGCTTAATTTTCTCTCCAAAGTAGAGTTTAATCTATTTACTTTACTATGAAATGACCTAGGTTTGTGCCGTATACTATATTATTTCATTGAACCTAGTTTTAAATTGGAATTCCTTACGGCAAAGTCTAACAATTTTTGGCATCGTTACTGGGGGGAGCAACTAATTTTTCCTTGTCTTGGGTTGGTAATTAAGTAGTTAAGAGTAGAGTTTTGTAGTTGTGCATCTCATTTTGTTAGAAAATTTGGTTGGTTGATTGTATTTTCTACTTGGCATACTAGCAGGAGTTTTGGTTTGGTTGCCTTAACTTGCTCTGAAACTATTAATTTCTTAGTTTTTGGCTTCCCTAATCCTTGTTAATATCATTTGTGGTTTGAATCCAATCTACTTTTGGCAAAATTCTACCATTTTAGCCACTTTTTCCATTTTTTAGTATCTTTTCGAATTTTTCCAGCATTTTTCCATTTTTTCCAGGTTTTATGTTTTTATTTTTTTCCCACTTACCATTAATGTTAGAATTAGTGGTAAGAATTTTTGTTTTGTGAATAGAACTTTAAATTAGTTAATTTGAATTTATTTATCTTAATCTTTGTAGTTTTTCCACTCTGTTGACTTTGATTAGTGACTATTTAACTTTTCCATTTTTCTATATTTTAGATTTAGTTTTTTTCTGCATATTTTCTATTCCAATTCTAAAGTTGCATGACTCGATCCTCTTTTGAAAAATTATTTGATCTTGACTTTAAAATTGAAAGGACATTTCACAGGAAACTAAGAGTTAGAGTTAGTAATCTTTTAGCTGGTAGTTCTACTTTTTCTCATGCTTCTTATTTTGTTGATTCATCTACTGATTGTTCTAATTTTGGTGTTGAAATGAAAAATCATCAAAATAATGATGACCTTCGTACTAAGACCATTAAGGAGTTATTGTCACCTAATGTGCATTTTCAAAATTGGTGCATTAATTATCCTGACATTAATATTGGTCTTGAGTTAAAGCCTAGGTTTATACACTTACTCCCTAAATTTAATGGCTTAGCAAATGAGGATCCCTACACTCATTTGAAGAATTTTCATATGATTTGCACTGCTATGAGACCCCAAAATATTTCTAAGGAGTAGATTAAGATGATTGCATTCTCATTCTCTTTAGAGGGATTTGCTAAGAAATGGCTACTTCGCCTACCTCCTCGATTAATCACTTCATGGGATTAGATTAAAAAGATTTTTCTACAGAAGTATTTTCTTGCAACTCATGCCTCATCTATTAAAAAAGACATTTGTGGCATTTGGTAGATTTCTGGGGAATCATTGTATGAATATTATGAATGCTACAAGGATTTGCAATCTAGCTGCCCCCACCATCAGATCTAGGATACTCTTTTGGTCTAGTACTTCTACAAAGGTCTTCTACCTTTAGATGTTAGAGAAAGAGGGGGACAGGTGATTGTGGAACCCTAAGCTGATCATATAAGCAAGAGGACATGGATAGTATTTCTTGAACAATTTTGCAAGAAAAATTTTCCTTGTTCAATAAGAGATGAAAAGGTGGCTGAATTCATGATTTGAGAAATAGAGAATGAATTGTGGACGAGTATGCCTCTAATAGCATGATGACGAATAGTGGAAAATGGAGAAGCTGGAAAGGGGCCTAATCTAACATCCGAACACTATTCAGGATTGACGACTGTCCCCACAAACCAACACAAGCATTTTCGGTGTGCTTTGTCCCCACTCACAAAACTCCTTCCCAGAAAGTCACTCATCCTAGAATTGCTCCAAGTTTAGCACGCTTAACTAAGGAGTTTTTAAGGGATAGGTTACCGAAAAGGTAAGTTCACCTTATTGATATAAGTAGTACCTATCAATTCCTTTAAACTATCATTTAATCATATAGTCCCATACCTATAAAGTCTCTGGATCCCTCTCATTCCAGTATGTATTCAATTCATTCATATGCCTCTCCCGCTTAGAAGCCTGTCAGGAGTTTCTCCTTATCCATCCCTCACCACTTTATCTCACCCCTTTTTCTTGCACCGGTGATCACTCTCCAACCTCATTAGTGCACGGATGTTGTATGCCCATCAGCTTCTGCTTGGTTCGTCCTCGAACCATACTATACCGAGAGAGGCTGGTCTCTGATACCAACTGTAACGTCCGACCGCTATTCGAGATTGATGACTTTCCTTACAAACTAACACAAAGTCTTTTCGATGTGCTTTGTCCTCACTCACACAACTCCTTCCCAGGAGGTCACTCATTCCAGAATTGCTCTAGGTCAAACACGCTTAACTGAGGAGTTCTTAAGGGATAGGCTACTGAAAAGGTAGGTGCACCCTCTTGGTATAGGTAGTACCTATTAATTCCTTTACTCTATCATTTAACCGTATAGTCCCATACCTATACAGTCTCTGGATCCCTCTCATTCCAGTATGTATTCGATTCATTCATATGCCCCTCCCACTTAGAAGATTGCCAGGAGTCGCTCCTTGTCTGTGCCTCATCACTTTATCTCACCCTCTTTTCTTGCACTGGCGATCAGTCCCCACCCTTATCAACGCATGGATATCACACCTAAAGCTATGAATAAGAGAAAGAGTTCCCCTAATGCAAATTTAGACTTTCAATTCATTGGTTTGAACTAAGTAGAATTATTGAGAACAATTTAAATCATAAAAGCATTGTTCCAGTGCCTCCTGTCACCAAAAACAATAAGAAAGTTGCTAAGGAGGGTGAAGCCAATAAGGGTAAAGGCAAGAAGCCCAGGAACAATAAGGGATTCAAAAAGCAAGGCAAGTAGGGTAAGGGTGGCAGACAAAAGAAGCCAGCTCTAGTATGCAATCAATATGGGAAAACTCATAATGGCAGGCCATGCTTAGCCGAGCAGAATGTATGTTTCAAGTATAGTAAACTAGGACACTATAACCGAGACTACATGGCAAAAGTGGCTAAGCCCAGACCACAAGCACAAGGGAGAGTCTTCACACTATCCCAGCATAAGGCCCGTAGCTTGCTTGATCTTATAATTCAAGTAAATGTTTATCGTGTTAAAGCCTTATTTGATTCAGGCGCAAACTATTCTTTCATGTCTTATAACTATGCTAAGAGATTAGGTTTGGAAATTACCATTTTACCATATGACTTGCATGTGACAACCCCAGCTGGTAACAAGGCCATAACCTCCAATGTTTGTTTGAACTACGTAGTCAAATGCAAACAGTGTAGTACCACAATAGATTTGATTTGTATACCTTTCCCTGACATTGATGTGATCATTGGTATGACTTGGCTATTTGCTAATAATATTTTGCTAGACTGTAAGAACAAGTCCTTAATCTTGCCTAGCTCTCAACCTACCCTTAAGTTGGAATCTTATATTGAGACTAAGCTAAACTTCATAAAGAGCACTCAAGCCAATAAATGCTTAAAGAATGGAGGTCAAGGATACTTGGTATTCTTTTCAGCAAGCGTAGAGGTAAAGGACGAAATCCATGATATACCAATTGTTAAGAAATTCCCAGAGGTATTCCCAAATGAGTTTGGTGGATTACCTTTGGAATGAGAGGTGGAATTTAGTATAGATTTAGTACCTGAAGCAAGTTCAATTTCTAAGGCACCTTATAGGATGACCCATAATGAGCTAATGGAGTTAAAGAGTCAAATAGAGGAGTTACTAGAGAAAAAGTTCATCACACCTAGCATATCTCCCTAGGGTGCTCCTGTACTATTCATAAAGAAGAAAGATAGGAGTGTCTGACTCTACATAGATTACAGAGAATTGAATAAAGTGACCATAAAGAACAAGTACCTATTACCTAGGGTTGATGACTTGCTAGACCAATTGGTCAAAGTATGTGTATTCTCAAAGATTAATCTAAGATTTGGGTATCATCAGCTAAGGGAAAAAGCAGATGATGTTCTTAAGATTACCTTCTGAACCAAATATGGTCATTACGAGTTTCTAGTTATGCCATACGGTCTCACCAATTCATATGCAATCTTTATGGACTAAATCGATTGGATTTTTAGGCCCTATCTAGACAAGTTCGTCATAGTCTTTATAGATGACATTTTAGTGTGTCCAAATCTTTAGTGGAGCACGAAGTGCATCTGAGAATCATCTTAACAGTTTTAAAAGAAAAAAGCCTTTATGCTAAACACAACAAGTGCAAGTTTTGGCTCATAGAGGTAAAGTTTTGGGGACTCATTATCTTCAAGGATGAGGTCGTAGTAGATCTCAACAAAGTATATGCAATCCTAAAATAGGAGAGGCCCAAATTTGTCACAGAGATAAGAAGTTTTCTGGGTTTAATAGTCTATTACAGAAGATTTATTAAGAACTTTTTCTCAAATTGTTTTCCCACTTATAAGATTGACTAGAAAAGAAAAACCATTTGTGTGGGATAGAGATCGCGAAAAGAGTTTTCACAAACTAAAACTTAGGCTAACTTCTTCACCTATGTTGATCCTACTCAACCCCCACAAACTAAAGCTTACGCTAACTTTTTCTCATGGATTAGGTTCTGTGTTAATGCAGGAAGGAAGAGTAGTAGCCTATGCTTTTAGACAATTAAAACTCATAAAGAAAACTATTCCACGCACAATTTGGAACTCACAGCTATAGTGCATGCTATAAAGATATGGGGGCATTATCTCTCTGGTGCTACCACAGAGATCTTTTGTGACCATAAAAGCCTCAATACTTAGAAGATCAAAAAGAGTTGAATGTGAGGCAACAACAATGGATGGAACTGCTAAAAGATTATGAGCATTCAATCAAGTACCATCTAGGAAAGGCAAATATTGTGGCCGATGCTCTGAGCAGTAAGGCCATTCATGTAGCCTACATGATGATATGTGAAATAAAGTTAATTGAGGATTATAGAGACTTAGATTTGTCTCTCATATTGCATGAGACTCGAATTGGTAATGAGTTTCAAATTGAGATGTTAAAGGCCCAACAAAAGTATGTGTTTATGAAGGGAGTTAAGGACAGATTTAGATAGGGAGTAGTAAAAAACTTTAATGTGTTTGCTGAAGGATTATTAAGATTCAAAAAAAGAGTTTATGCACCCCTAGTAATTGAGCTAAGAGAAAAAGGTTTAACAAAAGCCTATCTAAGTAAATATACTATAAATCCTAGCATTACAAAAATATATCATAATTTGAAAAGGTTATTCTAGTGGTCGAGGATGAAGAGTGACATTGCTCAGTATGTGGCCAAGCACTTAGTGTGCTAGAGAGTAAATATTGAGCACCAAAATCTAGCCAGTATGCTCTAGAACCTCGAAATCCCTGAATGGAAATGAGATATCATTTCAATGGATTTCGTAATGGGATTACTAAGGACCCCTATAGGCCATGATGCAGTATGGGTTTTGGTAAACCAGTTAACAAAGTCCATACACTTTGTAGCAATAAAGTCAACATACACCCTAGATAAATTAGCACAAGTATATTTAAAGGAAATTATAAGGTTCCATGGTGTACAAAGTAGTATAGTATCAACTAAAGACCTGAGGTTCACCTCAAATTTTTGGATGGCATTGCAACAGGCCTTGGGTACAAAGTTAAGATTTAGTACAGTAAATCATCCTCAAACTGATGGACAAACAAAAAGAACAATACAAATGTTAGAGGATAAGTTGAGAGGCAATGTGCTTGAGCTTAAAGGAAACTTGGAAGTATATTTGTCATTAGTAGAGTTTGCGTATAACAATAGTTATTATTCCAGTATATAGATGTCACCATATGAGGCCCTTTGTGGAAGGAAGTGTAGGTTCCCATTATGTTGGATGGAGTTGAGTGAAAGAAAGCTTTTAGGTCTTGAGTTGGTAGATCAGACCTCCAAGCAAGTTGAGATAATTCAAAAGAAGCTTCTAGCTACCTAATGCAAGGAAAAAAGTTATGCAAATAAGAGAAAAAGGCCATTAAAATTCGAAGTAAAAGATCATGTGTTTCTCAAGGTATCTCCTATGATTAGAGTAAGTCAATCAATTAAGACCAAAAAGCTTAGTCCAAAGTATGTCAAACCATTTGAAATCCTTTCAAAAGTCGGTCTTGTAGCTTACAAACTAGCCCTTCCCCCAAGCCTAAGTCAGATCCATGATGTTTTTCAATTCTCCTAATTGAAAAAGTATCAATCAGACCCATCACATGTTATAAAACATGATAGTATTGAGTTGCAAGATAATCTACGAAGGTCAGACTTGAAAGGACTATCAACCAATGGGTCAAATAGCTAAGGAATAAGAGGATTCCTCTAGTAAAAGGTGATCTAGAAAGGTTTATTCTCAAAGGAGGTAACATGGGAGCTGGAATTAAGTATGAAGCAGAAGCATTTGAAACTTTTAATTGATGTTCATTTTTTTAAAAATTTTGAGAACGAAATTTTATTTAAAGGAAGAGAAATGTAACATCCCCATTTTCATGCATGTATATCATGATCAGATAATGTTATAAATGATATGAAATTATTTTGGAATAATTTATGATGTTTGGGAAAGACTGAATATTTAATTAAATGTGTTTAAGACCCAAAATATCCTAAAAAAATGTTAAAAATGAGCTTAAAAGGGCAAAATGGTTATTTTACTAAAAGGTAAGGGCAAAATGATCATTTTACAATAGAAGAGAAAGAAAATAATATTATAATACTCTAGTGCAGGCTAAAAGTACAAGTAATACTGAATATATAGGTTCAAAGAGGAAAAAGTACAAGTTTGGTAAAAGGCGGGTCCCATGTAAATAATAAATATTGGGGATGATAAATAGTCAAAAGTAAGCAAGACAGATAGGCCCCACATGAAAAAGTAAAGACAAAAGATAATGGGTCCCACAGATAAAGTAAATAGAAATGATACAGAATATAATAGAAAACACGGATCAAAAAAATACTCAAACCATAACTAAATTAATCTATAAAAGTAAAAAGTGCATTTTCCCTCTTTCTTCTCTTGAGAATCAAAATTGGAAGGAAATGTTGGACAAAATGTCCCTTCCCTACTCCTCTCATAAGGCCAAAATATCTTAGGGCAAAATGATAAAGTAACATAAACTAATTAAGGATAATTGCATATATGTGTAATTGAGCAAACTTTGGAGATCCATTTATTGGCAACATGCTTCCAATCATATGCATATTTTGTCTAGACATCCTAAAAACATTGTGACCATGACCATTATTGATATCTATATTAACTTTAACTCCATTTATATGAAAGCAAACATTATATTGTACATTTAGATGTTATTTAAAAAAAATGCTTGCTTTTACAATCTCTACCATTTAACAACATATCAAGAATATTAGGTATCTTCTTGCTTGTGAAAGTTGAATTTTGCCTTGCATACAACACATGCAAAACTTCATATTTCTACTAGAATCTTTTTTAAGCCTTTCATTATACAAAAACCTTGCATTGCAATATTCACATAGTTTTGATCTTCAATATCATAGTACTCTATATCAAAAACAAAAAAAATTAATTTTGTAAAATATATATGCCATTTTACATAAACATAATAACGATATGATATTTATGTACTTCTCAATATTACATCCCACTTTATTCTTATTATTATAACTATTAACTTATTATCAATAAATTCTTATATATAAAAGATTTCAAACATATAAACTATACTTACCTTCTTCATGTAATAATATATATATATATATGCAGGATGATTGCCTGCAATAATAACAAATTGTAAAATATCATTAATTGTAAACTCAATAAAGAACTTTACTCATCAAAACTCGAATTTATATAATTACCCTTAGCAACATCTTGACTGTCAACCATATTTACATAACAATGATTTTTAGTTTCTACTTAACAAATGAGAAAAAAACATATACGAATCTATAAAATGTGTATGTAAATGTTCAAACTACAATGTAATATTAAATTTCAATATCAACTTATGTATTAGGCTATTTTTGTATAATACTTGTGTATTCACTAAAATTAACATATACCTGACATATGAATTAGAGAGTTATCAACTTCCTGAATACTTATTGAATTGGATTTTACTATTTTAGATATAGACATTTGATAGCATCCACTACTCCCACTAACCTAGTTCTTTAATATGAAAAAAAAAAATCACACATTATGTAAGGATGGATTAACTTATAAGTCACTAGCGCTTTCTACACTTACTTGAATTTGATGAACAAGTCAATTGTTCCTCTCCAAGCTGTGAAGTGAAACTTTCATTGGTGGTAGGCATTTCTATCACACATGAATAAGATATTACCAATATAATTAATAAATCTCTATTTGTCTATAACATATATAAGGAATTAACAATCATAAAAATTTAATCAAACTAAATGATCATCCATGAGTAATACTCATTATAACTTTAAAGGCAACATGCATATTTAATTAAATTATGAACTCCTTACAATTTGTAATATTAGAAAATGGAGATTGATTGGATACTGATTTCTTCCTCCTCATGCTCATCTCCTAGCAAACTTCTAATGACATATTTCCCCAAAATCCTTTGCAATGAATAAAATTGCAATGAAACTTGTACTTATTGGGTGTAAATAAATGTTCAATTTTTTTCTAATACTAAGTTAAGTTCAATATAAAATTATTAATTACAAAGAAATACAAAATTATTAATTACAAAGTATGCATAAATTGAGTATAAATTAATTGAAACTGATGAATTAAAATTAACAATTACCTAACATATGATTGAAAAGTTACTAACTTCCCCAATAATTTTTGATGATTCAGTGCATCCACTATTGAATGGACTCTGATTTGTAATACAGAAAAAATACAGTATAAATTAGGATAATTGTATATAATAATGATGAATCAACTAATAAGTCATTGATTGTTTACTCTTGCTTGATTTTGATGAATCATTGAATTTTTCTTCCACAAGTTGTGTATTGGAACTCTCATTGATAATAGGCATATCCAACACACACAAATAACATATTGGTAAGCAATTTGTGGAACAAGTGCTTGTATATAACATATATATTTACTACCATGTATAACACAGTTGGTTGCACAATTTTATAATCCATATGTGTTACTCATCATAACTTTAAATTTAACAATCATTTAATTGAATCACAAATCACTTATAATTTGTAATATCAAAAATGGAAACTGGCAAGCTTCTAATGAGATATTCCCTCATGTAAACACCATATTTTGTTTAGATTCCTTTAAAAAAATAGTAATAATTTTTAATTTAATAAATATGAAAAGAAAAAAAAAGTTTCATAAAGATAAAAAATAAAAGATAATAATATCTTAAGGAGTTACGATTTTCTCCTTTTGGAGATTTTTCTAAAAAAAATTAATAATAATAATAATAATAATAAAGAAAGAAAGAAAGAAAAAGGAGCATCAAATATTGAGATTTGATATCTAGACAATAATGACAAAAAAATTATTCAAATTGAGAGAGTGGTTTCTTTTTGGCATTATAAATAGATGTAGGAGGAAATGAGAATGGGCATCAAGAAAGAACAAGAGAGTTGGGTAAGGGAAAGAATGTTGACTTTTGGAAAGAAAGGCATAGGTGAGACAATTGAGAGAGTGGCTTCTTTTTTTCTTTTCTTTTTTTTTTCTTCTTCATTCCATTTCATAATTGGGGCTTTCTAATAGGTAGTTTCTTTTAAATTAAATAGGATATGATCTACTACCTTCTTCTCTTCTTATCTTTGTTTTCATGGACCCCAAATTCTATATTTTGGTGAGGTTCATGAAACAACCTGCTCGTACCAATGAACATCTCACAATAGGTGGAGATATGTTTGTGATGTGTATATTTTATCTTACTTTCTTCTCTTCTTGTTTATGTTTCCATGGATCTCAAATTTGATGTTTGGTGAGGTTCATGAGATAAATTGTTCACACCAATGAACACTTCACAATAGGTGGAGGTGTGCTCGTAATGTGTATATATATATATATATATTCTTCTTCTCTTCTTGCCTTTGTTTTCATGGATCCCAAATTTGATGTTTTAAGATATCCATAAGACAAATTACTCATACCAATGAACACCTCTCAATAGGTAGAGGTGTGCTTATGATGCACAATTTTAGTTTTATGTTATTTAATTTAATTTTATCTTCTTCTCTTGAATATATTTTAATGGATCCCAAATTATGATATTTTAGTGAGGTCCTAGAGACAAATTACTGATGCCAATGAACATCTCTAAGAGGTTGGAGGCATATTCATTTGAGGATTGAGAATGTTGTTTTAGTATAATATGTATCCATATTGTGTCTCAAGCCAAGCAAATGGTCTATAGCCACATAATCAACACTCCAATTTATGGGATAGAATTGTGCATTCATGGCAAAGGAATGTGCAATGGTTTCCTTCATTTTTGTTCCCAATCATTTTTCTCCATCCTACCTTGCTTCTTCATTGACCAAGGGATGATAAGGGCCCTATGTTAAAATTGTTAGGAATGCTGGTTTCCCAAGAGAGAATGAATTGGGAAGTTTAAAATTTTTCTGCAAAAACATAATTTAACAGTGAAAGCAAAAGCTTGCAGAAAAATAGAGTATGATGGATAAGAATATAAATGTAAGATAGAGTGAGAGAAGACTGAAATATTTATCCTAGTTCAGTCTAATCCACTTAACCTATGTTTAGTCCTCAAGCCACCACTGAAGATTTTTCACTATCTATAAGAATTGAATGTGCTCTTTGCAATACCTCAGTACAATACTTATGTTCTGTTCTAAGAATACTGAAAATTACTCTCTAACACTCTTACAAGTGTTTCCTAGATCCTTTTGTGATTCCCCTCTCAAAGAATCTTTCTTCTAGATGAAAAAAAAAGATTTTATACAAGCATGATTACTCTCTTAACTAGAGTAGATATGAAAGTTATAGCATAATAAATGTGGTGTATAGGTGAAAAAGCTTTGACACAGAAATTTGGCAGAGTTATTACAAAGACATACTTAAATTTGTTACCCATAACTTTAAATGAAATTCTATTTATAGATTTGTGACTTAACTAGTCGTTAGATACAAGATCTATTCATTAGCGATGTTAACCAATGGCTACTCTATAGAAATAACTGTTCACCAACCACATTTAATGTGTTTAACATATCAAAATTCAAATTTTGTGGTTTAACAGACGAATTTTACAGAGACAAAAGATTAAGAACTTTAACGTTGAATTTCAAAATTCATTTGTTGCATTGTGACAATCGACTTTTCGAGTTTGCTAAAGTTAACCCATGTTAGTTCATATGAATTTTCATATTAGAATTTTGTCTGAAGAGTTTGAATGGTTCTCTCAGTTTTTCATGATGTATTTGAATTTTAAATTTCATAAGCTGAAATTCATCTATCAGAGACATGTTCAATGTGTTACAAAAATTTTTCTTTATGAAATTTGAATGTTGAACTTCAAAGTTCGTTTGTTAGAAGCATACTCTAACGAGACTCACAAGTTCTCATTTCGAAATTTGCATTTTGAAGTTTAAAGTTCATTTGTCAAAGGAGGTGACTCTGAACTCTCTTTGAACTTTACCAATATTCAAATTTTGTCTAAACTTCATATGAATTTTCCACACTTCACTAACAATGCTTAGCCCGAAATTCAAATTTCAGAACTGAAATTGATCTATCAAAGATAAAAATTCTGTAACTTCGAATTTCACCAAGCAAAGTTCACATTTCGCACAAAATAAGCATGAGTCAAGCACAAAATTCATCTATTACCCAATATTTTTCAATTCTAACATATACTAACATTTGATAACCTTGAAATAACACATTTAAACATTATAGTAACTTTAAATAAATAATTTTCAAAGCTTTTTACCCAGTGTTCATAGTGAGAAATCCTAGAAACTAAATCTTCTCTTGTTTGTTATTGGATTTCTTCACCTTCTTCATTTGATATTCTCCTTTTAAGCTCTAGTTGTTTTGAATCATCAAAACTTCTCATTTAACATTCTCCCTCTTTTTTATGATGATAAAATAACTTGCAAACTGGATTAATACTTATGTTTGCTTCCAAGAGCTCCCCCTTAACATATGCATTAAAATTCAAAGTTTAACATATAGTCACACCACATGTATCATAATAGAAGATTTAGGAGAATAGAAAAGGAAATGTTGAAACAAATTTCATTGAAGCAAACATGTTTAGTACAGAGATTTAAATAGATTCACACAACTACATTGATCATATCTAAAAAGATTTATAATACAAAGAAACACAAAATCCTACAAAGTCCTAAAGAGTCCTAAAAATATTTAAGCTCTGAAGATCTGTCACTGGTCATTTTTTTTTTTGGCCTTGAGGTTGATCCTTTTGCCATATGTTTTTCCTGATTTCCCTGCATCTCCAAATTGTCCAGTTTCAGTTTGTCCATTTTCCTTCTCCCCCTTTTCAGCATCATCAAGAGTAGGAGTAGGTCTAAAGGAAGGAGGCACTTGAGCCATGGGAATGGCCTGAAGAGAAACTAGTACAAAAGGAACTACAGGAGGCTTCTAAAGAAAATCATCATCAGAACCTGAAGATATCTCCTGAGCTTCCCTTAGGATGTTAGCTAATCTAGCTCATTGTTCTACTGTGAGGCCTGGTTTAGAAGATGGAGGTTGAGGAGCTGGTAGAGGGAATATTTTATCTAGTCTATGCTTCTAAGCTTGCACTATAGCATCATGTGCAATAGTAGCAACGTCAATGTAAGGCACGATCCCCCTTTCCTCACTGAGAGCAGCTTGAATAATGAGTGCAGCTGTAAGATCTATAATAAGCTTTTCCATTTGCTCAGTTTCTTGTGATGACAGAATTGAGTCTTAAGCAGCTTCCTCCATTATAGACTCATGGGAGCTCTCTACTTGAGTGGCTTCAATGTCCTCCTTATTGTAATCCTAAGATGGACCAAGACTTGTACCCTTACTAGAGCTTCTAGGAGTAACATCAACAGTAGCATCACCATCAAAGGGTCCTTATGCAAAAGGACTTAGGACATGAGGGAAGAGAGATTTGAAAGGATCAGAGAACTCATACTGGACTAGTGCTAATGTGGTTGGAAGAGAGTTTCAAAGATTATTGTAAGCATCAGCAACCACCTTGAGGTTCTTGGCCAGGTCAGTTATTTGAATTTGCAAATTTCCTCTTCCCTAATACTCAACATAATCTCTGATAAACAATCATATAGCTCGAGCATGGTACTAGGTTTGGCCAAGTTAGATGGGATGAAAGATTCAAGTTGCTGGGTAAGCTGAGGTTGGGTTAGCTGTGGTTCAAGTGGGATGGTTGGAGCAGCTTCAAAAGTGGTTTCTTGTTGTTATGGCTCTTCACTATCATAGAATAGATCCTTAGATTTGCCGGCCCCTTTTCCAATCCATTTGCCTTTTTTTTTCTTTTGATGCCCATTCTCATTAGCTTTTCTTCTTTAAATTTCTCAGTAGGCTTTCCCTTTCCTTTCTCCAAGTATTGGATCTAAGCATATTTGAGGAGCTTGGTGATGATTAAGGCATAGGTCAGGGTTGAATCTTTTCTCTAATCTCTAGCTTGATCATTCTCTGAAAGATAATGTTTCCTAGGTTGATCTCCTTTCTTCAGATCAAGGCTGCCATTACATGTGCTTCATCTTTGGTAATTAGATTGAAACTTCCTCCCTTGTTGAAAATGATCTAAGACACTATATAGCACAAGACACTTATTGGAACACTGAAGTCAAAAGGCTTCATGTTCTTTAGCTAAGGCCTATTCTTCCTTCTTCTAAGGAGTGCATCCATAATTATATTCTCTTTGTAATTTAGATATTCTCTACCTTCTTGATCAGCTTCATCATCTTCATCCATATATTTAGTGGAAAAAATATCAATTTTAAATCCATCATGTCCAGGAATTTCCACAATGTCATTGAGATTTTCATCTATCAGCCAAAGATTCCTAGACCTGAGGGTTACTTAGTACTTCATCTTCTTGTCATTAAATTTAACGAGGCACACCAAGTCTGGATTACTTCATTGTCATATCTTTCTTTTACCTCTAGAAGGTTTTTGTAATTTCTCATCCAAAATCCAACATCAAAATTATTCAAAACAAGAAATTGCTCCGAGTTTGTGCAATGAGGAGTGATTATCTTCTTTGCAGCAAACTTTGTAGTGAATTTTGAATTTCCTCATAACTATAAAGAGACTCTGGTCATTTGCAACTCCTCAAACTCTGTGCTTGATGTAGGAGCAACAGGGATTGGCTTCTTTGACATTAGTGTTTTGTGTTTCTTCGAAGGCGTTCCCTTGCTTGATTTGCCTTTTGTTTCTAAGTTTTATCTTCTTTTGATATGTATTGAGACTAGGAGATCTTTTAGGGCTGCCTTATTCTTTCTCAACATTAGCAATCTTCTCTCTGGCCATTTTCCCAAGAAATTTGCTTTGAGGAGTGCTTTAAAGATGTTTGTAGGGTTTGGTTTGGAGTTTAATCAGTGAAAAAAGGCATTTTATTAAAGGAATTTGAGAATGGTTGAGAGAAAATAGGAATAGCTTTGGTTGAAATGCGAATAGGATTGTGTCTATTCAGTGTCTATCCCTCAGACTTCTCTTTTGTAACCACTTGACAGATGAATTTTAAGGGTCAAAATTTGAATTTCAGATGGTAACATTTCCACAAAGAATAGAGATGCTTTTTTGACAGATGAATTTTCAACCTTGAAGTTCATCTGTTAGAGACTTACTTCTCAGATAATAAACATTTGTATTTCAGTTTGGAAATATGACTGTCAGAGACTTAAACATAGATAGAAACTTCAATAGACAAATTTTGTTTCTCAAAGTTAGAATGTTTGAAGCTTAAATCAGAAAGCATGTAAACATATAATATCCAACAGACAAATGTTGGGTTCGAATTTCAAGACTTTATGAAGAAGTGTCTAAAATGTGAATATTGAATCATCAAAGTTTGAATGTTGTATACACACAAGCATAGCACATACATATATAAATAGTCAAAATTTGAATTTCAGGAAGTCAACTGACGAATTTTGAGCAAGCTGAAACACCTATATATCATATAGGGCACTGAAATTCAACTGTTGAATGACCAAAATTCATATTTTGAACAAGCAAAGTCACTGAATACATCAGATAAGGCATGAAAGTTCATCTATTTGCAATTAAAATATGACTATTGAAGAATAGAACTTACAAACAGATGCTGAAAAGTAGAATTTCCAATTTTCTTCAGCAAATGTTCCTTGTCCAGATGTGAGATACTCCTTTATTTTGATTTCTTATCATATAAGCTCATGAGGAGTACTTGTAAAACATCTTATACATACTCTGATGCTTAAGTTAGTATTCAATTTAATAGATTAACAAATTTATTCATACTGATTGAGTATTTTTATCAAAATTGTCATTAAATTAGTATAGGATTATCTAATAATTACTTTTAGTCCAAAATCATTATCTTGACCTAAAATATATTTTAGTAAGGCCCACTAATTTTTCTTGAATTCATACTATCTCTTCCTGTAGTTTAGACTGATTTTTATCGGATAAAATATTAATATTAAATCATAATTATCCAATAAATATTATTCTTAATCTTAATAAATTTTATACTATATTCCATTGGGTTTAGCTCATTGAGAGCTTCACTTTGATTATAATTTTTCATATTTAAAAAATACCCTTAACCAGGGATAAATTTATAAATTTTAAAACTTTTAGGTCATTAGGTGTAATTTTTCCCAAAATTCATAAATTTTTTTTCACACACGTCCACCGTTACTTTTTTTTTCCTTTTCTTTTTTTTTTCTTTCTTTTTCCGGTGGTAAAATTATTATTTTCTTATTTTTCCTTCCAATCAAGATAATTGACCTCTTTACCATATTTCATGCAAAATAATGTATACTCATTTTTGTAAATTCCTTATAGATTTTAAAATATTGAGCCTTGAACATCCAGTAAAATTTTAAGATTTTATGTTTCTATCCCTTAAAATAAATTTCGTCCTCAAAATTTAAAACATACCTTAATTAAATAGCTCTGAATATCTTTCTCTCATATTTACTTCTATTTCCCAAGTTGCTTCTTATGGGGTTATTCCTCAATTGCTTAGCTTGATAATCTATAATCTTTTCAGGTATAACATTAAAGTAAAAATTATCTTGTAAGTCAATGCATTCATATTCTATAATGTGTAAAAGATGTTGGATCAAGAGTTTTGATGATTCCAAACCAACACTCAAGAGCTTGGATTGAAGATATCAAAGGAGATCAAAGCTGTTTCAAGTGAAGATTTGCTGAGTATTTGCTATTAGATCTTTGGTAGGATCTTTGGTTTTTGTTTAGATTGGGTAAAAGATTTTGATTTGAGAAAAAGACGTTTTCAAACCTTGATTTGAAGTTAAATCTTTACTTATTTGAAAAATACTCACAAACAGACGAAGTTTGAAAGTTTAACTGAACTGTCAAGTTGGAAATTCGAATTTGGCCCTTAGACATTCGAATTTCGAGCTAAAACTGAATAAGTCTGAAGAGGTGTCTCTCTGTCAGACAAATTTTGGTCTTTCAAAATTCAAATTTCAATCAAGTCTGAAAGAAGCCTTTTTGTGACAGACGAACTTCACAGTCTCAAAATTCGAATTTCAGACAAAATGTCATTTATGAAAACTAAGGAAATTCGTCTGAAGCTTTGCTAAAGTTCATCTGAAATTAAGAAGAAACTAAGTTTGAAAATGCTCTCTGACAGACGAACTTTAACTTAGCAAAATTCGAATTTTCACCTGAGTCAAAAAAGGGGTTACTTTGTGACATTCGAATTTCACTCTTTCAAAATTCGAATTTCAGACAAAACAAAACTTGAGAAAATATAGGAAATTCGTCTGAATGCTTGATAAAGTTCATCTGAGATCAAGAGTGATTTCAGTCTCAAAACTGTTCTCTGACAGACGAATTTCACTCTGTCAAAATTCGAACTTCGAAGAAAGTGAACTACTGTGCCTCTTTAAACGTTCAGTGGACAGACGAATTTTGGGCATCCAAAATTCAAATTTCGAGGGCACTGTAGCAAATTGAAAACACTGTTCACACTTAACAGAAAATCTTTCTTCTGAAAATTCGTATGTCACATTGTGGAAAGATTTTATGAGTTTCGAAATTCGAATTTCACTCTATGGACAGACGAACTTCGCATTTTTACGTTGGAAGCTTTAACCTTCGGTTCCCTCGAAATTTGTCTGTTGGCCAACCGAAATTCGAATTTCAGTATGTCAGAAACATTAAATGCGGTTGGTAAACGGATAGTTTTTTCAGAGTAACCGTTGGATAACTTCCCCAACGGATAGATTTAGTTTCTAACGGATATTTGAGATCAAAATCTATAAATATAACATTATTTGAAGTTGTGGGTAACAAAAAATAAAACTTGTATATACTGAATTTCTGCTGAATCTTCATCTCAAAAGCTTTTACCCTTCCAACCTCATTATTTGTACTTAAACCTTCATATCCACTCTATTCAAGAGAGTTATTCATTTGTAAACAATCTACTCTTCATCTGGAAGATAGAATTACTTGTGAGGGGTATTCACAAGGGGATTGGGAAGCACATAGAGAAAGTGCTTAGAGAGTTTGAGAGAGCTCAGAACAGAGCATACTCGTGTACTGTGGCTTTAGCAAGAAGCCCGTTGAAATTCTTGCTGGATAGTGGATAAATCTCAAGAGGTGTCTTGAGGACTGGATGTAGGTCAAGTGGATAGACCGAACCAGGATAAATCACTGAGTTTTCTTCTTCTTATCTCTACTTTTCAGCTTGCTCTGTTTCACACGTTATTTTCATTATACTGTGATATCTTCACTTGCTTCACTTTGTGCAGAAAAATTTCAATCTTCCCAATTCACCCCCCCTCTTGGGAAGTCAGCCTTGCTAACAAGTGGTATCAGAGCCCGGATTCCCATTCAAAGGATTTCACAGTCCGGGAACAAAGATGGCTGGCTTTGGAGAGAATATACTTCCTGAAGGGAACAACACTAACAGACCACCAGGCTTCAGTGGAGAGCATTATGGGTACTGGAAGATGAGGATGCAGATCTACCTCCAATCAATTGATCTTGACATCTGGTCAGTCATTGATAAAGGAGATTTCGTCCCAATGGCTCCAACTGAAGATGGAAGATACAAAGAGAAGCTGGAAGCAGAATGGAATGATGAAGACAGAAGGAGAATCCTACTAAATTTCAAAGCAAAGCATTGTTTAGTCAGTGCCCTGAACCAGGATGAATTCTACAGAGTCTCGCAATGCACCACTGCAAAAGGAATGTGGGATACTCTGCAGATTGCACATGAAGGAACATCTGGAGTCAGGGAGAACAGACTAAACACGTGCATTGGAGAGTATGAAAGCTTCAGAATGGCTGAAGGAGAAACTGTAAAGGAGCTCCAAAAGAAATTCACTCTCATTGTAAATCAACTAAAGAGCTTAGGAAAGGAATACACTCAATCAGAGAAAGTGAGAAAAATTCTCAGAGCTCTCCCTCTGGAATGGCAGCCCAAGGTGACAGCAATAGAAGAAGCCAGAGGAGAATCAATGGCCTCTGTCACAGCTCTCTTCGGGAGCCTTGAGGAGTATGAAGGAAAAATCAAAGCTCTCAAGGAAGCCGGGCTGGACAGAAAGAAGAAAGGCATTGCTCTTAAAACTGCTGATGAAAAGGAAGAAGAATCTAACAAAGAGGATGAACTTGATGATGAAACTCTGGCTATGATGGTCAGAAAATTCGGAAGATTCTACAGCAAGAAGAAGAACAAAAGATTCTTCAAGAAGGTAACTGCTGGGGAAAACAAGAAAGAGACAAAAGAACCTGTGACTTGCTATGAGTGCAAGAAGCAGGGACACATAAAATGGGACTGTCCCCAATTCCTCAGAAAGCAAGAAAAAGAAAAGAAAGGTGCTGACAAAGGGAAAAAGAAGAAAGCCTACATCTCATCCATATGGGGTAACAGCTCAAATGAGGAATAAGAAGATGAAGAAGAGATTGCCAACATTTGTCTGATGGCACTTGCTTCTGAAGAAGCTACACCCTCATACAGCAGTGATCAGGATGAAGAGGTATATGAATCTGAACCTTCCTATTCTGAATTACTGGATGCATTTCATGAGCTGCATGATGAATTCATTAAAGTTGCTAAAGAACTGAAATTGGCAAAGAAAAAGATAAGGAAGATGGAGTCTCAAGGCATAGTTTCTGAAACTGCTTCTACTTCTGAATCTGTTTGCTGCACTTCATGCACTGAACTTAAGCAAACTAATGAGTATCTAGTTAAAAGCATGTCTAGGCTCACTAAAGGTAAAGATATGCTGTTTGCCTTGATGGGGAGCCAAAGAATATCACAAGAAAAAGCTGGTCTTGGCTATGATCCATGTGCTGTCAAAGAAAAGATTAGGAAGAAAAATCAGAATGCATACATGAGACATTTTGTGCATGCCAAGAACAATAAAAAGAAAGTTAATGCATCACCTCACATTGAAACATATGATCAACCAAGGCATGCTAAACAAAAGTATTATCTGCACTATTTTCTTCCTGCATCTCAATCTAGCAGCCCTTTCACTACCTGTCATTTCTGCAACAAAAAGGGACACATTTCCAGTTCCTGTATTTTAAAGAAAAATGAACTTGGTAGGAAAGTTGAATGGGTTCCCAAAATTGCATCTACATCTAGGGAAATACCTACTAACCGAAAAGGACCCAAGCAAATTTGGGTACCTAAAAGGAAAACATAAACATTGTTTTGCAGGTCTGTCTCAAAGCTAAGAAAAGCAACAAATGGTATATGGACAGTGCCTGCTCAAGCCACATGACTGGTGATAAGGAGAAGTTCATCACCCTTAGAGACAAGAAAGGAGGAAAAGTGACATTTGGAGGTGATCAATATGGCAAAATCATTAGAATTGGCATTGTGGGGAAAAATCCAGAAACATCCATTGAAGAGGTGCTGTTTGTAATTGGCCTCAACCACAATTTGCTAAGCGTGAGTCAAACCTGTGATAGAGGAAACTGGGTGCTGTTTGACTCAAAGTGTTGCCTGGTCATCAGAAAAAGTGATCACAAAGTAATCTTAAAAGCTCAAAGGGATGGTAACTGCTACACTATTGACCTTGATGAACTTCCCCCTTTAGATTCTGTATGCTTAATCAGTCAAAATAATGATAGTTGGTTATGGCATAGGAGATTAGCTCATGTTAATATGAATCAGGTGTCTAAACTGGTTAAAAATGAGCTAGTTACTGGTTTGCCAAAAATATCTTTTGAAAAGGATAAAGAATGTGATGCATGCTTAAAAGGAAAACAAATTAAATCATCCTTCAAATCTAAAAACATAGTTTCCACAACAAGACCACTTGAATTGCTGCATATGGACTTAATTGGACCTTCTAGGGTAAAGAGTCTTGGTGGTAATCTGTATGTGCTTGTAATTGTTGATGATTATTCTAGATTTACTTGGACATTATTCCTTTCTTCTAAGAGTGATACCTTTGATGCATTTGTAACCTTAGCTAAGAAAGTGCAAAATGAGAAAGGTATCTCTATTATGTCTATCAGGTCAGATCATGGAGGAGAATTTGAAAATGCATACTTCCTGGAGTACTGCAGTAAGCATGGAATTGACCACAACTTCTCAGCTCCTAGGACTCCTCAACAGAATGGAGTAGTAGAAAGGAAAAATAGAACTATTGGGGAGATGGCCAGAGCTATGCTGAATGAGAAGGAACTTTCTCAAGTGTTTTGGGCTGATGCAGTAAACACAGCTAGTTACATCATCAACAGAGCATACATCAGACCCATCCTGGGAAAGACTCCATACGAGCTGTACAAGGGGAGAAAGCTAAATCTGTCCCATCTCCATGTGTTCGGATGCAAATGCTTCATTCACAACAATGGCAAAGAAAACCTAGGTAAATTTGATGCCAAATCAGATGAAGGTATATTTCTTGGCTACTCTAGTAGGAGTAAGGCATATAGAGTTTATAATAAAAGATCAAATGTGGTAGAGGAATCTGTGCATGTGGTTTTCATTGAAAATAAAACTATTTCAAAACATGTTACCAATGAGGATGATCTTGCTTTCAATTTTGAAAAACTGGGCATTTCTGATAAAAGTAAAACTGAACCTCCAAAGATATCTGAACCTGTTAACATAGAGGAAGATATCCAGGAGCAAGAGTTTGATGAAGAAAATAATGAAGAAACATCTCAAGAACTCCCTAGAGCTTGGAGATATCAAAGGAATCATCCTGTTGATCAAGTGATAGGAGATGTTCAAGAGAGAGTCAAAACCAGAAAACAGTTAAGGGATCAAATGCTAAATTGTGCTTTCATTTCTCAAATTGAACCCAAATGTGCTGAAGAAGCCTTAACTGATGATTACTGGATTTTGGCAATGCAAGATGAACTAAATCAGTTTGAAAGAAATCAAGTTTGGGATTTAGTTCCAAGACCCAAAAATCATCCTGTTATTGGTACCAAATGGGTTTTCAGAAACAAACTTGATGAATCTGGAATAATAATCAGAAATAAAGCTAGATTGGTTGCTAAAGGATATAATCAGGAAGAAGGTATTGATTTTGAAGAAACCTTTGCACCAGTAGCTAGATTAGAAGCTATAAGAATATTGCTGGCTTATGCATGCATGAAGAATATTTTGCTATATCAAATGGATGTAAAGAGTGCTTTTCTGAATGGATATATCATGGAAGAGGTTTATGTAGATCAACCTCCAGGTTTTGAGGATTCTACAAAACCAAACCATGTCTATAAACTGAAGAAAGCTCTTTATGGATTAAAACAAGCCCCTAGAGCATGGTATGAAAGATTAAGCAACTTTCTGACTGAAAAAGGATTTAACAGAGGCAAAGTTGACACTACTTTATTCACTAAGAAAGAGAATAAAGATTTACTAATTGTCCAAATCTATGTTGATGATATCATTTTCGGTGCTACTAATGAAACTCTTTGCAAGGAATTTTCTAAGTTAATGCAGGGAGAATTTGAGATGTCTATGATGGGTGAACTCAATTTCTTCCTTGGATTGCAAATCAGACAGCTTAATGATGGTATCTTTCTCAGTCAATCCAAGTATCTAAAGGAGCTGTTAAAGAAGTTTGGAATGGAGAATGCCAAGCCAATGGGAACACCTATGGCTACTGCAACCAAACTGGACATGGATGAAAATGGGAAAATGTTTGACATTACTCAATACAGAAGAATGATTGGATCCCTGCTGTACCTAACCGCCAGCAGACCTGACATTATGTTCAGTGTCTGCATGTGTGCAAGGTTCCAATCATGCCCCAAAGAAACCCATGCAACAGCTGTGAAAAGAATTTTCAGATATCTAATTGGAACATCACAGATGGGTCTTTGGTATCCAAAAGGCAATGGAGAAGATCTCAAAGGATACACAGATGCTGATTTTGCAGGATCCAAAACTGACAGAAAAAGCACAAGTGGAACTTGTCAGTTTCTTGGAGGGTCCTTGGTTTCATGGTTCAGCAAAAAGCAAAACAGTGTAGCTCTATCCACTGCAGAAGCTGAGTATGTTGCAGCTGGAAGCTGTTGTGCCCAAGTCATCTGGATGAAGCAGCAACTTGAAGATCTTGAGGTTAAAATGAAAGAGATACCCATCATGTGTGATAATCAAAGTGTCATAAACATCACTAAGAATCCTGTCATGCACTCAAGGACGAAACATATTGAGGTTAGGCACCACTTCATAAGGGATCACGTTCTGAAAGGAGAAGTTAAGCTGGAATACATCCCAACAGAGGATCAAGTAGCTGATGTACTCACCAAACCTCTACCAGAAGACAGGCATTGCAAAATAAGAAGAGAATTGGGAATGGTAAATCCCAATGAATTGTAAGTTATTCTTATAAAATTCTCTTCTTTTTAATTTTAAATCTTAAAGTCAATTCTAACTTCAGCATCGGAGAGTGTTTAATTTAAGTTGCAGGTGCTCTTCACAAGTCTAAATGGCTATACTTTTGAAGATTGGAGCACTTCTGATTGGAACAACCAGAAAATGAAGTGAATAATAATTGTTCTAAGTTATGGATCCATTCTGTAAGTTTTTTTTTTGTATGTTGTTTGATTGCTAGATGAATTTCATTAATAATCTGTGTTTTTGAACTGGTCAACGTGGTCAACATTCGAATTTTGATTGACCAACAGACGAACTTTGGCCTGTTATGCCTTGGAACAGTTCTCGGTAATGCCTCGAAATTCGTCTGTTAAAACTTGAAAGTTCGAATTTTCGAAAACTGAAATTTCAAACTTATTATTGTTCATCATTGTTATACGAATTGTTACTTCCTAACATACGAATGTTGGACAATATTTACAAAAGTTGAAAAATTCGAAGATTCAGTTCAAAATTCGTCTGTTGAATTATGCTCCTGATAATTGAATGCTTGAAAGACGATGCTCTGCATGCTTAATTCGTCTATTGTTTGAAGTTTTGTTTGTTGATGCTGCTTTTCTTTTCAACATTCGAATTTTGTTGGAACAAAATTCGTCTGTTGTGTATGTATTGTTTGTTTCAAGCCTCTGTCAGACGAACTTTCAAGATGAAAGTTCATCTGTTAGCAAGCTGTGCTGAACGGTTTAACTTGTAACTGCCCGAAGTTCGAATTTTGACCCCTCAAAATTCGTCTGTCAGACGGTTACATGCGTTAAAACCAACGGTTTTCCACAGAACAGACGCAACCCTATTTGTAACTCCTTCAAGTCTGTTCTGATTCTCTCTTCATTCCTCTTAACTCCTGCCCAAAAACCGTCTTTTTCTCACCGATTAAACTTCATTTTGCATCCCTTAAATCTATTCTAAGCCACATTCTGCATCATTCAACCAAGAAATGGCGAGAGTGAAAATTCCTGGAACAGGACAAGCTGGGTCTAGGCCTAAGAGGACGGTCAAATCTCAATATGCTACAAAGGAAGGAGAGAAATCCAAGAGAAAAGCCGAACCCAGTAAAGCTACTCCTTCCAAACGTCAAAAATCCTCGTCCAAGTCAGAATCTCAGAAAGCTGGGGCCTCTTCTTCAAAATCTGCAGTTCCTTCGGCTGGTACTGCTGCTGTAGCTTCCTCTTCTTCTACTGAATCCGGAGAGTTTGAAATGACTACACTGCCACTATGGAGCACTCCTGAGATTCAAGAAGAGTACACTACCAAGTTTTCCAACAAAAAGGTAATCAAGCCTCACTGTGTAAATATAGAACAATTTCTGATATCCAACAACTTTGATGCTGCAATATGATTGATAAAGTATAAAAATCTGTTGGAAATTGCTGAAAAATATGATGATGAGGTAGTAAAGACTTGGTATGCCTCTCTTAAGTATAACAGCAAGAAAAGAAAATGGGAGGTCACCTTGAGATCAAGGACCATTTGGCTTGATGATGAAACATTCAATGAGGTGTTGGAAATCCCAGGTCAAGATGGGCTAAAAGTTGACATTACATCCTCTGGGTATATGGATGAGGCTAGCACAGCTGATGAAGAAGGTGAGCCCTTCCTATTTTACAAGGAAAGCACTATCTTGGACACCTTGTTCAGAAGAAGGGAGAATAGGCCCACAATAAATCTGTTGAAACCCACAGACCTCAGCGTACAAGTAAGGATCTTGCACTACATAGTGTCCAGGATCATATTCAACAAGGGTGGCAGCTTCAATTTGATAACAAGGGCGGAGGCTCATGTGATGACTGCCATCATACGTGGAAAGCTGATCAATATGGGGCATATCATTCTCCAGCGTATGATAAAGGCAAAGGATCAGAGGAAAGATTCCACCCTTCCCTATGCAGCAATTATCTCAAGAATCCTGCAGCATGCTAGGATTCAGCACATTGAAAAGGGGAAAGGGAAACTCACTGAGGCCTTCAAAGAAGAGGAATTGCAAAGGATGGGCATTGAAAGAGATGAAGGACATTGGGTTGGAAAGGGAACAGGAAAAACTGAAGATTTGTTCTTTATTGCTGATGCTTTCCTCCAACAAGAAGGCACCTCTGAGGCTCCTGGCAGATCTGTACCTCAGCCTTCTCAGCCTATTCCATCTCCATCCAGGACCACTCACCCTCCTTCCACTCCCTCCTCTCGAACCAAGCCAACTAAGATCACTGAGATGTTTGACAATCTGTCAACACTCATTCTCAGCATTAAGGATGAGCAAAATGCCAAATTTGCTCACCTATAAGATCAGATACATCAGTTGGCAGTAAATATGAAGGTGGTAGCAGATGCCTATGAAGAGATTAGAAATGCAATTCCTACCACTTCAGTTCCACCTCAGCCTGGTATCCCTGAGCCTTCTCTGTCTCCATCCCCTGTGCCTCCAAGTCCTTTCGAGATTGCTTCCTCTGACCATGATGTTAATGGTGCTGGTGCAATGAGAACACCAAGTCCTGGTCCACCCTTGGACTATGGATTAGAAGAAGAAGGTCTTCAAGAATCAAGCCCTCTTGAACTTATGCAAGAAGATGCTCCGGGTTCAATTCTGTCTATACAAGAATCTGAGCAAGTTGAAAGACTGGTTGCAGCCATGAGCAATGAGGAAAGAAGCATTGTTCCTGTTATTGATTATTTTGCCATTGCTCACAATGCCCTTCTACTAGCTCAAAGAAGAAGACTTGAAGAAATGTTTCCTCCTCCTGCACCAGTCTCTCCTTCTCTTGCTGATTATGGACTGTCAGAGGAACAGAGAGCTCGGCTAGCTCTTTCCAGGCAGGAAATGCAAGAGCTGCTTGTGGTCTCTGATGATTCTGATGAAGAGCCTTCAACTACACCAGCTCAGCCAGAAATTCCTTTTGCTCCTGTCCCTCTTCGTGCTGTTCCTCTCACTCAGATACCTCCTCCAATGGACTTTGCTGGGCTTTCTGATGATGCCAAAAAGGGGGAGAAGATAAAGCAAACTGGGACTAAGCAAGCTAGAAAATCTACTGAGTCATCTGGAAAAGGAAAGACATACAGCAAGAAGTCTAAGCCAAAGAAGAAGTGATTGTTTTTAGATCTTAGGCTGAATCTTCTTGTTGTATCTAGTTTTAAATTGTTTTATTGTTTGATGAACTGATTGAAATATGTATTGCAACAATTTGTATTAAGTAAATTATGTTATTGGTTGCAATGATTTGGGCTTTGAATCTCTTCACTTAATCTGTTGAAAATGATATCTTATGAACTGTAATGCATATGTTGAGGGGGAGCTTGTGTAAGCAAACCCAAGTACTAATCCAGTTTGTGAGTTGTTTTGTCATCATCAAAAAGGGGGAGAATGTTGGATCAAGAGTTTTGATGATTCCAAACCAACACTCAAGAGCTTGGATTGAAGATATCAAAGGAGATCAAAGCTGTTTCAAGTGAAGATTTGCTGAGTATTTGCTATTAGATCTTTGGTAGGATCTTTGGTTTTTGTTTAGATTGGGTAAAAGATTTTGATTTGAGAAAAAGACGTTTTCAAACCTTGATTTGAAGTTAAATCTTTACTTATTTGAAAAATACTCACAAACAGACGAAGTTTGAAAGTTTAACTGAACTGTCAAGTTGGAAATTCGAATTTGGCCCTTAGACATTCGAATTTCGAGCTAAAACTGAATAAGTCTGAAGAGGTGTCTCTCTGTCAGACGAATTTTGGTCTTTCAAAATTCGAATTTCAATCAAGTCTGAAAGAAGCCTTTTTGTGACAGACGAACTTCACAGTCTCAAAATTTGAATTTCAGACAAAATGTCATTTATGAAAACTAAGGAAATTCGTCTGAAGCTTTGCTAAAGTTCATCTGAAATTAAGAAGAAACTAAGTTTGAAAATGCTCTCTGACAGACGAACTTTAACTTAGCAAAATTCGAATTTTCACCTGAGTCAAAAAAGGGGTTACTTTGTGACATTCGAATTTCACTCTTTCAAAATTCGAATTTCAGACAAAACAAAACTTGAGAAAATATAGGAAATTCGTCTGAATGCTTGATAAAGTTCATCTGAGATCAAGAGTGATTTCAGTCTCAAAACTGTTCTCTGACAGACGAATTTCACTCTGTCAAAATTTGAACTTCGAAGAAAGTGAACTACTGTGCCTCTTTAAACGTTCAGTGGACAGACGAATTTTGGGCATCCAAAATTCAAATTTCGAGGGCACTGTAGCAAATTGAAAACACTGTTCACACTTAACAGAAAATCTTTCTTCTTGAAAATTCGTATGTCACATTGTGGAAAGATTTTATGAGTTTCGAAATTCGAATTTCACTCTATGGACAGACGAACTTCGCATTTTTACGTTGGAAGCTTTAACCTTCGGTTCCCTCGAAATTCGTCTGTTGGCCAACTGAAATTCGAATTTCAGTATGTCAGAAACATTAAATGCGGTTGGTAAACGGATAGTTTTTTCAGAGTAACCGTTGGATAACTTCCCCAACGGATAGATTTAGTTTCTAACGGATATTTGAGATCAAAATCTATAAATATAACATTATTTGAAGTTGTGGGTAACAAAAAATAAAACTTGTATATACTGAATTTCTGCTGAATCTTCATCTCAAAAGCTTTTACCCTTCCAACCTCATTATTTGTACTTAAACCTTCATATCCACTCTATTCAAGAGAGTTATTCATTTGTAAACAATCTACTCTTCATCTGGAAGATAGAATTACTTGTGAGGGGTATTCACAAGGGGATTGGGAAGCACATAGAGAAAGTGCTTAGAGAGTTTGAGAGAGCTCAGAACAGAGCATACTCGTGTACTGTGGCTTTAGCAAGAAGCCCGTTGAAATTCTTGCTGGATAGTGGATAAATCTCAAGAGGTGTCTTGAGGACTGGATGTAGGTCAAGTGGATAGACCGAACCAGGATAAATCACTGAGTTTTCTTCTTCTTATCTCTACTTTTCAGCTTGCTCTGTTTCACACGTTATTTTCATTATACTGTGATATCTTCACTTGCTTCACTTTGTGCAGAAAAATTTCAATCTTCCCAATTCACCCCCCCTCTTGGGAAGTCAGCCTTGCTAACAAAAGATCGAGTTGATATTTCTTTAGCTGGGAGACATGGAAAACATTATGTATTTGGCTCAAATTTGGTGGTAGGGCTAACTTATAGGCTATAGGTCTAGCGTTTGAGAGAATTTCAAAAGGTCCTATATACTTGGGACTAAGCTTTTTAGTTTTAAGTGACCAACCAACTCCAGTTGTAGGAGACACTTTGAAGAAAACATGAACTCATATTTTGAATTCTAACGGCTTCATCCTTTTATCGGCATAACTCTTTTGACTGCTTTGAGTTGTTAATAATTTCTTTCTTATCATTTTAATTTGTTTTGAGGTCTGGTTAACAATTTCTGGACCAATCAACTGTCTCTCGCTCAATTTAGTCAAACACAGTGGGGACCTGCATTTTCCACCATATAATGCTTTATAAGGAGCCATCTAAATACTAGAATGATAACCATTATTATAGGCAACTTTGCTAATGGTAAGTACATATCCCGGTTTCCCTTCATCTCAAGCATACAAGCCCTAAGCATATCTTCTAATGTCTGAATTGTCCTCTCAGTTTGTCCATAAGTTTAAGGATGATATGTTGTACTGAATCTCAATTTAGTACCTAAGGCTTATTACAATGAGTTCCAGAAATTCGATATAAATCTTAGATCACGATCAGAAATAACACGACTTGGCACTCCATGAAGTCTTACTATCTATTTAACATATCATTGTGCCAATTTATCTAGTGCATATGTTGATCTTATGGCTAGAAAATGGGCTGACTTCATCAGCCTATCTACTATAACCCAAATAGCATTATGTCCTGTTGATGTTCTAGGTAATCTCATAATGAAGTCCATTGATATAATATCCCACTTCCATTCGAGGATGTCTAAAAACTATAACATTCCTACTAGCTTTTGATGTTCTATTTTAACTCTTTGGCATACCAAGCATTTAGACACATATTGAGTAATATCACTTTTCATCCCAGGCTACCAAAACAATTTCCTTAAATCATGATACAGTTTTGTAATACTTGGGTGAATAGTATGTTAACTTCGATGTGCCTCTACCAGTATCTTTTCCTTTAATTCTATTACTGGAGGAACATATACTCTTTTCTGAAACCTAATCAGAAATTCATTTGTCTCATTGAATTCTTGCATTTCTCCCTGACTCATGTTTTCTTCAACTACCTTTACGAACTCATCATTCTATTAGGCTTTCATTAAATCTTGTAAAAATTCATTGCAAATTTTGGTCTCATGTAATTGGAGAAAGAAGTACATATCCCTAAAATCTTCCAACATTTTCATTTCACAAATCATCATGTAGGCTCCATGAATAGTTTTTCTACTAAGTGCATTAACCACTACATTAGCTTTCCCTAGATGGTACTTTATAGAATGATAGTAATCTTTTAATAATTCCATCCAGCACCTTCACCTTGCATTCAATTCTTTTTTATCTTCTAAATATTTGAGGCTTTTGTGGTCATAGAATACTTCTACGATCCCACCATAGAGATAATGTCTCCACATCTTTAGAGCATGAACAATGGTTGTGAGTTCTACATCATGCGTGGTATAGTTTTCTTCATGTGGTTTTAACTGTTGAGAAGTGTATGCTACTACTCTACCATTCTACATTAAAATACAACTCAATCTATGCTTACTTGCATCTTTGTAAAGCACAAAAGGTTCCTTAGGATTAGATATAGTTAATACAAGTGGGGTAGTAAACTTGCACTTCAGTTCATTAAAATTCACAGTTCATATCTCATGCAAAAGGTGCATTTTTCCTAGTAAGTTTTGTAAGTGGCAATGTGATTTAAGAAAAGTTCTGTATAAATCATCTATAATAACCTATTAAACTAAGGAAACTTCTTATCTCAATGATGGTCTTGGGTTGCTCCTACTTTAGGATAGCATCAACTTTACTTGGGTCTACTGTGACCTCGTCCTTGGAGACAACATGCCTTAAGAACCGCACTTCTGTGAGCCAAAACTCACACTTGTTTAGTTTAGCATACAACTTTTTTTATTTTAAAATAGATAAGACTACTCTCAAATGCCTCTCGTGATCCTCTAAAGATTTGGAGTACACTAAAATATCAACAATGAAAACTACCACAAATTGATTTAAGTAGGGTCAAAAAATTCTATTCATGTAATCCATGAATATTGTTAGGGCATTCCTTAGACCAAATGGCATAACTAAAAATTCATAATGTCCATAGCGAGTTCGAAAAGCAGTTTTAGGAACATCATTTGCCTTAACCCGTAATCAATGATATCCAGATTGTAAATCAATTTTTGAAAACATAGTGGCTCCTACCAATTGATCTAGTAAATCATCAATTCTAGGTAAAGGATATTTGTTTTTAATAGTAACTTTGTTTAGTTCCCTGTAGTCAATGCATAACCAAAGGCTCCCATCTTTCTTTTTTACAAACAACACTGGAGCACTCTAAAGAGAAACACTAGATCTAATGAAACCTTTTTCCAATAGCTCTTCTATTTGTTTCTTTAATTCTGCGAATTCAAGTGGTGTCATTCTGTATGGTGCCTTTGAGATTGGACTTGTTCCCAACACAAGGTCTATAGAAAACTCAACCTTCTCTTTCATATAGTAAGTCTTTAAAATCCTTAGGAAACACTTAAGGAAAATCTCTTACTACTAGTATTTCTTCAATCCCCTCATTTACTTCAACATTCACGGAGAAGAAAACTAAATAGGCTTGACATCCTTTCCCAAGCATCTCTCAGCTTGAGTGGTTGATATGAAATTTAGCTTAGCCTCACTATTTGGGACATTTTCTGGAGTATGTAAGATCAGGGCTTTGTTTTTACAATCAAGGAGAATATTATTAGTGAAAAGCCAGTTCATGCATATTATAACATCTATATCTAGGAATGGCATGCATATGAGATCTAGTGTAGTGCAATAATGTTCATATTAGACAATGCAATTTAGGCAGACATGGAATGTAATGGCATGGTTACCTGTGGATATGGACACATGAAGATCATATGGTAACTTAATGATATGTAGACCCAATCCTTTAGCACACTTATAGGAAATGAATAAATGACTAGCGCCTAAATCAAACAGGGCATGTACAAGATAATTATTAATTTTAATCATACCTTCTATAAGATCAAGTGACTATCGGGCCTCGTGCTGCGTAAGAGCAAAAACCCTTCCTTATGCCTAGGGTCTAGTATGAGCTACATCCACTCTGCAATCTCTAGCATAGTGCCCAGCCTTGCCATATCGATAACATACATTCTGTTCGACTAGGCATGGTCTTCCGCCATGACTTTACCACACTGATCGCATACTAGAGCTTCCCTGACTTCCATTTGCACATCTATTTGCATTATTCATCCTCCTCCTCTTCTACCACCTTTTTTACCCCTTCTACTGGAATTGTTCCAGGGCTTAGTTCTCTTTTTACTTGATTAATCTTTTTCAAATGTAGTTCTTTTTGTACTAGTTGGGGTAGTGGACATAAAACCTTTATGATTCACGCTTCCTTAAGTGATCCTACTAACCTCAACCAATGTATTAAACTCTTAAATCCTTATAAGAGCAACTCTTTCTTTTATAGCTGGTTTTAAGCCTCTTTCCAACTTTTCGGTCATCCACCATTCATCATCATGTTGCTACAAGTATGTGAATACCTAGACAGTTGAATAAAAGTAGCCACATATTCGTCTACTAATTGATTCTTGGCTTGTCTGAGCATAATGAATTTGGCTTCCTTTTCATCTCTGATTGACCTTGGGAAATACTTGTCATAGAAATATTCAAGGAATGTCCCCCATGTTAGTGGTATATTTCGAGCCTGTAGAATCAATTCAGTGGTGTGCCACCATCTATCAGCTTCTTTCTCCAGCATATACATGGCTAATAAAGATTTAACTCAATCTCGCAACCCATTAGCCTAAATATTTTCTCCAGCCTTAGTATCTAGTTCTCGTTAGCTTGTACATCAAATTTCCCTTCAAATGATGGAGGACAGTGTTTTTTGAAATGTGCTATTATGTTTTGCTGGTGAGCAAAGTCAATCGCTACACCTGCTGCTAAATTAACTAGCATAGCCTATGGCTTTGGTTTTGGTTGTGGCACTAGAGGCAGTTCCTATACTCTAGCCTCTTGTGGCTATCTTTGATTTGCTATTGTGCTTTGTAAATTCTCAATTACTCACTGTTGTTGATCCAAACGATCCATTATGACCTATAGGGAATTAACCTATTGCATACTCTCTTGTTGAGGAGTGACCTCTCAAGCCTGTCCTTTAGTATGAGTCATACTTATCTATAAAATAATTGAAATTGTGAACACATATCAATAATACTCAAGGAACACATTTATATGAACAAAACATTTATTCACATGTCAAGACTTTGTATAAGACATATTTACATCACTATATACATCTATCTTATTATCTAGTCATGTTATCTATGACTTCATATACATCATACTCAAAATTGCAGTCATTCAAAGTTCTATACATATATACATATCCATTATTAGATACTTTATATCAAGTCTACTTCACATCAAGTCTAAGAAGAACTAGAACTATCATGAACATAAGCTGACACCGAATCCTCCCCTAGGTCTTCTTCTGGATCCCCTTCTGTATCAGCATCTGGAATATACCCTGGGTCCTCAATAGGAACATGTCCTTGTCCTTGCATCGGCTCTTGAACCTTCTCTGCAGAATATTCTTGTGGAAGTATCCCTATAGGGTTTGTCTCAGTCCTTTTCTGTGTCTGCCAACTTTAGCCTCAGACACTTGTGATTGATCTATTCTCGAGAACATTCATGTAAGCTCTTGAGCCAATATGGTTTGAGTTCTTCTTTTATCAATAACCAGTAATCCTCATCCTCCGGCAAAATAGTGATAACTGTATCAATCCATGCAGGCTCAAAGAATTCTCGGCCTTGTGATGCCATGAAATCATGTGCATCTCGAACTGCATTAAAAAATGTCAAAATAGGAGAATCCCAATAACTCTGATGGCTCTCAATGTATAGTTGAGTCACTACATCTACCATCTCAAACTACTCACTTCCTGGGTCTAATGTCATGTGAGAAAAATCTGGGATATCTAGCTAAGCTGTCACTAGTTGTTTCCCTTTATCTTCCTTGTTCTTATTCTTATTCTCTTCTTTCTCCTTCTTCTTCTTGACATTGGCTTTAATAAAGTATGTCTTGATACACTGAGCCCAATTCTCATACTTTCTACCTTCTAGCTTGGCCTTAATTGATGTCTAAAACTTATCCTCAGGTATCTCCCTAAGCATCATGTCAATCCATAGCTACTCAGGATACTTGTTCCCCTGTCTTTCCAAATCATGCTGGACCTAAGACAATCTATTAATGAAAGCCATGTCTCTATCGAGACCCTCAGAGTAAGCTCCATGCCCTCTAGAAAACTTCCACACTATCCTATAAACTATTGTCTCTACGTCTAGTGGTCTATTATTTAGGGTGTTATCTGGGTCCTCTAAGAAAGCTAACTCCCAACCCATAACTTCCACCACCTCAACTCCAAGCTTATTAGGAGACTCATAATCTTCCTCCCTTACTGACTCTATAGCCATTAGCTCTTTATGTGATGGACCAACCTCAAAGGGTATACCTGTTATTCCCTTTGTAGATATTACATTCGAGTTACTACTTTCCTCACTAGGCAGTCCTTCTAGTCTAGGGTGAGGCTTTGATGGATAGTCCAACACTGAGTTGCTTGTCGATTCAGACATCTACCCAATCACAATAACAACTAATCAATAGACTAACATAAAAGGAAGTAATAAATAAATATATTAAATAATATATTTATTATTAATCTAGTGTCAGAATTCTATGCTCTGATACCAAAAATGTCATATCTCTTATTTAGACTTATTTTCCTTGCATTAGACTTCATTTTAGTCCATTAATGAATGAATAGAGATTTGATTGCATAAAATAACTTAAATCATTTTTTTTAATTTCCGAGTACTATTCCTTTGGTTAATCTTATTTTACATGAGAAATTTTAAAAATTCATAACTAAATCAAGAAAACTTGTATTGAAGTAATTCAGGTCTCCAAAAATAGCTTAAAATATTCTCTACATAGGAAAAATATTGAATAGGGCAAATACTTGATCAATTTGTACAGTAAATTCATATAAACTTCACTTTAGTAATGGTTATTTTTTAAAATTCCTTAACCATAATTTTGGAAATTCACCATAATTCACACACAACTCCAAATTGAGTGAGCTTGGTGTCTATGAAAAGCCCTTCATGTCTAGTTTACAACCATATAAAATAATTATACATTAAACCATAAAAATTTTGAATAGTACATGAAATTCTTAGTAGTGTCACAATGGCCATTTTCATCCTACAACTTGAAAAAATGCACCTTGATATTTACATACATGGCCATCTCTTGTCTTCACTTAGCCCATTACATCATGTTAGACCTAGATAAATATAATTACATTCATGTAAAGTCCTAAAATTATACACATCATTTTTGCAAGGTATTCCAAGCAAAATACTAATGCAAGCAAATTCATTTTAATTAAGAGCTTGCTTTTCCTTCTCTTTTTCTTCTTGGGCAATCTTGCCATAACTTGAACCTATGAAATGAAACATTTTGAAAGAGAATGAGATTCAAAAAATCTCAGTAGCTACAACCAAATATATGCACATTCTATCATACAATTCATAGAAATATCATTTGAAAACAATCAACCAATTTATGCCATACATTTTCATAGAAATTTTGGCATGGTAACATTCTAAAAATTGGACATCCAAGAGTCATAAAAAATCTTATTCAAATAGCCAACACATCAAATACAACACAAAACATCAATAGCATGGCATGTTCAAAACATCATTGCAAATAATTTTAACAACTTTGACAAAATCCGTAAAATAACTACCTTTAGGGTTTACAAGTTCTACCAAATTTTGCACACATTTCGCTAGATATTTTATTGCCTCTTGGAACCCTATAGCATCATGAAAACAAGTCTCAATCCAAGAATTGCACAGCTTACTTCTCAAAGTGCTACTTTAACCTTAAAAATCTATATAGTTATTCTTTCAAAATTTCTTGTACAACACACTTGTTCTAACCTATTTTGAACCCAAGAAATCCATTTTTGAAATCAAAATCATGAAATTCCCTTTCCTTTTCAAACCCTAAATATGCAAAAAAAAATTCAGAAAAATGTAGAAAAATAACTACCCAATCAATTTGCAATCTAATGCCATATTCTTGTATTTTGTGACCTATACTTTACTTGTCATGGATTAGTTTCTTCATAGCACAACTTTCTATCTCTACTCTCTCTCTCTGTGTTGAAAATTTCAGCAAGAAAATAGTGGAAAAATAGCCACTAAAATGCCTCAAAATTTCTAGAGAACACAAGAAAGGGTTGTAAGATAATACCTTGATGTTTTGGGGCAAAGCTTGTGATTTTATCTTCTTCCCTTGGCCTTATGCTTTTCACGACTTCTTCCGTCTTTTCTCATGGTTTGCAGCATGAAGAATGAAGAATGAAGAATGCTTAAGTGACTTGTAATATAATATAACTAAATAATTACTTTTACAAATATTATCTTTGACTTTTTGCCTTTCTTTTTGTAAAAGCTTTTGAGTTAATTCCTTTTATGTCCCAAGTAGTCTCTTCCACGCCACTTGTCCCCAATTTTAGCTAAAAGTTGCTTCATAAACTTTAATGGATCAAAATACCCTTTACCGATTACATTTATTCGTACCGATTGAGTATTTTTCCTAAAATTGTCATTAAATTAGTATAAGATTATCCAATAATTACTTTAAGTCCAAAATTATTATCTTAACCCAAAATATATTTTAATAAGGCCCACTAATTTTTCTTGAATTATTACTATCTCTTCTTGCAATCTAGACTGACTTGTATGGGGTAAAATATTAATATTGAAACCTAATTACCTATTAAATATTATTTTGATCATAATAAATTTCATACTATATTTCATTGGGTTTAACTCATTGAGAGCTTCACTTTAACTATAATTTTTCATATTTACAAAAAGTATTTGACTTGGGATAAATTTATAAATTTTAAAACTTTCGAGTTATTAGGTGTAATTTTTCTCAAAATTCATAAATTTTTCTTCACCCTCACATGTCTGCCACCATTCTCTTTTTTTTCCCTTTTTTTCTTTTCTTTTTTCATAGACAAAATTGTTATTTTCTCTTTTTTCCTTCCAATCAATCAAGATAATTGACCTCTTTGCCTTATTTCATGTAAAATGATATATACCCATTTTTGCAAATTTCTTATAAATTTTAAAATATTGAGCCTTGAACATCTAGTAAAATTTCAAGATATTACAGTACTCCTTCCTAATGTTTTTCAGTTGGTTTATGATGAAAGTGAATCTCTTTTGCAGTTCTTTAATGCTCTCTCCTTTTTTCACTCTGAAGTTTTCATATTCACCAATGCAAGTATTTAATTTGTTTTTCCTCACTCCAACAATTCCTTTATGAGATATCTCAAGAGTATCCAATATTCCTTAAATTGTGGAACAATAGGAAACTCTGTAGAACTCATCTTGGTTTAAAGCACTAAATAAGGAATGTTTTGTCTTGAAGTTTAGCAAAACTCTTCATTTGTCTTCGTCATTCCATTCTTTTTTTGGCTTCTCTTTATATGTGCCATCATTCTTCAACTTCAATGGCACAAAATCATCATTCTTGATGACTAAGCAAATCTCTAGGTTTATGGATTAAAGATATATTTGTATTCTCTTCTTCTAGTATCTATAGTGTTCACCACTGAAGTCTGGAGGTCTGTTGATATTGTTGCCCTCTGGTAGTATATGTTCTCCAAAACCTGGCCATAAGTTCTCTCAGATGGTGAAATCCTTCAACTAGGAATCTAAGCTTGCATACCACTTGTTAGGAATGCTTGCTTCCCAAGAGGAGGTGAATTGGGAAGTTTAAAATTTTTTTGCAAAAATGTAATTTAACAATGAAAGCAAAAACTTGTAGAAAAACAAAGTATGATGGATAAGAATATAAATGTAAGATAGAGTGAGAGAAGACTTAGAAATTTATCCTGATTTGGTCCAATCCACTTGACCTAGTCCAATGCTCAAGCCACCATTTGAGATTTTTCACTATCTACAAGAATTGAACGGACTCCTTACAATGCCTCAGTACAATACTTGTGTTTTGTTCTAAGAACAATGAAAATCTCTAACACTCCTACAAATATTTTCTAAATCCCTTTGTGATTCCCCTCACAAAGAATCTTTCTTCCAAATGAAAAAAATATTTTATACAAGAATGATTACTCTTTTAATTAGAGTAGATATGAAAGTTATTGTATAATAAATGTGGTGTGTAGGTGAAAAAGCTTTGACACAGAAATTTGGTAGAGTTATTGCAAAGACAAATAACTAGTCATTAGACACAAGATCTATCTGTCAAAAGATGTTACCCAATGGTTACTCTACAGAAATAGCCATTCACCAACCATATTTAATGCATCTAACATATCAAAATTTGAATTTTGGGATTCAATAGATGAATTTTGTAAAGATAGAAGGTTAAGGACTTTAACATTGAACTTCAAAATTTGTCTGTTGCATTGTGATAGTCAAATTTTGAGCTTGCCAAAGTTAACCCATATAAGTTCATATGAATTTTCATATTAGAAGTGTATCTAAAGAGTTTGAACAGTTGTATCAGTTTTTCACAATGCATTCAAAATTTGAATTTCAGAAATTGAAATTCATCTATCAGAGACGTATTCAACATGCTATAAAAATTCCTTTTTATGAAATTCGAATGTTGAACTACAAAGTTCGTCTGTCATAAGCATGCTCTAACATGACTCGAAAGTTCTCATTTTGAAATTTGCACTTTGAAGATTAAAATTCATCTGTCAGAGGAGGTGACTCTGAACTCTCTTTGATCTTTACCAATATTAGAATTTTGTCTACATTTTATATGACTTTTGCATACTTTCACTAACAATGCTTAGCCTGAAATTCAAATTTTAGAACCGAAATTCATCTATCAAAGATAATAACTTTGTAATTTCGAATTTCACCAAGTAAAGTTCAAATTTTGCACAAAATAAGCATGACTTAAATGCAAAATTCATCTATTACCTAATGTTTTTCAATTCTAACATACACTAACATTTGATAACCTTGAAATAACACGATTAAACACTATGGTAACTTTAAATAAGTAAATTTCAAAGCTTTTTGCCCAATGTTCATAGTGAGAAATCCTAGAAACTAAATTTTCTCTTGTTCTTTACTGGATTTCTTCACTTTCTTATTTATACTCTTTGATATTTTCCTTTCAAGCTTTAGTTGTTTGGAATTATCAAAACTTCTGATTCAATAAAAATGCATTTAATTTTATTATGAAAGGTCATTTCTTTTGTCTTTTTTTTTTCTTCCCATATTTGATTCTTATGTTTGGTAGAGGTTTAGTCTTGCTTTTCTTCTAGCTTAGTTTAATCAATTTCAAGACTCAGAAGTATTATAATTGGGACATTTGGGCCGCTTTTGGAATTCTTGATAGTTGCCATTTGGCCATAGATCCATAGATGCAATGTTTAATAAATAATGATGTATGATTTTGTTTATGCTTGCTTTATCTATATCCATTTTCAAAAAAGTTAATTTGGTGAAAGGTATGAATTTGTTTTTCCTCACCATTGTACATGTGTTCTTCAAAACAAATTTATGGCAATTTGCTAACAATTGTTCCGGTACCGATTTCCAAGTCATTTTGATAATCATAATCTTGCACATTATTGGTGGTAGTACAATTGGTTATAAGTTGCCTTTTTCTATTTTATTTTGTTTAGTCACATATTTTACCTCTTGGTTTAGAATAATACCACATTAGACTTTTGGGTTTCCAATAGTACTTATAGCCCATTTGGTTCAATTACTGGGGGATAAGTAATGTAATGAAAATTGTGTGAAGGAATGTAATGGGATAACAATTATAAGTGAGTTTTAAGCAAGTTTGTTTGGTATGACATTGGGGATATGAGAAATAAATTTACTTTTTATATTTAATTAAACACAAAGACATGGGAAAGGACTAAAATGCCCTTAGATTAAAAATAAAAACTCCTCTCCTTTTTTTCTTCTTCCATTCTTGTTAGCTACCACCACCATTTTCCTCACTGGCTACCACTTCCTCCATCAACATCTCTTCTCTCAACAACAGACAAGTCATTAAACAAAAAAAAGATTGAAGTTTTGCGGATATTTGCAAATAGAAAAGAACAATCCATTCCTTCATTGGTGGCGAGATAAGGATGGTGAGATATATATATATATATGAATAATTATATTTGGCATACTTTTTTCTATAAAATTTTTATCCTTCAATGCCATGCATCTACCTACATCTTCTTTAGTTCACATGCCACTATAAATAAAAATTACACAATTTTATAGTATATATTATATACATTTAAAAAAATTATAACATACATTGACATGAAACAAAACAAAAAAACCAAAAGAAAAACTACTTAAACCATACTACTTATAGTTATTGAAAGTTGACCATGACGTATCATATTCTATCTCGCTATATCCTATTGAATTAAGATCAATAAATATTTGCATATCATTCTAATCAATTGTGCACTTTAAAGTGCAAATTTTTTTTCTCTTGAAAATTATAGGCTAATAGTTTATCCAAGTTTAATTAGAGATATGTGGTATTTTATGAATTCATGGTTGTTTAGCACCCAATAGATACATCACCATTTAACTACTGATATATGAGTTTAAATAATTAAATTTATACCTTATGAGAACTTTCATGATTTAAGTTAATGTCATGCCCTATGTAAGTAAAATAAATATACAAGAAAAATATTTCTAGAAAGTAGACATATATAGCTTTCAAATGACATAGAGTATGTATGATTTGGCCTAGAATAGAGGAAAATATGATTTTTCAAATTTATTGTCAATTTCAGGAATTTTCATAAATGACCAAATCTATAGTACTTTTTGAAGGAATAAACTGTATAATTTGGTCAAGTATTTGCTCTGTTGCCTATTTTTACATATAAAATCTTTTTATCTATTTTTAGAGACTTGAATCACCTCAAGATGATTTTTCTAGATTTAGTTATGAATTTTCAAAATTCATCGGGTAAAATGGAAATGACAATATGAACAATACCTGAGATTTATGAAAATTCTATTTTTTAAAATTAAATTGATTCAAGCTTCTCTTCAAGCATATCTGAACTCTAAAATTATCTATACATGGTAAATAAGCCCTAGTATAAGGTGTTACAATTTGGGCCATTAGATTGCATCTTGATCCAAAGGCCACCAATTATTCTTGAATTGTTAAAACCATTTTACTCTTTTGCCCCAAGATATTTTGGCTTGGGAGAGAGAGTGGTAGAGGGCATTTTGTCCACCTTTTCCCTCCCATTCCGAAGAGAATAAAGAGGGAAAGTATACTTTCAACTTTTACATATTAATTTGGCTCTGGTTTAAGTACTTTTTTATCTGAATTTTCTATTATACTATGTATCTTTTCTATTTATTTTATCTATGGGATCCATTAACTTTTCCTCTTTACTTTTTCATGTGAGATCTACATCTCTTACTTATTTCTTATTATTCATCTTACTCAATCAGTATTTACTATTCATGTGGAACTCATCTTTATTGGACTTATACTTTTTTCTCTTTGGGCCAACATATCCAATATCACTTATACTTTTAGTCTGTACTGGAGTATTATAACATTATTTTTCTCTCTCTTCTTTTGTGAAATGACCATTTTGCCTTTATCTTTTGACAAAATGATTGTTTTTCTCTTTTAAACCTCTTTTTGATAATTTTATGACATTTTGGGCTTTAAACCTATTTCATTAAATATCATTTATAGCATTATCTAGTCATAGAATATATACATGAAAAATGAGGATGTTACAAAAGTCTACCACATTCCAAAAACATTCTTCAAAAGTTAAATGGTGATACTGATATCACATAAAGGATATGTTAAGCACATAGATAATTGAATTTTTTTTAGCTACAATAGTTATAGAATCATGCAAAATATCACCATGCAGAATATCACCATTTGTAATATCAGATAATGGAGATTGTGAGAAAAAGCAAGCCATAACAAAATAGCTATCATCCAAATCAATTTAGAGTATTTACTTTTGACATTTCATGGCAAGAAGAATACCAAGGATTAGTATATATTAATCATCTCAATATAAGTGGAAAATTATAATACATTGCCACTAAATGAATTCGTATAAATTACCTAATCATGTTGAACTAAAATTTTGATTTATATCAATCCAGCGATTTTCATTTTCCCTAATCATCTTATGGACTTCATCTCGATTATGATCATACCTTAAATCAGACAAATCTTCAAAAGACACGAAGAAATTAGATAAATGACAATGTCATAAGGTATATAATATAACTATGCAAAATAAATATTAATATATGGTTTCTAACAAAGATTAAAAAAATGGATTATGTAACATCTCAATTTTTAGAGCTATACAAAAAGTGCAATTAAGATACGCTTCACATAAATATAAGAAAAGTATGATTGGAAAAGATGTGGTATTAATATACTGAATGGATACTATTAGTTCTGCTGGCTTCTCAAGAGGGGGGTGAATTGGGAAATTTGAAAATTTTCTGCAAAAGTATAATAGAGTAGTGAAAGCAAAATATGTGGAGAAACAAAGTGCAAAATGTAATGAGATAATAAGCAAAGTATAAGAAGAAGGACATAATAATTTATCCTAGTTCGGTCTCTTTCTCTTGACCTACGTTCAGTCCTCAAGCTACAACTTGAGATTTTTTACTATCTTGCAAGAATTCAGTGGGCTCCTTGCAATGCCACAGTACAACTTTGTACTCTATTCCAAGAGCTTACAATCTCTCTTTCTGCACTCTAACTAAGTACTTCCCAAATCTCTTGTGAAGTTCCCTCACAAGAAAATCTTTCTTCTAAATGAAAATAAGATTGTTTATAGCAAATGAACTCTCTAATGTAGAGTATGTATAATAGTTGAAGTACAATTTATGAAGTGTGGAAGAGTAGAAGACTTTGATAGAAGATTTTGACAGAGTTTTAGTATATACAATGTAAAATCGTTACCTACATCTTCAAATGAAGTTCTATTTATTGATTTATGTCGTAACTATATGTTAGAGACGTTACCTAATAGTTACTCTACAAAACTATCCATTTACTAACCGTATTTAATGCATCTGACATCCAAAGTTCAAATTTTAGGTTGTCAACAGACAAATTTTGTAGAGATTATAAATTAAAAATTTTAATGTTGAGTTTCGAAGTTCATCTGTTCAAAAGCAAAATTCAAATTTTCATCTTTTACAAATATTTTCATGTTGGAACATATGAATTTTCAAGATTAAAGTTCTTCTTAGAAGTGTGAATAGTTGTTCCATATTACTACACTGCATTTGAAATTCGAATTTTAGTGCCCAAAATTTGTCTATCAGTGAGCAACTTAATATGGCATAAAAGTTCTTCTTTTCAAAATTCGAATTTTCAAAAACCAAAGTTTGAATTGGAACTCTTATCAGACTTCTTTCAAAGTTTGAATTTTAGAAGATCAAAGTTCATCTGTCAGAGGGTTAACTTGGAACTCTTTTTAAACTTCACTATTAGATGAACTTTGACATATCTTCACACAAAATTTTTCATTTATCACAACTTATGTTTTACCCAAAATTCAAACTATCAAAGTCAAAGTTCTTCTATCAGAGGACTAACTTGACATTCTTTTTGAACTTCACTTTTAGATGAGCTTTTATATATCTTCAGACGAATTTTTCATTTTTTAGAAGTTGTGCTTTACTCAAAATTTGAATTTTAACAGTTTGAAATTTGTCTGTCAGAAGCAACAATTTTGTAAGTTCGAATTGTAGCCTTCAAAGTTTGAATTTTCAAGGTAGCATATGAAGTTTAACACTTCAAAATTCGTCTATTAGTGGGTATTTTTCAAATATATTGTAAGTTAACATAAAATTGTTTGAAAAACACATTTTGAAAACATTTAGATGAAAGATCAAAGTCTTTTACTCATGTGAATATAGTAAGAAATCCTACAACTACTCTTGTACTTATTTTTCTTAGATTTCTTCACTTTAGATCTTTTGTATGCTTTTAATATCTTCCTTCCAAGCTCCACTTTATTTGGAATCATCAAAAACACTTAATTCAACATTCTCCCCATTTTTTATGATAACAAAACAATTTGCAAACTAGATTAGTACTTGGGTTTGCTTCTAAGAGCTCCCCCTTAACATATGCATTAAAATTCAAAGATAAATATAGCATACACAACAGATCAGAAGGAAAAATAGAGAATCTCATTGAATTCATCCAAAGTTTCAATACAGATATATGACATTGCAAACACAGAATTCAAAGGTAAGATTGTCATTCATTATAAAAGAGATACAGAAAATATAAACAGCAGTACAAGAAAGACCAAGCAATCCTAAGACCAGTTGGCTCTGCAGTAGTTTTTCCAGTTTGCTCAGATGATTTCTCCCCATTTTAAGCATCATCAGGAACTTGAACATGTATAGTAGGAGGAGATATCTAGGAGACAGAAATAGCATGAAAAGGCACAGGGACAAAAGGCAGATCATCGTCAAGTTGATTATCCTTAGTATCTTCAATTATTTCCTGAACTTCCTTCTAAAAATTGGCAAATCTGACTCTTTGTACTAAAGTCATGCCATATTGAGGAGATGAGAGTTGAGGAGTACGAGGAGGAAATATCTTATCAAGCATTTGTTTTTGAACTTACACAATAGCATCATGCTCAATAGCTACAAGATCCACGTATGGCACAAGGTTTCTTTCCTCATTAAGAGCAGCTTGGATAAAAGGTGAAGTTGTGATGGCTGCTACAAGGCTCTCCATTTGCTCAGTTCCTTAAGTAGAAAGAATTGAATCCTGAGCATCTTCAGCAATAGGCTCATGGAAGTTTGGTTCTTGAGGAGCCTCTTCCTCCATGCCATAGTCTAAGGGTGGACCAGGGCTTGCCTTATTACTAGAGGCCTATAGAGTGACCAAAGTTTCAGCAGCCTCAGCAGCATCATGTACATCATCATTTAGTTCAAGGGAGACTAGGTTAAATGAACTTGAAGGTTCAAGAGCACAAGGCCTGATAGGCTCAGAGGGTCCTAGCTGAGGTAGAGTTGATGTGGAGGGAAAAGCACTCATGATGTCTTCATATGCATCAGCAACCACTTTCATATTCTTTAACAATTGGAAAATTTGATTTTGCATATGAGCAAACTTAGCATTTTGCTCATCTCTAATGCTCAGCATGAGTACAAACAGGCTGTCATACAACTCAATGATCTTTGTTGGCTTAGCCCAGGTGGAAGGAGTGGATGGCACAGGTGTCTTAGTAGGCTGAGATGGAGGAGAGATAAGCTGAGAAGGCTAAGGTGTGGACTACGAGGGTGGAGCAACCTCAAAAGTACCTGCTTGCTAATGTGAGCCACATTCCTCAAAGAACAGATCTTCTAACTTCCCAATTCCTTTTCCAATCCATCTGCTATCTTTCCTTTCAATGCCCATCCTTTGCAATTCTTCTTCTTTAAATATTTTAGTAGGCTTGCCTTTTCCTTTCTCCAGGTGTTGAATCCTGGCTTACTGAAGAATTTTGGAGATAATTAAGGCATATGGAAAAGTGGAATCTCTCCTTTGATCTCTTGCTTTGATCATACGTTGAAGGATGATATGTCCCATGTTTAACAGCTTCCCATGCATGATAGCAATCATCACATGTGCTTCAGCCCTGGTGATCAGATTAAAACTTCCTCCTTTATTGAATATAATCCTAGACACAATGTAGTGTAGGATTCTAATTTTGGCACTAAGATCAATAGGCTTCAGCAAACTTAGAGGAAGCCTATTTTCACGCCTTTTGAATAGAGTATTAAGCACTGTACTTTCTTTGTAATTCAAGAAAGCACCGCCCTCCTTATCTTCAGCTTTATCCTCATCCATGTACTTTTGAGGTGGTGATGTCAATTTTCAATCCATCTTGTCTGGGAATTTTTAACACCTCATTGAAGGTCTCATCAGTTAATCAGATAGTTCTGGACCTCAAATTTACTTCCCATTTTTCCTTCTTCCCATTATGCCTCAAGGCAGCATACCAAGTCTTAACAACTTCATCATCATATCTTTCCATAATTTCTAACAAGTTTTATATTTTATCATCCATAGCCCAGCATCAAAATTGTTAGAAATAAGGAATTCTTCCATATTTACATAGTGAGGCTTAATTACCTTTTTACTGACAAACTTGGTAGTATATTCTCCTAGAATATAAGCATTGCATGGTCAACTGGTATTTTACTTATGTAAATATAATGAGAAATCCTACAACTAATCTTGTACTTATTTTTCTTGGATTTCTTTACTTGAGATCTTTTGTACACTTATGATATCTTCCTTCCAAACTCCAATTTGTTTGACAAATATTTATGTATAAATAATGAAATGTTAAGTTTTATGATGTATATAAAGCATGCTAGATGATGTTGAACAATGGATTGAAATTAAAGACTGAAAAGGGTATGTAAGCTCTTTTGATTGGAATTTATGAAAGGTTCATGTTTAGAAATGTTTAATTATGTTATGCTAAAAGAAATGAGTTGAAGTATGATTTCTCTCGTTAGAGGATATGATGAACTTTATGATGAAATAGATTTTGTATGATTTGACCATATATGGAATGTGTTATGGCTCAAGAAAGTTAAGGATCAAAATTGGACAGTTATTGAAAAACTATATTTTACTATAAATAACTTTGAAAGGTTGTATAAAATCATATGGTATTCCAACAATTCAGCTAGTTGCATGTATAGAAAGAGTTATGTCTTGTAAACATTTTGGTACTAGTTTGAATACAATTGGAGCTATATAATGAAAGATATGCATGTTTTTTTTCCAAATTTGTTCTAGTAAAGGATTACTCATGTACTAATATGATAATGTTCTATCGTGTAAGAGTAGAATAAATATGCAAAATAAATATGTTTAGAAAGTAGACATGCAAAGCTTTCAAATGATATCAAGTATGCAAGAGTTGGCTTTGCAAAGAATGAGAAATAAATTTTTAAGGTTATGGGTTGGAATCCAGACAAAAACTAGAAGCAGAAAATGAATAGTAAAATTGGACGAATAAAATGCATGAATTGATGCATCCAAATTTTAGTTTCATATTTTTCCTATAAAATTCAAGATGTGAATAAATTTTAGAGACTTGAATCATGGTGAAATTATTCTGGTGCACTTAGTTATGATTTTCTAAATTTCATTGCGCAACATGATGAATAATGCATGTTTAATTATTGATTGTAAAGAAATATATTTACATATAGTATACACCCATAATTAAATATTACTCCAACCAATATAAATTGAAACACCATGAAAATATTTTCATAACAAAAAAATTTCAATTTTAATGATTCTATCACCATAAACCTAGAAAAAATGTTCCTCAATAAATCATACCAAGAAATATATTAATAGGAGAATTTAAAACATAAATATAACATGAGATTAAATTAAAAAAAATCCAAGCCCAATTAATAAAAATGAGTTGAATGGAAAGTATAACACATATATAAAATGGCCTTAATATGCAAATATATTGTGCTGAATTAAATAAGGAGCATAATATATGCTTCACTTGCTAAATTAAAGACATTATTGTATATGAAATATATGTTAATGTTTTCAAATATATTTTATTACTCTAAACATGATCTAAATTAAATTTTGATATTAACATACATCTACTTACAAGTTCATATAATTATATTTACTTGCAAAATCATATCTTGCAATTTGAATGCTATAATGAATTTAATATATGACATATAAACATACATACATATATATAACTATATCATCTCATATTATGTTATTAACTAAAAATATACTACAATGTAATTATAATTCTCACCAATAACTTTTAATTTAGATTAACTAAACCTTAATTTGATGCTTGTATATAAATAAGACTAATACATATTTTTTATCTTCTTTGGATCAATGAAGAGTGTCATTCACATAATAGTTAAGTAGGAGTAATAACAATACTAATATATTAAATATAAATATATAACTGTCATTAAGTAATTTCCACATAAGATGTCTCATTGACAATTCTTTACTACATTGAGCTTATTAGAAGCCAGTAAATGATAGAAAAAGAAAATGAAAGCACATGAATATAAACAATAATATCCTTCAGAGCCTAACCAAGCTATTGCTCCCAATTATCCAGCTCTCAAGGACTATGCTTTCAAATCAAAACTTTCTCAGCATGGGAACATGTTGCTAGAGGCAATCTCTAAATCGAAAGTAATATCTTTTTTTTTGTTATGATACCAGTTGAATCACTCAAATATAAAGTCATTACCATGTAGATTAGAGTAGTTTCACAATAAATGTCACACTTGCAAGCTAACTCCTAGGAAGTCCATGCATTTATACATAGTAGCATGATGTTTGCTTATAGGGTATTTATAATAACCAACAATACCAAGACATCATCCATGATAACAAACAACCAATCTTGGGCAACAAAATGATTAGGAAGTTTTACATAGGTCCAATAATACATGTGAATATTGATAGCAACCAAACCTACAGAGGATACATGTGGAGATGTTAGAAAGCTAGTCCCAATTTAGAGCACACTATCATATCCCATGTTTGAACACATTTTTCATGAATATTACCTCATTTGGATGCAGTAAAGAGGCTTTTGAGACCTTGAACCAATTGGAAACTCAAAACTATATAAATTCTATTTTAGTGCATGGTTCATCATATACACAACAAATTTTGGACAATAATAACTAAATACACAAAAATTATTTTACTATGGTTCAAGTCTCTAGACATCATTTACATTTTGAATTTCATGAAAAAAACATGAAACTGAAATTTGGACATACCAATTTGTACAATTTATTTGTCCAATTTTACTTTTCATTTTTTACGTCTAGTTTCTGTCCAAATTTTAACCCATAAATTTAAAAATTCATATCTCATTAGACACAGAGTCAATTCGTGCATTCTTTGTGTCATTGAAAATCTCTGCATGTTTACTTCCTAATCATATTTATTTTGTATATTTATTCAACTCGTACAAGATAGAACATTATTATAAACTATCAGGGGACAGAATAATCCTTTACTAGAATAGTTTTGGTAAAACATGCATATATTTCATTATATAACTCCAAATACATTCAAACTAGTGTCATATTACTCATAAGACATAACACTTTCCATACACGTAGTAGCTAAATTTTTGGAGTACTGTATAATTTTATACGGTCTTTTTAGTTAAACATTTTTTACAATAAAAATACAATTTTCTGGTAACTATCTGGTTTTTACCCTTAAATTTCTTGAGTCGTAACTCATTCTATCATTAGCCAAATGATTCATAATTTATCTTACCATAAAGCTCTTCATATCTTCTAACTAAAAGAATCATACTTTGACTCATTCCTTTTAACATAACATACTTAAATATTTCTGAACATTTGCATGTCGTAATTGGTCACTAAAAGGGCATACATAACTTTTCATTGCATTTACATTTCATACATCATATGACATATAGCTTGACATAGTATACATATCAACTTAGCCATACAATACTATTAAATAACATGCATTATAGGCAAGACAATATTGCCAACTATGAATCATCAATTTGCTTCTTCCTCAATTACCTTTTCTTGGGCAATCTTTCATTGCATTTCAGGTCCCTACCATGATTAGAAACTTGGGAGGATGAGATTAAGCATCTTAGTAGTAAACTTGCACATGCAATTATATCATCACATAACATTAAAATATTAATAGCATTGCACAATATCATTAAACATTTAGAATACCATGTTGGTTAACAAAATTTCGGCAATATAATGATATAGAAATAGGATATCCCAAGCTTAGTCCTCATCAAATAAACAAATAGCCAGTCAAGAAAACAATCACAACAATGACATGACAATATTATCATATCATAAAATATGAATAAACATTATTGTGCAATAACATTAAAGTATAGCAATTTATAATACCTAAAAGCTTTAATCTTTTCTCTTTAAACTTGGATCCCACTTGCTTGAATCCTTTTCCAATCATTTTCTTGCAACTTCCCAAGCCTAGAAATATTAAAATAACCATGCTAAATCAACTAATTCTCAATGAATTCTCATAAGTTCACTTTGAACTCTAAAAGCTCATATTTCATATATTTGACTTTTCTTGAAACTATAGCCTTTCCTTTACTAGTTTAGGCATGGAGATTTCATTTTTACCATTGGATTCATGAAATTTCAACTCCTTCCAACTCTTTGCATTAGGCCAAAAATGCTCTTTTCAAGAGGAAGAGAAGAATTTCATTGCAACTTACCTAATACTCATGCATACTTACTTTCTCACATCATTTACATGCTTTCTCTTGGCTTATTTTCACGAAAACACCCTTCCCCACACATTATCCTTTCTTGGCCAAACCCTAGATCCTAGGAGGAGAGGAGAAAACTTAAATACCCTAACTCAAAACTCATGGAAAATTAGCTTGGATTGAAAGAGAAAACTTACCTTAAGCTTGATTTTTGGCCTTCAATCTTGGCTTCTTCCTTTCCTCCTTCTTCTTCCTTCTTTTTCCTTTCTTTCTCTTACTAAAATTGGAGGTTCTCTCTCCTCCTTAGTGAGGCCAAAAATGTAAAGGGAGTGGGAGGGGAGTTACCTATTTATAAACCTCAAGAAAAGATTCCAACCATTCATTCCTTACTTAATCCAATGGCTACCATTAAATCCTTCCTTAGGTTAACTACTTAAATAATAAAATATTCCCTCCAAACACATGCATAAATTTCAACCAATAAGAGGAAAGGGAGTGTCTTTTATACTACATATTTTGTCAAGTCTAAATATATCATGTATTAGTTACTTTTTATCTAGATAGTTTATTGGTATTTTACAGTATATTCTAATACTGTTTATTCTTTATGTGCATAGGAATACACTAGTTTGAAATCTGCATTTAATTTAATATCTTGTCCTAAACTATATTTTATGTGAGACACACTTGTTTTTCTCTTTACTTTTTCTGTATTATGGGGCGCACAATACTTTTTCTTTTTAATGTTAAATTTTATTGTATTTTGCATTTTGTATTGGTTCAAACTAATCTTTTTGAACTTAATACATTCTTCTAATAAGTCCAACATGTCATTAGGTCTATTTTGACATATATATATATATCATTTTTCTAAATTTCTGGAATTAACTCCAATTAAAGACTAAATTTGGAATTTATTCTAATTAAGAACCAAACTTAATTCCTACTAAGGACCATAAGGAAAATCAATTCCTTCTAAGGGCCAAATATGTGAAATTACCATTTTGCCATTCATAGTACTCATACAATATTTTACATGTGACACCTTTTCTATTCCTGCTTTTTGCTCATTCAAGCAAGACACATTGTAATCTTCCATTAGACATTGCCTTTACCATGAGCACTTTTCCTTTCCTTAAGTCATACATTAGTTTTCCTCATTTTCCTTTCTCATAATATCATTATTTCGTTCATTTTCATACCTAATTTACTTAGCTATTTTGACAAGGTCATTCAATGGTCTAGCAATTTGAGGGAAACTTCTCAATGTGTCAATAGTCTTTTCCTAGCTTAGTTAAAACCTAATCTTCGGCCTCTCACCATTATTCATTCTTACTCAATTGGATTCGTATCCTTAAGAGTCACCTCCCTTTTGCTTTGCCTCATTCATTCTTGCTCAATTGGATTCATGTCCTCAAGAGTCATCTCCCTTTTGCTTTGCCTCAATGCTTTCATTTTATATAGGATTTCATTTATTTTTGCTCAATTGGGTTTCATCATCCCAAGAGCCACCTCCCTTTTACTTCATCTTGGCAACTTTTGGAGGATTTTGTTCATACTTTTTTGTGAGATCTTTTGGCCAAAAAACTTTTATCCTATAATTAGATGTCATACCAAGTTCAGTAATCAACTATATCAAAATTTTGCAATTCTCTAATGGCCTACCACAATCCTTAAATCTCGTGGCTCATACTTCATGCTTTAAACATCATATATACATTAAGTACCCTACTTTTCTTTTGCTAAGGCTTTGAATCTTTCTTTATCTTTCCTTTAAATATAACCCTGGAAATGCGGATTTTGCATACACCATCAATACAAGTAGATGTAGATTCAAAGTAATTCCATGTTAATGGAATTGTTATTAGGTTGGATAAGGTTTTATGCTTAAGAGAGAAATTATAGACAGTTGAAGCCTTTGAATCTTTGCATTTATAAATAACAACTATGAGATAATCATCATTCATGATACATGTTAACAACTAAAATTATAATCAAGCAAATAATATTACTTTTCAAACTAAATGTAGATGAAGGTCCCAACAAATAAACAAAAAATTAATTTTCACTTATCAACATGTTGCATAATCAAAATCATTGTTTGAAAAAGTAAATACTTATCCGGTACAAGGATTAAAAATGGTGAACATAGTTCTACCATCCACACGACTCCAGTGTGAATGATCTAGGGTCGCATCACTATACTACATTTATAATTGAACCCTAGTTGATTGAGGTTTAAGCGTCAAAGGCATATCAATTTTGGTGCTATTGCCAAGGAGCTAGTATTATTTGGTCTTTAATTAGTTTGTTTAAGTGTTTAATTAGTTATTTGAGTCTTGTTTTTCTGTGTTTTTGCTTAAATCTTGTTTGAAATTGGCTTGAAACTTATTTTCCAAAGGTTTTTTTAGTGTGCTAAACAAGATGTATACCCTTTTGGGTATGAGATTTGAGCTAAAATTGCAAAATTCCATCATAAAAATGTTTGTTAACTAGTTAATGGGAACTGTTAGGTTTAGTGACTTGTATGATTAGTTCAGATGATGACAAATATTAGAGTAAAAAGTTTATATAATATGTTCATTCAATATTTATTATATCCTTTATATCATATTTATCATATGAAGTAAAATTTGACTAACTATTTAATTTGTAAGTTGAATACTCTTAATGTAGGTTTGTCCAAGAAAGGAAAAGTGAGCATTGAAGTAAAGAAAAAAATATCAATATTATGCCCAACTTAAAGAAATATCTAGCATAATGACAAAGAAATGATACTTTAAAAATTAAAGAATGTGATGACATTGAAAATTGGAAACTTGGTTGCATGAAGATAATCTTTGGACTCAAATAGGTATATTCATCATATGCTAATAGTCTTTATGTGAAACCTAGTGATTTAGATTTACATTTATTGGCTTAAGAAGTCTTAAATATTAAAATATACATCTACGCTTTTAAAAGAAAGTGAAATCTGAACCTTTTCTCAAAACCTAGTTTAACTTCTGATCATTACTTTTGGAATATCTCTCAAATTGCATAAGGTTTTGATGCAAAACTTATTTCATTTGAAAATAGACCCAATATCTTTTCAAAAGAGGTTATTTCACTCAAAATGGAGTTAATATGAAAAAGTTGTGTTTATTTGAAATTGAGTAATGAGATATGGTTTTTAATTTTGACCTTATCACTATTTTGATCATATCTTACAAAATATATTGAATTTTGAGTTGAAACTTATCTCATTTGAAAATAGACATCTAGAGATTTCCAATGACATTCATTTGCTTCATTTGTACTTTAAATGAGGAAATTATAGTGTCTACAAGTTTTCTGCATAGTGTTATATGTACAACCCCTAGTCATTGTACAAATATCGAAGCTCCAAAATCAATGGATATTCATTGGACATCTCTTATATGTACAACACATACCCCTTGTATTTACATCTAAGCTCTAGAAGCTTGAATACCCTTTGGAATACTCATTATATGTATAACATTTCCTTATACATACATCAAAGCCCAGAACTTGATAATATTCTTTGAAATGGTTCTTACTTGTATAACCTACCCTTGTTATTCATATAACCCAAAGAGCACTTAAAACAACTAGTTTTTTTTTTTTATCTAATAGCTATATTCCACTTTTCTTATAAATATGACTTTCCAAACTCATTTTTCATATTATTGAACATATGTGAGTTATAATATGATTTTAAAACTTGTTTTTTATTCTTTCAAAGAGAGAAACACAAATCTTGAATCATATTTTGTAAAATCTCTATTGTTTGAGTTCTTATAACTTCATTGTAATATTCTATTATTAGAGAGAGCTTCTTTGAGATCTTTTATTCATTTCAACATCATTGTGAAGCAAGGGTGGGGTATCCCTTGGAGAGATTACTCTCGCATGTTGAATCAAGTATTTTTTATGATTCTAAACAAATGAGGCTTGGAAGGAAGATATCAAAGGAGTACAAGAGAACTTAAGTGAAGAAATTCAGGAAGAAATGAGTACAAGATTAGTTTGTAAGATTTCTCACAGTGTTCATAGAGTAAAATGCTTTGATCTTGTACCCACTAGTTTTAAATAAGTGTTTTTCATTCATCCTATGTTAACTTATGATAAATTTGAGAAATACTAACTGACAGATGAATTTTGAACTGTTAAACTGCATATGTTTCTTTGAAAATTTGAACTTTGATGACTAAAATTCAAAGTTACAGAGATGTTATCTTTGATATATGAATTTCAATATGTTAAAATTTGTATTTCGAGTCAAGCATTATTTGTGAAAAATGAAAAATTTGTTTGAAGTTGTATCAAAGTTCATCTGAAATTAGAGTACAAAAAGAGTTCTAAGTCAATCCCTCTGACAGATGAACTTTGGTTTTAAAAGTTCAAACTTTGGAATGAAAATGTATAAGTCTGATAAGAAGTCTCTCTGATAGACGAACTTTGAAAGCTCAAAATTTGAATTTTGAAGAGAAAAACTTTTGTGCCATATTAAGTTGCTCACTAATAGATAAATTTTGGATATCAAAATTCGAATTTCGAGCGCATTGTAGCAATATGAAATAACTGTTCACACTTATCAGAAGCACTTTAAACTTGAAAATTCACATGTTCTAACATGGGAAATATTTGTGAAGTTCAAAATTCGAATTTTACCTTTGAATAAACGAATTTTGAAGTTCAACGTTAAAGTCTTTAACTTATGGTCTTTGCGAAATTTGTCTATTAACACCCCAAAATTCTAACTTTGGATGTTAGATACATTAAATAAGATTGGTGAACGACTAGTTTTGCAGAATAATCATTGGGTAATGTCTCTAACGGTTAAATCTTGTCTCCAACGTATAGTTAAGACATAAATCTATAAATACAACTTCATTTAAAGTTATGAATAACAATTTTACATTGTATATATTGAAACTCTGACAAAATCATTAGACAAAGCTTTCTACTCTTTCACACTTCATCATTCCACTTCAATTATCAAACATACTCTATATTAGAAAGTTTTTCTTGTTGTAAACAATCTTATCTTCATCTGAAAGATATATTTTTTTGTGAGGGGATTTTACAAGGGATTTGAGAAGCACTTAGCTAAAATGCATAGTGAGAATCTATAAACTCTTATAACAGAGCACAAAGTTCTATCTTGGTATTGTAAGGAGCCCACCGAATTCTTGTAAGATAATAGAAAATCTCAAGTGATAGCTTGAGAACTAGACGTAGGTTAAGAGGAAGAGACCGAACCAAGATAATTCTTTGTATCTTTCTTTCATCTACCTTGCTTACTGCTTTACTACATTTTGCATTCTGTTTTTTTGCAACTTTTACTTTCACTGCTCTTTTATAATTTTGTAAAAAATTTCAAACTTTCCAATTCACTTCCCTCTTGGGAAGCTAGCAGACCTAACATCGGAGAGGCATCCTTGAGGAGATTTGGGATACTTTTGTAAAGGGAGAGTAAACCTACTAGTTTTAGGAGTTTTGTATTGTACTATGACTTTACAAGTGCTTGGATCCAACTCGTGAGAGTTGGTAAAAAATCTCAAGCTGGTTACTTGGGGATTGGATGAATGACAAGTGGTTGGATTGAATCATAATAAATCTCTTGTGCAATGCTCTTTCTTCTCTCTTTATCTTTTCCTCTATTCATCCTTGTTTTTGTACTTTATATTGATACATTGGGAAGTTCTATATAAGGTGAAAAATTTTTTAATACCCAATTCACCTATATCTTGGGTGACCAGTCAATCTAATAAGATCATCACAAGACTAACTCCAGATTAGTAATCAATCATTGTACAATGTGGAAAGCAACAAAGGAACAAAATATCAGCAATCATATTAAATAATGTGAATATCTCTAATCAAGATATGGGCAAAGAAATTAAAATATTAAATTTTTCTACATTCATATTAAATAAATGCAAATGTAATAATATTTCATACTTAAAATTATTCTGTACAACATAGGGGGGAAAATTACTTGGAAAACTTGTGTGGAGCATGGGTCACTATTTTTTTTGGGTCTAGAAATAATAACCCTAAGTGAAAAAAATTGGTATAATTGACATCATTTAGGCCGTATAATAAGATTTAATAAACAAAATTAGTATTTAGAAAATAAAAATTAAACTTATTTACAATAATTTATAGCACCACATGTATTTACAATTTAAAAAAAATAATGACTTTCATTTCTTTAATTAATTCTATAATCTTGGTATTAAGAGGGAGAAAAGCTAGATTCTTCTTAATTGGTTTTCTCATTCCAGTTTTACAAACATGGTATTAATTGGGATACTTTCAGTGTGCATCATGTGAATAAATCCTCTTGTAGCATCAATGTGCAAGTTCAATAATAGTTTTGAAAAGGAAATTATAAATCACTGGAAACAAATATAACAGTAAAAATTAGGAAATTGAGTTGAAAATTTAGAATGAGTAAATTACAAATTTTGAAAATGAAGTTATAAACCACCGGTGACTGGTCACTAGTGGAAAACCATCCGCCAACATTGCTAGCATCGAAAATGGTAAGAGGAGAGAGAAACTAAGAGCATTTTGGTAATATTATCCTTCAAATTACTTTTCTTAAGGACTAATAGTCTCATAACATATTTAATTGTATAATTGGTCCCAATTCGTAATTTCCCCATTTTTTAAAGAAGCTTTTTTTTGTGGGGGCCGAATAAAAGAAGCTCTTCGGAGCTATAGAATTTGTGTAATGAATTTTTATTTACTTTATATATAAATTAATATATTAATAATATATTACTAATATATTAATAAAGTTTTATGTATAGTAAATAATATATGATAATGACATGTGAAGTGAATTTTGATCTGGTTTTTTTATTTTTTTAATTATATTTTGAAGAAAATTAATTTTCACAAAACACAAGGGCCAGTGCGGCCCACTGTGTAAACCCACTCCCAAATAAATTCCCACTGCAGATTAGGCTGCTGTCAGTCTTCACTCTTGACACCATTGCGGCTAGGGTTCTTCCTCTCCGATTCTTTTTTGGTTTCGCCCTTTTTCATCTGTCAACCTATGTGCCATTTCATGGAGATTTTGCTTTTATAGGGTTTAGTGGTCGCTTCCTCTTTGATATAACTCCCTGTTGAGAAGTGGGTTCGTTTCTGTATTGTTGTCTTCTGTAATGGCGACCTTGAACCCCTTTGATTTGTTGGGTGACGATGCTGAGGACCCATCGCAGCTAATCGCGGCTGAACAGCAGAAGGTTGTGTCGGCGCCCAAGAAAGCTCCTGGTCAGGACCAGGGCAAGCCCGGACCTCGTGCTCTGGCTCAGCAGAACAAGCCGGCTCAGTTGCCTACCAAGCCACCCCCACCATCTCAGGCTGGTGAGCTTCTGATTAACTTTTATTTGGTGGAGTGCTTCTTGTTCTGTTAGTTATGGTTTGGAGTTTAGGCGTTCTGAAATTATGTAAATGGAATCTATCTGTTAGACGCGTTGAAAATGTAGTCTTTTGGCTCTCAGTCTCGACCATTAGTTACTGAAACAATTTCTAGCCATTTGTTCTTTCGGAGATTCTGCGGGTCCTGGAATTGTTTGTTGCATTTATTTTTATTTGGTTTTGTTAGTTCATAGTTAGAAAGTCTGTGCTTAACCTTGAGGTTCCTTATATATTTGTAGATGACGTGTATTCTACTTCGATAGCTGGCCTTGTTTATGTTGCTGTGAAAACAGATATATGTATAGATCAGCTTGTTTTAGGAATCTTCATCTCTTTATTACTGATTCTTTAGCAGAATGGTTTGAGCTGGAAGATGGCTTCAGCTTATTTTGTGATTGCTTTCATTTTGATTCAAACTCTCATGATCTAAAAACATGATCTTTACCTTGACCTCGTGTTTTTGTTTGTGATGGGGCTGGACTTTGTCACTGGAAATGGAATCATGGATCATTTGCCTGCGTCAAAGATCAACTTGTTCTTTGCTTATGTATATATATATTGTGCATTATATCTGTTATTATACTGAATGATCTTCCTATTGATGTTTCCATTGCTTAATAATTTTTTCATGTGTTGACATTTTTAATAATTTTTTTTGAAGTGAGGGAGGTGAAGAATGAAGCTTCTCGTGGAGGCCGTGGAGGTGGACGAGGAGGTGGTCGTGGATATGGACGTGGTCGTGGATTTAACCGTGACTTTTCCAATGATGAGAACTCATTTAGTGGCACTGGAGCCTTAACTGGTCAAGGTGCTCTTGTTGAAGGAGAAACTGGGAAGCCCTCAGAAAGACGTGGTTATAGTGGACCTCGTGGATCTTTCCGTGGTGGTCGTCGTGGTGGATTCAGCAATGGAGATGTTGGTGAAGATGGACGCCCACGAAGGGTCTTTGATCGCCGAAGTGGAACTGGACGCGGGTTAACATTTTCACTAACTATTGATTTCTTAAATTTCTGTGAGTGCCAACATTGATGTGACCTTTTCTAATTGCAGAAATGAAGTTAAGCGTGAAGGTGCAGGGCGTGGCAACTGGGGAACACCAACTGATGAACTTAATCAGTAAGCATTCCTTTTTACATCCATTACTTTCTTGCACCTAATAGCAATTCTAGGCAGTAGGCACACTACTTAAAATATTATATTTTTCTACTTTTATGACTTTTTTTAATTTATGTTTATTGCTTTTCTCATTTTGATTATTATCATAGGGCAACTGAGGAAGTTGTTAATGATACTGAGAAGAATTTGAGTGATGAAAAGCCTGCTGATGAAGATGTAGTGGATGACAACAAGGAGAATCCTACTAATGGAGCTGAAGAAAAAGAGCCCGAGGATAAGGTGAGTGCCCAATTTCATTTGATTTGTTTTCTACCACCCAATGTTTGCTTTTGCTTCCTCAAAGTGTTATACTCCTTCAAGATCCATAACAAACAGAAGATAGACCATGTCTTATTGTGGCAAGCATAAGAAATTATGCATATGATTGAATATGTGGTCAAAGATGTAAATTGAACTAACTGAAAGCAAATGTTTCTGGATGTATTGAATTGATAGTAAATGAGTAAAGCTTAGTCTTTTTTTTTTTCCCCTTTGTCCTCATGTCTGATAAGTTAATCTCACGGCATTGCAAGGAATGCTTCAGTTTTTTTTTTTCTAGGGGTTGATATGCACATGTGCTGACTGCTGTACAGTGTTAGAATATAACTATGCACATTGATAACTTGTGTTCTCTTTAATTCTTATTTTAAGAAGAAACTCTCGCCTTGTTTTCGTTTTTCACAAATTGACATTTTGGCCAATATTGAATTACTTTGAACTGCATTTTGAGTATTAAGCAGTATGTTACTAATTCAGGTGTGCATTCATATGATCTAGTATTATTGTATGTTTAGAGTTCCTTAATCCATTTTGTATTCTAGTTTTGTTTTTATAGCTAGTGTTTGTACTGATTGGTAGGAGATGACTCTGGAGGAATATGAGAAAGTGCTGGAAGAAAAAAGGAAGGCCTTGCAAGCACTAAAGGTTGAGGAAAGAAAAGTTGATGCTAAAGATTTTGAATCCATGCAACAGCTGTCAAGCAAGAAAGACAATGATGATGTCTTCATTAAATTGGTGAGAACTTCATGGCCGCCTTTGCCATTCTAACTTAAAGTTGTTCGTATTTGATTTGTGATGCCTCATGATTCCTTTTGACACTTGACATTCTTTTCTATTATAGGGATCTGACAAGGATAAGCGCAAAGAGGCACTTGAGAAGGAAGAGAAATCTAAGAAGGTTTCTTGATGCATTTGATGATTTTTTTTGTGTTTTAGGTGTATCCTATATTTTTAATGTAATCTGATATGAAATATATTATTTAATTATTTAATTGAGCTTCATTAGGGTTCAAACCATCCTTAATCTGAGAAAAATGCAGCCCAAATTTGACTTAGCTTGACCAGTGATCTGATCTACTGCATAAGGACCTATTCATTTTTATTCAATTACTTTTCTCTCTGTTTGTTGATCTCTAAGTATCAATTTGTTTCATATTGTGAGTGGTGGATCTTCAAGTAATTTTTCTGTAATCAGTAGTAAATAGATTCTTCTATCAATTATCTGAGAATTTGCTCTAATATTGACATTTTAATGTTTTGAGATGAGCATATGTTGTGTTGATGTGATGGCTTTGTTTTTCACCTGTGATGTATGTTTATTGTTCTCGTGTTTTTCTGTACATGCACCTTAGTATATTTTGGGTCCCATAAGTGTATTATGTAAACTTTCTATTTTCAAAATATATGCTTTTATCCTATTTTAAGTTAAATACCATCCATGGACCTAAATACCTGTACATAAACACACAAACACACATATTTATTGGCAATTAGATTTCCTAGTGTGTGTAGGATAATGGAGGGTTAAATATAATGAATTTAGGTTAATATAGTTCCTCAATAAAATATTTAAAGCGGACTAACATGTAGTGGAACTTTTGGTTTTAGGGAATCTGAGTGTATATTTTAAAAATATTGGGGAGTCCTTGTAATCTTAGCAGGATATTTGTGTAATTTACTGAAAGATAACATTTTTTAATCTGGAAAACTACTTTAGATCTTTTCTTCCATCCTAGGTATCTCTAGATTTTCAGTCTTGTATCTTGCATATCTCATGTTAACATTTATCACAAAAAATGTAGTTTCAGGTTGCAAATAATGTGTTTTCGAACATGTTTTGTCTACATTTGTGTTATTTTGGCTTGTTTTCAAATCTTTTCAAATTGTTTGAAATTTTGATTGTATCCTTAGAGATCATTTAAATGAATTGTTGCAGAATACTGGAATTTGATTAAATTTAGTTTAGCATTTACTTAAATTGCGCCTTTAAGGGTAAGGCTTCCTCTTTAACTCCTTATTTAAATTGCAGTCAGTTGTTCCCCTGCATTTCTTCCCTAGACTTTGAGAATTAACAAGTTTTGATTTGATAATTTCTATGCTTGGGTTCCACCAACATTCTTGCTCTTTAGGATTTCTGATTATTTCTTCTCGTGTTGATCCATGATGTTGATTGTTTACAATTTATGACAAGACATATTAACATAGCAATACATTTTATTTTTTATCCTTTCAATTTTTCCTGATCCTGTTTTATTCTGACTAAATTTATGATTTGTGTTTCTCATTTCTTACGTTCATAGTCTGTCAGCATTAATGAGTTTCTGAAGCCTGCTGAAGGAGAAAAGTACTATAACCCAGGTGGTCGTGGACGGGGCCGTGGCCGTGGTTCAAGAGGGGGTTACAGTGGCAATGTGAACCACAATGTTCAAGCTCCATTGATTGAAGATCCTGGGCAGTTCCCAACTTTGGGTGCCAAGTGAGATTTTGCAGAACTCTGCTGACAAACTTGCCCCTCGTTTCAATTTTGGTTTATGTGCTTTTATCTGAAGCGGGAAATGAACTTTGCTAATTGGATTTCCTCTGTATTAGAATGTTATTTAAATTTATGCCCTAAAATGTAAATTTAGGTTCTTCATATGTTCTCATATTCCCTCTGTAGCGTTTTCTTTTTATTGTTTCGCTTTGCATTCACTGTATCTGACCTTGGGGGTATGTCACGCCAGAAAACAAATGTTGCTGATTTAAATTTCTTCATATATCCAATAGTCAGTTTTTCTTGAAAATATGGGTTCATTGTCCTCTTACATGCCACTTAATATGAAGCTCAAGCTACTGTTAATTGTGGTTACATCTGATTCTAACTGATACATTTAATTTATTTCTTGGGCTTAGTCACCTATTAATAAGCTCCTCTAGTAAAGGCAGTGAAATAATGATTGTTTTAGTAGCATTGTTCTATGCTTTTGCAAGGAGGTGAATTCTAGTGAAGGATCCCATTTGGGGCGCCCCCTCTCACTATATGTGTGTGTGTGTGTGCGTGCGTGTATGTTTGGGGGGAGGGGGTTTTGTGTTGGTGTCTGCAAGTGGATGTGTGCATGCATTTATTCTCAACTGTGAGTGTGTGCGCATACTGTGTTCTCCTTGTGGTTCATTGGGGTTTTCCAGCTTTCCTTTCAGTGGAAATGTATGTGGATGAACGAGTTATTGAACTTGGAAGCTGTATGGTACTATTAAGCGAGGTTTGGTAGATATGAAGGGATTCATGAAAAAGGAGAGAGAAATCCATATGTAATATGTTTGGGATGTATTATTCATACTTTTTTGGGACAAAATTTGCCCCTTAATGGATATCAATTCCCCATCTCCTTTTTTCATTTCCCCTTAAAATTAACTCTCTTCTACCGAAACGCGCCAAAGTTTTATTTTGCTTAGTTGGAAGATGTGTATGTTTAGTGAATTAATACCAAGATTTATGACATTGGATGAAACAATTAGGGTGATATTTTTATATCGAAGTGAGTAAAACATGAATCTAAAGTTATGAGTTATTTTATAGTATACGTAGTAATGTAATGCCGTTCTTGCCGTCTGGTTTATCCTGTTGGTTTCATTTGGACAAGGTGTCTTGTCCAAGTATAACTACTTTTTTATTGGTAATTTTTCAGACAGGAAATATAATTTGTTATGTGAATCTTGCATCTTAAAACTTAAGCTAAACATAATTTTATGTTCATACATATATGAGAATGAATTTGCCCAAATTTTGACGTGTGAATGAAAAAAAATTTTTTTTTTAACCATCGAATAATTTTGTCTTTTGAGGTCTGATCTATGGCACAATAGATCAGGAGGGAATGTGTAGTTGATTAATCATTTATGAGGAACATGCCAAGAAAGAGATCCTTAAATCCTCTCTCTTTGGGATGGAATGTGGAATTGATTAATCTGAGATTCCTAAATCCTCTTTTTTCTCTTTGATAAAAGAAGATTGGCTGGTATGAATAGAAAGTGATGATTGGATTTTCTTTTCTGTGTTAAGTATTTTTGATCAGTCTCGTAAATTTACTTAGCAAAAAAAAAAAGATATTAAAGGATTTTAAAATTTGGAAAATATCAAAGTCTGAATTCTGGAGATGGAAGTAGACTACGCTTGCCATCCCCCATATCGCTGAAGTAGAATTTATTAGTTACTCCTAATTATATCATTTATATTTGGGGAAATGACACTTAAGGACCAAGACTTTAAATTAATCCTATTTTAAGATCAAAAAATTCGAAAATACCAAAAAAGGACCATGATTTCAAATTAATTAAAAACATAAATATGAAATGACCTAAATGCCCTTATTAAAACATTTTACACTTAACATCTACTTTTTACTATTTTTCATAAATTTGACACTAAAAATCTCCAATTTTACACTGAACACATTATGAAATATGAGTGTAAAATTGAGGAAGTTTAATGTAAAATTTATGAAAAAGAGTAGTAAAAAATAGATGTTGAGTAGTCAAAAATGGAAGTTGAGTATAAAATTCTGAGACTTATCCAGTGTAAAATCGGGGGTCTTCAGTGTCAAATCGTGGAATATGAGTAGTAAAACGCAGAAGATGAGTGTAAAATTCTAAGAGTTGAAATTTTTTATTGTATTCAGTTTAAAATTTGGGATGTTCAGTGTCAAATTTATGAAAAAGAGTAGTAAAAAGCAGATGTTGAGTGTAAAATATTTTAACAAGGGCATTTAGGTTATTTCATATTTACGTTTTTAATTAATTTGAAATCATGGTCCTTTTTTAATATTTTTAAATTTTATAATTCTAAAATAGGATTAATTCAAAGTCTTGGTTCTCAAGTGTCATTTTCCCTTTATATTTTGTTCAATACAAAAACTTTAAGTCACACACACAATGGGTCCACATGTTTTACGGTTTTTACCGAACCTATTTCTTTTTTAAACCTCACTCTTTCTCCCTTCCCATTATTAAAAGATACTTTTTTTACGTAGTCAATTTTTTAGGATGTTTTGAATAAAAAGCTCTTGTTCTTAAGTTTGTTTCATAAATTTTTAAATCTTAAATTAAAAAATAACTAGAAAAACTCACTCGTGCATGAAATTTAAAAGAAAGGGAAAAAATGATGGAGGAGTTAAGATATTGGGAAAGTTAAGGTAATAAATTAGTTACAATAAAGAATAGAAGATAACAATATTAGGTCTTTTTAAGCATGCTGTTTATGGTTTGATTCCTACCCATGTATATAGAAAATATTTTGTTAAAAGAAGCAAATTGTACTTTGATTGTTAATTAATACCTTAGTGCTAGATAAAAAAAAGATAGAAGATAACAATGCAGTTATAGCAAAAAATCATATCTATTAATAACATAAGTCAATAAATATTAAATAATAATATATTAATTAATTAATTCTGTAATGTTGGTAATTTTTCATGAGACTTGATATCATAAAACACAGCATGCTAGATGTTAGTACCTCAAATAAAAATAAGAAATGCGAACAAACACCTAACTTCTTTATCAAACAATGTAGATTTTTGAGGTGATTTACCATAATTTCCCCAAATATGATAGGAAATAAAATAATTGATTAATTGATGAGGGCCACGTGTGTGTACAAAAACAATATTGAATTGTTACGAAAATAAAGGAATGAAATGATAAAACAAACACCACTATTGTAGCCATATCTCGACACAGTAGCAGCTTGAGCCTGTCTCGAACTTAATAAATGAAATTTGCTCACAAAGAGTATTAGAAGTTCTTGTGCAAGACTTTTCATTTTTCCAGTACCATGTCTTCCTTTTTAATTTTCCTTTCAACAATTCGAGCACACCAATTGCCCAGCGTAATTCATCCCTTTGTTATTCCCATCTCATATGACCCAAACCACTATTCATTTTTAGCCCAAACATGTAGGAAGCCAATTGATGAGCCACACTTATTTAGGGAGAAAGATAAATCAGGACCTCATAAGAAATCCTATGAGACAAGTACCTCAACATATTTTGTGCCTGATTACAATTGGGTTCAATTAGGTAAAAGTTGAGCCCATATTGATAGCTTATAATAAAATGATTACCAATGCTACCATTGCCAAGGACTCCTTACAAAGACACAAACCATCTTGACTTTTTTTTTTATATGTGCATATGTTATTTTGAATTTATCCTACTTTAATTAGAGAATTTATTGACGTCCATATGAATCTGAATCGAGGTAGGCAGGATCCAAAGGGTGGCAAGTTTTAACTTGACTATATTCTCAAGGTAGCTCAAATTTGAAACTTTTGGTTAATCCGGTATAACCCTTTCCAGTTAAGTCAAACACTTGGTAGTACAAACGATCTTCACTCTGTCAATAAGTTTTGTGAACTCCATAGGTAAGAGTGACTTGGCATTATAAAGCTAGGAAGCACTGACTTTTGCTTTACTACTATGGTGTGAAGTTTGGAGAATTGCTTAAATAATGTTATAGAAAAATCCATTCTTGCAAGAAATTAGAGGTGGAGATGATCTTACTCCTCTTCATTTTGCTGGCATAATATCTAGACTCTATGATTACTAACATTTTTTTTAATATGACTACTGACATTTTTAAAGTGGATTGGAATAAGTTATTCCTCACTTGCATCTCTTTGATATCTATGGTAAAAACATAAGGGTACAAACGAGGAATGCACTTACTTTAAGTCTAGGTAAAACGATTTATTGATATTGAATTTGTTAAATATGAACGTAAAATATGATCTCGCAGCCAATTCTAATTGAATTAGATTCTCCTCATAATGAAATTCATTTGATTGGTACATTATGTAACATCTTATAATTTAAAACATTTCCCATGCAAACTACTTAATTTTGAAATATTAAAAAGCGTTTTAAGAACTTGAACCAATTAAAACTTTAAACTTTGAAAAACTTTTTTTGCAAACTTTTTAGCATATTGTATCGCAAACTTTCAAAATCATAATTAAATGTAAAAAAATTAGTTTAGAATGGTTTAAGTCTCTAAAACTCATGAACATCTTGAACTTCATGGAAAAAAACATGAAACTGGAAAATTATCGCTCAGATTTGTATAGTTTATTCATTAATATTTACTGTTCATTTTGAACTTTCAGATTCTATCCCGACTCTGAGCTGTAACTTTGAAAATTCATATCTCATACAATACAGAGCAAATTTGTACATGCTTAGCATCATTAGAAAGCTCCACGTGTCCATTTTCTAACATATAAATTTCGTGCATTTATTTGATACTTACTGGTTAGTACTAATATAAATCTTCATGGGTTAGAATTATCTTTCACTAGAACAATTTTATGAAAACTTGCATAACTTCCATTGTATAATTTTAAATATATCTGAACCAATGCCATATTGTTCATAATACATAATTATCTATATGTGTAGACATCAGAATTTTTGGAGCAATATTCGAATTTATACAATAGTTCAAATCAGACAGTAAAATCAACTCAAAACAGTTTCTAGTACATCAATCTTCTTCTTCAATCCTTTTAGCCACTTGTTTTTCTTTAGCATTACCTGGCCCTATCATTTGGAAAGCTATAGGGTTGAGATTGGGGAATGTTAATAGTCAACTTGCACATGCCAATATCTTATCACAACACATTCAAAACATTGAAAATATAGCATGGTTTCATAAAACATATAAGCATCCATGTTGTTTAACAAAATTTCAGTAACACAATGGCTTAAAAACAGGACATCTCGGGCTTAACCCTCATCATAGAAAAAGTCAACTAGTCATAGAAATAGTCATGGCAACAACATGACAATATTTTCATAACATAGTAACATGTAAAACTTCATTAAGCAATAACATAAAGATAAGGGTAAGAAATTGCCTTGGAGCTTTACTGTCTTTGACTTTAGCTTGCTTCTCACTTACTTGGGCTTGATTTCTTAACTTGTTTAGATCCTAATAACATCATTAACATTACATCTTTAATTTAAATATATTTCCCATGAAAATTGCATACTTTTAAAGCATAAAACGTGTCTTTGAAAACTTTAACCAATTAAAAACTTACAACTCATTGCGTAATGAAATTTCAAAAATCATAATTAAATTTAGAAAATTTATTTGATAGTGATTCGAATCTCTAAAAATTGTGCACATCACAAACTTGGTGGGAAAAATAAGAAACTGAAAAATCATTGCTCAGATTCATACAATTTTTTATATAAATTTTACTATTCATTTTCTGGTTCCAGTTTTTGTTCGAAAAGTAAGCCTTAAATGTAAAAAATCATTTCTCACAAAATACAAAGCCATTTTGTACTTAATTAGAATCATTGGAAAGCTTTACATGTCTACTTTCTAACCATATTTACCTTGTACATTTATTCTACTTCTACTAGTCATAACATAAACATAAATCTTTAGAGGGTCAGAAACAACTTTCACTGGAGCAGTTTTAGAAAAAAAATGCATATATATAATTGTATAAATCCAAATATAGCCAAATCAATACTATTTGTTCCTGAGACATAGCTCTATCCATATATGCAAACCACTAATTTTTTTTGAAGACATATTTGAATTTACACAATCGACCAGAACAGGCAGTATGAAATGGAATAAAAACAGTTTTTAGCAAGGTTTCATCATCATTATTCCTCATGCTTCACATGCTTCCCTTTACCATGACTTAGCCCTATAATTGGAAAATCTCAGTAGCTAACTTGCACATGCTGTCATGTTATCACAATACATTTAAAAGCATATAAAATATAGCATACTTTCATTAAAACATTAAAATATCCATGTTATCTTCATGAAACTTTGGCAGCGTAATAGCCTATAATAACATATAGAACATCATGAAGCAATAACATCAACCAAGAGCATGAGACTACCTTGGAGCTTTAACCTTTCAACCTTATTTCCCTCTTGGTTTGAGTTAGTTCCTCAATTTGTTTAGAGCTTAAGAGCATCATTAAACCTTTCTTAACAACTTGATAACATCATATAAACTTTGCATGCATAGATAGCCCTAAACTTTGACATTTTGGAAACCAAGTTCTATAATGGTTTTCTTGACCTTTCTTGGCTAATTGGGATACTAGAAATACATTAGAAGAATTTGTTTCATGAGAATCCAACCCTAAGCCTCTCATTCCTCCTTGGTTGAAACTAGACTCTTGAAAACCCATTTTGCAAAAGCTCAATCTTTTAATCCTTTCTTCATGTGTTTGGATCATTATCCAAGCAAGAAAAACATATTGTAATCATTGCTGGAATGAACTCAAACTTTTCCTTCAATTTCATGCCTTGGCTTAGACTTGGGAGGGACTAGAGGTCGGAAGAAAATGCTCAAACTCTAGTTAATTTCATGCACAATGAATCAAGAAGAGAAACTAAGGAGTGAGTGGGAAAAGATCCTTACCTCTTAAGCCTCTTCCTTCTTCTCTTCCTTTTCTCCTTCTCTTTCTTTTAAGCCTCTTCCTTCTTCTCCTTCTTTCCTCCTTCTCTTTCTCTTCTTCTCTCTCGGCTACCTTCTCTCTCTCTCTCTCTCTCACAAATCACACCTCCCTCATTCTCTCACTAGCCTTCCCAAGTCTTCACAAATGAGCAATGAGGGAGGGGAGCTTGGGGGTAGTCATAGATAGTTGGAATGAATTTGGACCATTAGATTGCAATTTAATCCAAAGGCTATTAATTATTCTTCAATTGTTTAAATTGCTTTGCATTCTTGCCCTTGGATATTTTCTCACTTGTGAAAGGAGTGTGAAGGGCATTTTTGTCCATTTTTCCCTCCTTAATTTCGGTTCCCAAGAGCAAGAAAGAGAGAATATACTTTTTAATTTGTACAGATCAATTTGGCTCTCGTTTGAGTACTTTTTTTTATTTAGATTTTTTATTATTTTTTGTATCTTTTCTATTTACGTTATCTGTGTGATCTATTATCTTTTCCTCTTTATTTTTTCATATGGAGTCCACTTGTCATGCTAACTTTTTACTACTATCTTCCCTAACATTTACTATTCACATGGGACCTACCTTTTACTAGATTTGTACTTTTTCTTTTTTGGGTCCATATAACTAGTATCACTTGTACTTTTAGTTTGCACTAGAGTATTATAATATTATTTTTTCTCTCTTCTTTTATAAAATTACCATTTTTCCCTTACCTTTTAGTTAAATTACCATTTTTCCCTTACCTTTTAGTTAAATGACCATTTTGCCCTTTTAAGCCCCCTTTTTTTTTTTTAATATTTTTAATGATATTTTGAGCCTTAAATCTATTTAATTAAATTTTCAAGCTTCCCTAAATATCATAAATTAATCCAAAACAATTTCATTTCATTACTTATCATCATGTGGTCATGAAACACATACAAAAAAAATGGAATGTTACAATTAAACCTTAGTAAATAACTTGCTAACATCATAGGAAACTATGTATGCATAGGTGGCCCTAACATTTGACATTTTACAAACTAATTTCTATAATAATTCCTTAATCTTTCTTGACTATTTTGCATGCTAAGAACTCAATGGAACCATTAATTTCATCAAAATCCAAGCCTAGGACTCTCTTCCTTCCTTGGCTGAAACTAAGCCTTCAGCAACCCATCATGAAAAACTCAATCTTCCAACCATTCCTTCATGCATTTTGGTCATTATTCAGCTACACAAACACATTGCAACCCTTGTTAAAATGAAACACAAACCCTAGACAAACAACAATACCTTGGCCATGACTTAAGGACCTTGGAGGAGGAAGAGAAATGCCTCAAACCCTAGCTCAATCTATGCTAGATGAAAGGGAAAAGAAAGCTAGAAAAAATTGGAAGAGGAACACTTACCTTGAGACCTTGCTTCTTGCTCCTTCTTCCTTACTTCTTCTCTTCCTCTCCATCCTTCCTCTCTCTCGTCTTCTCTCTTCATGCCACTCCTTCTCTTTCTAACCCTCCCAAAGGTTTGTAAAAATGCTCAAAGTGGGAGGGGGCTCATGGTTCTATTTATAGAGAAAGTTGATGAATATTGACATTTGGATCCAATCTTAATCTAATGGCTTATAATTATTCTTGAATTGTTTAAGTTATTTTACCTCCTTACCCTTGGATATTTTTCCTTTTGTGAGAGGGATAAGGAATGGCAATTATGTCCTTAAATTCTCTCCAAAATTTTGATCACATCAAGGGGAGAGAGAGAAATTACTATCTTGCCAAACACAATTGGCTCTAGGTTGTGTATTTTCATTTGGGTTGTCTTTTATATCCAACATTTTTTCTATGTACTTTATCTGTGGGGTTCACTATCTTTTTCTCTTTATATTTTTATGTGGTGTCTACTTGTCTTACTTACTTTTTACTATTTATTTTACTCGGTCGGTATTTACTATTCATGTGAGCCCGCCTTTTATTGTACATGTACTTTTCCTTTTGAGTCAACGTACTCAGTATTACTTATACTTTTACTCTACACCAAAATATTAAAAATATTATTTTCTCCCTACTTTTGTAAAAAGACCTTTTTACCTTTATCGTTTAGCAAAATGACTGTTTTGCACTTTTAAGTTCCTTTTTGGTCTTTTTATGCTATTTTTAGCCTTTAACCTATGTAATTATATTTCTAAACATTCTTAATTATCACATATCAATCCACAAAAATTCCATATCATCATTTAATCATTCAAATACATACATAAATATAGGGATGTTACACATTAGTCATCATATTTATACATGTTCACACATACAAAGTGTGCATGCATTTGAAATTGAAAAGTATGACATTGTATGTTTGATCTAAGTATTTAATTTTAGGTTAAACATGAAGAAAACTTATTCCTTAAAAAATTTATACTTGATTTATAGCTTTGTACATCATCTAATTTGTATTATGACATTTCTTTTAACATTGGTAATTCTAACCATCCTTAGAAATTTGATAGGTTTAGCATTGGAAATGTTAGATAATATGTCAAAGTTAGCTCTCACAAAGGACAAAAATAAAGAAATAGGTTTTCATGTCCTGGCTCACAAGACTTAAAATTTTGTGGGAAAAGTCCAAAAAATCAAAATCAACTCATGAGCATAGATAATTTGTCATATAATTCCTTAGGAAAACTAAAATTTTGGGGTCGCCTACTTTCTATCAACATGTTCTTCTTGTTTTTTTTTCCTTTTTCTTTTCTTTTGCTAACTTGTTTTATAGCTCTATGTTTCTCTTTAAATCACATTATAACATTTCTCTTAGTGTTGGAAATTCTAACCATTTTGAAGAATCTCATAGATTTAGCAATGAAAATTTTAAATAATATGTCAAAGTTAGCTCTTACAAAAGATGAAAATAAAAATGTAGTCTTGCATGTAGAAGACTTGGGATTTTAGTAGTGGCAATTCAAAACATCAAAATCAACATATCTTTTATTTTATCATCAACATAAATTGAGATATTATGCTTACACACACACAAAACTGTGGTTAAAATGTCTTCTCTTTCAACCTTCCCATTTTTTTTTCTCTTTTGATATCCTTTGAGAGGGCAGAAGCATGATTTTTATGCTAATTTAGGTTTGTTGTGATTTTGCCACATAAAGTTACAATTGTATGGTAATATTTTCTTTAATAATTTGCATGTGTGAATGATTGTAAAAATACTTGTATATATATATATATTCATTAGTTCCCATGCTTCAAAAAATGTAAGGATGTAGCAACTGTACCTATTAGCTATACATAATGAATTCAGATAAAAGGTAAAATTTAAAAATTACTAACATTGTTAATATGCAAGTGTCCATTAACATTGTAACTGATACATCATGATATAAATATTATTAGTTCTTAAAGTGATAAATGTTAATATGTAAAAAGATCTAATAAAAATCACCTTTTACAATTCAATTTTAAAATAAAGTTTATATGCTTCTTTAATATCACAATAGTTACATGATGAAATTAATATTATTAGTTCTTCAAATGAGGTTCCCTTTTTCAAACTGTAACACCTAACCCAAAACACATCCATCCCTAAACAAAACTTCATACACAAATTTCAATAACCCAAATGATCAAGAGAAAGCTAAAAACCAAGTCTAAATTGTAACAAATAAATGGATGACTTTCCTTGATCCAAGATCCATAACTTACAATTTCACAAGTCAACAACTCAAATATCATTTTAATCAGCATAACATAATTCAAACATGATTTTCTAACCTATACATTTGAAGTGATTCATATGGCTATATCACATTTCCAACTTATAATGACAGCAGCTAAACACAACAACTCATATTATGCTAAGAAGATCATAACCATCAACCAACATAGATCAAATTCAAGTCAAATAACCAAAGTGAGCTACTAGAGTATTCCACATATTCAATACCAATATATGAGGAAGAGTGGTTTAGTATCATTTCATTCTAATATCAAAGGTTATAAGTCAAAGTTTGTAAATCCACAACTAAAAGATCACATACCACTTCACAATTGTATCCCAAAACATCCAACCAATTCAAATCTTCATAGACAACAATTAATCAGCAAAAGTATAAGTTATTGATTGGTTAATTTGGTTAAAAAACCTACAATCATCCACTAGTCAATAATTCCACAAGTCTGCAATGGTGGGCAAATCACTATCTATAGAAAAATATGCAGAGGCTAATTCCTCCTTTGTCTTTCCCTTGTCCAAACTTGAGACTTATGACAACGTGTCACAAGGTTGTTCAATTTTAATAACTAGTTGCTAATGCAAATGTAGTATAATGATGCAACCTAGGTAAGAAATGAAAGTGATCAAATATGTATGAGCTATGTTAAATGCTAGTGGAAATGAACCTAAGACTAGTGTAGATGCTAAAATGGATCTAGACTAGTTTAATGTAAAATTAAAGTAAAACACAATGGAAAATGTATGAAAATAGAATGGAAATGTATCCAAGTTTATGAATTGTGTGTGAGAAATGAAGTAGATGAGATGAAAATGCAAGATTAATCCTAGAATGAATCTTAGAATTATCCTAAACTACTATCTAAACAAATGCAAAAATAATGTATGCATGCATGAGTAACAATGTGTAACACCTTTACTTTAAACAATATTTCCCATGTATTATACTTCATTCAAGTCCATTTGCCCCATTTTAAAATCTTGAATCACATGAGGAACCAAAATTGAAAAATTTAAAACTTTGGGTTACTATTCATTTGGTATCCCCATTTTTCAAATTGAAATTTGAAAATTTATAACTAAATCTAGAAAAATATTATGGAGGTGATTTAAGTCTCTATAAATAACTCAAAATCTTATCTACATGGGACAAATATGAAATAGTAACTTTAACATGTCAATTGATACAATATTTAGCACGAAGATCACTATTCATTTAGTCATTTTTTCCTACTTCTCTAGGATTTTAGCCTTAAATTTAAAAATTTATATCTCATTCTAACCTAAGCCAATTGTGCATTATTTACATCATTTGATAGCCTCACATGTATACTTTTCAAACATATTTATTTTGTACATTTATTTTACTTGAGCAGGCTATAGCATTATCATGAATTATTAAGGGTCAGAACTTTGCTTTTATTGGAGCAGTTTTCGAAAAACTTATATAACTCTTATTATATAACTCCAATTACTTCCAAATTAGTGGCATATTAAACTTAAGACACATAAATTTATGTGCATATAATCCAATAAATTTTTGAAACTTTGTACAATTTTATACTACTTTTTGAAATATTCAGTGTTTATAGTGAAAATTCCAGTTTTGCCAATATTGTCTGGTTTTGACCCCTAAATTTAAAAATTCACTATAAATCATATATTTTTTCAATTTAAGTATCCTTTAGCTTACTTTAAAGCTTGTTCTATCTAGTTTTAAAGTATATATAATACTCCACCTAAATACCTTGTTTCAAATAGAGTTCCTCTATTCTAATTACCATTGGTCATCTTGGACAAAATTATGCCATAACTTGCATAATATACTTTATAACCATAATACATCATCATTCATTATTCCAAATCCATACATAACATCATAAGAGGATTTAAACGAACATGATATTAAATAGTGGTAACCTCACACATTCATTTACAATTTTATACAAATTACTTAAAATTGTAGAAACACATATCATAATGAACTTTAATCTTCTTAATCCATCTCCTTGCTCTTAGTCTCCCTTCCATCATTGTCATATCTTCTCCCTAAGCATGTTAGTCATTTGGAAGGGTGAGATTCAAAGAATCTCAGTTATTACCCATCATGCAAATATATCATCACCTTTATCATGGAAACATCATGAAAACATAATCAAATACTTTAAAATACATTATGCCATATAATTTCATAAAAAATTTTGGCAGAGTTTTCCTTTGTAAATTGGACATCTTGAGGTCACAAGCCCCTTCAATTAACTCAGCCAATAATCCCAAAACATCAAAACATTCATATGGCATGGCATCAAGTTCATAGAAAATTCATAAGACAATATAATGCAAAGTTGGAAAAATACTACCTTGGTGATTCCTCTTGCTTCACCACTTGAGTCCACCCCTTCTAAGAGCTTTCTTAAGCTTTCTCAATCCTAAACACAACATCAAACAATCACTTAGGCCACTGATTTCATGGCTACCATCACAAAGTGTCCCTAAAACCCTAAAATTCTATATAGTTATCCTTAAGCTCTAACTTGAAACCAATGCTTGTTCCTAAGGTTTTCCACCATAAGAAACTCATTTTTAGCATCAAAATCATGAAATTCCAATTCTAAAGTGATGCCATGTTCCGGCCAAAATATGTATGAAAATGGAAGTAAATTCTTTTCTTTGAAAAGCTTCCAATAATTCCTACAATCATGCTTTAAGTTACTTGCTCATGGATTCTCTTTACTTTGATGTATGAAAACACTTCTCTATCCATTTCTATACCATGGCCAAAAATAGAGTGTCAAGAGGAGGGGAGAAAATTCATTCCGACCAACCCAATCCTCTTAGAAAACTAAGGTAAAACTCATAAAGATCACAAGTTGGAAAGCTTACCAATTTTTTCCTTGGATTTTCCTCCTCGTTATTTTCTCTTCACCTTTCTTCATGTAGCTCCCTCTTTCTTTCTTATGTTCAGCTGCTCTCTCCCTTTTCCAAATGTGTGTGTCATCCAAGAAGAAAGAGAACTAATAAGAGCACTTAACTTGCCAAGTAACCATGGTTCAATTTGCTTTAACTTTGTTACTTTTTAAATACTTTAAGAAGTATTTTAAAAAATCACTTAAATAATGAACCCACATGGCAGCTGCTGTACGTTGCTATGAGGGAGCGAAAATAAGAAACTTAACTTACTTATTTAACCATGGTTTGGTAACTTTAACCTTAGTTGTTAACCTTGGTTACTTTTCAAACAACTTCTCCCCTAAGTTGTCTTAAAAAATAATATAAAATTCAATTCCCCATGTGCTGCTAAGTTGGTCACACCATTTAGGGAATAAGTGCTCAAAATACCACATATTTTTTGCAATACAGATGTATCCTATACTGATTAATTTTTCCTAGGTCGGTAAAGTTATTTTTGCAGTATTTTGTTACTTTATTGATACAGAATTATTTTATAATTGTCTATGTTTACTCAATTATCTTGTCCTAAAAAGTATTTATGTGGAGTCCACATACTGTTCCCTTAACCTTTCTGCTATTTGTGGGCCCACAAACTCCCTTTCTTAGTATGTAGTTACTTTTAAGCCTTGACACTAATTATTTCTTCATATTTAGTTAGTTAACCTTATACAATATATCATTAGGCTGGCATGTCACAAGCTTCGTTTTGACGGTAATTTTATAAAGTTACGAAATTGCCCCTAAGCTGGGTCAAAAATGTAAATATTTATTCTTTCAGGTACTTTCTCATAATTTTTCCCAGGGATCAAGCTTTAAATAATTCTTTTTTGTACTTTTCCTATGATACTTTTAAATTGTTCTATTTTTAGTCTCCACCTCCCGGGTACCCAATACTTATATCATTTTGGTTAGTTCGTCATGAGCTTCTATTCAATTAGTATATTCCATAATTTTCAACTTAGTTCTTGAATTAATTCCTACTAAGGACCTTATTTGCATTCTATTTCAATTAAGAACCATATGGGAAATTAATTCCAATTAAGGACCAAGTATGTGTAGTTACCATCATACTTCTTTTTCCATCTTTTCATGTATCCCATGCCACATTCTGTAATACCTTAACTTATGACCATACTACCTATGTATGAGACCTTATTATGACCCATTAGACATGTTTAGAAGCTTGAATCACATGAGGGACCAAAATAAAAAAATTTAAAATTTCAAGTTACTGTTCATGTGGTCAACCCTTTTTCCAGACTTAATTTTGAAAAATCATAACTAATTCTAAAAAAATCATATGGAGCTGATTCAGTATCTAAAAATAGCTCAATAAATTCTATACATTAGAAAAATATGGAATAGAGTATTGATCATGCCAATTGATACAATATTTTGCACAAAATTTACTGTTCAAATGGTCATTTTATATCTTCCCAAGATTTTAGCTTTAAATTTAAAAATTTATATCTTCTTATAACCAAAGCAAAATCATGCATACTTTATGTCATTTGAAAGCCCTATATGTCTACTTTCTATTTATATTTTGTTTGTATATTTATTCAATTTGTACAGGGCATGACACTAATTTAAACCATTAGTGATCAGAATACTACTTTAACCCGAACAGTTTTATGAAAACTTATATAACTCTTTTCTATAGGTCCAATTACATTCAAACTAGTGGCATCTTAAACCTAAGACATAAATATTTTATACATATAAACCACTGAATTTTTGGAGCCCTTTACAATCTTATATTGCTTTTTGAAATTTCCAGTGTTCACATTGAATGTTCCAATTTTTTAACATTATCCAGTTTTGACCCCCTAATTCAAAAATTATAAATTGTATACTTATCCAATTTAAGTATTCTTTATCTTCATGGAAACCTTATCCTATCTACTTTTAGATAATGTATAACATTTAAACTAATTGCCCTAATTCAAATAGAGTTATCCTATTCAAACTGCTACTAGTCATTTTGAATATAATCATGCAATAACTCACATACTAAACCTTGTAAACTTGATACATCATCATTCATTGCCCCTATTTCATACATAACATAATGAGAGAACTTAAAGGTGAATATTAGCCAACAATGGCAGCCTCATACATTCATATACAATTTTGCACAAAGTTACATAATAGAATGTCGTAACTTCCTTATATAAGTTATGCTTCATCATCTTCTTCATTCTTCTTGTTTTTTCCTTGGATACTTCCATGTTCTTGCCCTAGCATGGTTAGTGTTTGAAGGGGTGAGATTATGGAATCTCAGTAGCAAGTCATATTTCATGCAATTACATTATCATATATGCATAAAACTTAAATCATAACATTTTCACCCATTCAAGCACATAATGAGTCATAATGCTTCATAAAAATTTTGGCATGGTTTCTACTTAGAAAATGGACATCCTAGGGTTAAAACCTTTTCATAAAACAGCTGAAACCAATCTCATAATATCATAAAACAATATGGCAATGGGATTACATCATTAAAAATAATATGCAATAACATAAAACAAGAAATAGACTATGCTATCTTGGTCGCTTTCCTTTTCCTTCCAACTTGATTCCAATGCTTCCAGTAGCTTTCTTGGGCTTTTTCAAGTCCTAATACACCACCAAACACTAGCTTAGGCCATTGTTTCATTGACCTCAAATGCAAAGTGTGCATAAACCCTTAATTTTTCACTTTGCTTTCTTCTTGGTTTTTCCTTGAACCAATACTTGTATTTAAAGTTTTGGACCATGAGGAATCCATTTTTAGGGTCAAAATCATGAAATTCCAACTCTATTTAAAACCATAAACTGACAAAAAATCATGGAAAATTGGAGGAAAAAGATTTGCTTCTCAATACTTGCAACAACTTGTTAAATCATGCTTTTGGTCACTTGTCTAAGCTTCTTCCTAAAATTATTTGGCAAAAACTCAACTCTCTCTCTCTACATAGCCATGGCCAAAATTCTTAGAGAGAGAGGAGGAGAAATACTTCATGAAACCACTTAGAAATACAAGCTAGAAGGCATGGAGATTACCTTACACTTGGCTCCTTGAAGCTTTCCTTCTCTTTTCCTCTTTTCTCTTCTCTTTTCCTCTCTTTTCTCCTCTTTCCTCTTAGTTTTTTGGAGTTTTTCTCTCTTGCCTTGGTGCTGGTTTGTGTTGTGAAAAATCAGGGGAATGAAGGCATCTAACTCACTTAACCCAAGGTCTTACGGAGAGAGATCAAATGAATGAATAGTGATCTCAAGTTAATTAACCACTTTGGTTACTTTTAATGCAATAATTCATTTAATTCAAATAAATAAATTCCCTTGGTATCCCTTCAGCTATAAATCATGCCACCTTAAAGGCTTTTTGTCCAAAAATTGCTTCATAATTTTTATTAACCCAAAATAACCCTTACCAATAATTTTTACTTGTATCGATTAAGTACTCTGGCCGTAATGGTCACTTAATTGGTACAAGATTATTTTAAATTTAATTTTAGATTAACTTCATTATTTTGATCTCAAATATATCTATAGGGATTCATGTCCTGTTCTCTTCTCCTGCCTGCTTTTATGGAGCTTACAAACCTCTTTTTCAGTTTAAAAATTTATTTTGACCTTAAACTTGAATTATAAATTCATATGAACTCAATTAGCCTCTAAGTAGTATTCCATTGAGTTCGGCTTGTTAAGAGTTTCATTTTGACGGGATTTCTAAAAATTTCAAAATTGCCCTTAACCCGAGGCAAAATTATAAGTTTTAATTCTTTCAGACCTTTTTCATAATTTTTTCCAGGGACTTAATTGCAACAATTCTTTTGTCACACCTCATACTTAGGCCCATTTCCCATGTGATAGACTCCAAACATGTTCATTTATGCATGTTAAACACTTGAATCCATTAAGAGTTTAAATCAGAATTTTTTTAAGTTTTGGATACTATTCACTATACCAAAAACATTTTACCTGGCAAACTTTGAAAACTCATAACTAATTCTAGAAAAACTATCTTGAGATAATTCAAGTCTCTAAACATATTTCAAAATATTCTATACAAATAAAAATAAGCAACTAGATAATTACTTGGCCAATTTATATGATTTAATTTTCTAAAACTCACTGTAGCAATTGTCAATGTCTATTTTTGACCATAAATTTGAAAAATCACCATAAATCATACACAACTCTAAATTATGTGTTCTTGGTGTCTATGGAAAGCTACACATGTCTAGTTTAAACCATATATGACATTTATATATTAAACATCAAAAAGTATGTACAGTACATGATTTCTTCATTAGTGGTCAATAAAGTCACTTACATTCTACAACTTTGCAAAATACATACTAATATGTACATAAATGGTCATGACTAGGTCTTAAACTTGTACATAATTACATAATATCCAGATGGACATAATTACATGTAAATACAATTCCAACACCATGCACATCATTTTTTTCCAAATATTCCAAGCAAAAGATTAGAGAAAGCAAGTTCATTTTAATTAGCAACTTTTTTCTCCTTTCTTGTCCCCTCTTGGAAAGCCTTGCCATCACTTGGACCTATAAGGTTAGACATTTGGAAAGGGATGATATTCAAAGAATCTCAGTAGCAACTACCATCATGCTCACATATCATCATATATATTGCAAGAAATTATCATGGACATATAAAGCATTCGATGAAATCACTTGTGTACAAATATTTTATAAAAATTTAGGCAGCACCTCTCCTTGTATTTGAACATATCCAGGGTCACATTACCCATCAAACAATCCAAACAACAATTCCAAATCATCACAAGACAAAATTTAAACATTAATCACATTATTCAAGTCAAGCAACATCCATGACAATACATAGGCATACATAGGTAAGTTAGCTACCTTTGTACTTTCCAATGAGCTTCAAACTTTGCACACCCTTTCTTTAGTTTTTAGACAATCCTTTGGATCCTATAGTATCACAAAATAATGTCACTAACCACTAATTGCACAACATCCCTCATAAAGTGGCAACTTTAACCCTAAAATTCTATTTTGTCATTCTTTGGGAATTTCTTGTACAATATGCTTGTCTTAACCTATTTTGGACCCAAGGAATTCATTTTTGTGGTCAAAATCATGAAATTTCCTTCCTATCATGAACCCTAAATCAGCCAAAAATCAGCAAAAATTATAGAAAAATCATACCTCAATAAACTTACAATCTAATGGCACATTCTTGCATCTTGAAGCCTATACAACACTTTTTATGGTTTAGTTTCCTTGCGGCTTCATTTTCTCTCTCTACTCTCTCTCTAGGCAGAAATTTTTCAGAGGAGAAATAGCAAGAAATACTCCATGAAAACTCTCCCAAATATAAGAAAATGCAAGAGGTTAACCATTAAATGTTACCTTGGATACTTGAGAATCAAACTTTGTTTCTTGCTCTTGTTCTTTGTCTCAATATTTTGGTGCTTCTCTCCCTCTTCTTGCCACTGTCCAGACGTCCAAATGAAGAAGAAGTAACTTAAAATGAAGCTTAACTCATCACTTGGAGGAAAGAGAACTAACAGGTCAATAGTGCAAGTTAATTACTTAAACAATTTGAGTTAACTTAATAAAGATTTTAAATTAATTCCTCATGTGTCCCATGGTCAATTTCAGACGTGTCTCACCTCATTTTTGGCCAAAAATTGCTTTAATAATTTTTATGGACTAATATATCCTTTACCTATTGAATTTATTCATACCGAATAAATATTTTTACTGAAATTGTCATTATATTGGTACAGAATTATCCAAAAATTAATATTGGTCCAAAATCATTATCTTGACCTAAAAAATGTTTTAATAAAGTCTGATCACTGTCCTTGAATCAATATTACCTTTTTCTGCAGTCTGAAATAACATTTATCGGGTAAAATATTACTAATTAAACTTTAATGCCCAATCAATATTATATTGATCTCATTAAACTGCAAATAATATTCCATTGGGTTTAGTTCATCGAGAGCTTCATTTTGACTAAATTTTTCATATTTACAAAATGCTCTTATTAAGTATTTATAATTTTTAAAAATTTTAGGTCATTATCTATAATTTTTCCTAAAACTTTCTTCCCCACGTGATGCAGCTCCTTAAGGGACTAAAATGAAATAAATTTTATTTCTAAAGGTAAAGTCATATTAATCTTGAATTCTTATGTACCATTTTACAAAGAATTTTTTTCTTAGGGAAAAACTATAATTTTCTCCTTTTCAAGTCTAATCCGGAAAATTGTCATTTTTGCCCTTTTCTACTCACTTTCTGTGTCTCTCTGTTTTATGAGATTTTAGACATGTTTTTAAATATCATCATTTTTATTATTCTACACTATCTAATATTCTGTAAAATTCAAGATATTACATCTTTCCTTTTAAGGAATATATTGCAAATAATTCTTCTTCCTTAGGGCTAAAATGTAATTTTTACATTTTATTTTCTAATCTAGAAAATGATCGTTTTGCTCTGAATAAAAAATATAAATATTGATTCTTCTGGGTACTTGCTCATAATTATCCCCAAAGACCAGTTTTTAAAAATTTTTTATTTTTCTTTCAAATTGGTCTATCTTTCAACCTAGATCTCTCGATTGTGTAATACTTATATCATTATGCTCAACTCGACATGAGCTTCTATTCAACTGGTATATTACATTTGGCTCAATTCTGAAACTAATTCCTACTAAGAACTTTGTGAAAAATTTATTCTAACTAAGAATCAAGTATAATTTCTTCTAAGGACTATATAGGAAATTAATTCCAATGAAGGACCGAGTATTGGCAAGTACAGTCTCACTTTTTTTTTTCATTTTTTCATGCATTTTATGATATTTCGTAAAAATTGGGATATTACACATTCTTATATCTTTATACATGTAGTGGCATTCTTCATGCAATGTGGGATGTTACACAATGCATGAAGGACGCATAAAATGATATACTAACTAATGTAACTTAGTGCTTTTAGCCAAAATTAGTGTATAGAGATGAAAATGCAAGTTTGTGAGAATGAATGCAAATGTATAGATATAATTATGTATGAATTACAAATGGAAATTAATGGAAGGTATGTTAGGAATGAAGTAGCCAAAAATCAATAAGTAGATTACAAGCTAATAATAACTAATACGCAATGATATGTGTTAGGTTTGATATAATATAAGTTTTGATGATGATAAATGTAAACTAATAAAGAACAAATGTGTCACAATTGTCTAACAAATACATTGTTCCTAAAAGAAGTAAAATATGCATAAGTATGTGTTTAACTACATTTACAATGCATATATCACAATTGTCTAACAAATACATTGTTCCTAAGAGAAGAGTTCTGCTGAACTTTAAGGCAAAACAATCCTTGGTCATTAGCTTAAATCAATATGAGTTCTACAGAGTGTCAAATTGTAAAATAGCTAAAAAAATATGGGATACTCTAAAGATTGCTCATAAAGGAACCAAGGGAGTAAAGGAAAACGGACTCAGCTCTCTCACAGTAGAATATAAAGCCTTCAAGATGAACAATGGTGAGCCTTTTAAACAAATGCAAATTTATTTTACTCACATTGTTAATCATCTGGCAGCTTTGGGAAAGAGGTACACACAAAGAGAATAAGTATGCAAAATACTCAAATCTCTACCCAAAGAATGGCAACTAAAAGTGTCAGCTATTGAAGAAACAAAAGGAGAATCATATCAGTCTGTCACTGCAATGTTCATAAGCCTTGCTAAATATGAAGGAAAACTAAACCTTCTGTAGGAGCAGCAGAATAAAGAAAAGACACTGATATTCAAAGCTACTACATCACAAAACTCTGAAGATGACAATACTAATGATGAAAGTGATGATAGCAACAATAGTGATGATGAGGAGGACAAGCGGAAACAGTTGACCATCAAATTTGGCAGATTCCTCAACATAAAAAAGAAGGAGCTTTAGAAACAAAAGCACTCCTACCATGCAAATGAACTGAAGTACCATTCAAAAAGGTAAGGAGGAAAATATACAGAGAGGAAGAATCATAAAGCTAAAATGGTATATACCTCTGTAATATGGGGGAATAGTTCAGATGAAGATTATGAGGATGTTGAAGATTGTGCCCTAGGCCAATTATTTTATTATGAACATTATAGTTTATTATGAGAAAAAGAAGGAGTTTCTTTTCTTTTATTATATTATTATATTTTTTGCATGTTTTTCTTTATAATAATATCCTTGGATAAATCATTTTATTCTAAACATCTCTAGTCAATCATCTTTGTGGGAATAATGATGAACTAAGGCTAGTATAATTTTGATTGATAACTATGTGTTAATTATGTATGAAGATACAAATCAAAATCATAAGCATCTGTTAGGGAACAGGCACTGAATCGACCCATCTTGAGATAGCTGTATGTATCAAGTTATAAGCATATCTCTTATATATAACCATGTCACTGAGTCCTCAGACCTGAGATTACCATGACTTCCTACATGGGAACATTGTATTTTGGCATAGTCAAAAGTCACATTTAATTGGGAGATCATAAAGGCTATAATCGAGCATAGCAAAATTCATGTGGAGAAAGATGAATGGTCAAGATGGAATTTGTCCCTCTAATTAATAGAGACATATATGGGCCCCTCGATGAGGGAGACTAAGAAATGCATGGCCATACTTGAATGGAAGGGCTTTCATTTATTCTGTCAGTCTGCTTGGAGATCAAGAAAGTGATGGTCAAGTAAGATGAGGATAACGTTTCCATGCCTTATACTTGACCTATATATCATGAGACAAAAGGAATGTGATAGGGGTTAGATGATAGATTGCATCGAATCACTGATCTCATATGATTTGGGTAGTCACAATGTCTTGCTAAAAACTACTTGTGACTTGTGGGTACAATAGTATCATTGGGCCTCTACCAATATCATATGAGCTTATAGAGTCACATATAAGAACAGACCAACTCGAGTTAAAATATCCAAATTCATTGAACCTAAGATGTGTCTAGATTCGATGAATTTAATGTTTAATTTAGGGTGGAGGAATTTAATAAATATATTTGATATATCTTATAAAATTTGAAGTGTATATATATATGTTTGACATATTATATATATTTGATATATTAAATATATATTCCAAAATATATATATCATTTAATTAATTTAAATGTATTAGTTTTAAATTTAATTCTATATATATTTAAACTAATATGATAATTTGAATTTAATTTAAAAGATAAATTAAATTTATATTTAATTCTGGATTTAGATTAAATGGTTAGTTTAGATTTAATTTATTAGATAGATTTAAATTTAAACTAATTTATTTAATTAAGATTTGATTTAATTTAAATAATTGATTTAAATTAATCAAATACTAAACCCTATTTATATAACGATAGAGACTAGGGTTATCTGATACAAAATTAAAAGAGTCTCCTTCTACCCTGGAGAGAGAGAGCAGCTGTACACCTAGATAGAGAAAGTGTACGGATGCATATAGAGAGAGAAGAAAGTCTTTACTCCCAAAGTGTATGGACAATCATGAACAGTAGTGCTTGTACGCCATTCGAGTTGGATTTATCATTCATGTGGATACCAATAGAAAGAGCTGACTAAATGCATCAATTCCTAGGTTCTAAAAGTACAAAGAACTGAAAAGACACACACCAAAGGTAAAGTGCTCCTCTACATCTTGATTTAAACAACATTGATGGACCCATATGAGGGATTCAATTATGCTATTCCACTATGTATGTACTGAAATTCCCAATAGAGGAAACCTACTCGTGCTTAATTGTTAAGACCAATGATAAGGTGTCAAATTCTGACTTTGAATCTAATTCTGATTACTCTTTTGATGAGTTGCAAGATGCTTATAATGAAATGCATGATAAACAAATTAAATTAGCCAAAGCACTTACACTCAATAAGAAGAAAGTGATTTCGTTAGAAAATGAATTACAATTGGAAAAGAATGAGAAAAATCACTAAAAAAGAAAATAGATAAGTTAAAAAATATCTATGAAACCTACTCACACACTTCCTCTTGCGATTCATGTGATAGATTAAATATAGAAAAAGAGAAGTTAACTAAGATCATAGCCAATTTCACCCAAGGCAAAGATAAGTAAAATATTTCACTTGGCAAACAAAACTATGTGTTTGACAAATTGGGTGCTAGCTACAAGAGTGAATCCAAGGAGAAAAATAAATGCTGTTTGAAATTTTTTATGCCTACTGTAATGCCTAGCTCACCATCATGCACATATTGTGGTAAAAAGGGGCATATAGCTCATCTGTGCAGTTTTAGGAGAAATGGTTTAAGTAAAGGCATGAAATGGGTTCCAAAGAATACTACTAACTCTCTTGGACCCAAAGACAAATAGGTACCAAAATGTTCTTCTAGTGTTTCATGTATGCAGAACACATCCAAGAAGAAAGAACATATTGGTGCAAGAGAGATGTCACAGAAAAGGAAAGCTTCTCAAACCTCGCAAGCTACGACTGCAAATCACAAAGAGAAGCATTGGAAGCTAACCTCTCACACATCTCAAGGAAACAGCTTAAACAGAATTCATATCACTCACCTTGAAAAAAGAAAAAGTAGATGTTTGGATACTAGTGTGACAAATGCAAAAAAGAAAAATGAACAACTTCACACAAAAGTAAAGCAGTAGATCACATGTAGATGATCTTTTGTAACCTCTGTCACTTACCCCATTCTATTATTGCATTATATATCTAGGTAAGATTAAACTCTGGTCCCTTATGTACTTCAAAATGTTTGAACTGACCATTAGTGGACCAAAATAAGAAAGGGTAACAAAGAAAAAAAAGATACAGAGGTTTTATCTTTGATAGACGAACTTCAGTTTTGAAATTCAAATTTCGGGCTAAACATTGTTGGTGAACGTGTGCAAAATTCATATTAAACTTAGTCAAAATTCAAATGTTGGTGAAGTTTAAAGAGAGTTCAGAGTCACATCTTCTGATAGATGAACTTTGGACTTCAAAGTGCAAATTTCAAAATAAGAATTGGTAGTCTCGTTAGAGTATGCCTCTAACGGACAAACTCTGCAGTTCAACAGTCAAATTTTGAAGAGAGAACTTTTGTGTCATGTTGAACATGCCTCTGATAGATGAATTTCAGCTTCTAAAATTCAAACTTCGAAGTCCACTATGAAAACTTGAGACAATTGTTCAAACTTCAATAGACGCACTTCCAATATGAAAATTTGCATGAACTAACATGGGTTAACTTTGGCAAACTTGAAATTTGAATTTCAATTTGTAGCAGACAAATTTCTGATGTTTAACATTAAACACATAACTATGTTGACTCAGTGAAATTCATCTATTGAGCCTCAAAATTTGAATTTTGGTATGTCAAATGTATTTAATGTGGTTGTTGAGCAGCTTTTTTGCAAAGTAGTGGTTAAAACTTGTGTCTAACTGATAGATCTTGTGTTTAACGGATAGTTAAGCTACAAATCTTGTATAACCTAATTCACCTTTGTCTTATTACCTTTCTTGGTGAAATTGGATTGTACTAAAAAAAGGCAAAAATCTTGTATAACCTAATTCAACCCCTTCTTCAATGACCAGCTAAACCGAACAATTGGTATAAGAGCTTGGACTTCCAACGAAGGATCTAATCATCCAGGAGCAAGATGGCTGGCTTTGGAGACGACATAGTTGTTAGCAAGGCTGACTTCCCAAGAGGGGGGGTGAATTGGGAAGATTGAAATTTTTCTGCACAAAGTGAAGTGGGTGAAGATATCACAGTGTAATGAAAACAATGAGTAAAACAGAGTAAGCTGATAAGTAAGGATAAGGAGAAGAAGACTCAGTGATTTATCCTGGTTCGGTCTATCCACTTGACCTACGTCCAGTCCCCAAGACAACTCTTGAGATTTATCCACTATACAGCAAGAATTTCAACGGGCTTCTTGCTAATGCCACAGTACACGAGTATGCTCTGTTCCTGAGCTCTCTCAAACTCTCTAAGCACTTTCTCTATGTGCTTTCCCAATCCCCTTGTGAATTCCCCTCACAAGTAAATCTTTCTTCCAGATGAAGAGTAGATTGTTTACAAATGTATAACTCTCTTGAATAGAGTAGATATGAAGGTTAAAGTACAGATAATGAAGTTGAGAGGGTAAAAGCTTTTGAGAAGAAGATTCAGCAGAAATTCGGTATATACAAGTTTGATTCGTTACCCATAACTTCAAATGATGTTATATTTATAGTTTTAGGTCTCAAATATCCGTTAGAGACTTAAATCTATCCGTTGGGGAAGTTATCCAACGGTTACTCTGAAAAACTATCCGTTTACCAACCATATTTAATGTTTCTGACACACTGAAATTCGAATTTTGGTTGGTCAACAGACGAATTTCGAAGGAGCCGAAGGTTAAAGCTTCCAACATTAAAATATGAAGTTCGTCTGTCCATAGAGTGAAATTAGAATTTTGAAACTTATAAAATATTTTCACAATGTGACATGCGAATTTTCAAGAAGAAAGTTTTTCTGTAAATCGTGAATAGTGTTTTCAATTTTCTACAGTACCCTCGAAATTCGAATTTTGGATGCCCAAAATTCGTCTGTCCATTGAACGTTCAAAGAGGCACAGTAGATCACTTTCTTCGAAATTCAAATTTTCACAGAGTGAAATTCGTCTGTCAGAGACCGGTTTTGAAACTTAATTTATTCTTGATCTCAGATGAACTTTAACATTGTTTCAGACGAATTTCTTCTATTTTCTCAAGTTGTGTTTTGTCTGAAATTCGAATTTTGAAAGAGTGAAATTCGAATGTCTCAAAGAAGCTCCTTTCAGACTTATATGAAAATTTGAATGTTGCAGAGTCAAAGTTCGTCTGTCAGAGAGCATTTTTCAAACTCAATTTCTTCTTGATTTCAGATGAACTTTAACATAGTTTCAGACGAATTTCTTTGGTTTTCGTAAACTTCATTTTACTTGAAATTCGAATTTTGGAAGTGTGAAGTTTGTCTGTTACAAAAAGGCTTTTTTTAGATTTGTATGAAAATTTGAATTTTGAACAACCAAAATTCGTCTGACAGAGAGCCATCTCTTCAAACTTATTTAGTTTTAGCTCGAAATTCGAATTTCCTAAGGCAAAATTTGAATTTCCAACTTGACAGTTCAGTTTAAACTTTCAAACTTCGTTTGTTTGTGGGTGTTTTTCAAATAAGTAAAGATTTAATTTCAAATCAAGGTTTGAAAACATCTTTTTCTCAAATCAAAATCTTTTACCCAATCACAACTAAAACTAGAGATCCTACAAGAGATCTAACAGCAAATACTCGGAAAATCTTCACTTGAAACAACTTTGATCTCCTTTGATATCTTCAATCCAAGCTCTTGAGTGTTGGTTTGGAATCATCAAAACTCTTGATTCAACAATACTATCACAGGGGACTAACATCAATAGACCTCCAGGCTTCAATGGTAAGCACTATGGATACTGGAAGATGAGGATGCAGATATATCTTCAATCCATAAACCTAGACATTTGGTCTATGATAAAGAAAGGGGATTTTGTGCTTAAGAAAATACAAGACAATCGTACATACAAAGAGAAGTCGGAGGAACAATAGAATGATGAAGATAAGAGAAGAGTTCTGCTGAACTTTAAGGCAAAACAATCCTTGGTCATTAGCTTAAATCAATATGAGTTCTACAGAGTGTCAAATTGTAAAATAGCTAAAAAAATATGGGATACTCTAAAGATTGCTCATAAAGGAACCAAGGGAGTAAAGGAAAATGGACTCAGCTCTCTCACAGTAGAATATAAAGCCTTCAAGATGAACAATGGTGAGCCTTTTAAACAAATGCAAATTTATTTTACTCACATTGTTAATCATCTGGCAGCTTTGGGAAAGAGGTACACACAAAGAGAATAAGTATGCAAAATACTCAAATCTCTACCCAAAGAATGGCAACTGAAAGTGTCAGCTATTGAAGAAACAAAAGGAGAATCATATCAGTCTGTCACTGCAATGTTCATAAGCCTTGCTAAATATGAAGGAAAACTAAACCTTCTGTAGGAGCAGCAGAATAAAGAAAAGACACTGATATTCAAAGCTACTACATCACAAAACTCTGAAGATGACAATACTAATGATGAAAGTGATGATAGCAACAATAGTGATGATGAGGAGGACAAGCGGAAACAGTTGACCATCAAATTTGGCAGATTCCTCAACATAAAAAAGAAGGAGCTTTAGAAACAAAAGCACTCCTACCATGCAAATGAACTGAAGTACCATTCAAAAAGGTAAGGAGGAAAATATACAGAGAGGAAGAATCATAAAGCTAAAATGGTATATACCTCTGTAATATGGGGGAATAGTTCAGATGAAGATTATGAGGATGTTGAAGATTGTGCCCTAGGCCAATTATTTTATTATGAACATTATAGTTTATTATGAGAAAAAGAAGGAGTTTCTTTTCTTTTATTATATTATTATATTTTTTGCATGTTTTTCTTTATAATAATATCCTTGGATAAATCATTTTATTCTAAACATCTCTAGTCAATCATCTTTGTGGGAATAATGATGAACTAAGGCTAGTATAATTTTGATTGATAACTATGTGTTAATTATGTATGAAGATACAAATCAAAATCATAAGCATCTGTTAGGGAACAGGCACTGAATCGACCCATCTTGAGATAGCTGTATGTATCAAGTTATAAGCATATCTCTTATATATAACCATGTCACTGAGTCCTCAGACCTGAGATTACCATGACTTCCTACATGGGAACATTGTATTTTGGCATAGTCAAAAGTCACATTTAATTGGGAGATCATAAAGGCTATAATCGAGCATAGCAAAATTCATGTGGAGAAAGATGAATGGTCAAGATGGAATTTGTCCCTCTAATTAATAGAGACATATATGGGCCCCTCGATGAGGGAGACTAAGAAATGCATGGCCATACTTGAATGGAAGGGCTTTCATTTATTCTGTCAGTCTGCTTGGAGATCAAGAAAGTGATGGTCAAGTAAGATGAGGATAACGTTTCCATGCCTTATACTTGACCTATATATCATGAGACAAAAGGAATGTGATAGGGGTTAGATGATAGATTGCATCGAATCACTGATCTCATATGATTTGGGTAGTCACAATGTCTTGCTAAAAACTACTTGTGACTTGTGGGTACAATAGTATCATTGGGCCTCTACCAATATCATATGAGCTTATAGAGTCACATATAAGAACAGACCAACTCGAGTTAAAATATCCAAATTCATTGAACCTAAGATGTGTCTAGATTCGATGAATTTAATGTTTAATTTAGGGTGGAGGAATTTAATAAATATATTTGATATATCTTATAAAATTTGAAGTGTATATATATATGTTTGACATATTATATATATTTGATATATTAAATATATATTCCAAAATATATATATCATTTAATTAATTTAAATGTATTAGTTTTAAATTTAATTCTATATATATTTAAACTAATATGATAATTTGAATTTAATTTAAAAGATAAATTAAATTTATATTTAATTCTGGATTTAGATTAAATGGTTAGTTTAGATTTAATTTATTAGATAGATTTAAATTTAAACTAATTTATTTAATTAAGATTTGATTTAATTTAAATAATTGATTTAAATTAATCAAATACTAAACCCTATTTATATAACGATAGAGACTAGGGTTATCTGATACAAAATTAAAAGAGTCTCCTTCTACCCTGGAGAGAGAGAGCAGCTGTACACCTAGATAGAGAAAGTGTACGGATGCATATAGAGAGAGAAGAAAGTCTTTACTCCCAAAGTGTATGGACAATCATGAACAGTAGTGCTTGTACGCCATTCGAGTTGGATTTATCATTCATGTGGATACCAATAGAAAGAGCTGACTAAATGCATCAATTCCTAGGTTCTAAAAGTACAAAGAACTGAAAAGACACACACCAAAGGTAAAGTGCTCCTCTACATCTTGATTTAAACAACATTGATGGACCCATATGAGGGATTCAATTATGCTATTCCACTATGTATGTACTGAAATTCCCAATAGAGGAAACCTACTCGTGCTTAATTGTTAAGACCAATGATAAGGTGTCAAATTCTGACTTTGAATCTAATTCTGATTACTCTTTTGATGAGTTGCAAGATGCTTATAATGAAATGCATGATAAACAAATTAAATTAGCCAAAGCACTTACACTCAATAAGAAGAAAGTGATTTCGTTAGAAAATGAATTACAATTGGAAAAGAATGAGAAAAATCACTAAAAAAGAAAATAGATAAGTTAAAAAATATCTATGAAACCTACTCACACACTTCCTCTTGCGATTCATGTGATAGATTAAATATAGAAAAAGAGAAGTTAACTAAGATCATAGCCAATTTCACCCAAGGCAAAGATAAGTAAAATATTTCACTTGGCAAACAAAACTATGTGTTTGACAAATTGGGTGCTAGCTACAAGAGTGAATCCAAGGAGAAAAATAAATGCTGTTTGAAATTTTTTATGCCTACTGTAATGCCTAGCTCACCATCATGCACATATTGTGGTAAAAAGGGGCATATAGCTCATCTGTGCAGTTTTAGGAGAAATGGTTTAAGTAAAGGCATGAAATGGGTTCCAAAGAATACTACTAACTCTCTTGGACCCAAAGACAAATAGGTACCAAAATGTTCTTCTAGTGTTTCATGTATGCAGAACACATCCAAGAAGAAAGAACATATTGGTGCAAGAGAGATGTCACAGAAAAGGAAAGCTTCTCAAACCTCGCAAGCTACGACTGCAAATCACAAAGAGAAGCATTGGAAGCTAACCTCTCACACATCTCAAGGAAGCAGCTTAAACAGAATTCATATCACTCACCTTGAAAAAAGAAAAAGTAGATGTTTGGATACTAGTGTGACAAATGCAAAAAAGAAAAATGAACAACTTCACACAAAAGTAAAGCAGTAGATCACATGTAGATGATCTTTTGTAACCTCTGTCACTTACCCCATTCTATTATTGCATTATATATCTAGGTAAGATTAAACTCTGGTCCCTTATGTACTTCAAAATGTTTGAACTGACCATTAGTGGACCAAAATAAGAAAGGGTAACAAAGAAAAAAAAGATATTCCTTTTGTTTTACAGGTGCTCCTTATGAGGTTATGAGATAAGAAATCAAGATGATGGAGTATCTCAGACTTAGTTAAGCAATATTTGTTGAAAAAATATGGAAATTCGAATGTTCAGCATCTGGTTGTAAGATCTATTCCCTAAAATTCGCATTTTCACTGCTAATAGATGGATCTCCATGCTTAATCTAGCTTAATAAAAGACTTTGCATGGTTAAAATTTGAACTTTAAACTTTAACAGTCATATGTCAGTGCTTCACATGCTGTACTAGTGTTTCAGTCAACTCGAAGTTCATCTGTTGATTAATTGAAATCTGAATTTTGAATATTGGTATATATGTTTGCTTTGTCTATGTGGACAACATTCGAATTTTGATGATTCAATATTCACATTTTAGACATTTCTTTATAAAGTCTCAAAATACGAATTTTGAATCCTAACATTCATTTGTTGAACCTCTTGTGTTTGCAAGTCTTTGGTAGAAGACTTTGAAATTTGAACTTTGAGGGCACAAAGTTCATCTATTAAAACATCTGTTGATGTTATATCTCTGACAGTCGAATTTCAAGACTAACATTTAACTGTTGAAGATATCCTTCATATGTTAAGTCTCTAACAAATGAACTTCAAGGTTGAAAATTCATCTATTAAGATAGTTTCTTTGTGTTATATGGGTAACATACCAAAATTTGTTTGTCAAACGATTACATAAGAAAATTCTAAGGGTCACGGTTTAAACAGGTGCAACCCTATTCATATTTTAACCGAAGCTATTTCTTTTCTCTCTCAACCATCCTCAAATTCCTTCAGTTAAACCTAATGTTCCACTGATTAAACTTCAAACTGAACCTCATAAACATCTTTGGAGCATCTTTAAACACAAACTTCTCATGAAAATGGTTAGAGTAAAGAATCCTAATGTTAGGAAGGAACAGACTAGACCCAAACATTCCACCAAATCTCAGTATGCTTCGAAGGAAGTAGATACCCAAAAAAGAAAAGTTGAATCCAGTAAGGGAACACTATCAAAGAAGCAGAAAACACTATCCAAGCCAGAATCAAAGAAACCTCCGACCACTACTTCTACATCTAGCATAGAGTCTAAGGAACTCCAGATGACCATAGAGCCTCTTTGCAGGTCTGAACAAATCTTGAAGGAATTCACCACAAAGTTTATTGCAACAAAGGTAATAACTCCTCATTGCACTAATTTGGAGCAATTTCTGGTTTCAAACAATTTTGATGCTGGGTTCTAGATAAGGAATTACAAGAACCTTCTAGAGATTAAAGAAAGATACGATGATGAAGTAATCAAGACTTGGTATGCTTCATTAAAGTATAATGACAAGATGAAAAAGTATCAGGTAACTCTTAGGTCTAGAAATCTGTGATTGTCAGATGAAAATATTAATGATCTAATTAAGATTCTTAAACAAAAGGGATTTAAAATATATATCTCTACCACTAAGTACATGGATGAGGATAATGATGCAGATGAGGAAGGTGGGGAATATCTAAATTATAAAGAGAGCACAATTCTGGATGTACTCTTTAGAAGACAAGTGAATAGGCCTTCCCTGAAAATCATGAAGCCTTCTAACCTTATTGTACAAGTAAGAGTCCTATACTATATAGTGTCAAGGATTATTTTCAACAAGGGAGGAAGTTTCAATCTGATCACCAGGGCTGAAGCTCATGTAATGACAGCTTTAATTTGAAGAAAGGAGCTCAACCTGGATCACACAATTTTTCAGAGAATGATCAAGGGAAGAGACTAGTGAAAAGACTCTACTCTGCCCTATGCCTCCATCATCACCAAGCTCCTCAAATTTGCTAAGATATAGCACTTGGAGAAAGGCAAAGGGAAGCCTATGGAGGAATTTAAAGAAGAAAAACTAATGAAGATGGGGATAAAAAGAAAAGAGAGTAAATGGATTGGAAAAGGGACTGGTAAATCTGAGGATTCATTCTATGATAGGAAAGAGCCCCAACAACAAGAAACTACCTTTGAGGTTGCTCTAACCATCTAACCTGAATCACAACTAACCTAACCTCAGCATACACAGCAACCTAAGCCTTCCACTCCAACTACCTTGGCCACCCCTAATACTATACTTGACCTATATGATTGCCTATAAGAGATGATGCTCAGTATTAGGGAGGAACAGAATGCTAAGTTTACTCACCTGCAAGCTCAAATCACTGACCTGGCCAAGAATCTCAAGGTGATTGCCAATGCTTATAAAGATATTCGAAATTCTCTTCAAACCATATTAGCACCACCTAAGACTGGTACCTCAGAACCCCTCAAATTTGTCTCTCCACAAATCCTAAGTCATTTTGAAATAGACTATAATTATGCTGCTGCTGCTGCTGCTACTCGTCAGCCCTCAAATAATAAAAATAGTCCTAGTCTATCTTTGGACAAAGCTATGGAGGGAGAAGCCAATCAAGCACAAGGTTCTCATCATAAGAGACTGAGCAAATTGAGAAGCTTGCTACAAATCTTACCACTGCATCCATCATTCAAGCTGCTCTCAATGAGGAAAGGGGAATAGTGTCTTATATTGACTTTGCTACTATTGTACATGATGCTGTAGTGCAAGCTCAGAAGCAAAGACTAGATGAAATATTCCCTCTACCTGCTCCTCAACCTCTATCCTTTGGATATGGCCTCTCAATGGAACACTTAGCTAGGATAGCCAACATCTTAAGGGAGGCTCAAGAACTAACTTCAGAGGCTGACGATGATCTTCCTCAGATACCTCCCACATAACCATTTATTCAAGTTCCTATTCAAGTCATTCCTACAAATTAGATACCTCTTTCTTATGTACCTACTTTTGGTCCTGATGATGTTAGAAATAGGGAGAAGAAAACTGGGCAAACTGGAGAAATTGCAGATGAACTTACTGAAACTGGACAATCTGAAATTACTGGGCAATCCGAAAAGACATATGGCAAAATGGTTAAGCTCAAGGACAAAAAGGAATGATAAGTTACAGAACCTTAGGGCTTAAATCTTAGGATTTTGTGATTTTGCCTTTGTTGCACCTTGAATCTATGTTATATTTTATATGATCACATGTGCTTGTTTGAATTTGGTTGAATCTTTGTAATGAACATATTTACATTAATGAAATTTGTTTCAACATTTCCTTCTCTACTTTGATACATGTGTTGTACTTATATGTTAAATTCAAATTTTAATGTATATATTGAGGGGGAGCATTTTTTGTAATTAATTTGCTTATACTTTAGCTCACCTCACTTTATTGTGAAGAGTTCTATTACTTGGTCTTAATTTGCTAAAGAGAGCAAATGATATTTCAACATCTCTCCTTGATCTTAAAGGAAGAAGGTAACAATTCTTTAACTCTAAGATACAAGAAGCATAATCTAAACATACAATGCATAATAAGTTTTGATGATAATTTACATTTCAGTTTGTGTTTTAGTATATGCTTGATAGAACCTTAGACATCTATGCTTACTGGTAAAACCTCACAAATAGGGCAAGAAGAACTATGAGAGAATTTTTCTTCAAACCTTTTTGTTGATGTCAAATAGGGGGAGAAGTTGTGTGAAAAATATGCAACATGTGCTTAATCTAAAATCATTTGAATTGAACTGCATTATATGTGTTAATCATTCATTAAGTATATTCTTTATTAGTGATTTGTCATCATCAAAAAATGGGAGATTGTTAGGTTTGATATAATATAAGTTTTGATTATGACAAATTTAGAATAATAAGGAACAAATGTATCACAATTGTCTAACAAATACATTGCTCCTAAAAAAAGTAAAATGTGCATTAGCATATGTTTAATTGCATTTATAATGCATATATCATGCTATATACTAATATATCCACAATGCTCTTATGTTTTATAATACAAGTTGGATATATAAATTGGATTAACTACTTGATTTGTAAGTGTAATTAAGTGTAGGATTGTCCAAATAAGAAGAGTGAGTATTGAAATAAAGAAAGAGAAATCAATATCATAACTCACTAAAAGAAGAAAAAGAGAAAAGATGCTCCAAGAATGGAAGATCAAAAAGGAGCATACCAAGAATGAAATGACCAAGTGAAAGTGAAGCTCAATTTTTCAAGACCTAACTATTAGGTATATTTTGTTTTCACTTAGGTCTTAAGGTGGTTTAATCTTTGAAATTTAATAATCTTATCACCATATGTTTTAAATGAGTTAGATTAAGTAAATTTGATGTTAGAATATGTTAGAATTGAGAAATATTGGCTAACGGATGAATTTTATTGTTGAATCATACTTATTTTGTGCAAAATTCAAACTTTGCTTAGTGAAATTCAAAAATACAGAGGTTTTATTTCTAATAGAGGAATTTCAGTTCTAAAACTTGAATTTCGGACTAAGCATTGTTAGTGAATGTGTATAAAATTTGTATAAAACTTAGTTAAAATTCGAATATTGGTGAAGTTCAAAGATAGTCCAGAGTCACGTTCTCTGACAGATGAACTTTAGACTTCAAAGTGTGAATTTCAAAATGAGAACTAGTGAGCCTCATTAGAGCGTGCCTCTGATAGATAAACTTTGCAGTTCAACAGTCAAATTTTGAAGAAAGAACTTTTGTGTCATGTTGAACATGTCTCTAATAGACAAATTTCAGCTTTTGAAATTCAAATTTCAAATTGCATTGTGAAAACTTGAGACAATTGTTAAAACTTCAATAGACGCACTTCCAATATAAAAATTCACATGAATTAACATGGCTTAACTTTGGTAAACTTGAAATTTGAATTTTACTCTGTTACAGAAGAATTTTTGAAGTTCAATGTTAAACACATAACTATGTTAAATCTAGGAAATTCATCTATTGAGCCTCAAAATTTGAATTTTGGCATGTCAAATGCATTCAATATGGTTGTTGAATGGCTCTTTTGCAGAGTAATAGCTGAAACTTGCGTCTAGCAGATAGATCTTGTGTCTAACAAATAATTAAGTTCCAAATCTATAAATAAAACCTTATTTGAACCTATGGGTAACAATTTTAAGTAAGAATATGCGAAAATGCTACTTCAATACATAAAATCTTTTTGTATCAACAGTCACAATTAAACCTACCTCATTAGAGTAGGCTTTCAATGTATTATCAACTCTATAAGAGAGTTTCCATTTTGTAATCAATCTTTTCTATAAACTTCTGGGTAGAATCCTAGTATAGATAAACACTAAGGGATTTACACATCTTGTAAGAGTATGGAGAGAGTGGCTTTACAAGTGCCTACTGAAACTTATTGGATATACTGAGGCTTCATAAGTGCCCAGCTCAAACTTGTAGGATATAGTGAAAATCTCAAGTTGTGGCTTGAGGACTATATGTAAGCCAAGTGGTTTAAGCTGAATCAAGATAAATTCTTTTGTCAGATCCTTCATTTTATTATTTTATCTATATTCTTTATCACCCTCTATTCACCTCTGCCTTACTACTTCTTTTGGTGATATTGGATTATACTCAAAAGGGGTGAAAATCTTGTATCACCCAATTCACCCCTCTTGGATGACCAGCCAAACCTAACAATATGATATGAATGCAATGTATTAAGAACTAAAATGAAATGCAAGCTAGCCTAATTCTATATGGGAGACTAAAATGAACTAAATAATGTAAGGGTGGTTTTATGGTTGGAAATGTAAATCAAAGGATGTAAAGTAACTAAAAGGAAATACAAGAGAAGTTAAGAGTGAAAAGAGTGTGAAATGTGTGTTTTTGTATGAATGCAAATGTGCGTGGCAACTTTAAGTTAGCTAGAAAAGAATACAAATCATGTGACTGAAATGATTCCACAAGAGAATGATGCAAAATTTAGTGAGATTAAGTGCCTTTTAAATGAGTGATTCAACTCCATAAATGCAAATGAATGGCAAATGACATAGGATAAGAATTCTCTAGCTTATGCATTTTTATCATACACCCTGTAGACATAGTTAAGAATTCTCTAGCTTTTGCATTTTATCATACACATTGTAGAAATAGCACAAATTATCACCAAATGGATGCAATTGAATTTTATATTGATTCCATACATAAATTAACATCAAAACAGCCCAAAATTCATCAAAACCAAACAATTGATTCATCAATCAATCATAATCTAGCTACTTTAACTCATTTGCCATGCAATTAAAGTGGCTAAATGAAGATTAAATCAAAAGAAAGGTGTTGGACGAAAATTGAATTACCATTAACAACAAAATTAAACAACTCAATTACATCAATCTTAATCTTAATCTTAATCTTTACAATAGGTTTAGTCAATTACAATCTAATATCCATCAATAATCTAACCTAAAACCACAATTTCACCCAGATTGAAGGAATTAATCAATACTAAACACCAAGTAGAAAAGAAGAAGAGAGATAGAGAAATCATCCCCTTGTAGACAAGCCAATTCCATTAGCCTTCAATGCATCTCTCCTTGCTCCATTGAGGATGCTGCAAGCCCTTACTCATCCATAGACTAAGCCACGGGTTCAGCACCAAAAGAAGGAGACAAATAATTGGCCATGAAAATGAGAAGAAGATATAATGATGTCTCTAGGATGCCTTGCTTCTTGTTCTTTACCACAGGTTGCACTTTTTCTAGCTCCCTCTCTTATTGTAATCCATGGCTAGGTTATGTCTAAGTAAAAAGATAAAACAATTAAGTAAAATAGATGAAAGAAAGATGAAGGGTAGGTAGTAGAAAGGATGGATTTCACATGAGAAGCATGGAAGAAGGTGGCATAATGGTGGAATTTGGCTAGGTTTTCATGGAAGGAGAAGAATGATCATGTAGAGAGCTAAGAGATAAGAAAAATGAAGGAGAGTGGTTGTTCAAATATGGAAAGTCATCCAAAATGAGGCTTAGGCAAGGGTTTTTGGGTGTAGAAAGGAATATATGTTGAATTTCAAAAAAAGAATTGATGATGGGTAAGCTTATATGAATTAATGAGGATGACTTGTGAAAGATGTGAAATGGATGGTCCAATGAGGTTATTTCCCTTTGGCAAATGTGCTCTCATCTTGCCAACTTAATGCTTAAGTGTCCATGCCCAAAACCTATTAAAAAATGTTACAATATAAAACCATGTAACATTAATGAATAAAACTTTAGAAAAATGATATAATCAATATTAACCACTAATCATAGGCAATTATGGACAAAATTTATTGTTAAAAATAAGGGGGAAATATGCTGAAAATGATGAAAAAGAAAGCAATAAAAACATTAAGAAAATAGGGTTCCTAGGAAAAATGACTAAAATACCCCTAAATGACCAAACTTTGATCACCTCTAATTAACAACCTGTAATGACTATGGCCAACCCTATTAACTAGGATTAGGTTAAATTATGTGCTTATGGTTAGGTTATTAACCCTAAAATATTAAGGAAAATTAAAAATAAAATCAAGTACCTCTTTTACTTGGGGTAAAATGGGAAAATGAAAATAATAGAATTAATAATCGAAAATGGGTACAACATGAATAAAAAACTAATGAAATGGTAGGAATCATCAAATGGATAAAGGAATGGTAGCTCTCCCAAAAAAACTCACAAGATTTAACCCTAAAATTCCTTAATTAATCACCCAGTTACGCTTAATTAAGCATATAATTGACCTAAATTAGTGGAAATGACTTTGATAAAATGAATCAAGGTCTAAATCCATGGAAAATGAAAGATAAACAGAAAATAAGCATAATTCCAAACATTTATCACATTTTCCACTAAACTCACAAAATTGGCTAAAACATGAAAATACTCTAAAAGCCCTAAGATAACCATAATGAAGTGAACAAGATACTAGGTTTAAGGGGATAAAAATATGGAAAAATCTAATCACGTAAGCTTACAATTGGAAAATGAGGAACAAGGGGGTGAGACAAGTCCCAGTAACAATGGACAAAAACTCCAAGCAATAATATATATTATTGAAATGGAATAATACATGATTGACAAGAAACAATCAGAAGCAATCTAAAGCGAATTAGGCTTAATTGATGGTGGAATAGACCCTTATTAGGGAAGAAATCCTTATTAATCAAATATGTGACCTTAAATTTATAACTAACATTATACATACATATAAGCATAATCCCAACAATAAACATAACAACAAACATTGCAAGCAAAGTATATGACTACATACACAATACTAGATCCAAATAGGACCCACCTATTGGGACTAGAGATAGCAACATTCACAAAGAGGTGCATCGACTCCTAGCCTACATAGATCCCACAATAGCTAGCAATACTTATTAGGGGATACACATGCTCATCAGGGTACTCATAGTAGTATATTAGCTAGCAACACTCATGAAGAGGTGCACTTTCTCCTTATATGGCTTGCATATCCACATAGAAGTAAGTATTAAGGCCTTAACTATATTTGAGATTAATAATATGTAGCCATATGCCTCCATCTCAATAGTCTTCATCCATACATATGTGTATAATCATCAATAGGTATAGCAATACATATATGTGTATGTAGATGTGTAAATACATGGCATATGCATAACAAATAATAAAACCAAAGTACAATCTAGCTAGGAATTTAAACCCCAATTACCTATCAATTTTGTTTACAATTAACCCACATCTACTTTTGTCATACAAATCAAATATTTTAATATTATGAGTTATGATTAGAAGTCCTTGTTGCATAATGAATTAAATCAATGAATAACAATATAAATTGTGCAAACTTAAGGACTTATTAAAAAATTTGAAGTATAGGGACTAAGTCCAACGCATGCTAAAAATTATAGAGACCAAAAGCTTATTTTTCTAAATAGAAAGATTAAATTATTAAAAATAAAATATAACAAAATTTGAACTATTGAATTTATTATTTAATTTTTTTATTATGGATGATTTAGATCTAAAAATGACACCTATATGAGGATGGAATCAATTCTCCCCCACTCTTCCTTTTTCTAACTTTTGTCCAAGTTCTTGTCATGTTTGGATTCCAAGTGCAACGTACTCCTACACATTTCTGTGCTGCAAATACATCTTAGCCATCTATAAGAATCGAGTGTCCACATCGAGCCACATCAAATCATTTGTACCGTCCAATGAGTTATAATCCTAACCATCCATTTAATTTACCAATTTCCATTGATAACCCATTTTCGGTGACATAGAACCCATTTTTGGTGACATAAAGCTCTTCCTTTGCATCCACCATTATGCAGTTGTTGAAGATGAGAGTTGCATAAGGGGTTTTAGAGACAAAACATACGGTTCGCTGAAGGATGTTAAGCTAATGGAGGTGATTGCTTGAAGGGTATTATTGCTGTGGGTTTAGTGATGTAGAATCCATTTTCTATGAAGATATGGATACTATTTCAAGGGTTAAGTCATCCTTTTAATGTGTTAGGCTAATAAATATATGGTATCAAAAATAAAAAATATTAAAAATGAAGCATGCTATTTGGATGGTCTAATAGGTTTTGACTGGACATAATTTTCTAAAATTCACCATTGGCTTCCATTGTGATTGTTTGATCTAGAAAGAGTATGAGCCAAAATGTAAAGTGGCAGTACATTATTCGATGGTAATGACAAAGTAAGTAGGGCTGTACAAATAAAGTTACATCATGCAGTTTACGCATAATCATATTTGTAACCATATCTACATAATCTAAACTAGCATAGTTAAATATTTTCACAAGTATCTTTCTGCTTATAGGACACATATTGGGCTTGATTAGACTATGGGCTTGACACTTATTCTTAACATGCTCCACAAACAAATGGGTACTTGATTGACCTCGAGTATGTCTTCCAAATATTGAAAACATGACACTCTAAGATCCTTCTTGAGACAATAAGATGTTTGTTCTATTGATGGTATAGAGCAAATTGAAAGATGCTTAGCGAGCATTTGATCTCTTATGTAATAAACTTCTATTTTGATATGTTTATTTCTCAATGGAAGATTGGGTCCTTAGATAATGCTTGGGCACTAATTTTATCATACCAGATGGCAAGAATTCTTGTGAATGGAACTCTCAGTTTTGCTTAAAAGAATTAATCCATGAAATTTCATCAGCCACATTTTCAACAACTCTATATTTTTTTTCCATACTTGAATATGCTATGACATTCTGCTTTTTATATGGCTAGGAGATTAATGATTTTCCTAGGTATACAAAGTACCTTGAAATGGATTTGTGATCTTTTGAGCATGCTACCTGGTTCACATTTACATAACTAATAATGTTAAGGTGGGAGGAAGCTTGTATATGTAGGCCATAATAAGCAGTCCCTTTGATGTACATCAAAATCTTTTTAACTCCTTATCAGAGTATAGTTGTTGGTTTACTAAGGAACTAACTTAGTTGATTAACTAGGAAGGAAATATCAGGCCTTGTGTTTGTAAAATATGGTAGTGCTCTAATTGCATACCTGAATTTAGTTGGATCAGTTAACAATTTTTTTCATTTGCTAAGAACTTTTTCCCACTTGCCATGGGTGTAACACTTCTATTTAGGACTGTTTCTCATATATTAGACCTCATTATAGACTAACTATACTTAATTAGAAGCTTAAATCACAAAAGAAATATTATAATAAATTTTATCAATTTCCATGGTACTATTCATTTAATCCCATTTTTTTTCTTTTAGAGCAACTAATTGGTCAATTAGTACAGTAAACTTCGTGAAAGTTCACTATTCATATGATTTAAAATATCTTGAAAATTTTTAAAATATCCATCCTAATCACTTTGTAAAATCTTAATTTTCTTTTCAAATAAATGCTCAACTTGAGTTTTGAATTGCAAAAAGGCTCCTTTAACTTAGTCTTTTGTCTAAAGAGGAAATATCCAGGAATATCAACCATAACCATCAACAAAGTGAACATAGTATGTAAACCCATTAGTGGTTTGTAGTGGTGCGCATGGCCCTAAACATCAATATGCACAAGATCTAGAGGATTACTAGTTGAAGGATGAAAGAGAAGACTTTAAGAGGGTGGAAAATGGACAACCACAATTATTCTTTATGAATGGCTTAGATCCTTCATTAATAAAGCTCATTATTCTCTAGCTTTTGTGCAAAAGTGAGAAATGAGGCCATTTTCAGATAAATAGAATGATATAGAGAGCCTTAAAGTGATATACTTTGTTGTCACATTTTCTTGCTTACATCTACTTTTGATTTTGTAGGGCCTATAACAAGTGTGATAGGTGTAGAAAATAAAGATTGTAGCAAGTTGATATGGTGTGCAAGAAACAAAATGCAGGTATAGTGATTGTGTTTACAAGAAAGAGATCGTTACAGTAGGAGGAGAAAGTAGAAGTATGGTGAGTGCATAAAATAATAGAACACAGTGATAACAATTAAGAAGGAAGAGAAAGAGTCTCATAACAACTAGCTTTGTTAAAGAATTGGGGTCGTTGTGTCTATAAATAAGAAGGGCAATATGCAAAGACTATAATGGGCCTGTAAAGTAAGAAATTACTGGAGCCCAAGTCTTCTAAGTTTTGCAAATCAAGTTTATTATAACTAGTCCGATTTCAAATAATCTATCCAGTTGTTGATTGGTTTATCTAATCTTTGTCTGGTTCAATAATAGGCCAGTTCTGGCTTAGTTCCAAACTAGATTAGGTTCTGGTTCGCCAGTTTTTTGGGGGAATCAACTGGTGCGGTCTAGTCTAGTTTCTTATGCATTGCTTGAAAGTTTATTTCTTTGAAAAACTACTAAACAAAGAAAAGATCTACTATCTAGTCCTGCCTTGTAGAACCCATCCTTAAGTGTGGTAACATCCATAAAATTTTACGTGCATTGCATGAGTAGATAATGTTAAGAGATGATGTGAAATTGTTCTAGAATGATATGTAATGTTTAGAGATGCATAAAAGTATAATTAAAAAGGTTAAAATCTTAAAATAGCATAAATAGATGAAAAAGAAGCTTAAAAGGGTAAAATAGTTATTTTGCTAAGAGTAAGAGGAAAATGATAATTTTAAAGGTAGAAAGAGAAAATAATATTTTATTACTTTGACCCAGAATAGAAAGTACACTGGATATAGAATATGTGGGCCTAGAGAGGAAAAAGCATAAATACATCAATAGGCGAGTCCCACGTGAATAGTAAATGTTAACCAAGATAAATAGTAAAAAGTAAAGAGAAGTAGATCCCACATGAAAAAAATAAAGAGAAAAAGGTAGTAAGCCCCACAATAAAGTACTTAGAAAGAATAAATGATATAATATATGTTGGATAGACTGGTCACCTAGGAGGGGGTAAATTGGATGTAGCAACTTTTTCATATTTTTGAAGTACAACCCAACATTTCAGAGAAGCATGAAGAACAGGGACGAATAGAGGACATAGTAAAGACATGAAAGAAGATCAATGCACAAACAATTTATCTTGGTTCGGTCTAACCACTTACCTTACATCCAATTTGTAACATCCCAAGAAAGTTAAAATATTTATAAATATATAGAGATGTTGTAAGAATGGGTAGATATCATTTTGTGTGAAATAAGGCAAAGGGGTCATTTTTTCTGGTTGGATGGAAAAATGAGAAAATTATATTTTTACCTCCAAAAAATTATGAAAAGGACATTCATGTCCCTAAAGTCATAAAAATTACGTGGAATGAGTATTAGAAATGTCTTGGGAAAAATTACACCTAATGGCCTGAAAGTTTCAGAAATTATAATTTAACCCTGAGTCAGGGGTAATTTTGTAAATATGTAAAATTACTGTCAAAACAAAGCCCTCGACGAGAGAAGTCCAATGGTATATGGCATTGAGGGTTAATGTGCAAGAATAAAGAAATAATCAGTGCCGAGTGTCCAAAAGTAACAGTAAACCGATAAAGTAAACTGTGGGCCCCATCGATAATTAAAAAGAAACCGGGATAGGATATGGGCCATACACATATATCATTTGGGACAGGATAATTATGAAAATATAAAAATAAAATTAGAATAGTCCTATAGCCCAAAAATGATAAATTGCTATAAAAAGTGGTTTTATCGGTACGGTTAAAAATTACCCGGTTCAAGATATATCTGGACAAGGAAAAAGTGAACAATTTTGGGCACTTAGAACACTCTCCCTAGGCATGTGGGCAACTGGAATTTTTGGCCAAAAACTTATAAAGGATGTTTTGACTTTTGGACAAAATAATTAAGGCTTAAGCAAGGAAATTAGTGAATGATTAGGCCATTTAATCCCTCTCTTTCCTACCTATTCTGAACGACACATTCAGTAGCAAAACAAAGAAAGAAAACTGAAGAAAGAAAAGAGAGAAAGAAGAAGAGAAAGAGAAGACAAGTTGATGGACCAAGAACTTAAGGAATTGGTAAGTGATTCCTACTACCTTGAGCTTATAATTTTAAGTAGTTAAGCTTAGTTTCTTAGAGTCTTCCTCTTCCCTTTTCCATGCTAATATTTTGGCTAAACCCTAGAGGAAGCAAGGAATGGATTTTGATGCAATAAACTTAGGAGAAATCATCAACTAGTCAAGAGAACATGATTTCATGGAGCAGTTTGTTGTATTGCATAGTAAATAATTTTTCCTTCTTTCTCCAAGATTTTCGGTCAGAAAAAAGCATCAATTTAGAGTTGGAATTTCATTTTTTTGATGCCAAAAATGGATTCTCTATGGTCCAAAGCCTTAAGAACAAATGTGTTGTACAAAGAAAGATCAACGGAAAACTAAGTGAAAAAGTTAGGGTTTAGTGTGTATGGTATTGTATAATTCCAAAAATCAGTGGCTAAATGGATTAAATGATGATATGTATAGGTTCAAGGAAGCTTAAGCAAGCCAAAGAATAGATGCACAAAGTTTGGAAAGGAAGGGAATACATAAAGGTAGCATTTTTCCATTATATGCATTATATTGTCTTATGAATGTTCATGAACTCTATGACTTGTTTGATGCCATGATTAATATTTTGTGATGTTCATTGATTGTTGGATGAGTAGTTTAAAGGGGCTTGAAGCTCCGAAATGCCCAATTTACAAAATAAAACTCTATCGAAATTTTTATAAAAATGTTATGGCATTATATGAATTGATGAGTTTGCTTGAAGTTCTATGTGAAATGTGATGATATATGTGTATGACTGGATAATGCTACTGAGATTCTTTGAATCTCACCCCCCCCCCTTCAATGACTAACCCTGCTAGGGAGAACCAATGCAAAAGAGCTAAGGAAGGAGTAAAAGGCATGAAGAAGGAAATGATGTTGTAAGCCATTGTGTTATAATGTAAATGGTTATTTGTACCTTGTTTTGTATGAAATTTTAAAATAGTGAATATTATGTTAATATTGTAGAAAATGTATGAGAATTTCCAGTTCTGGATATTGTGATATTAAGTTATGTTCTACCAATTTTCATGCCAAAATGAGTTCATTTACAAGGGTTTTGACGAGTAAATTTCAATATAGATTGAAACAGGGTATTTTCCAGATGTATCTATTTAGTTTATTCTTTTCTATACTTAATGTGAGTTTAGATTTATGGTATTTTTATTCCAGATAGAGGGAATCTCAATCTTTAAAATGACATATAATTCACCCTATTTGGAGTTTTGTACAATTAATGGTGAATTTTCAAAGTCAGGGTTCAGAATAGGGCAAGAATGGGAAAACTGAAAATTGAAAAGTAAGTACTGGAAATTTCAAAAGCTAATATAAAATCATACAAAGCTCCAAATATTCAGTGGTTTATATTTATAAAAAGGTATATGTTTTAAGTTTCACATGAACTGGTTTGGAGTTAATTGGAGCTATATAATAGGAGATATGGAGTTTTTCCCGAAAACTATTCTTGTAAGAGTTGGATTCTGACCCTTTGTGATTTAAGTTAAAGTTATGCTCTGTGTAAGTGAAATAAATGTATAAGAAAAATATGTCTATAAGTAGACATGTAGAGCCTTCCAAAAACATAGAGTATGCATAATTTGGGATAGAATATAATGAAATATGATTTTTCAAAATTGAGGCCAGAAAATAGGAAGATAGAAAAAAAAATGACCCAATGAACAATAAATGTCCATGAAATTACTGTATGAATTGGCCTAATAAAGTTACTGTTTTATATTGTTTCCATGTAGATCTGAATTTAAGAAAATTTTAGAGACTTGAATCACCTCAAGATGATTTTTCTAGATTTAGTTATGAATTTTCAAAATTTATCGAGTAAAATGGAGTTTGCCAAATGAAAAGTACCCCGAATTTTGAAAAATTTTGTTTTTATTATATTATAATTTTAGTCTCTAAACCATGAGGAAAGACATATAATATGATCTCATACATGAGAAATGGGCCCTAATATAAGGTGTTACACTTTTTGGTATCAGAGCCGAAGGTTTAGGCTCTCAGAGCATTATATTTAGGTCAAAATAGTTAAGCTTAGAGAAAGGAATATATAAATTATTAATATTCCTTTGAATTAATTATTGACAAGGATTGCTATTGTGTATTGAGATAGATAAGATATTTTTCTCAAACAATAGCTGAGATCCTAACCATGAGAGATGGGTGATCCCTAAGCCAAAGATGGAAAAGAATGAAGAAAGTATGGGCTCAAATAAGTTACTAATAGGATGTTCGGACAAGCCTAATATTAATGAAGGACCTCATCCAACTAGATCTAAAACTGTTAAAGCAATCCCATCCCAAATTGTTTTAGCTCTTCCTACTCAAGTTCAGAAACCAGGAATTGAAGATGTAGAAGGTAGGGACTATGAGGGTGGGTTTTACTAGATCCAGATAACTCTAGTAATGATAGTCCGATTAATACAAAAGATAAGGTATATCGGATTGTTCATAAGTATTTCAAGAAAAGTGAGGCATATCTCGAAAGGCCTATGCATGTGTTAGATTTCGTATATGAAGTTGCTAAAGTTAAGAGCTTTCTAGCAGGTAAAGGGGTACATGTTAGCAAGGCTGACTTCCCAAGAGGGGGGGTGAATTGGGAAGATTGAAATTTTTCTGCACAAAGTAAAGCAAGTGAAAATATCACAGTATAATGAAAACAACGTGTAAAACAGAGCAAGTTGATAAGTAGAGATAAGGAGAAGAAAACTCAGTGATTTATCCTGGTTCGGTCTATCCACTTGACCTACATCCAGTCCCCAAGACACCTCTTGAGATTTATCCACTATCCAGCAAGAATTTCAACGGGCTTCTTACTAAGGCCACAGTACACGAGTCTGCTCTGTTCTGAGCTCTCTCAAACTCTCTAAGCACTTTCTCTATGTGCTTCCCAATCCCCTTGTGAATACCCCTCACAAGTAAATCTATCTTTCAGATAAAGAGTAGATTGTTTACAAATGAATAACTCTCTAGAATAGAGTAGATATGAAGGTTGAAGTACAAATAATGAAGTTGGAAGGGTAAAAGCTTTTGAGATGAAAATTCAGCAGAAATTCGGTATATACAAGTTTGATTCGTTACCCACAACTTCAAATAATGTTATATTTATAGATTTAGATTTCAAATATCCGTTAGAGACTAAATCTATCCGTTGGGGAAGTTATCCAACGGTTACTCTGAAAAACTATCCGTTTACCAACCGCATTTAATGTTTCTGACATACTGAAATTCGAATTTCGGTTGGCCAACAGACGAATTTTGAGGGAACCGAAGGTTAAAGCCTCCAACGTTAAAATGCGAAGTTCGTCTGTCCATAGAGTGAAATTCGAATTTCGAAACTCATAAAATATTTTCACAATGTGACATACGAATTTTTAAGAAGTAAGATTTTCTGTTAAGTGTGAACAGTGTTTTCAATTTGCTACAGTGCCCTCGAAATTCGAATTTTGGATGCCCAAAATTCGTCTGTCCGTTGAACGTCCAAATAGGCACAGTAGTTCACTTTCTTTGAAATTCAAATTTTGACAGAGTGAAATTCGTCTGTCAGAGACCAGTTTTGAGACTTAAATCATTCTTGATCTCAGATGAACTTTATCAAACATTCAGACGAATTTCCTCTATTTTCTCAAGTTTTGTTTTGTCTGAAATTCGAATTTTGAAAGAGTGAAATTCGAATGTCACAAAGTAGCTTTTTTTTTTTTTGACTCAGATGAAAATTCGAATTTTGCTAAGTAAAAGTTCGTCTGTCAGAGAGCATTTTTCAAACTTAGTTTCTTCTTAATTTCAGATGAACTTTAGCAAAGCTTCAGACGAATTTCTTTGGTTTTCATAAATGGCATTTTGTCTGAAATTCGAATTTTGAGACTGTGAAGTTCGTCTGTCACAAAAAGGCTTCTTTCAGACTTGATTGAAGTTCGAATTTTGAATGACCAAAATTCGTCTGACAGAGGGACACCTTTCCAGACTTAATCAGTTTTAGCTCGAAATTCGAATTTCCAAAAGCAAAGTTCGAATTTCCAACTTGACAGTTCAGTTATACTTTCAAACTTCGTCTGTTTGTGAGTATTTTCCACATAGGTAAAGATTTAATTTCAAATCAAGGTTTGAAAATGTCTTTTTCTCAAATCAAAATCTTTTACCCAATCTAAACAAAAACTAAAGATCCTACAAAAGATCTAATAGCCAATTCACAGAAGACCTTCACTTGAAACAGCTTTGATCTCCTTTGATATCTTCAATCCAAGCTCTTGAGTGTTGGTTTGGAATCATCAAAACTCTTGATCCAACATTCTCCCCCTTTTTGATGATGACAAAACAACTCACAAACTGGATTAGTACTTGGGTTTGCTTACACAAGCTCCCCCTCAATATATGCATTACAGTTCATAAGATATCATTTTCAGCAAATTAAGTGAAGAGATTCAAAGCCCAAATCATTGCAACCAAAAATATAATTTACTTAAACAAATTGTTGCAATACATATTTCAATCAGTTCAGTTATACTTTCAAACAAACAATAAAACAATTTAAAACTAGATACAACAAGAAGATTCAGCCTAAGATCTAAAAACATCACTTCTTCTTTGGCTTAGACTTCTTGCTGTAAGTCTTTCCTTTTCCAGATGACTCAGTAGATCTTCCAGTGTGCTTAGTCCCAGTTTGCTTTATCTTCTCCCCCTTTTTGGCTTCATCAGAAAGCCCAGCAAAGTCCATTGGAGGAGGTATCTGAGTGAGAGGAACAGCACGAAGAGGGACAGGAGCAAAAGGAATTTCTGGCTGAGCTGGTGCAGGGGGCTCAGAAGGCTCTTCATCAGAATCATCAGAGACCTCAAGCAGCTCTTGCATTTCCTGCCTGGAAAGAGCTAGCCAAGCTCTCTGTTCCTCTGACAGTCCATAATCAGCAAGAGAAGGAGAGACTGGTGCAGGAGGAGGAAACATTTCTTCAAGCCTTCTCCTTTGAGCTAGTAGAAGGGCATTGTGAGCAATGGCAAAATAATCAATAACAGGAACAATGCTTCTTTCCTCATTGCTCATGGCTGCAACCAGTCTTTCAACTTGCTCAGATTCTTGTATAGACAGAATTGAACCCTGAGCATCCTCTTGCATAGGCTCAGGAGGGCTGTTTTCTTCCAATCCATAGTCCAAGGGTGGACCAGGACTAGGTGATCTCATGGCATCAGGACTATCATTATCATGGTCAGTGGAAGCAATCTCGAAGGGACTTGGAGGCACAGGGGATGGAGACAGAGAAGGCTCAGGGATACCAGGCTGAGGTGGAACTGAAGTGGTAGGAATTGCATTTCTAATCTCTTCATAGGCATCAGCCACCACCTTCATATTCACTGCCAACTGATGGATCTGATCTTGCAGGTGAGCAAATTTGGCATTTTGCTCATCCTTAATGCTGAGAATGAGTGTTGACAGATTGTCAAACATCTCAGTGATCTTAGTTAGCTTGGTTCGAGAGGAGGGAGTGGAAGGAGGGTGAGTGGGCCTGGATGGAGATGGAATAGGCTGAGAAGGCTGAGGTACAGATCTGCCAGGAGCCTCAGAGGTGCCTTCTTATTGGAGGGATGCATCAGCAATAAAGAACAAATCTTCAGATTTTCCTGTTCCCTTTCCAACCCAATGTCCTTCATCTCTTTCAATGCCCATCCTTTGCAATTCCTCTTCTTTGAAGGCCTCAGTGAGCTTCCCTTTCCCCTTTTCAATGTGCTGAATCCTAGCATGCTGCAGGATTCTTGAGATAATTGCTGCATAGGGGAGTGTGAAATCTTTCCTCTGATCCCTTGCCTTTATCATACGCTGGAGAATGATATGCCCCATATTGATCAGCTTCCCACGTATGATGGCAGTCATCACATGAGCCTCTGCCCTTGTTATCAAATTAAAGCTGCCACCCTTGTTGAATATGATCCTGGACACTATATAGTGCAAGATCCTTACTTGTACACTGAGGTCTGTGGGCTTCAACAGATTTATTGTGGGCCTATTCTCCCTTCTTCTGAACAAGGTGTCCAAGATAGTGCTTTCCTTGTAATATAGGAAGGGCTCACCTTCTTCATCAGCTGTGCTAGCCTCATCCATATACCCAGAGGATGTAATGTCAACTTTTAGCCCATCTTGTCCTGGGATTTCCAACACCTCATTGAAGGTTTCATCATCAAGCCAAATGGTCCTTGATCTCAAGGTGACCTCCCATTTCCTTTTCTTGCTGTTATACTTAAGAGAGGCATACCAAGTCTTCACTACCTCATCATCATATTTTTCAGCAATTTCCAACAGATTTTTATACTTTATCAACCATATTGCAGCATCAAAGTTGTTGGATATCAGAAATTGTTCCATATTTACACAGTGAGGCTTGATTACCTTTTTGTTGGAAAACTTGGTAGTGTACTCTTCTTGAATCTCAGGAGTGCTCCACAGTGGCAGTGTAGTCAATTCAAACTCTCCAGATTCAGTAGAAGAAGAGGAAGCTACAGCAGCAGTACCAGCCGAAGGAACTGCAGATTTTGAAGAAGAGGGCCCAGCTTTCTGAGATTCTGACTTGGAGGAGGATTTTTGACGTTTGGAAGGAGTAGCTTTACCGGGTTCGGCCTTTCTCTTGGATTTCTCTCCTTCCTTTGTAGCATATTGAGATTTGACTGTCCTCTTAGGCCGAGACCCAGCTTGTCCTATTCCAGGAATCTTCACTCTTGCCATCTCTTGGTTGAATGATGCAGAATGTGGCTGAGAATAGATTTAAGGGATGCGAAAGGAAGTTTAATTGGTGAGAAAAGATGGTTTTTGGGCTGGAGTTAAGAGGATTGAAGAGAGAATCAGAACAGACTTGGAGGAGTTACAAATAGGGTTGCGTCTGTTCTGCGGGAAACCGTCGGTTTTAACATATGTAACCGTCTGACAGACGAATTTCGAGGGGTCAAAATTCGAACTTCGGGCAGTTACAAGTTAAACCGTTCAGCTTGTCTTACTGACAGACAAATTTTCGTCTGAAAGTTCGTCTGACAGTGACTTGAAACAATCAATACATACATAATCAGACGAATTTTGCTCTGACAAAATTCGAATGTTGAAAAGAAAAACAGCTTCAACAGACAAAACTTCAACCAATAGACGAATTAAGCATACATAGCATCATCTTTCAAGCATTCAATCATCAAGAGCATAAGTCAACAGACGAATTTTGAACTGAGACTTCGAATTTTCAACTTTTATAAATATTGTCCAACATTCGTATGTTAAGAAGTAACAATTCGCATAACAGTGATGGACAATTATACTCTTGAAATTTTTATTTTTGAAAATTCGAACTTTTAAGCTTCAACAGACGAATTTCGAGGTATTACCGAGAACTGTTCAAGGCATAACAGGCCAAAGTTCGTCTGTTGATCAACCAAAATTCGAATGTTGACCATGTTGACCAGTTCGAAAACACAGATTATCAACGAAATTCATCTAGCAATCAAACATCATACAAATTTCAGCTTTAAAAAACTTACAGAATGGATCCAGACCTTAGAATAATTATCATTCACTTTACTTTCTGGTTGTTCCAATCTGGAGTGCTCCAATCTTTCAAACTTTTAGCCATTGATTTTCACAAGGAGCACCTGCAACTATATTGAAACATACTCCAATGCTCAAGTTAGAATAAATTCTAATATTAAAAATTCTGAAGACATAATTGCACAGAAATGACTTACAATTCATTGGGATTTACCATTCCCAACTCTCTCCTTATTTTGCAATGCCTGTCTTCTGGTAGAGGTTTGGTTAGTATGTCAGCTAGTTGATCCTCTGTTGGGATGTATTCCAGCTTAACTTCTTCTTTCAGAACATGATCCCTTATGAAGTGGTGTCTAACCTCAATATGTTTCATCCTTGAGTGCATGACAGGATTCTTAGTGATGTTTATGGCACTTTGATTATCACACATGATGGGTATCTCTTTCATTTTAACCTCAAGATCTTCAAGCTGCTGCTTCATCCAGATGACTTGGGCACAACAGCTTCCAGCTGCAACATACTCAGCTTCTGCAGTGGATAGAGCTACACTGTTTTGCTTTTTGCTGAACCATGAAACCAGGGATCCTCCAAGAAACTGACAAGTTCCACTTGTGCTTTTTCTGTCAGTTTTGGATCCTGCAAAGTCAGCATCAGTGTATCCTTTGAGATCTTCTCCATTGTCTTTTGGATACCGAAGACCCATATGTGATGTTCCGATTAGATATCTGAAAATTCTTTTCACAGCTGTTGCATGGGTTTCTTTGGGGCATGATTGGAACCTTGCACACATGCAGACACTGAACATAATGTCAGGTCTGCTGGCGGTTAGGTACAGCAGGGATCCAATCATTCTTCTGTATTGAGTAATGTCAAACATTTTCCCATTTTCATCCATGTCCAGTTTGGTTGCAGTAGCCATAGGTGTTCCCGTTGGCTTGGCATTCTCCATTCCAAACTTCTTTAACAGCTCCTTTAGATACTTGGATTGACTGAGAAAGATACCATCATTAAGCTGTCTGATTTGCAATCCAAGGAAGAAATTGAGTTCACCCATCATAGACATCTCAAATTCTCCCTGCATTAACTTAGAAAATTCCTTGCAAAGAGTTTCATTAGTAGCACCGAAAATGATATCATCAACATAGATTTGGACAATTAGTAAATCTTTATTCTCTTTCTTAGTAAATAGAGTTGTGTCAACTTTGCCTCTGTTAAACCCTTTTTTTTGTCAGAAAGTTGCTCAATCTTTCATACCATGCTCTAGGGGCTTGTTTTAATCCATAAAGAGCTTTCTTCAGTTTATAGACATGGTTTGGTTTTGTAGAATCCTCAAAACCTGGAGGTTGATCTACATAAACCTCTTCCATGATATATCCATTCAGAAAGGCACTTTTTACATCCATTTGATATAGCAAAATATTTTTCATGCATGCATAAGCTAGTAGAATCCTTATAGCTTCTAATCTGGCTACTGGTGCAAAGGTTTCTTCAAAACCAATACCTTCTTCTTGATTATACCCTTTAGCAACTAATCTAGCTTTATTTCTGATTATAGTTCCAGATTCATCAAGTTTGTTTCTGAAAACCCATTTGGTACCAATAACAGGATGATTTTTTGGTCTTGGAACTAAATCCCAAACTTGATTTCTTTCAAACTGATTTAGTTCATCTTGCATTGCCAAAATCCAGTAATCATCAGTTAAGGCTTCTTCAGCACATTTGGGTTCAATTTGAGAAATGAAAGCACAATTTAGCATTTGATCCCTTAACTGTTTTCTGGTTTTGACTCTCTCTTGAACATCTCTTATCACTTGATCAACAGGATGATTCCTTTGATATCTCCAAGCTCTAGGGAGTTCTTGAGATGTTTCTTCATTATTTTCTTCATCAAACTCTTGCTCCTGGATATCTTCCTCTATGTTAACAGATTCAGATATCTTTGGAGGTTCAGTTCTACTTTTATCAGATATGCCCAGTTTTTCAAAATTGAAAGCAAGATCATCCTCATTGGTAACATGTTTTGAAACAGTTTCATTTTCAATGAAAACCACATGCACAGATTCCTCTACCACATTTGATCTTTTATTATAAACTCTATATGCCTTACTCCTACTAGAGTAGCCAAGAAATATACCTTCATCTGATTTGGCATCAAATTTACCTAGGTTTTCTTTGCCATTGTTGTGAATGAAGCATTTGCATCCGAACACGTGGAGATGGGACAGATTTGGCTTTCTCCCCTTGTACAGCTCGTATGGAGTCTTTCCTAGGATGGGTCTGATGTATGCTCTGTTGATGATGTAACTAGCTGTGTTCACTGCATCAGCCCAGAATACTTGAGAAAGTTCCTTCTCATTCAGCATAGCTCTGGCCATCTCCCCAATAGTTCTGTTCTTCCTTTCTACTACTCCATTTTGTTGAGGAGTCCTAGGAGCAGAGAAGTTGTGGTCAATTCCATGCTCACTGCAGTACTCCAGGAAGTATGCATTTTCGAATTCTCCTCCATGATCTGATCTGATGGACACAATAGAAATACCTTTCTCATTTTGCACTTTCTTGGCTAAGGTTACAAATGCATCAAAGGTATCACTTTTAGAAGAAAGAAATAATGTCCAAGTAAATCTAGAATAATCATCAACAATAACAAGCACATACAGATTGCCACCTAGACTCTTTACCCTTGATGGTCCAATTAAGTCCATATGCAACAATTCAAGTGGTCTTGTTGTGGTAACTGTGTTTTTGGATTTGAAGGATGATTTAGTTTGTTTTCCTTTTAAGCATGCATCACATTCTTTATCCTTTTCAAAAGATAATTTTGGAAAACCAGTAACTAGTTCATTTTTAACCAGTTTAGACAATTGATTCATATTGACATGAGCCAATCTCCTATGCCATAGCCAACTATCATTATCTTTACTGATTAAGCATACAGAATCTAGAGGAGAAAGTTCATCAAGATCAACAGTATAGCAGTTACCATCCCTTTGAGCCTTGAGGATTACTCTGTGATCACTTTTTCTAATGACCAGGTAAAACTTTGAGTCAAACAGCACCCAGTTTCCTTTGTCACAAGTCTGACTCACACTTAGTAAGTTGTGGTTGAGGCCAATCACAAACAGCACTTCTTTAATGGATGTTTCAGGATTTTTGCCCACAATGCCAATGCCAACAATTTTACCATATTGATCACCTCCAAAGGTCACCTTTCCTCCTTTCTTGTCTCTAAGGGTGATGAACTTCTCCTTGTCACCAGTCATGTGACTTGAGTAGGCACTGTCCATATACCACTTGTTGCTTTTCTTAGCTTTGAGACAGACCTGCAAAACAATGTTTATGATTTCCTTTTAGGTACCCAAATTTGCTTGGGTCCTTTTTGGTCAGTATATTTTTCCCTAGATGCAGATGCAACTTTGGGAACCCATCCAACTTTCCTGCCAGGTCCATTTTTCCTCAAATCACAAGAACTGGAAATATGTCCCTTTTTGTTACAGAAATGACATGTAGTGAAAGGACTGCTAGATTGAGATGCAGGAAGAAAACAGTGCAGGTAATACTTTTGTCTAGCATGCCTTGGCTGATCATACATTTCAATGTGAGGTGATGCATTAACTTTCTTTTTATTGTTCTTAGCATGCACAAAATGTCTCATATATGCATTTTGATTTTTCTTCCTAATCTTTTCCTTGACAGCACATGGGTCATAGCCAAGACCAGCTTTTCCTTGTGATATTCTTTGGCTCCCCATCAGGGCAAATAACATGTCTTTACCTCTAGTGAGCCTAGACATGCTTTTAACTAGATAATCATTCGTTTGTTTAAGTTCAGTGCATGAAATGCAGCAAACAGATTCAGAAGTAGATGGAGAAGAAGTTTCAGAAACTGTGCTTTGAGACTCCAGCTTGCTTATCTTTTTCTTTGCCAATTTTAGTTCTTTAGCAACTTTAATAAATTCATCATGAAGCTCATGAAATGCATCCAGTAATTCAGAATAGGAAGGTTCAGATTCATATACCTCTTCATCCTGATCACTGCTGTATGAAGGTGTAGCTTCTTCAGAAGCAAGTGCCATTAGACAAATGTTGGCAATCTCATCTTCATCTTCTTCTTCCTCATCTGAGCTGTTGCCCCATATGGATGAGATGTACGCCTTCTTCTTTTTCCCTTTGTCAGCACCTTTCTTTTCTTTTTCTTGCTTCCTGAGGAATTGGGGGCAGTCCCATTTTATGTGTCCCTGCTTCTTGCACTCATAACAAGTCACAGATTCTTTTGCCTCTTGCTTGCTTTCCCCAGCAGCTACTTTCTTGAAGAATCTCTTGTTCTTCCTCTTGCTATAGAATCTTCCGAATTTTCTGACCATCATAGCCAAGGTTTCCTCATCAAGTTCATCCTCTTCGTTAGATTCTTCTTCCTTTTCATCAGCAGCTTTGAGAGCAAGGCCTTTCTTCTTTCTGTCCAGCCCGGCTTCCTTGAGAGCTTTGATTTTTCCTTCATACTCCTCAAGGCTCCCGAAGAGAGCTGTGACAGAGGCCATTGATTCTCCTCTGGCTTCTTCTATTGCTGTCACCTTGGGCTGCCATTCCAGAGGGAGAGCTCTGAGAATTTTTCTCACTTTCTCTGATTGAGTGTATTCCTTTCCTAGGCTCTTTAGTTGATTCACAATGAGAGTGAATCTCTTTTGGAGCTCCTTTACAGTTTCTCCTTCAGACATCCTGAAGCTCTCATACTCTCCAATGCACGTATTGAGTCTGTTCTCCCTGACCCCAGATGTCCCTTCATGTGCAATCTGCAGAGTGTCCCACATCCCTTTTGCAGTGGTGCATTGTGAGACCCTGTAGAATTCGTCCTGGTTCAGGGCACTGACTAAACAATGCTTTGCTTTAAAATTCAGTAGGACTCTCCTTCTATCTTCATCATTCCACTCTGCTTCCAGCTTCTCTTTGTATCTTCCATCTTCAATTAGAGCCATTGGGACGAAATCTCCTTTATCAATGACTGACCAGATGTCAAGATCAATTGATTGGAGGTAGATCTGCATCCTCATCTTCCAGTACCCATAATGCTCTCCACTGAAGCCTGGTGGTCTGTTAGTGTTGTTCCCTTCAGGAAGTATACTCTCTCCAAAGCCAGCCATCTTTGTTCCCGGACAGTAAAATCCTTTGAATGGGAATCCGGGCTCTGATACCACTTGTTAGCAAGGCTAACTTCCCAAGAGGGGGGGTGAATTGGGAAGATTGAAATTCTTCTGCACAAAGTAAAGCAAGTGAAAATATCACAGTATAATGAAAACAACGTGTAAAACAGAGCAAGTTGATAAGTAGAGATAAGGAGAAGAAAACTCAGTGATTTATCCTGGTTCGGTCTATCCACTTGACCTACATCCAGTCCCCAAGACACCTCTTGAGATTTATCCACTATCCAGCAAGAATTTCAACGGGCTTCTTACTAAGGCCACAGTACACGAGTCTGCTCTGTTCTGAGCTCTCTCAAACTCTCTAAGCACTTTCTCTATGTGCTTCCCAATCCCCTTGTGAATACCCCTCACAAGTAAATCTATCTTTCAGATAAAGAGTAGATTGTTTACAAATGAATAACTCTCTAGAATAGAGTAGATATGAAGGTTGAAGTACAAATAATGAAGTTGGAAGGGTAAAAGCTTTTGAGATGAAAATTCAGCAGAAATTCGGTATATACAAGTTTGATTCGTTACCCACAACTTCAAATAATGTTATATTTATAGATTTAGATTTCAAATATCCGTTAGAGACTAAATCTATCCGTTGGGGAAGTTATCCAACGGTTACTCTGAAAAACTATCCGTTTACCAACCGCATTTAATGTTTCTGACATACTGAAATTCGAATTTCGGTTGGCCAACAGACGAATTTTGAGGGAACCGAAGGTTAAAGCCTCCAACGTTAAAATGCGAAGTTCGTCTGTCCATAGAGTGAAATTCGAATTTCGAAACTCATAAAATATTTTCACAATGTGACATACGAATTTTTAAGAAGTAAGATTTTCTGTTAAGTGTGAACAGTGTTTTCAATTTGCTACAGTGCCCTCGAAATTCGAATTTTGGATGCCCAAAATTCGTCTGTCCGTTGAACGTCCAAATAGGCACAGTAGTTCACTTTCTTTGAAATTCAAATTTTGACAGAGTGAAATTCGTCTGTCAGAGACCAGTTTTGAGACTTAAATCATTCTTGATCTCAGATGAACTTTATCAAACATTCAGACGAATTTCCTCTATTTTCTCAAGTTTTGTTTTGTCTGAAATTCGAATTTTGAAAGAGTGAAATTCGAATGTCACAAAGTAGCTTTTTTTTTTTTTGACTCAGATGAAAATTCGAATTTTGCTAAGTAAAAGTTCGTCTGTCAGAGAGCATTTTTCAAACTTAGTTTCTTCTTAATTTCAGATGAACTTTAGCAAAGCTTCAGACGAATTTCTTTGGTTTTCATAAATGGCATTTTGTCTGAAATTCGAATTTTGAGACTGTGAAGTTCGTCTGTCACAAAAAGGCTTCTTTCAGACTTGATTGAAGTTCGAATTTTGAATGACCAAAATTCGTCTGACAGAGGGACACCTTTCCAGACTTAATCAGTTTTAGCTCGAAATTCGAATTTCCAAAAGCAAAGTTCGAATTTCCAACTTGACAGTTCAGTTATACTTTCAAACTTCGTCTGTTTGTGAGTATTTTCCAAATAGGTAAAGATTTAATTTCAAATCAAGGTTTGAAAATGTCTTTTTCTCAAATCAAAATCTTTTACCCAATCTAAACAAAAACTAAAGATCCTACAAAAGATCTAATAGCCAATTCACAGAAGACCTTCACTTGAAACAGCTTTGATCTCCTTTGATATCTTCAATCCAAGCTCTTGAGTGTTGGTTTGGAATCATCAAAACTCTTGATCCAACAGTACACTACCTGAAGTTGTTATGTATTGATACACTAGTCAATGAAATCCCTAATGATTTCTTTTGGACTTGTATTAAAGCTAAGCTGGACAGTACATAGTTCGGTAGTCTAGAAGAATGTATTGCAGCCTATTGCATACAAAGGGATATTAGGTTAAATCATCAGCCAATAGGAGCTAATGATCAAGTACTGGCTGTTAGATATGCTGGCTTCCCAAGAGGGGGGTGAATTGGGAAGATTAAAATTTTCTGCAAAAGTCAGGAAAGTAATGAAAGCAAAAATGACAGTAAAAACAGAGTATGAAGGAAAAACAAGGTAAGAGCAATAAAAGAGAAGGGAAAACACAGATGCTTATCCTGGTTTGGTCTCTCTATCTTGACCTACGTCCAGTCCCCAAGTCACTACTTGAGATTTTCCACTATCTTGTAAGAATTCAGTGGGCTTCTTGCAATTGTCTCAATACAACTTTATGTTATGTTTTTAGAGCTTACAACCTCACTCTTTGTACATTAACTAAGTGCTTCCCAAATCCCTTATGATATCCCCTCACAAAAAAATCTTTCTTCCAGATGAAGATAAGATTGATTACAATGATTGAACTCTCTAATTAAGAGTGTATATGAAAGTTGAAGTACAGAATAATAAAGTATGTGAGAGTAAGAGACTTTGACTTAAGAATTTAACAGAGTTTCAGTATATACAATATAAAATCGTTACCCACAACTTCAAATGAAGTTCTATTTATAGATTTATTTCTTAACTATACGTTAGAGACAAGATCTAGCCGTTAGAGACGTTACCCAATGATTACTCTAAAAAACTATCTGTTCACCAACCGCATTTAATGCGTCTGACACTCAAAGTTTAAATTTTGGTTGGTCAACAGACGAATTTTGCAAAGACCGAAAGCTAAAGACTTCAACGTTGAACTTCAAAGTTCTTCTGTTATGAAGCAAAGTTCAAATTTTCATCTTTGAAGAATGTTTCTATGTTGGAACATATGAATTTTCAAGTTAAAGTTCTTCTGGTAAGTGTGAACAGTTATCCTATATTGCTATAGTGCCTTTGAAGTTCAAATTTTGGTGTCCAAAATTCGTCTGTCAGTAGGCAGCTCAATAAGGCACAATAGTTCATCTTTTCAAAATTCGAATTTTCAAAATCTAAAGTTTGTCTGTCAGAGAGAGCTCTCATCAGACTTAGTTCAAAGTTTGAATTTCTGAATACCAATATTCGTATGTCAACAAATTATCATAATAGACTTGCAAGCTTTGTTTCTATAATTCGAATTTTCAAAATCAAAGTTCATCTGTCAGTGAGCTAACTTTGGACTCTTTTTAAACTTTACTTTAAGATGAACTTTGACATATTCTTAGACGAATTTTTCATTTTTCATGAATTGTGTTTTATCATAAATTCAAATTTTAAAACTCAAAGTTCATCTGTCAGAGAAGTCTCTTATTAGACTTAATCCAAAGTTCGAATTTATGCACTCAAAGTTCATCTGTCAGAGGAATCTCTTTTCTGACTAACTTATTTTCAATTCAAAATTCGAATTTCAGAAGCCGAAGTTTCTAATTTTCAAAGCAATAGATCAGTTTTAACACTTTAAAGTTCATTTGTTAGTGGGTGTTTTTCAAATATTCTATGAATTATCATAGAATCATATTTCTAAAACATTCTTTTGCCAGTTCAAAGTCTTTTAATCAAAATTAAACATAGTAAGAAATCCTATATCTAATCTTTTACTTGGATTTCTTCATTTGAGATCTTTTATGCACATTTTTATATCTTCTTTCGAAGCTCTAGAAGATTGGTTTAGAATCATCAAAACACTTGATTCAACACTGGCTCCAAAAGACTGAAGCCCTATACCCCATCTGCTAATGCCACATAAAGTTAGACTCCAAAAAGAAGAAATGCCAGAAACTTTTAAAGATAGTATTAAAGAGCTGGCATACTTGGAGGTGATCCAACTGGAACAGGAGGATCCTGTTATTGATATAAAAGAAATGGATTCTAAGGAGAACTTGGAAGAGAATCTAAAAGAGAATTTCAGTAAAGCTTTTATTGGAGGTGAAAGTAGCTCTAGTCCCTCCAAAATAGAATGATAAAAGAATTATATGTAAACATATATAAATGTATAAAAGTGAAGAACAATGATGACTGCAAATTTTGAGTGTATTATAAGCAGTCATGAGTAAAAAGTGGAAAGAAATGATAATGTAATGAGATTATAAGAGCTTATGTACAAAGTTTGATTATGAAAAAGTATTATGTTTATATATATATGTTCTCTGAGTATAGTTATTAAATATTTATAAATAGATTATAATGAATTTAAAGTGGTTCGCATCAAGAGACAAATAAGAGTAAAGACTCCTGAACAAGAAAAGACACCACAGGATAATCCTTTGCAAGTTATTATGACTAGATGAGATCAGCGGCAAAGGATTATTGAAAAGTTACAGTGAACCTTAGATACTCAGAGACAACCTCAGGAAACCAAAGTTGAAATTTCATCTTTGAGGCAATATCAGTAGTAGGTACCACAGGCTATACCCATAAACTAAGTATTGGAGACAAGAATTGATCATGCTAAATTACAGCATGTAATAGCTCAGTTTTGACGATAATGTCCTCCCTTATTTAATGAAAGGTTTGAAGTACTAATAGTTGAGGATGGGACACTGAGTTTAGAAAAGATTTTTAGGTTAATGGGATATTCCTCTGAAATGAAAGCCCTATAGGCTACCTATTTATGCACTTAAGAAAAAGGTAAATAGATAGTGGCATAATATTGAGTTGATCCTGTAAGCTCAGAACATATCCTTGACGCAGAAATTTTTTTATATATTTTATGATAAATATTTCCTACGATTAGTTAGAGATGAGGATGAAGATGAGATCATTATGTTCCGACCATTATGTTCCGACAAGCAATGGATTAGTCAGTAAGTAAGCATGAAGCCACATTCATACAGTTAGTGCAGAACTCAACCTAGTTATAATTGTATGATGATTAGAGGTGGAAGACAGGAAAGCTAAGAAGAGGAATAAAGCTAGTCATCAGGGAAAGGAAAGCCTTAATACAAAGTGTGCGATTTAGTATGCTGGTAGAGGCTAGCAGAATGAAAGGGAATAATTTGAATTATCAAGGTTTTATGTTTGCTACCTTATAAATGCTAGAAAAGCAAAAAGGGAATGAAGCTATGAAATAATCGTAGCAAGAAAAGAAAGATACTCTTCTCTATTATAGTTTTCCCCTACAAGTATAAAGTATCGTTTTATGAAAATCTGGCCTAAGAATATTATAGTGGCATAAGGGATTAGTCTTAAGGATAGCTAATTGTAGTTGCTAGATTAGTTGAGGATGTTTTACATATTATTTATTTACCTTAGGTCTCGAATTCATTTAGAGTTAAATCGCAGTTAGATTCTATCAGTAAAAAGATGATGTAGGATCACAGAGGATCCTAGCAGGGCTTAGAGATCATAGTAAATCTCATGGTCACTGTAGACCAATAATGAGGTTGTAGTAGACCTCTACAGAGAATGAGATGATGAGCCCTACAGTACTGATAGTTTTCTAAAAAAGGATGACCTAGGATGATTTTAGAAAGATATGAAGCCTCATTAATCAGCAGCTAGTATGAATGTTCACCTAAGGCTTTTCTCGAATGCCGAGCCACAAACCAAAAAGTAGCAAAGAAATGTGATGGTGGGTGATGACAACGAATATGAAAGTAAGTACATCACCTACAAATAAGTTTAGTGGCAAGATGTTTTTAGTAATAAATGAAAGAGGCCAGTAAGAAATGAATGATAGAAATAAAGAAAAGTAGCTATGAAAAGAGGCAGTGCGAAGAAACTAATGTATAAAGGAAGATAAGTTAGAAGAAGAAGTAGTCATGAGAAAGGAAATAAGAGGACTAATGTATGATCAAGGAAAGAAGTTAATCAGCCTATGAACTATGATAATTTCAATCAGTCTGGGCTAGATAAATTCTTTAATGAGGATGATAGTTTCTTCCAAATAAACCAAGGACTCCAAATCCAAATAAATGTTAGAAGTATCTATGATGAATGTCATGTGGGATTTGGAGGATATGTTTCAACTTTGCATTTCCTAAGTATTGGATTAGGAACGAAGAAATTTCTAGAAGGGTATCATGACCATATGCTCCCCAAGAGTTAATAGGTTGAGCAAATACTTGATGCCATAACCCGATTACAAGCTCTAGAATTGTATCAAGAATTGTTTGGAATTAAGTATACCATATTTTGGGAAGTTGTTTCATTGCCTATATGTTCTAGGCAGTATGTTATTGTAGAAAGAAGAAGTTGAAGTGTTAGAAGTCTCAGAAAAAGAACTAGCGAAGGATCCAAAAGGAGATCCCATCGAGATAATAGATGACGATAATAGGTTTGTCATTAGTACTGAAACCCCATAAATTCAGTATAAGAAGAGATGATGCAAGTATAAAGTAATGCAAATGTAGATGTGAGTTAAAGGAAGAATATGTATATATGATGTGCAAGGTATAAATTATGAACCAAGAAAGGAGAAAATAGTTGCAGGCCATTTAGGGAATTACAAAACCTTGAGATGCTAGATTGCTAGTCTTGGTATGAAATCTAGCTATTGAAAGAAAAGTATATGGCCGGAAGATCTTATAATGAATGAAATCTTTCGTCAGCTGCCAAGGTGGGAAAAGGGAGGTAGTTCTTGGGGAGAAGCCCAATTGAGCCAAGAAAGATGAAATCCTCCATGTGATAAGGCCACTAAGGCGAGGCAGATGAAAGGTAGCTCCTGGGGTGATATGAGCCAAAAATGGTGAGAAGTCGAGGGCTAGATTCTAACTAAGTTAGCAAGAAACTCAAGAGTATCAAAGACCACTACCTTAATATCATTAAAAACCTCCAACCCATAAAAGCCAAGAGATCCTAAAGGCTATGCCAAGATAAGCAAAAGTATTGGGTTTAGGAATATGTTTATCATAAAGGCAAAATGGTAAGTTGAGATCTAAGTTAACAAAAACTAGAGTAAAGAGCAAAGAAGCAATATAAGCAATGAATGAAAATGAAAATGGTGATGAGATGCCATTATTGGATAGCAAACAATTGATAGAAGAAAGATGGAAATAGCGGTTGAATGGTTTAGAAATTAAAGTAGTAAAATATTCAGAGGTTATGCAAATAAGTTATGGCTTGAAATGAAGCCATTGCTAGTATTCTATAAGACCAGTTTTTGCCTGAATACAAGCAGAACCCCTAAGCCTTCTATAATTATATGAGCTCAAGTGAGGAAAGTACCAGGATAGTAACCTACTAAGAAGCATTGAAAGATGAGAAAATGTAAAGAGTAAGAAAGAAAAGATGTGCTAATTGTTAGATAATAGCACTATAAAGTTATGATGAAGCCAAATAGTCTTACAAATGCACCTACTAAGACTACATGAATAAAAGTATAAGTAGTATAATGATGGTTCTCAAGAATGATATGTTAAAGTACTCCGTATCTGTAACAAGCATGAAAGATGACTAAGAATTTTTGAAATATTTTAAATAAAATTATTGACTTACTAAACTCAGTGAATGTAGCTCATGAAAGTACGGTCAGTAGGTTATAAAATCTCCCAAGGGTTGTAGCAGATCCTACTAAAGCAAGTAAAGTTATGAGTGAGAGAAATTGAAAACTGGAATAAGATGAGAAATTTGCTAAGTCTAGTAAGATATTATAAAAATTTTATTGTGAAAAACTTTTCTCAGATTATCTTATCGCTTGATTAGAAGAAAAAGGTTTTGTGGGAAAAAAGAGATAAGAAATAAGTTTTTATGAATTAAGAAAGAGGCTAAACCTTCTCCCCTGTGATGATTAATCCTGATCCAATAATGACCCAAGGGGTCTATGATAATGAAAGAAAATATGGATCAGGGTATAAGTGATAAAACAATGTTGAGTTGAGGATAGTAGCCTATGTTTTATATAATAAATTTTTACGAAAAATATGTTCCCATAGATAGTAGCGGTGAGTAATACTCTCTAGATATGGAGTTATGATAAGTTTAAATGAGTTATAATCTCTTTAGTTTTACCATAGAAGTATTATGAGAACACCAAGAACCTAGAGTGACAATGAAATAAAGGATAAGTGGACTTGAGGTAAAGAAAAATGAAAGAAGAAAAAGATGGCTTTGTAAGCGCTATACAATCAAAGCTAATATGGTCAGCTTATGCTTAGTAGAAAGATTATTCATGTAAATAGCATAAAGCTATAAAAAGTAAAGAAAAGGGATGATGTCAGGTGCCAAAGAAGAGACTATAGCATGAGTAAGAAAAGAAAATTATGAAAGCAAGGATGATGATTAAGAATGAGTATGTTACGTGGAATTTTCGATACCCCTAAAAGTAAAAAAAGATTATGATGTCCTTTGACATTTCCCAACATGAAAGGTATTAGCCAGATCTTTTAGATGCTATGGATGGAAAAATAAAATCAAAGTGAAAAGTTAACTTATAAGTGATATAATTAAGATATGAAAATATTCCTCTAGTAAAAATGGACTGAAAATTGGGAAATAAATAAAAAGAAAGTATGAGATATAAGTATGTATTGAAATTTTGAAGATGAAATTTATTTTACAGTGGAGAGAGTTGTAACATCCCAAGAAAGTTAAAATATCTAGAAATGTATAAGGATTTTACAAAAATGGGGAGACACCATTTTGTGTGAAATAGGGCAAAGAGGTCATTTTTTCCAGTTGGACAGAAAAATGAGAAAATTATATTTTTACCTCTAAAGAATTTAAAAAAGGACATCCATATCCCTAAAGTCATAAAAATTACGTGGAATAAGTATTAGAAATATCTTGAGGGAAATTACACTTAATAACCTGAAATTTTTAGAAATTATAATTTAACCCAAGTCAGGGGTAATTTTGTAAATTTGTAAAATTACTGTCAAAACAAAGCCCTCGAAGAGCGAATTCCAATGGTATATGGCACTGAGGGTTAATGTTCAAGAATAAAGAAATAATTAGTATTGAGTGTTCAAAAGTAACAGTAAACCGATAAAGTAAATTGTGTACAATTAATGGTGAATTTTCAAAGTCAGGGTTCAGAACAGGGCAAGAATGGGAAAATTGAAAATTGAAAAGTAAGTACTGAAAAATTCAAAAGCTAATATAAAATCGTACAAAGCTCCAAATATTCAATGGTTTATATGTATAAAAAGATCTATGTTTTAAGTTTCATATGCGACTGATTTGGAGTTAATTGAAGCTATATAATAGGAAATATAGAGTTTTTCCCCAAAACTATTCTTGTAAGAGTTGGATTCTGACCCTTTGTGATTTAAGTTAAAGTTTAACCTTGTGTAAGGGAAATAAATGTATAAGAAAAATATGTTTATAAGTAGACATGTAGAGCCTTCCAACGACATAGAGTATGCATAATTTGGGATAGAATAGAATGAAATATGATTTTTCAAAGTTGAGGCCAGAAAACTAGAAGATAGAAAAAAATGACCTAATGAACAGTAAATGTCCACCTAATTACTGTATGAATTGGCCCAATGAAGTTATTATTTTATATTTTTCCCATGTAGATCTGAATTTAATAAAATTTTAGAGACTTGAATCACCTCAAGATGATTTTTCTAGATTTAGTTATGAATTTTTAAAATTTATTAGGTAAAATGGAGTTTGCCAAATGAACAGTACCCCGAATTTTGAAAAATTTTGTTTTTATTATATTATGATTTTAGTCTCTAAACCATGATAAAAGACATATAATATGATCTAATACATGGGAAATGGGCCCTAGTATAAGGTGTTACACAGTCCCAAAGCAACCCGCTTGAGATTTTTCACTGTATCTTACAAGTTCAATCTAAGCACTTGTGAAACCACAGTACAACCCATACTCCTTCTTTGAGTCTGTCTCTCCCCCACACCTTCCCTAGTATGATCACAAATTCCCCTCAAGAAAATCTTTCCTTCAGTAGCCCCTCCAGATCACCTAGAGAATTCTCACATAGAAAATATCAATACAAAGTAATGTTATCTCAAAAAGTAGATAAATTACAATGAGGCTCACATAATGTAATTAAGAGTATTTGATCGAGAAATAAATCTTTTAATTCAATGAAACAGTTTCAAAACATGATTCTCTCTTCTCTCAACTTAAATGAAGCTCTATTTATAGGTTGAAGTAGTTACTTAGCAGTTAGGCACAATTAACTAGTCGTTATTCTAAAGAACTAGCTATTGAACTAGCCATTGTAAGCACTTTACCCAATTAATCAATTACACAATGAGAGTCTAATCGATTATGGTGTGATTCAAGGCTATTCCTGGTAATGTATCCTTAATAATAAATTGACATCTGTTTAAGTCAATTGATTGAGTTTAATAACAAAGAAGAAAGTAAGTTCATCAATCAATTGAGTCAAGAATAATCGATTGATATGGAATTTAGAAGGTTAAGAAACATAACCGATTATATTTGAAGAAGTAACAGGTTATCAAAGAATAGAATGAATGAGAAATACAAGGATAACAAGTTACATTTGAAGATATAACAAATTGTATTTGGGTACGTGTGATTTTGGAAAAGAATTCCAAGGCAACATATTATATTTCAAAACATAACAAGTTAAATTGAAGATGGCAACCTATTATATTGGCTATGGTAACCTATTATTGAAGGTTAAGATGAAAGGAACGAGAAAGAATGCCTTGCTAACAGGTTACGAAGGCACACGTAACATGTTATCGAGATATCACTTTTGAGAGGCTCAAAAGGTAACCTGTTACATCATTCAATATAACAAAGGTAATCAATTCTATAAGGATATAATAGATTATATGAAGCTATATAATCGATTAGAAGGTAAGAATAATCGATTAAGACACAAAATTGAAGTACACTAAGAGAGGAACAAGAAACAATAATTGATTATTTCAAGAGGAGTAACTGATTATATGAGACGAAATGAAGGCTGCACAAACATAACAACTGACATAATCGATTATGGCACTAAAACAAAGGCAAGCTGACTTAGACTAGACATGTGATAATCGATTACTTTGCTGAATGTATTTGATTATATCAACAAGAAAGCACAAGATAGAAACAAATGGCTGGTAAAACAAGTTATGTGGCCAGAGGTAATCGGTTACTGTAATACCTTATATTAGGGCCCATTTCCCATATATTAGATCATATTAGATGTCTTTCATCATAATTTAGAAACTAGAATCATAACATAATAAAAACAGAATTTTTCAAAATTCGGGGCACTGTTCATTTGGCAAACTTCATTCTACCTGATGAACTTTGAAAATTCATAACTAAATGTAAAAAAATCATCTTGAAGTGATTCAAGTTTCTAAAATTATCTTAAATTCATATATACATGAAAAAAATATGAAACAGTAACTTCATTGGGCCAATTTGTACAGTAAATTTCGTGGACATTTATTGTTCATTTGGTCATTTTTCTATCTTCCAGTTTTCTGACCTCAACTTTGAAAAATCATATTTCATTCTATTATTTTCCAAATTATGTATACTCTATTTCATTCGAAATATCCACATGTATAATTATATATATATTTTTATTATATATTTATTACACTTACACAGGATCTAAATTTAACTTACATGACGAAGGGTCAGAATTCAAATTTTACTGGAACAGTTTTGGGAAAAACTCCATATCTTCTATTATATAGCTCCATTTACCTCCAAATCAGTGGCATATGAAACTTAAAACATATACATTTCTATACATTTAAACCACTAAATTTTTGGAGTTATGTATGATTTTATATTATCTTTTGAATTTTCTAGTACCTAACTTTCAGTTTTTAGTTTTCCCATTCATGCCCTGTTCTGAACCTTAAATTTGAAAAATCACCATTAATTGTGTACAACTCCAAATGGTGTGAATTAGGTGTCATTTTAAAGCTTGACATGTCCTCTATCTGGTTTAAAAATTCCAGAAACCTACCCTCACGTTAAATATAGAAAAAGGACGAGCTAAGCAGACCCATCTGGAAAATGCTCTGTTTCAATCTATATTGCAAATTGCTTGCCAAAACCCATGCAAATGAACTCATTTTGGCATGTAACTTCTTAGAATATAACTTAATATTCCAACATCCAAAACTGGAAATTATCATACATTTTCTACAACATTAACATAATATTCACTATTTTACAACTTCATATAAAATAAGGCACAAATAACAATTCATATTATAACATGATAACTTGCACATCAACAACTCATCATTTTCTTCTGCATGCCTTTTGCTTCTTCCTTAGCTCTTTTGCATTGGTTCTCCCTAGCATGGTTAGTCATTGAAGGGGGGGTGATATTCAAAGAATCCCAATAGCAATCACCATTCATGCAATCATATTGTCATATTAAGCATATAATCATCATAAAACATCAAGTGAATACTTTTAAACATTTATGCCATAATATTTTACAAAAATTTCAGCAGAGTTTCATTTTGTATTTTGGAAATCCTGGAGTCTCAAAACCTCTTAATTAACCCAGCCAACATTCTCAAAGCATCACAAATGATCATATCAAACAATAGGCAAGTCATCAAATCATTGAAAATCACATGACAATATAAGGCAAGAAGAGGTAAATTGATACCTTCATGCTTTTTCTTACTCCTCCACTTGATACCAATGCTCCCACTAGCTTCCTTGAGCTTCTTGAAGTCCTAATGTATCATCAAACAACTACTCAAGCTAATGGTTCCATGACTTTCTTCAAAAAGTGTTCATGAAACCCTAATTCTTAAAAAATTCACCCAAAATTCATTCCTAGCTCAAAAATGATGAATTATACCTCTATTCCATGTAATTTTTCATGAGGAATCCAAATATGGCCTCAGAATTACCAAATTCTATCTATAGCTATGGTTACTATTTATTCTGAATTAAACCCTAACTTTTCACTTTCTAAATCTTAAGCCTTTATTTGAAATCAATACTTGTTCCTAGGGTTTTGGACCATGAGGAACTCATTTTTGGCATCAAAAACATGAAAGTCCATCTCCAAGACACTCCCCTGTTCTGGCCTAAATGAACCCTAAAAGAGGAAGAGGTGATTTTCATGCAACTTGCTTCTAACTCTTGGGAATCCTTACTTTCTCTCATAGATAAAGATTTCTAGCAAGATTCTTGCATGAAAACCCATTTCTTTCTCATCCTCGCTCATGGTCGAACTCAAGACTAAAGAGGGAGGAGGAAATAATTTCATGGAACTACTTTAAATTACTAGAGAAATCAACTTGAAGTTATAGAGGCTCACCTTTAATCTTGAATCTTCAAGCTTACAACTTTGCCTTCTCTTTTCTCTTCTCTTTCTCTCTTTCTTTCTTGTGTTTTTTTTCTCATGTTTGGAAGCTCTCTCTCTCTCTCTCCTTGCTGCAACAAAATGTCATCCAAAATGTGAGAGGAAAGAGGAGATTAATTTAATTAACCTTGGCTTAATCATGGTTGACTTAATTACTTTATGGAATACTTCTTCAAGAAGTATTCTTAAAATAATTAAATACTTATTTGCAGCACATGGGCTGCTGAATGTCACGCCCAAGAGAGAGAAATGTGTCCAAATATTGCTCAATTTGTCCTGGTCTAGATATATCTTGAAGCGGGTAATTTTTAAATGTACCGACAAAATTGCTTTTTATAGTAAATTAGCATTTTTTTGCTACAGGACTATTCCAATTTTATTTTTATATTTTCTTAATTATCTTATCCCAAATAGTATCTATGTATGGCTCATATCCTATCCTGGTTACCTTTTAATCATCGGTGGGGCTCATAGTTTACTTTATCGGTTTATTATTACTTTTGGACACTTGACACTGATTATTTCTTTATTCTTGAATATTAACCCTCAATGCCATATGCCGTTGGACTTCTCTCATTGAGGGTTTCGTTGTGACAGTAATTTTGCATATTTACAAAATTACCCCTATCCGGGATTAAACTATAATTTATGAAACTTTTGGGTCATTAGTTGTAATTTTCCCCAAGGACTTTTGCAATTTGACTCCATGTCAATTTATTGACTTTAGGGACATGGATGTTATTTTGATAATTTTATAGAGATAAAAATATAATTTTCTCATTTTTCTATCAAACAGGAAAAAATGATCTCTTTGTCCTTTTTCACGCAAAATGGTGTCTGCCCATTTTTGTAAATTCTCTATGCATCTATAGATATTTTGACTTTCTTGAGATGTTACAGTTACTTTTTTTGACACTTTGAAAACTCATAGAAATGAAGAAATTAATATTCAATTTAATTTTTGGACTTAAAATCTTAAAGGATATTAAAAGAAATTTTTTAAAATTGTTTGAAAAACCTTTTAAACTCAAACATCATCAACTATTTACATCCAAACTGAAAGGCTAAGAATTTGAATCTTAATTTTCCAATTTAAACTCCTAAGTTCTTTTTCTCCAAAACTCTCTTCTTCTTCTTAAAATGCCTTGGCTCCACTAATTAACCTGATAATTTATGTTCTTCTTGACTTCATGCATAAGAAATTCATATTAAGTCCAATAGTTAGTCCAATTTTTCTTCAAATAATAAATATGGTATAAAATATATAAATAACATTAAATAACTATATTATGCAAACTTTTTACTCCACTATTTGAAATTATTAAAACTAACTATGTAGATCACTAGACCTAACAATATAAAACCCAAATAAAAGTACACAAACTAGAGCCAAATGTATATGTAAAATAACAAGCTGGTAACTTCTCTCTCTTCCTTCTAAGAGACCAAAACATTAAGGATAAAATGTAACATCTCGATTTTCAGAGTTATGCAAAAGTGTAATTATTATGTGCTCTATAAAATGTGGTAGAAGAAGGAATGGAAAAGATATGGCTTTAAGGGAAAAATGTTAATTTTCATGTAAGGTCCTTAAGTGGAAATTAATTTGCAAATTGGTCCTGATAGAAATTTATTTTCCATTTGGTCTCTAAAAATATTTGTAAATTGGTCCCTAAAGAAAAATTATTTACAATTTGATCCCTTCAGGGGTATTTTTGAAACTATGCAAAATTGGTGTCAAAATGAATTTTATGACATGCTGGACCCAATGGAATAGTGTATTGAGTCCAAAGGGAACAATTTTAAAAGAAATAGACTACAGAATACAGTAAAATTATATGAAAAAAAGAAAAAAGTACTATAGGTCCCGCAATACTAATAAAGTAAAAAAGAAAAGTATGTAAGCCCCACATAAAGTACAGTTTGGGACAGGATACTAAGTTAAATGTAGATCCCAAACTAGTTTATTCTTGTTTACTTAAAGGAATAAACAGTATTATAAAATATTGCCAAAGTACCTTTAACTGTCCATATAAAAAGTAACCTGTACAGAATATTTTAGAATCAGGAAAAATACGTAGTATGAAGGACACTCCATCTCCTCTTATTAGCCAATATTTATGCACATGTTTAGAATGATTATTTTCAAGGTTCAAAAACCGGATCGAACATTGAACCGGTCAAGACACGAATTCAAGGTTCAGTAGTTCAAACGGAATTAAACTGGTAGTAATAAAATTAATAATTTTTTAATTTTATATATTATATAAAAAATTAAAAATATTATTAATAATTTTTATAACATAATATTAAAATCTAAATAAGTTAATATTCATCTATAATTATATTTTGAATTCAAAATAGTTAATTAATAGTCTATTTTCATATTATTTGTTAAGTAAATTTATCATTATTAATAATTATGTACTATAATAATGCTTATACAATATTATAATATAGAAAGAAAAAATTTATACAAAAAATAATGCCACTTAGTACTAACAATAATGTTATTTTACCTTTAAAACTAAAGAAAATAAAAATTAGACTAGTTCAACTAGTTTTGTACCGGTTCGTGACCAATTCAACTGATTTTGTACTGGTTCTGAAATTGGCTAATCTTCATCTATGACCGAATCAGACCTGGCAACAATTCCCGGTTGAACCAACCCTCTTTTTTGTTTCTTGATTATTTTATTATTTGTTTAAGCTAACTTGAATAAGTGACTGTAACATCCCCATTTTTCTATATGTATCATATGACCAGATGATATAAATGATATCAAATTATTCTAGATTAATTTATGATGATTGAGAAAGTAAGATATTTAATTCAAAATACCAATAAAAATATCAAAAAGATGCTTAAAAGGGAAAACTGGTAATTTTGCTAAAGGTAATGGAAAAATGGTCATTTTACAGAAGAAGAGAGAGAAAATAATATTATAATACTCCGGTGCAGACTAAAAGTGCAAGTGATACTGGATATGTGGGCCCAAAGAGGAAAAAATATAAGTCTGGTAAAAGCGGGTCCCATGTTTAATAATAAATCCTATGGGAGATGAATAGTAAAAAAAAGCAAGACTAATAGACCCTGCATGATAAAAAAAGAGAGAAAAGTTATGGGCTATACAGATAAAGTAAACAAATAAAGATACAGGATATAAAGAAAAACTCAAAGAAAAATGCATAAACTGGAGCCAAATTGATCTAATAAAGTGATGAAAAGTGCATGCTTACTTTTTTTCTTTTTTGACCAAAATTCACTAGATGAAAATGCCCCTCACACTTCTCTCACAAGTGAAAAAATATCCAAGGGCAAGAATGTAAAATGAATGAAATAACTTAAGAATAATTGATGGCCCTTCGATCAAAACCAAATCTAACAGTTCAAATTTTTCCAAACCATCTATAAATAGAGGCCAACCCTCCCACTTGTCCTTACTCATTTTACATGACTCTAAAAGAGTTAGAAAGAGAGAGATTGGCATGTTCTAGAGAGAAAGGGAGAGTGGAGCCGAGGGAGAGAAAGCAGGAAAGAAAAGAGAAGAGAAAGAGACAGAGAAGGAGAAAAGGAAGAGAAGAAGGAAGAGGCGTCAAGAGGTAAGATCCCTTCCCATTATCTCCTAGTTCCTTTTCTTCATTCATTAAGTATGATTAGTTGGTATGTTAAAGAGCATTTCCTTTTCCTCTCATAGCCCTAACCCACAACCAAGAGGAGAATGAGAAGCAAGGGTTTGTGTTTTATTTAGTTAATTATTGTATAATGATCCAAATGTATGATCAAATGATCAAAGAAATGAGCCTTTTCCTTGGGTTTCTCTAAGGCCATATTTCGGCCAAGATAAGAAGTAAAGGAGGGAGTAAGTTTGTGATGAAACCAATGCTTCCAGTGGACTCCTAGCATACCAAATAGCCAAGAAAGATCAAGAGATTCATGAAGAAACTTGGTTTCTAAAATGATTAAAGTTTAGGGTAACCAAAGCATGCATGTTCTATATGATACTATCAAGTTGTTAAGTAGGGTTCAATGATGTTAATAGGCCCTAAACAAACTAAGGAAGTAACCAAAGTCAAGAGGAAAGTAAGGTTGAAGGTTAAAACTCCAAGATAATCTCTTGCCCTTACTTAATGTTATTGCTTATAAATGTTCTATATATTATTATGATTTGTAAATGATTCCATGTTGTTGTTCAATGCTTTTCTATGATTGGTGGTTTTTTTATGTCAAGGGCTAAGCCTCAGGATGTCCATTTACTAAGCCGTTATGCTGCTAAATTTGCATTAGACAACATGGATGTTATGATGCTTTAGTTGAAAGTATGTGATGTTTTATATGCTTTCAAATGTTTTATGATAACATGATGGTATGTGCAAGTTGACTACTGAGATTCCCAAATCTCACCTCACAGTTCCCCAATTATAGGGCCATGTCATGGTAGGGGAAAGCATGTAAAGCATAAAGAATGATTATGGTAGAACCTTGCTAAAAACTATTTTGTATTGTCTGTTTCAAGCTGTTGTATAAAATCAAATAAGTCTCTAAAAATCCTGGTATCTATATGTATGGATAGAGCCATGTCTCAAGAACAATATGCCATTGGTTTGTTTGTAATTGGTGTTAAGTTTAATATAATATAGGTTTTGATAATGACAGATGTATAGTAATAAGGAGTAAATGCATCAGATTTGTTTAACATATATTTTGTTTCTAAAAGAAGTAAAATGTGCATTAACATGTGTTTAATTGTATTTATAATACACATATAATGGTATGTACTAATATATCCATTGTGCTTTTATATTTATAATACAAGTTAGATATATAAATTGAACTAACTACTTGATTCGTGTAACTTCTCTAAAAGGTTAGATATCTAAAAATGCATAAAGAATTTATGAAAATAGACATATACTGTTTTGCATAAAATTGGACAAAGAGATTATTTTTCTTGATTAGATGAAAAAATAAGAAAATGATGATTTTACCGCTTGCAAAAGGAAAAAGAAAATGAGACGAGAAATCATGTGGAGTGGCAAGAAATCAAATATTTTGGGGACAATTACGACTAATGACCCGAAAGAATTAAAAATTATAATTTTACCCTACATTAGGGGTAAAATTATTGTCAAAATGAAGCTCTCGATAAGATGAGTCCAATGGTATATGGCACTGAGGATTAATGTTTAAGGATAAAGAAATAATCAATACTAAAAGTTAAAAAGTTAACTTTTTACCGCTAAAACTGTTTTTTGATCTACAAAAGCTAAAACGGTAAAAAGAAAAGTAATTGGGAACACAAAAGGATATTTTTAGAGACAGAATAATAAAGTAATCTCATATACAAGTTTTCTTTAATCTTGTACTCATAAAATAATTTTATACTGCAAAAAGTTAGCTTTATCGGTTCAGGAATAAAATAAATGATACAAGACATAACTAGACCCAAAAAAAAATGAAGTATTTTGGAGATGAGACCCTTTCATATGGCACCACATAGGCTGCCCATATTTCCAAATTAGAAGCATTAATGGTTAAGAAAAAGAGAAAATTTAATTATTAAGTTTTCTTAATTAATGGTAATTAGCAAAAGAAATTAACATGCTTTTATACACACCCACATCCATTTGGCCAACTTATACACTTAGAAAGGAAGGAAGAGGAGTCCAAAAATTTCAAGAAGAAGAAGAACACATGAGGGAGCAAGAAGGAAAAAATAAAGAAGAAAATTCAAGAGCAAAATAGGTAAGCTACATCATATGCTTTCTAGTATAGTTTCTAAGTGGTTTGGGATGGTTGGAATGAAATTTTCTCTACTCCCTTTTACTATCCTGGTTAGACCAAGCATGATTTAAGGGAGGGAAGTGTTTTTGTTCCATAAATCCAAGAGAAAACATGAGATTTTGTAACGGGAACAAGTTTTGGCAAGTATGGAAGCAAATTTTTTAAAAACCACTTCTTTCGTATATGAGACAGATTTCGGCTAGTGTATTAGGGAGAAAAAGAGTTGGAATTTTGTTAATTTGATACCAAAAATAGTTTCCCTATAGTGGAAAACATTAAAGACAAGTGTTAGAATCAAGAGAAACCTTAAGATAGACAAGTTGAATCTTTAAGGGTTTCTAGGGTTTCATGGATGTATATTGAGTTATAACATAAAATCGGTGGTTTAATCAAGTATTTAATGATATCTAGGGACTTGAGGAAGCTTAAGGAAGCTAAGGGAATCATTGGTTTCAAGTAGAAAGCCAAGTGGTCTTCAAGAGGTAGCTAAGTTTTATATTCTAGCTTTATGTTCTTTCATTGTCATTTTATGATTAAATTGTGTTACCATATTGCAATTGTGAATTCTTTGATTAGTTTTGGCTATAAAATAAGAGGGTTTATTCCCCAGGATATCCATTTTCTAATCCGTTATGCTACTGAAATTTTTATGACCAACGTGGTTATTTATTGTTTAAATGAGATTAAATATGATCAAATGTAAGTTTATGTGACATGATTGACATAATTGCATGGAATGTAACTTGTTACTGAGATTTTCATAATATCATCCCCTCAAGTACCAAAATGTTAGGTTCAAGCTATGTTAAGGGAGTCCAAGAGTTAAGGAGGATGAAAAAGAAATTCGTGCTTGCTTCATTAGTTCAAGCTATGAATGTATATTTTGAAGAATTTTATGTAATATTACATGAAGTTTTATGAGGCTTGTATCTTTGTAATTATGTTCTTTTATGTCTCTTACAATGTTATGAACATGCTTTGGACAAATATGAGCCATGTGTATCATGTTTGGTAATGGTTTAAAAGTTTAAAATGCATATTTGTCCAAGTTGACCAGTCATAAAAGAAGCAAAGGTACTTTATTCTAAAAAGAGCACTTAATATACATGTTATATATGCTCTAAAAATAGATAAAGAAAGCTTTTCAACAAGGCAAAGAAAATCTAAATTGGGCATGTATACAATTTATAGTGTAATTTTGAAATTAAGGGTCAAAACTGGACAGTAAAGTGAAAACTGTGGATCTTACTGAAAGTATCACTTATTTTAAAAGATAATATAAAATCGTACAAAGCTTCAAAACTTTAATGGTTTATATGCATGAAAATTTCAACATCTTAAGTTTAATATGCCCTCGTTTGAAAACAATTGAAGCTATATAATAAGAGTTATGTATGTTTCTCTAGAACTATTCTAGTAAAAGTAAGGTTTTAACCCTTAGTGATCTAAGTTAGAGCCCTGCCTTGTATAAGTTAAATAAATATATAAGAAAAATATGGCTATAAATTAGACATGCAAAGCTTTTTAATAATGTAAAGAAAACACAAATTGGCTCAGAATAGGATGTGAAATAAATTTTCAAAGTTAAGGTCAGAAAACCTGGACATTATTGTTGATCATTTGTATAGTGGAAGTTTGGCAATAAACTGTACGAATTTACCCAATAAAATTCAAGTTTCTTATTTTTCTCTTGTAAAGAATATTTTTAGATATTTTCAAAGACTTGAATTATATTGATATGATTTTTTTTGAATTAGTTATGATTTTTTAAATTTCAGCTAGAAAAAATGGGTACCAAATGAATAGCACCACATTTTTAAAATTTTTCTACTTTGGAACCTATGATGATTCAAGCTTCTAAAATGGCTTAATTAGATATTAGAAATGCTATAGTACATGGGAAAGTATATATGAGAGTAAGGAGTTATAGTTTGTAAGTATAGTACATTAAATGTAGGATTGTCCAAGTAAAATGAATGAGCATCGGAATAAAGAAAGGAAAATCAACATCATGTCTCACTCAAAGAAGAAAGAGTGAAAAGATACTCCAAGAATAGAAGATCAAAATGGAGCATGCCAAGGATGAAATGATCAAGTGAAAATGGAGCTCAACTTTTGAAAACCTAGCTATTAGATATATTTTGTTTTCATTTAGGTCCTAAAGTGGCTTAATCTTTAAAATTTACTTAATCTTCTTACCATATGTTTTGAACGAGTTGGATTAAGTGAATCTGATATTAGCATGTGATAGAATTGAGAAATATTAACTAACTGATGAATTTTGGTATTTGACTCATGTTTATGTTGTGCAAAATTTGCACTTTACTTAGTAAAATTTGAAGTTATATAAGTCTTATCTCTGATAGATGAATTTTAGTTTTAAAATTCGAATTTCAAGCTAATCATTGGTAGTGAAAGTGTGTAAAATTCACATGAAACTTAATTAAAATTTGAATATTGGTGAAGTTCAAAGTCACTTTCTTTGACATATGAACTTTGGACTTCAAAGTGCAAATTTCAAAATGAGAACTTATGAGTCTCGTTAGAGCATGCCTCTGACAGATGAACTTTGCAGTTCAACATTCAAACTTCATAGAAAAGAACTTTTGTGACATGTTGAACGTGCCTCTGATAAACGAATTTCAGCTTTTGAAATATGAATTTCGAAGTGTACTTTGAAAACTTGAGACAACTTTTCAAACTCAATAGATGTACTTCCAATATGAAAATTCGCACAAAACTAACATAGGTTTTCTTTGGGAAACTCGAAATTTCAATGTCACTTAGTGACAAACGAATCTTGAAGTTTAACATTAAACACATAACATTACTGACTCTACAAAATTTGTTTATTGAGCCTTAAAACTCAAATTTTGGTATGTTAGGCACATATAATGTAGTTGTTAAATGGCTCTTCTATAGAGAAATGGCTAAAACTTATGTCTAATGGATAGATCTTATGTCTAATGACTAGTTAAGATACGAATCTATAAATAGAACCTCATTTGAACTTATGGGTAATAAATTTAAGTGAGTTTTGTGCCAAAATGTTGCTGCAATTTATCATATCATTCTATGTAAGCATTCAAGGTTAAACCCACCTCATTAGAGTGAGTTTCAATATATTATCTACTTTTGTAGAGTTTCTATTATGTAAATTATTCGTTCTACAATTTCTAAGTAGAATTTTAGTGTGGGGAAAAACTAAACAAATTACACATCTTGTAAAGGTATACGAAGAGTGGCTTTACAAGTGCCTACTGAAACTTGTGAGATGTACTGAGATTTCATAAGTGGCTGGATCAAAGCTGTGAGATATAGTGGAAAATCTCAAATGATGGCTTGAGGACTGGAAGTAGGCCAAGAGTTTGGGCCAAACCAGTATAAATTCTTGTGTCTGATTCTTCATTCTCACATTTCATCTATCTGCTTCATCATACTCTACTCATCCCTGTTTTACTACAACATTTAGTAAAATTAGGCTGCACTTCAAATGAGGAAAAAAATCTTGCATCACCCAATTTACCCCCTCTTGGATAACCAGCCAACCTAACAATTGGTATCAGAGCTTGGACTCCCAACAAAGGATCTAATCATCCAGGAGCAAGGTGGCTTGTTTTGGAAAAAATATACTAGCACAAGGAAACAACATCAACAGACCTCCAGGTTTTAATGGTGAACACTATAAATACTGGAAGATGAGAATACATATATATCTTCAATCCATAAACATAGACATCTGGTATGTTAAAAAGAAAGGTGATTTTGTGTCAAAGAAGATATAAGACGATGACATATATAGAGAGAAGTCAGAAGAAGAGTGAAATGATGAAGATAAATGAAGAGTTCTGCTAAATTTCAAGGCAAAACACTCCTTGGTTAGTGCCCTTTCACAAGATGAGTTCTTCAGAGTATCTGATTGCAATACTACTAAGGAAATATGAGATGCTCTGGTGATTTCTTATGAAGGTGCAAGTGGAGTAAAAGCAACAAAGTCAGCTTTCTCACAGCAGAATATAAAATGTTCATGATTAATGGTGAGTCTATTAAAGATTTTCAAATTCATTTTACTCACATAATTAATTATTCGGTAGCTTTGGGAAAGAGTTACACACAAAGAGAGAAAGTATGTGAGATACTCAAAGCTCAACCCAAAGAATAGCAACTAAAAGTGACAGTTATTGAAGAAACAAGAGGAAAATCATATCAATCTATCGCTGCATTATTTGCAAGCCTTGCTGAATATGAAGGAAGACTTGACCTTCTGTGGGAACAACAAAATAAAGAAATTCAAAGTTAATACATCACAGAGCTCAGAAAGATGATGATAATTATAATGAAAGTGATGATAGCAATAGTGATAATAAGGAGGACATGCTAAAATAGTTGACCATCAAATTTGGCAGATTTCTCAACATAAAAAAGAAAGAGCTTTAAGAACAAAAGCACTCCTGCTATGAAAAAAACTGGAGTACCTTTCAAAGAGGCAAGGAGGAAGATATGCAGAGAAGAAAAGTGAAAAATTTTAAATGGCATATACCTCTACAATTTGGGGCAATAGTTCATATGAAGATAATGAGGATACCTATCGATGCTTAATGGCAATATTCAATAATGAGATATCAAATTCTGACTCTGAATCTGACTTATCAAAATCCTGCAAGTATATAGGGTCGATTGCAATAATAAAAAGCCTCCAAAGTATTCCAAAGGTTGAACCCAAGGGAGATAATAAATTCACCAGTCCAAAATTTGAGTCCCAAGAGCAAATAATAATCAAATTGAGAATTCAAATTAAAAAAGAAAGAAATAGGAAACAAAACAATGTCTTAGTTTTGATTTAGTTCTAAAAGCGTCAAGGGATCAGGATTCACCTTATGAGATAACTAGATTCTATTCTTTAGTTAGACTCTGCATAATTATAGTGATCATTGTTCTTAAAGTGTCCTAATTACCTCTTGGTCAATTAATCATTATTTAATTAGGATTTAATTTGCTCTCGCGCAACTAAAATTCCTAATTAAACCTTGAAAACTATAACATATATCATCACTCTAGATTACTTATCCGTATTTATCTCTCTAAAACTAGGTTCACTCTTCACCTCTCAGTCCATAAAGTTTACCCATTAATTAGATTCTATGGTGATCAAACATAAAATCCACATGAACAAACAAGAAAGACAAATATAATAAAGAAACAAATTAAATATAACTTGAAGAACAAATCCACAGAGTTAACACTAAACAAAACAAATACAATCCATCCCAGTCAAACTACATCCCTATCCTTGACTGGGAAATTTAGCTACTCACGGAATTAGAAATTAATGCAAAACTAAAATCTCAAACCATGATAAGAATAACAAAAAGGAAATGTTTATAAAGAAAAAGATAATCATGCTTTAACACTCCCCAGATCTCCTTACTTTCTCCCTTCAGATTGCTTCTAGTTACTCCCAAATGTGTTGAACCAAGTTCTCTGGCCTCCGAGAGCGTTTCTAAATGTGCCCTTTGTGTTTCTGCCGTGTCTTCTTTTATAAGGAAAGTCCAGAAGCCCATAAAAGCCCAAAATATCATGAAAAGGTGAAAAATTAAATCAACCTCTTAGACCGAGCCGGTGCCGAGTCCTTTAATTTTCCCTTCACCCGGCACCGACTTAACGCATCCTTTACCTATGTTACGAGACCACCCGGCGCTAAGTCCTTTCGTGATTTTCTTCTCCTTTGCCTCCTCACTTGTCCACGGGTGAAGAGATTAGTAGGGATCGGGTGGATGAACTCTTATGCATTTTGCTCCAACTTTTTGGCTCTATGTATCTCAAAATCCTCATAAATATTCTTGTCATGCAAATATATTCCAATTTATGCAGAATCATGACAAAAAGTATCAAATCACAATATTCTGGGATGAAAATAGATATAAAATGTGGGTATTTTATAGGTACAAAATAGACACATCAAATCCCCCCATATTTGAACCCTTACTTGTCCTCAAGCAAGACTAAAATGATACTACTCTTAAAATGAATTCTAGGATTCATCAAACTCACTCTTCTTCACTAGTGATAGTCTATCATCAATATAAAGAAAATGAGTACTCAACAAATCAAACATTAGACTCAATAGCAACTCACTTATCATTCCCATTAGTCTATAAGACTTTAGTGTATGTGTGTGTGTATACTTACTATGTGACAAATGTAGATAGCCAATTAAGCAAAAGGAAGAAAAAGTATAACACTTATTTAAGAACTTAAAATACATCAATCAGTTGTGCATAAACCTTAACTCAACTCTTGTACAATGGAGATCAATAAGGATTTATTTATCTAATTTCCCCACACTTTGTGCTTTAATTTTATCTGGGGATTTGTTTATTTTCTTAGGCATTATGCGCTTTTTTGATGCAAAGGTTTCGCATTTGGGATGCGTACCCCCAATTACTCAAGTTAACATGACCAGCTACACCAAGGTGCCTTTGGCACACTCATAACTTATATACCACACCATTTTATGTGAAGGACAACACTTTTTGGTAAAACTCCTTAGTTACTAAGCATAGCTCAAGCCAGCAAAGTGGATATATATTACTTTTTTTTTCATTGAAACCTCAATTCATCTCTCCAACTAAATAATAAATTCATACACAACAATTGAAAATACCCAAGTTCAAAAATAAATGTATAATCCATCTTCCAATAAATTCAATCACTTTTCCACATTTACCACATGCTAAGTTATTGTGCTCAGTTTTATAGTCTCAAGACTCATGTTTTTGACTTGCAAGGTAAATTATCTTTCCTCATCAAACACAACAATTGAGTATCCTATGGTGATAGACAAAATCACTAGCTCAGAAAAATAAGCAAAATAAATCTACATAAAAGCAATTAAGCACATAAATTCGCGAAAAAGTTTCTAATATCAACACATCAGTACAATTCTTTAAGGATAGATCAACTAAGAACAACTAATAACCCCTCACACTTACATCCAACATTGTCCTCAATGTTGCAGGAATAAAATAAAAGATAAAAGAACTGAGACTCCCTTTATTTGTAGGTAATACTTGAAATGCTCTTTGGAGTTCTTTGTGTTTGTTCCAAATTTGTTTTCACCATAATCAATTCAATCCTGCAAAAAGTCTTAAGGGATTGGAGTAATAAGAGCAAGAAAACAAAAATGAAAAATAAAAATAGAAAATAAAAGAAGAAAAATAATGTTGGGTTGCCTCCCAATAAGCATTAAATTTAACGTCGATAGCCAGACTGATTAGGAAATTATGAGATGGCATCCTTCAGAGGTTTTGGTCTAAGCCCTTCAGATTTAGAAATAGGCTTTTTTCTCTACTTTAATTTCATCATTCCCTTAGAGAGATTCTTTATGATAAAAGTTGGTACCAGCTAGTCTATTTGAATCACACAGTTGCCTCTTTTCTTACCGGGATTAGGTGGTGCCACTTTCTTCTTTATCTTAACTTCCTCTCTAATAGCCTTTTGAAAAAGACCTTTATTATTATCTAAAGATCTAGAAAAAAATTTCAATTCTTGCTTTTGAGGAACTTGCATCACATCTATGCTACAATAATTCTTTTTATGAGAGAGAATATCATAAGTATTAGTGAAATTAAATTCATCTATCTCATTCCTACTCTAAATGTCAATTATCCCTTTGGCACATCAATTAAATCACTCGCAGTAGATAGGAATGGTCTTCCTACGATTAGAGAGACATCTATTTCATCTTCTAACTCTAAAACCATAAAATCAGCAAGAATATAAAGTTTACCAACTTTTACCAAAACATTCTCGACCACTCCCATTGGGTACTGAAGAGATATGTTTGCCAATTTGAGTGTGACATTTATGGGTATCAAATCTGTGATTCCTAGTTTCTTACAAAGTGAGTAAGGCATCAATTCTTGCCTTTGAGGAACCTGCATCACATCTTTGACAGAGGAGAGTCTTGATATGTTGAACATAATCAAACCTTTATTATATTTATGCATGTTTAATGATATGATAATGATACTATGTTGTAGCTATGAATGTTTTTATAATTGGCTAGCTATTTATTTGATGAGGGCTTTGCTTAGGATGTCTTGTCTTTAAGTCATTGTGCTATTGAAATTTTTCCAGCCGACATAGTATTTTCATATGTTTTAATGAAATTGGGCTATGCTGTGAATGTTTTCATGTTATATAATGATGTATTATCATATGCAAATGTACTACTAAGATACCCAATCTCATTCTCCCAAGTTCTAACCATGCTAAGTAATGACAGTGTAATGGAGAAAAGCCAAGAAAAAGAAATTGATGAAGAAGCAATGTTGATAGTTAAAAATATAGTAATGTATTGGTCATAATGTTATTATGTGTTGTGTGGCCAATAAGTTAAGTTGACATGTATTTTCAATATAACAATGATGTCATATGATGTATATAAATGTATATGTTATGCAATAATGAGCTATGTATAAAGTTGATAAGGTTAAAGTATGTATGAATCCCAAAATGACAAGTTATGTTATGTCAATATTTAGAAAATGTTCAGTATGATATAATAAAAGGGATTAAGCCAAAGCATGATTCCTCTAGATAGAGGATATGTTAAACTTTAAGCCAAGACAAATTTTGTATGAATTGGCTTAGTATGATGTAAGTTATGGCTCAAGAAAGTTAAGAGTTAAAACTGGACAGTTACAAGAAAACTGTAAATTTATTGTAAACACTGTCTATGTTTGAAAGGTTGTATAAAATCATGTAAGACTCTAAAAATTCAATGGTTGGTATGGGTGGATAATACTATGTTTTAAGAGTGATATGAAACTAATTTGAATGCATTTGGAGCTATAGAATAAGAGATATGTATGTTTTCGTAAAACTATTCTAGTAGAAGATTATTCTGACCCTAGTGATTTGAGATGATGCAATACCTTATACCAGTTAAATAAATGGCTCTGCATCAGTTGAATAAATATACAAAATAAATATATTTAGAAAGTAGACATGTAGGGATTTCAAATAATGCAAAAAAAAGCATGAAATAGCCCTAAGAATTATGAGATATAAAGTTTTGAAGTTATGGGATAGAATATGGATAGAAACTAGAGATAGAAAATGAATAGTAAATTTTGATGAATAAATTGTACTACTTGACATGTATAAATTCTATTTTCATAGTTTTTTTCATGAACTTTAACATGTAAATGATTTTTATAGACTTAAACCATAGTGAAATGATTTTTGTGCATTTAGTTATAATTTTTACAAATTTGTTGTGCAATAATTTGAACAGTGCACAAAATTTTTAAAAATTTTGAGATTTCTAGTTAGTTCAAGTTCTCAATGACCTTCTTTCTGCTTTTGAATGAGGCAGTATTCATGGGAAAAGTGTCCAAATATAAGGTGTGACACAAAATTGCCCTCTCATACCCCTCTTACAAAGGCAAAAATATCAAGGGGCAAAGAAGGAAAAACACATAAACTAATTGGGAATAATTGATGGTCATTGAATTAAAATGAGATTGAAGGGCCAAGATCATTTCACTTCTCCTATAAATAGACCCACACTCCTCCTCCCAAATTGCTCATTTGGTTCAAGAGGAGGCAAGGGTAGAGAGAGAGGGAGAGTGGTATTAGAGAGAGAGGAAGAGAAGGAAGGAAAAGGAAGAGAAGAAGGAAGGAAGGAGGAGCAAGGGAGAACGCTCCAAGGTAAGGTTTTCTCTTCTGATTCTTCTCTAAGTTTTCTTTCCATTTATCAAGCATGGTTTGACTAAGTTTTGGGAGATTTTCTTCCTCCCTCCTATGGTATATAAGTCTCGGCCAAGACAAGCTCTTGAGGGCAAGGAATTTTGTTCATGAAACCAAGTGAAGGAATGAGTTTGTGATGTTGCACATTGCCTAGATTGCATGAAAGAATAGTCAAAAGAATTGAGTTTACCATTTCAATTTTCTTGAGTGCATGCCTCGACTAAGAAGGAAAAGTGACCTTACATTTGGAGTTTGATGATTCCAATGAGTTCCTAAGGTCCACGTAGTTAAGAGAGGTCAAGGGATTCATGAATAAAACTAGATTGCAAAATGTCAAAGTTTAGGACCACTTATGCATTGTTCAAGTCACGTAGCATATTATTTAGTAAGCTTTTTATGATGTTTATAGGCTCTAAACAAGTCAAGGAAGCAAACCAAAGTGAAAGACAATGTTGAAATTGAAGAAGTCAAAGCTCTAAGGCAGTCTCTTGCTATCCCTTTATGTTATTGCACAACAATGTTATACATGTTTAAATGCTATGAAATTGTTTCTATGTTGTTGTTATGATTGTTTTGTTTAGTGGTTGGTTGTTTTATTGATGAGAGCTAAGCTCGAGATGTCCTATTTTTAAGCTGTTATACTATCAGATTTTTGTTACACAACATGGATGCTCTATATGTTTTATGAAAGAGTGCAATGTTTTCAATGTTTTAAATGTGATGTAATGATGTATTGGCATATGCAAGTGTACTACTAAGATTCCACAATCTTGTTACATCTTATAATTGAATACTTTTCCCATGCAAACCATATCATTTGAAAGCATCTTAAAGCTTTTCAAGACTTTTAACCAATTAAAAACTTAAAAATGTCAAAAAACTATTTTCGCAGGCTTCACAGTACAATACGTAGTGAAATTTCAAAAATCATAATTAAATGTACAAAAATCATTTTATAGTCCTTCAGTCTCTGAAAATCGTGAACACCTTAAACTTTATGGAAAAAATATGAAACTAGAAAATCATCACTCAGATTCATGCAATTTATTCTTTAACCTTAATGTTCATTTTCAGGTTCTAGTTTCCATCATAATCCTGAGCTATAACTTTGAAAATTTGTTTCTCATAAAATATAGAGCCAATTTGTGTATTTTTGGCATTGTTAGAAAGTCATATCTGTCTACTTTCTAACCATATTCATTTTATACATTTTTTTATGTCTACTATCGATGATACTAACATAAACCTTCAGGGGTTAGAATTACCTCAAACTACACCAATTTTAGGAAAAATTGCATAACTACCACTGTATAATTCCAAATACATTCAAACTAATGCCATGTTGTTCTTAAGACATGGCTTTATCTGTACTTGCAAATCACTAAATTTTTGGAGATATATTCAAATTTATACAATAATTTAAATTGGGCAATAATTACAGAACATAAACAATTTTCAGTAATAGTTTCTGCAATATCATTCTTCATGGCTTACATGATTTCCTTGACTATGGCTTGGCCTTAACATTGGGGAAACTATGGGGTGAGATTGAGAAATCTCAATAGTCAACTTGTACATTCCAACATATCATCACAATACATCAAAAACAAAGAAAACATAGCATAGTTTCATAAAACATTTAGAATATCTATATTGTCTAACGAAATTTCAACAACATAATAGCTTAAAAATAGGACATCCTTTTATATATATATAAAGATTAGAATTATTCATATTTATGTGTGCTTCTAGGTATGGATGAGTAATTAGTTTTTTAGGTTTGGTTCAATCGAAAACTGAAAGAACCGAACACCGAACCTAACTGAACATGATGAAAAAACCGAACCGAACTGAAATATTTTGGTTCCATTCAGTTCACCTTTTTTAGTTTGGGCCTTCGATGGGCCTTATGGACTTTTGCTAAAAAAAACACATACGGCCTAGAATTATACTAATGGGCTTAATTAAAATCATTCATATATGGGCTTAATTAAAATCATACATACATGTATAAGTAGAAGAAGGCTAAAAAAATATATTCTTAAGTGAAAAAACACGTGAATTAAGCTAGCCCATGATTTATAGCCCAATTTTTATGCCTTCAAATCTTGAAACAACTCAACACATAAAATATATTCCACACCACAATTAACAATTTAGTCCAATCTACCATTTATAAAAAAATATTTAAAAACACAATCCACCATTTATCCAAGCCATCAATAATATTTAGAAAGTTGAAACATCAAAAAATATAAATCAAAGTCTTCATCCTCCAACAAGGCAAGAACATAGCATAATTGATAACATTATAACAAGGTGACAAAGGATTTTGCCACCCTCCAAAGTTCAACCTACGTAAAAAAAAAAATCAAATAACCAACCACATCCACATGTATTAATCAATAATAAAATTAGATAGGGAGGAAAAATTAATTTACCTCAATAACAACAGTTTATGATATGTCAACAATTGATTCCAAAGAAATCTTTTGAAAATCTACAAATAAATAAAAAATTATATTGATAACTTATAAGAAAATCAATTTTTAACAATAAAATTAATGTATGTGAAGATAAAAAAAGAAAAATTACATTTCTCCATAAGTTGAACATCATCCAAATCTTCTTCTACTTCAACTGGAAGACAATATCAAAGCCAATCTTGAGCACAAATAAGAGATTGCACAACCTTAGGAGTCAAAGAACTCCTAAATGCATCAAGAACTTGTCCACCAGTGCTGAATGTATACTTAGAGGCAACTGTGGAAATTGGGATAGCCAAAACATTTTTTGCCAAACATGAAAGAATAGGGAATTTATGGCTATTCAACTTCCACCAATTCAAAATGTAAAAATCATCTCTATCCATCTCAATTTCTTCATTTAAAAGTCTTTCAACTTTCGTTCTACTAGTTCTTCCACCAAGGTGCTCAGTCATGAATTTTTTTCTTTTCTGATTCAAACAATTTTCTCATCTTTGCAGCAGGGTCATCATTATCAACATCAACTTCTAAGTCAGCCAAAAGTTGCGCTTTTTTAGTTTTTGTAGGAGAAATCATTTCTTTGTAATCATTATACAAAGAAAATAACATATCCTTCACCTCTATCCCCAATTGTTCACCAACATACATTTTGCAAAGTACATATTGCACCCACTCCAATTTATATAGAGAATCAATAATAGCAACAATATAAATAAGTTGGTTCATCTTTGAAGGATCTCCCAAATATTTGTCATATTTTTCTTTCATTTTATCAACCATTACTGCTAACTCCCAGTCATCACTCTTTTCCACTCACCCAACAAGCAATATAACATAAATTTCATGGAAAAAGCCATTGGATGTCACAAATAAAGAAACAGAAATACACAATGTCAACTCATAAAAATGACTCAAAAGCATCATCATCTTCCTAACATTGACCCAATCATCAGTAGTATGCACCCCATCCCCATATTGGGCTATCTCCAATATTAAATAGGTGGAATTCCACCTAGTAGAAACATTCAAACTCAATAATTGCTTACTTTGAATCTTTTCATCATCACAACTCTCTTTAAAATTTCTCATCTTGAGAGGGGACTGCCTAACAAAACGAATGGTCTCTCTAACTTTTAAATTAAACTTCCTATTTCTTTCAGCCCATCAACAACAATTAAATTGATTATATGAGCAACACATCTCATATGTAGGAACTTACATTTCATAACAGAACAGCCCCAATTGGCAATCTTTTCTTTCAAATACATAGTAGTGACATCATTAGAACCTGCATTGTCTAACGTGACAGTGAATACCCTATCAATTCCCCACTCAAGCAAACATTTTTCAATTTCTATTCCAATTTCTCTCCCCTTATGGCTAGAAATTAGAATGAAATTTAAAATCCTCTTGTTTAATTTCCAATTATCATCTGTCAAATGTGCTGTAATGCATGTAATTGATCCTTTGAATGGAAGTCCAAGTATCTACAGTGAGGCAAGTCATTTGTTTTTTGTTCATTAGACAATCCTTGAATTTAATCTTTTCATCCATGTAAATTCCAAAACAACCATAGGACACAGTCCATCTAGAAGAAATCTTAAATCTAGGTTGAGCAACAGACATTAACCGCTTAAACCTTAGACCCTCAACAAATTTGAAAGGTAACTCATTAGTAATGATCTAAGAAGCACCGATATGGGTGCGTATATTGGATGCGATATGATGCGATATGCTGGATACAAATTTTTAAAATTTTAGGATACGAGTGTAGGAATATATATATATATATATATAATTATGTATTTTGATATATTTGCATATTTATATGTGTAGTCAAAAATTTAATAAATAAAATGTGCACAATAATTTAAAAATGTCATAAATGGAAAAAGAAATAAGTGTTATAAATTCCAATTTAAATTAATCCTCATTTCCATCAACATTGCTAGAATTTCCTATGAGTTCTTGCTCCAAATTTGGTTCATCTAGAGATAAATTTGCAACTTCAAGGTCTTCAACACCATCAAATGGCTCCCAACTATCTCCATTGAGAGCCCACATTCTACTTTGTCCACTAGAATATTTTGTTGGATCAAGAGTTTTGATGATTCCAAACCAACACTCAAGAGCTTGGATTGAAGATATCAAAGGAGATCAAAGCTGTTTCAAGTGAAGATTTGCTGAGTATTTGCTATTAGATCTTTGGTAGGATCTTTGGTTTTTGTTTAGATTGGGTAAAAGATTTTGATTTGAGAAAAAGACGTTTTCAAACCTTGATTTGAAGTTAAATCTTTACTTATTTGAAAAATACTCACAAACAGACGAAGTTTGAAAGTTTAACTGAACTGTCAAGTTGGAAATTCGAATTTGGCCCTTAGACATTCGAATTTCGAGCTAAAATTGAATAAGTCTGAAGAGGTGTCTCTCTGTCAGACGAATTTTGGTCTTTCAAAATTCGAATTTCAATCAAGTCTGAAAGAAGCCTTTTTGTGACAGACGAACTTCACAGTCTCAAAATTCGAATTTCAGACAAAATGTCATTTATGAAAACTAAGGAAATTCGCTGAAGCTTTGCTAAAGTTCATCTGAAATTAAGAAGAAACTAAGTTTGAAAATGCTCTCTGACAGACGAACTTTAACTTAGCAAAATTCGAATTTTCACCTGAGTCAAAAAAGGGGTTACTTTGTGACATTCGAATTTCACTCTTTCAAAATTCGAATTTCAGACAAAACAAAACTTGAGAAAATATAGGAAATTCGTCTGAATGCTTGATAAAGTTCATCTGAGATCAAGAGTGATTTCAGTCTCAAAACTGTTCTCTGACAGACGAATTTCACTCTGTCAAAATTCAAACTTCGAAGAAAGTGAACTACTGTGCCTCTTTAAACGTTCAGTGGACAGACGAATTTTGGGCATCCAAAATTCGAATTTCGAGGGCACTGTAGCAAATTGAAAACACTGTTCACACTTAACAGAAAATCTTTCTTCTTGAAAATTCGTATGTCACATTGTGGAAAGATTTTATGAGTTTCGAAATTCGAATTTCACTCTATGGACAGACGAACTTCGCATTTTTACGTTGGAAGCTTTAACCTTCGGTTCCCTCGAAATTCGTCTGTTGGCCAACCGAAATTCGAATTTCAGTATGTCAGAAACATTAAATGCGGTTGGTAAACGGATAGTTTTTTCAGAGTAACCGTTGGATAACTTCCCCAACGGATAGATTTAGTTTCTAACGGATATTTGAGATCAAAATCTATAAATATAACATTATTTGAAGTTGTGGGTAACAAAAAATAAAACTTGTATATACTGAATTTCTGCTGAATCTTCATCTCAAAAGCTTTTACCCTTCCAACCTCATTATTTGTACTTAAACCTTCATATCCACTCTATTCAAGAGAGTTATTCATTTGTAAACAATCTACTCTTCATCTGGAAGATAGAATTACTTGTGAGGGGTATTCACAAGGGGATTGGGAAGCACATAGAGAAAGTGCTTAGAGAGTTTGAGAGAGCTCAGAACAGAGCATACTCGTGTACTGTGGCTTTAGCAAGAAGCCCGTTGAAATTCTTGCTGGATAGTGGATAAATCTCAAGAGGTGTCTTGAGGACTGGATGTAGGTCAAGTGGATAGACCGAACCAGGATAAATCACTGAGTTTTCTTCTTCTTATCTCTACTTTTCAGCTTGCTCTGTTTCACACGTTATTTTCATTATACTGTGATATCTTCACTTGCTTCACTTTGTGCAGAAAAATTTCAATCTTCCCAATTCACCCCCCCTCTTGGGAAGTCAGCCTTGCTAACATATTTTTCACTCTTTCTTGATATAAGACAAAGATTTGTATGAACATAAACTAGATCTTCTGCTCTTTTTGGAGTTATCTTGTTCCTTTTCATAGAGTGAATAAAAGAATAAGTGCTCCAATTTCTTTCACAACAAGATGATGAGCTTGAAGAATAGGGGTGAAAGAACCATAATTTAGCCACCACTCTTTAGGCTCTAGATTCCACCTATCTTGTAAGGAATCAAATGACGAATATAACTCTGAAGATCCACAAAACTTTGAAAACTCTTGAAGAACCAACTTTCTCTCTTTAGGGTCATTGAAGTACCTCTTAAGGCACTTTGTCCTCTCGTTTGATATTTCAACATCTTTATACGGAGGAACTCTATTTGTTACACCGTTAATCTATTGAGAAGTATAATACCTATATAATATGAAAATAATAATCATAATAACATTAATGAGACTTGTCTGTTGGAAATTAAAATATAATAATTTCAATGAATAACTTACATGAGTAGTTTTGCTTACATAGGATTCAATGAATGACCAAGACAATGAAGGGATGTGTAGCTCCTTGTCCAACGATCAATAATGATTCCATAAACAACTTCATAAAACCTTGAATACTGAGAAAGCAATTTCTTCTCATGTCTGTAAATTGATTCTTTCACTCCTACTATCATTGAGTCCAACCTCTCATAAATCAAATGAAGTGTAGGTTTATGTGTATCAGCAAACCTAAGTATATCATAAATTGGTCTAGTGAAAGAGAGTATGTAATCAATCTTATCCCACCAATAGTCATCAAGAATTAAGTCTTTAACTGTAATTGCCTTTCCAACATCATCTTCTTTATTAGTATTCCATATTTCACTAATGACCATTGTACGAAGAGAAGTTTTGATGAGTCTAAGTCTCTTGAGCATCACAATTGTAGAAGCAAATCTAGTTTCAGCTATGGCAAGTAATTTTAATGACACAAATTCATTAAAAATACTAATCTCATAGAATAATTTATGATAAAAGTTTGCTGCACATATATTCTTCAAGGCTAGATTAAGTGTATGCACAACACATGGTGTCCAAAAAACATAAGGATAGTCAACTTCAATAAGTTTACCTGTAGCTTTACAAACAGATGCATTATCAGTGATTATTTGAACCACATTTTGAGGCTTGACTTCTTCTATTACTTAACACATCATGTTAGCTATATAAAATTTGTCTTTATATTCTTTAGACCCATCAATTGCCTTAAAAAATATAGGACCCCATCACATATAGCCATAAAATTAATTAATGGCCTTCATTGTACATCTATCCGATCATCTGTAACTATACTTACCTCTTTCTTAGTCCAAGTCCCTTTCATAGGCTCTAATAACCTCTCAACATTGGCTCTTTCTTTTAGCAATAAAGCGCCTCACAATGCATTATAACCAGGAGGTTTATATCCAGGTATTATATTATTTGCAGCATATCAAATGCGCTAATAAAATATGGATTGCGTGCCAAATGAAAAGACAAACCTCCAGTATAAAACATTTTAGCAATTTCAGCATGCAAATTCTCTCTAACTCCTTGATTAAAGGCTCTTTCCAATGCACTTGATGCTCTCTCCTCTTTCCTTGATTACATTCATTTTCAATAGGAATGGGGTCTCTTTGATTTAAAGGAGACATGCCCTCAGCTAGGGAAGGTAATGGCACTTGTTTAGGTTCTGTTCTAATGCCAATCTCATCTTGCATTTTTTGCTTTTCATTTAAACAATCAATATCAACCTTTGAGCATATAGCAATTCCTTTACCAAGTATCCTTAACAAATGCCACTTAACTCTAGAATAAGACCCAATAAATTCACGGTTGCAATAATTACACTTCTAATATTTATTTCCCCTAAGATTTAAATTTTCTCTCTCTTTGTTTGTATTTACTAAAGTAACGTAAGCCCATAAAGGAGTTCCCTCTTTTTGTAGTTCATTAGTAGAAGAATATCAAGCAGAATTGTTACTACTTGCACCACCTTCTGTAACATCTTACTTTTAGACTTATTTCCCATGAATTAGACTCCTTTTAAGTCTAATTATACTTGATTCTAAGCTTGAATCACATAAGAATGAAAATCAGAATTTCAAAAATTTTCAATTACTGTTCATATGGTAGTTTCCACTTTGCTGACTGAATTTTGAAAATTCATAAATAATTCTAGAAAAATCATTTCATAGTGATTCAAGTCTCTAACAATAGATAAAAACCTTATATACATGTGAAAAATATGAAACTGAGCAATTACTTGACCAATTTATACAGTTTATTCCTTAAACATTTACTGTATATTTGGTCATTTTCTCTTTCCCAGGATTTTGGCCTTATATTTAAAAATTCATATCTCACTCTACCATGAGCCAAATCAAACATTCTTTATGTCATATGAAAGCCCTGTGACTCTATTTATATAAATATTTTTATTCTACATTTATTCAACTTTCACAGGACATGGTGTTAACTTAAATCATAAAGGGTCAGAATTCCACTTTTGCTGGAACAGTTTTGGGAAAACCTCCATATCTCCTATCATATAGCTCCAATTACCTCCAAATCAGTGGCATATGAAACTCAAAACATAGACCTTTCCATAAATATAAACCACTGAATTTTTGGAGCTTTGTACGATTTTATATAAGCTTTTGTATTTTCCAGTACTTACTTTTCAGTTTTCAGTTTTCCCATTCTTGCCCTATTCTGAAACCTGAATTAGAAAATTCACCATTAATTGTACACAACTCCAATTGGGGTGAATTAGGTGTCATATTAAAGTTGGAGATGCCCTCAATCTGGTATAAAAATATCATAAACTTACCCTCACATTAAGTACAGAACAAGGGCGAATGAAATAGACATGTTGGGAAAATACCCTGTTTCAGTCTACATTGCAATTTGCTTGCCAAAACCCTTGCAATGAACTCATTTTGGCATGTAACTTGGTAGAATATAACTTCATATCCCAACATACAGAACTGGAAATTTTCATACATTTTCTACAACATTAACATATTATTCACTATTTTATAATTTCATACAAAATAAGGCACAAATAACCATTCACCCTATAACACAATGGCTTGCAACATCATTTCCTTCTTCATGCCTTTTGCTCCTTCCTTAACTCTTTTGCATTGGTTCTCCCTAGCATGGTTAGTCATTGAAGGGGGGTGAGATTCAAAGAATCTCAGTAGCATCATCCAATCACACACATATATCATCACATTTCACATAGATTATCAAGCAAACTCATCAATTCATATAATGCCATAACAATTTTATGAAAATTTCGGCAGAGTTTCACTTTGTAAATTGGGCATTCCGGAGCTTCAAGTCCCTTTAAACAACTCAGCCAACAATCAATGGACATTACAAAATATTAATCATGGCATCAAACAAGTCATAGAGTTCACAAACATTCATAAGACAATATAATGCATAGAATGGAAATATGCTACCTTTATGTATTCCCTTCCTTTCCAAACTTTGTGCACCTATTCTTTGGCTTGCTTAAGCTTCCTTGAACCTATACATATCATCATTTAATCCATTTAGCCACTGATTTTCGGAATTATACAATGCCATGCACACTAAACCCTAACTTTTTCACTTAGTGTTCCTTTGATCTTTCTTTGTACAACACAATTGTTCTTAAGATTTTGGACCATGGGGAATCCATTTTTGGGGTCAAAATCATGAAATTCCCTTTCCTTTTCAAACCCTAAATAGGCAGAAATTTCAGAAAAATGTAGAAAAAAAACTATCCGATCAATTTGAAATCAAATGTCATATTCTTAATCCTTGAAGCCTATACATCACTTTTCATTGATCACTTTTTTCATGGCTTGATTTTCTCTCTCTACTCTCTCTCTAGGCTGAAACTTTCAGAGGTGAAAGAGGAGAAAATACTCCATAAAACACCACAATACTCAAGTATGTAAAAGGTGGTGACCATAGAAAACTACCTTAGAAGTTTGAGGGCCAAACTTTTCTTATTTCTCTTGCTTCTTGGCTTCAGTTTCTTTTCGTGCTTCTCTCCTCTTCTTGCTGCAGTTCCAGACGTGATGAAGGCTGAAGATGATGGGTTTAGTGGCTAACTAAGATGATTAAGAGGTTTAAGTCATTAAAAGTAACTTTAGTTACTTTAATGTATTAACTCAAGTTACTTTATTTTAATAAAGCTTTAGTAAAATTTCCCTTTGTGTCCCAAACTGCTGATCATACGTGGGTCAATTCCTTTTTTGGTCAAAAATTGCATCATAACTTTAATGGACCAAAATACCCTTTACCGATTAAATTTACCCGTACCGATTAAGTATTTTTGCCAAGATTGTCATTAAATTGGTACAGGACTATACAGTAATTATTTTTGGTCCAAAATCATTATCTAGACCCAAAATATATTTTATTAAGGTCCAATCATTTTTTTTGGATCAATACTGCATTTTCCTGCAGTCTAAACTGACTTTTATCGGTAAAATATTAATATTAAACCCTAATTACCCAATAAATATTATTTTGACCTTAATAAATTCCATACTATATTTCATTGGGTCTACCTCATTGAGAGCTTCATTTTGACTATAATTTTTCATATTTACAAAAATGCCCTTGACCCGGGACTAATTTACAATTCTTGAAACTTTCGGGTCCTTAGGTGTAATTTTTTCCAAGAGATTTCAAATACTCATTTTCACGTAATTTTTATGACTTTAACGACATGGATGTCCTTTTCATAATTTTTTGAGGGAAAAAATATAATTTCTCATTTTTCCATTCAACCGGGAAAAATAACCTCTTTGCCATTCTCCACGCTCAACGGTGTCTCTCCGTTTTTCCCAATTCCTCATGCATTTTATGATATCATTATTTATTCCTTGGGGTTTAAATGCAATATTCATTTTTTTCTTCTAATATGGGAAATGACCGTTTTGCCCTTAAGTCGGGTCCAAAACATAATTATTCATTCTTTTGGGCACTTTCTTGTAATTTCACCCAAAGACCAATTTTTTTATTATTTCTTTTTCACTATTCACATTAACTTCAAATTAGTCTATCTCTTAACATGGACCTCCCGGGAGTGCAATACTTATACCGTTGTGCTCAGCTTGGAGCGGGCTTTCATTCAAGTGGTATATTGCATATTTTCCGGGGGTGAGTTCTGGAATTAATTTCTACTAAGGGCCTTATGGAAAATTAATTCCAATTAAAGACCGAACATAACTTCTTCAGAAAATTATATGAGAAATTAATTCCTTCTAAAGCCCAATTAGATATAGCCTTTTCATCTTGTTTCGTTTCTCATCTTTTATTCATTTTATAACATCCCATAAAAATAGGGATATTACACCTTCTGAACTATTATTACCAGAATTCGTGTACATTATTTAAATTGGACAACTCTGACCAATATTCGACAATAACCATGTAAATCAATTTTTAAAGAAATATATATATGTGATATAATACAACTTAACAAGATTATAATATTATATATATCTCAAATTTAGCATAAGCTATTGAAAGTAGTGCATACAAACATAATTATTCACTTTGAACAAATGTGAGGACAAGCCTAAACATAGATGTAGGCTACACCAAAAAAAAGATGAAGTGACAATAAAATATTCAGTAGCTACTTTTCCAAAAAAGACAAAAAAAGAAAAGGTATTTGACAGCTTTGATGTAAATATGTACGATGTGGAGAAGAGAAATGATGATTTACTGTTTACACCTCACAAAGCCCAAAAAAATGTTATTTATAATATATTATATTATATGGAAACTCATCTTTTTTAAAGATATCCGACGCAATGGCTATCATATTGAGACTGTTAATGAAGGAAATATGGAATATCTGTATGTTACAGGTATTATTTTGGGAAAGAAATGCGTCTTAGAAAAATTACCTACTGTCGCACCCGAAAAAATGCAACGGAAGGAAAAAAGAGAACAAATCTGGTCTTCGAGCGAAAACCGACTTGTGAGGAGTCGCAACCAAAATTTTGAGGAAAAATCTTGGAAAACCGAACTAAAGAGGAAAGGATGGTCTGCGTAATCAGAGTTGGATTCGGGAGTCAATTGTATGTGGGAAAAGTGTTAGGCACCCCACAACACCCGTTCCTAGGAACGGTTACCTCACATTGATTGTACATATTAGTATGGCTTTAAAAGTATTTTGGTTTTTCTTTTATTATTCACATGTGAGAATAAGGGTAGAGAAGAAATTAAGAAATTTTGAGAAATTTGGAAAACAAAAATAAGGAAATAAATTACATTAGAAATTAAGGAGATTTAAGGAAAAAAAGGAAAAGGAATTGGAAAAATAAATTGGAAAATATTTATTTATTTATAAAGGCGGACTTGACCCAGGATCAGAGCCTGGAGCCTACGTACCCACGGTGGGGATCAAAATCCATGTAGTTCGGGACTAGAAATGCGTGTCAGTTGGTTGATATTTTTTTTATAATTTTTATAAAATTTTTATGAGAGGAGAAAGTTAATTGAAAATAATTTAACTTTTTGCAAATAAACAATTTTCTGGGATTGAGTTGGTGTGTTTTAATTTGCAAAAGATAATTTAATTCCACTTACTTACTCTTATTTTATTTTGTTTGAAAATATTTTTTTGTTTTTCTTTGATTTTTGAAAATGCTTTTATTTGATTTTTTTTTTTTACTTTTGAAAAACCATCACATTTTTTTTTATTCTTTTGAAAATTTTTCTTTTTTTTTTTAAATGAAAACCAATTTATCTAGTACAGACTCGCAGTCATGCCCGATAAACCGATTCCTGAATTACCTGCGAAGGTTCTGAACTTCACGATATAAAGGTTTTATTACATAGGTAAAGTAAAAAATTAAAAGATACTATTATTCTCTCATTTTGAGATAAAATTGGGAAGAAACTTGTCATATTATCAAAATTTATTAATTGATTTATTTATATATTTATTAATTTTTTTTTGAAATATAATGGTTTTCTCAAAAACATTATTTAACTGATATATCTACGTGGATTCGCAATCTCACGTGATAACTCAGTAAACTCTAATACTTGTGTGGGTTCTAAAAATTTCACGTGGTGTGGTTATTAAATCAATTATTTATATTATTATTATTTTTTTTTAAGTAAACATCAATAAATATTATTTATTCAAAGCATTTCAAAATTATATATAACAAAGAGTTACTCATTCAAGAATATAGGCTATTATTTGTTCATTTGTAAAAAAAAAAGTCTTTTTTTTAATAAAATAAAAATTGGAGTAACCAAAAGCCATTGGGGCCCATTATGTGCATACCTTTATGGGGGTACTCGTGCACCCTATAGACTTACAACGTCAGGCCCATACAAATCAAGAATATACCTAAGCAACTTCTCAGCATCAGGCCCCACCAGAAAAACTAATCAATCATAACAATCTTCCTAATGCCGGGCCCATAGGAAAACCAATCAAAATATGTATAGCAAACTTCTCAAAGTTAGGCCCACGAGAAAACAGGTCAGTGTTTGCAACCAAGAAAGCAGGTGATCTTTTAAAGCTAAATTCTCATGCCAAAATCCATTTCCTATGTCATAAAATTCCGCATACCACATTCAAAGAAAAAGGAACACGATTCTGTAGTTTGGGGGGCTCCCAAATTTCACGTCATAAGTATGATATGAAGCCCAGTTTTCCACCATAACTCACAACTAGGATAGCACTCACTACAAGGTTTCTCCTGATGACAGTTATTACCAGGACAAAACAAGTTCAGGACTAAAACTACTCCACCTTCCCAACACATACCCACTGTACATGTAAACATTGATCCTCAAATGAACATGATATCACATTTACGTTAATAGACAGTGCAGCCACAAGCTTTCAGAGATAGATAGATCAAGCAAAATGCATACACGGCCTGAGGAAAATCATTTATCGGAGAATAAAAACGACGCCAAACATATTCTGACAATGGTGCCTAAATGTCTTTAAGCAGAAGCCGAACTCATTTTGTTCATATTTATCAATCTCATTTATTTATTCCTTCTCTCTCTCCCTTTTTTATTAACTAACCCCAAAACAGAGCATAAGCAAAATGAATTAGACCCGTGCCACCGTGAAGCAAAGTGTTGAAGAGGAATGGATCATCGTTTGGATGGGAAAATAAAATTTGAAACTGAAAGGAAGGAAAAGACAAAGTACCGATCAACAACTTCTATAGCTCACTTTGTGATCCCTCACGCGTTCTGGATCATCACAGCAATAGAGGAAAAGACCGGTGACTCGGACTCAACCCTCCTTACTCGCTTTCTGCACTCGTCCCATTCTGTCCCTTCAATTCTTCAGCTCCTCCAAGGTCTTCCCCTTGCTTGCTGCTCAGTGTCTCTCGCCACCCCCGGCTCCCTCTATTTTTCTCCCCCATGCTCTGCCTGGCTTTTCTTCAGTCTACCTCTCCTCTTCCTTCGGTCTAGTCTCCCTTCGATTATTTCTCAGCACCGCCCACGGCCCCCTCTGTTTTTTGGTTCAGATTGAAGTTCCCTCTCAGTCTCGGTCTCCATCGTGCTTGAGCTCTCCGGTCTTTTTTTCCTCAATCTCGCTCTCTCCCCTTTTTAACTCTCTCGGCCTCCCTTTCCTCTCTTTCTTGCTTTTTCTCTCTCACGTGCTCCCTCTGCTTTTTCCTTTCGTGTACGCCTCCACCCCGTTTGCTTTTTCTTAGAGTCCCGCAGCTCCCTCTGCTTCCTTTTTCCTTTCTCTGCCTCTCGCCTCCTCTCCGTTCTCGCATGCCTGAGCCCCAATTCTAGGGCTCAGGCTACTTGGGGCTGAAACACAGCGTTTTAGCCCCCTTTTTCCCCCTTTTCTTTCTTTTTTTTAATTTAATTAATACTTTTTTTTGTAAAAAATTTTTTTAAATTTTTTATTATTTTTATTATATATATATATTTTTGTTTTATGCTTTTGTTGTTTATTTTTCTCCTTCTTCAAGATCCCATGGGAGGATTTGTGCTCAATTTAAAAGAATTTCAATTGAATTAATTTTTTTATTAGTTTTTTTTTTATTATTTTTTTATATTATTTTGTTTTTAAAGAAAATTTGCATCAATTTTTAATTAAACATTCTTTACCTTTTTTTTTGTATAAAGACCGGACAAAATGGGGTGTTCACACCTACTTTGTCTTCTAGTTTGTACCAAATAAGTATAAATACAATTGAGGCAAATGTTGCAGTAAATCATAAGTATATTGATAAAAATAGTTTCATAGTTTGGCATGACCGATTGGGTCATCCCGGATCATCTATGATGCGAAGAATAATTGAAAATTCAAATGGGTATCCATTGAAGAATAAAAGGATTCTTCAATTTAACGATTATTCGTGTGTTGCTTGTTCTCAAGGAAAATTGATTATAAGGCCATCAATAGTCAAAGTTGGAATTGAATCACCTACATTTTTAGAATGTATACATGGTGACATTTGTAGCCCTATTCATCCACCATGTGGACCATTTATATATTTTATGGTTGTGGTAGATGCATCTATGAGATGGTTGCATGTGTACTTATTATCAACATGTAATTTAGCATTCGCTAGATTATTTGCTCAGATAATACAATTAAGGGCACAATTTCCAAATCACACAATAAAGTTAATTTGTCTAGATAATGCTAGTGAGTTTTCATCTCAAGCATTTAATGATTATTGCATGTTAATTGGAATAAAAATAGAAAAATCGGTTGCTCATGTTCATGCCCAACATGGTCTAGCAGAGTCTTCTATAAAACGCCTCCAGTTAATTGCTAGACCAATGCTTATGAGAACCAAACTACCAATTACGGCATGGGGATATGTAATTTTACATGTAGTAGCACTTATACGTATCAGGCCAACAAGTTATCATAAAGTCTCTCCATTACAGTTGGCTTTTGGTCAAGAGCCAAACATTTCCCATTTTAGAATTTCTGGATGTGTAGTATATGTTCCGATTGCTCTACCACAACTCATAAAGATGGGTCCTCAAAGAAGGTTGGGAATTTATGTTGGTTTTGAATCTTCTTCCATAATCAAATATCTTGAACCATTAACTAGAGATTTGTTTACGGCAAGGTTTGCTGATTGTCATTTTGATGAAACAATTTTCCCAATATTAGGGGGAGAAAATAAGCAGCTAGATAAAGATAATGAAATTACATAGAATGAATTATCACTAATTCATTAGGATTCTCGTACAAAACAATGTGAACTGGAAGTTCAGAAAATAATGCACTTGCAAAATATCACAAACCAACTGCCAGATGCATTTACTGATATAAAAAGAATTACTAAATCTTAGATTCCAGCCGACAATGCTCCAATTAGGATTGATGTCCCAATAGGACAAATGGCCGTGCAAATGAAACTAAGCCACAATTAAAACATAATCGGCCTATCGGTTCTAAAGATAAAAGTCCTAAAAAAATGAAAGGAGTAAATAATCAAGATGGTCAAATTGATGAAATTGGTATTGAGGAGGCTGATACCTTTACAGAGACCCATGACATAGTAAATCAAATGACCCCAAAAGAGATCCAGGTACTTGAACATAATGAAGAGATCTCAATGAGTTATGTCATGACAGGAAAAAGTGGAATCGGAAAAATACTGTTGTTGACAACATATTTTCATACAATATGATTGATGAAATAATAAATGAGGATCTTGAACCTACATTAGTGGAAGAAAGTCAACATAGACAAGATTGGCCAAAATGGAAAGAAGCAATTCAAGCAGAATTGAATTCACTTTCAAAATGTGAAGTTTTTGGTCCTGTGGTTCGAATACCTGTAGGAGTAAAGCCTGTAGGGTATAAATGGCTATTTGTGTGAAAAAGAAATGAAAAAAATGAAGTCATTAGATATAAAGCATGACTTGTAGCACAAGATTTTTTGCAGAGACCTAGCATTAATTATGAAAAGACATATTCTCCTGTGGTGGATGCAATCACTTTCAAATATCTAATTAATTTAGTAGTACATCATAAATATGACATGTGTCTAATGGATGTTGTTACAGCCTATCTATATGGCTTATTAGACAATGAAGTTTATATAAAAGTACCTAAAGGATTTACAATGCCAGAAGAATGTAAGAATTCTTGAGAAAGTTATGCAATATGATTGCATAAATCCTTATATGGATTAAAACAGTCTGGATGAATGTGGTATAATCATCTCAGTTAATATTTGTTGAAGGAAGATTATCAAAATGATCCAATCTGTCCTTGTGTATTTATAAAAAGAAATGGATCAGAATTTGCCATAATTGCTATTTATGTAGATGATTTAAATATTATTGGCACTCCTAAAGAGTTTCAAAAAGTAATTGATTGTTTAAAGAAAGAATTTGAAATGAAAGATCCGGGAAGGATAAAATTTTGTCTTGGGTTACAAATTGAACATTTAACAAATGAGATACTTCTTCATTAATCAACTTCTACCGACAAGGTCTTAAAGCGATTCTATATGGATAAGGCACATCCATTAACTACCCCAATGGTTATAAGATCGTTTGATGTGAAGAAAGATTTTTTTCACCCTCGAGAGGATGATGAAGAATTTCTTGACCCTGAAATACCATATCTTAGTGCTATAGGCACACTAATGTATCTTGCTAAAACAACTCGACCTGATATTGCATTTTCTGTAAATCTATTAGCAAGATTTAGCTCCTTCTCAACTAAAAAATATTGGAATGGAGTTAAGCATATATTCAGATATCTCCGAAGGACAATAGATATGGGGCTATTTTATACTAATGAATTTGAGTCCCAATTGATCGGCTATGCAGATGCAGGATATTTATTTGATCCACACAAAGCTCAATCTCAAACTGGATATTAATTTACTTGTGGAGGAACATCTATATCTTGGAGTTCAACAAAACAATCCTTAGTTGCTACCTCTGCCAATCATGTAGAAATAATTGCATTACACGAGGCAAGTTGAGAATGTGTTTGGTTGAGATCAATAACCCAACATATCCAATAGATGTGCGGATTTGAAGAGCAAAGGAATCCAATACTATTATACGAAGACAATGCAGCATGCATAGTTCAGATAAATGGAGGATACATCCAAGGAGATAAAACAAAACATATTTCTCCAAAAATGCTTTTCACCCATGATCTTGTGAAGAATAGTGATATAGATGTTTAAAAAATTCATTCATGTGATAATCTTGCAGGTTTGTTTACTAAGATGCTACCTACCACAATATTCAAGAAGTTAGTATATTGTATTGGGAGCATCGATTAAAATATATAAAATGATCTCATTATCATGGGGAGTAATGAAATAGACTATGTTTTTTTTCCTTTTCATGGTTTTGTCCCACTGGCTTTTCCTAAAAAGGTTTGAATGATGTAGCTCTAGTCAAGTTTATAGAATACTCTTTTTCCTTCACTAGGTTTTTATCCCATTGGGTTCTTCTTAGTAAGGTTTTAATGAGGCACAATATTTATTTATGGACACTAAGGGGAAGTGTTGTAAATATCATTATATTTATGGATGTCCACGAATATCCAACTCTTTGAAGTGATAACTTTAATTATGGGTTCCATGAATAAATCTTCAGAAAGGATTAGTGATACATTTTTTTCATTCATTTAAGAATTCAAGGCTTTAAGATGAAGAGCTTCCATCTAATGTATATGAATTCTTTCTTTTAATACATTGTCCCTTTAAGTTATTCTTTAAGGAGGAAGGCCTATAAATAAAGGTTAAACTTTTGGCATTATAAGATACATATTGAAATTAAAGTGAATAATATATTCTTCCCATTTCTTATATCTACATTTTATTCTTGCTTTCATATCTCTTGCCTCCTATATTTTCTTAATTTATAATATATTTTTTATTTTACTAAATAATCAACTCAATTTTGCAATGGACATGGCCAGTTTAGTAATGAAATAACCCAGGGGTATTCCGAAGTGTTGATCCATAAGGAAGCTTAAATTGCTATGTAAATTAATCTCAGCTGAGTGCAAATAGTTAGAGACAGTGATAAGAGTGAATTAATGGTTTAAAAGAATAACACAAATGATAGGATTAAATAGACCAATGAAGTTTATAATGTAGGCTGAGGTTCTTTTTCTTTTTCTTTTTTGTTTTTGCCTCCTTGTTATAAAAAAAAATAGACGAATGAGAACGACACTAAAGAGTCAGGGTTCACCTATCTATGGAGAGACTAAATTAAACTCAAACTTTAACTGGTAACTTGATTGATTAATAATTACCTATTAGTTAATTATTAAGTTAATTAAACCCTTTGAGTTATGACTCAAAGCCATTTCAATTATTTAAATCTATCTCTAGTATAGATTAATTATTTTTATCTTCCTAGTTTTAGAATTAAGTTTCACATCTCGGTTTATCATCTAATTCTTATGATAAGATTACATGACGTGTAACACATAATTCAAAGTGAAGCATGGGAAAGATAAATATAAAGAGAGTTTAATTTATAAAATATAAACCCAAGAGTCAAACATAAAATTTAAATAGTATTCCTCAACTACATCCCTACCTTTAATTTGAGGATTTATTGGAACATAAATAAATTAAACATTAAAATCACAATTCTAAAATCCCTAGACATTAACTTGAAGAAAAAGTAGAAGAAACTTATAATTAATTAACATTAGAGAATGACTACAAGTTCTCTCTTCTTTGTGGCCTTCAATTTTCCATTTCCTTAATAATCCTCCCCAATAAACGCTCCAAGAATGCTTCTCCTTAGTAGAGTGGAACGGGAAGTTTAGTGTGGATGCAAGAGCTAATTGTGTTGCTTACCATTTGGTTCATATGGGAGTTTTTTTAATTATTCTTTTTTTGGTAATACACTATTCAATATTTAGAGCCGCATTAAACTTACACTAATCTTAATTAACCCCTAGTAAGCTATAAATAGGTCTTCTATATGTATAAGATTTTGAACCTAAGATATCATGTTCGAGTCAGACTGAACTCTTTTTACTAAGACTAACACTTGCTAGGTTTTTTTTTTGGATAGATGCCCACAGGTTGTTTCATGTATTTTTTTTTTTCAATAGACTTATTCCATGCATTCTTGGTTGTGCAGTGGCTGACTTTAGGGCCCTTGTGCCCAATGGTTGCTTGGGGTTAGCTCTCTCTTAATGTATTTTGGGCTTAGCCCATCGTTGTTTATAAGAAACAAAAGTCTGATATCATATTTAGTGCCTTCACGTAGTTAATGATCACAGCTCAAAAGTTTCAATAGATAGTGTGCTGAGAGATGCACGCGTACTAGAAGTGTTCAATTCTTACATCCAGTAAAAGATAAAATGCTTATAATTAGTTTGCAACCTAATAATCATGAATCATAATAATTCATAATAATCCATAACAAATAACAAAAAGAGTAATAATATAAAGGATATATCCAATAAAAAATATACTACATATAAAGGATATTAGAGAGAAACATAGAAGACCACATTTAATATCGTTATCTAACATCAGCTATATACTTTCTCATGCAACCTAAATTCCTCTAATTCTCTTTGACGGAAGAAATATCTATAAGTGCATCATATTGAACAACCATTTTTTATGTTTCAATTTTTCAATTTATATCTATGCTTTGAAAGAGTTACATACTCCCTTCCTTGTGTACATAAGAGTTTCCAAGTAAAATTTACTAGTGTTTCGTTATTTATATGCTAGAAAAGCCACCTTAGGATTAACCAAGGTAATAAAAGAGGAATATGGTATAAATAGTAAATAAGGGCTTAAATCTTTACAATGTAACAAAAAGTTGTTTATATAAAAAAATTTGACATGAGAGGGATAATGACAATGAATCACCATGTAAGAAATATAAATACACTCAAACACCCCCCCCCCCAAATTTAGCAAAATGATAACGAAGGATCTATCAAAAAAAAAATGATAACGAAGGATCTATCAAAAAAAAATGATAACGAAGGACTTGATTTTTAACTGTGCTATAAATGAAAATACCATTGAAATAAATAAAGCAATTTACAATTTCATTGTTTTTAAATTTTGCAATTCAATCAGACGTCTGAACCAGAAAATGACGTTTCATTTATAATTGGGTTTGAGCAAAATTTGGGAACAGTCATTTACAAGTCTATCATTTATTATTTTCAGCTAAGTTTTTGGATTTCATAATTCAATGGAAATTAAGATATATTTTTTGTTTAAAAATTTTGTATACATAAATAAAAAACTCAGATAATTTTACTTCTTTTTTTTTTTTTGGGGAAAACGTAAATCCTTGGTGGTTCTAGTTTAGGCAATGGATATTAGCTCTACAACTTATGATTTCGCAAATTTAGGATTAATCTTGAACCACAAGAATATAAAACTAGTGCAAATTATAAATGTTTATTAATTACACTTATTTTATATATAAAAGTTTAGAATTAAAATTTAACTCCGCATATTTAATGTCATAGTCGGTCCCAAACTCGAGTAAAAGAGAAGGGTTATGTTAGGCTCTTGACATCTAATGTACAAATTTATCGAATCTTTATGACATGGATCACAGACGTATTTGTGTTAAAACTAGGTCGTTACCCAGAAGTGACGTGCTATATGACTCGAAGGTAGTGTCAAATGAGCTAAAGTCACTACATCGGTACTTGAGTGTAGTGTTAAATGAGCGAGGGTTTCCATATCATTCTGGACGAATGTGGGTAAAGAAGTTAGCTGAGGAGAGTAAGATTAGGTTCGATTCTTGAAATATTGATACTTTAACAGGTAAATGGAGGTGGTGGATGATATGATTCAAAGGAGAATTAATATCTTATGTCTTCAGGAAACTAAACGAGTGGGAGAAAATGTTAAAGGAGTTAGACACTACTAGCTTTAAATTTTGATATGTAGGAAAGGTTAAAGTAAGAAATGAAGTTGATATTATTGTTAACAAAGATTGGAAAAAGAATGTGGTAAGAGTTAAAAGGATTAGAGATATGATCTTATCCTTAAAATTGACTATTAGACACGATACTTTTAATGTTATTATTGCTTACACACCTCAAATAGAGTCAAAATCACATACAAAGGAAAAATTTTGAGAAGATTTGGAGGACTTGGTTTGAGATATCTCACAAGAGGAAAAGATCTTCGTTGGGGGAGACCTTAATGGTCATGTGGGAAAATAGACAAGATAATATATGGAAGCTCATAGCAGTTATGGTTTTGAAGAAGTAAACGAAGAAGGACATTCCATTCTTGATTTTTTAATGGCTTATAACCTCACAATTGTAAACACATGTTTTAAGAAACATGTAGGAGCATTTAATCATATATAAGAATGGAGTCAAAAGGTCGCAAATTGACCTTTTTTTAGTAAGGAACTCAGATAGAAGAGCATATAAAGATTGCAAAGTAATTCTTGGTGAGAATTTAACTTCACAACATATGGTCTTGGTTCTTAATGTGCTGGTTAAAAACCGTTCTGAAAAGTCAAAAAGCTTTAAATTCTAGGATCAAATGATGGCAACTAAAAGGTGAGAAATAATTGACCTTTACGAGAAAAGTTCGGGAGAAAGGCAATTGAGAGTTGTAAGAAAGTGCTAATATCTTGTGGGAAAATATGGCTAAAATGATTAGGGATATCACTAAAATAGTCCTGGGTGAATCCAAAGGTTTTGGACCTAAAGATGAATCTTGGTGGTGGAATGAGAGTGTGCAGGAGAAGGTTAAATATAAAAAAGAGTGTTTTAACGCCTTGTATTTGTGCAATAACAATAAAAATTGGAAATGTTATTGGTTAGTTAAAAAGGAGACTAAAAAAGTAGTGAGTGAGCTTTGATCTAAAGCTTTTGAGAAATTCTATCAGAATTTAGGAACCAAGAATGATGAATGTAAAATTTATAAAATTGTCAAGAGAAGGGAAACAAATCATCTTCGTGTGTTGTTAATCCTTCTGTATCAATAGTCATACCCATCATTTATTGAAAAACTTATAAAAGTAATTCCCCTATCTTTCTTTGATATCATCATCTGTAACTAAAATTTTTTCTTCCTCATCTTTAATGCATCTTATTTTATCCAAATCTCTTAACTTTTATAAGTTTTTCAATAATTGATGGGTATGATTATTGATACAGAAGGATTAACAACACACGAAGATGATTTGAATTTGAACTTCTATCATAGGATTCGGGTTGGAAAGGTAAAAGAAACTCTTAAGAGAATGGATAATGGTAAAATTATTGATCTCAATGCTATTCCTATCGAAGTTTGGAAGTGTTTAGGAGAGAATAGGGTTTTACGACTCAGTAAGTTATTTAATGAGATCTTAAGGTCTAAGAAAATGCCAGATGAATGGAGAAAAAATACTCTGGGGCTTAGATACAAGAACAATGGGGATATTCATAATTTTACAAATTATCGGGGGATAAAACTTATGAGTCACATCATAAAAATTTGGGAGAAAATGATTGAGTTTAGACTAAGAAAAGAGTTTTGTAGTTCGGAAAACCAATTTGGATTTTTGTTAGGACGGTCCACAACATAGACCATTTATTTATTTAGGGGCTTGATTGAAAGATATCGGAGTAAAGAGGGAGACTTACCTATGGTTTTCATTAATTTGGAAAAAGTCTATGATAGAGCTTTAAGAGATGTGTTGTGGAAAGCAATGGAGAAAAAATGTGTTTGTGTGACTTATACACGAGGCAAATGATACGTATGAGGGGGTAACAACAAATGTGAGAACTCCTGGAGGTGAAATAAATGATTTTTCTATAAGAATAAGTTTATATCAAGGATTTTCTTTGAGTCCATACTTGTTTGATTTGATTTTGAGTGTTCTAACATAACATATACATGAGAAAATTCTAAAGTGTATGCTCTTTGCGGATGATATAGTCTTAATTAAGGATTCAAAAGAAGATGTCAACTCTGAACTTGAGTTATCGAGATACACTTTGGAATCAAAAGGTTTCTATTTGAGTAGAAGTAAGACGAAATATATATATTACAAAGTTAATAAAAAAGCCATTTAGAAATTATTTAGAGTTAAAAATTAGGGAACAAACCATTTCAGAAGTGTCAAAGTTCAAATATTTAGGGTCGATTTTACAGAGTAATGACGAAATTGATGAGGATGTTATACATAGGATACAAGTTGGGTGATTAAAGTGGAGAAAAGTATCGTGACTTATTTGTGATCACTAGGTATCTACAAAGCTTAAAGGAAAATTTTATCTAACAGTTATAAAGCCAATGATTCAAACATCTATAAGACCAGCGATGTTATATGGTAGTGAATGTTGGGTTTTAAAAGGACAACAAAAGTATAAAATGAAAGTAGCAGAGATGAGAATGTTGAGATGGATGTGTGGTCATACAAAATTAGATAAAATGATTGTATGTGAAGGAAAGTTAGAGTAGCACCTATCAAGGAGAAAATGGTGAAAAATTGTTTAAGGTGGTTTGAGCATGTACAAAGAAGAGGGCAAGAGGAGCTACTGAGAAGAGTTAACCAAATATTTTGGAACCATATTAAAAAGCGTAGAGGAAGACCAAAAAGAACATTAAGAGAAATTATAAGGAATGACTTCTTGAAAAATGATTTGTCTGAGGAGATAGTGTTTGATAGACTTTCATGACGTTGTATGATCCATATAGCCGACCTTATATTAGTGGGATAAGACTAATATTGTTGTTGTATAAAAGTTGAGAATTGAATTTCTAATTGCTTATTAATAAAATAAGAATTCCTAACACTCACATCCCTAAATCCCATTGGACAGAAAAGCAGCATACACAAACCCCAAAGTATTTTAGTCAGAAAAGATATCAATTACCAAAGAGAGAGACGAGAGGTTGAGTCGATGAAGGAGAACAGTGAAGCAAAACCACTAGAATCGTGAACTAACCATAGAAAGTTGGCAACTCAGATATAACAACGTCGCACACCAAAGAGATATTTGAAGATGATCTCTATGACTCTCTCCTCTTCTTAATAGGGATTCAATATTGGAAAAAAAGGGGAAAAATAGGGAAAAATGATGCGTTCCGTATCTTTGTGTTTTGGTGTGTATCAAAATCGTTCAGATGCGTATCTCTACGTTTTGGTATGTATCCTTGCATATTTGTGCATTTTGGTGCGGTTGTATCCATACAGTACGTGTGTCCGTACCAATTATGTGTCATTTGTGGGTGTGTTTCCCATTTTGCCGTATTCGTACTTCCTAGGTAATGATCATGCATGCTAAGGCTTTCCTAGTGGCTTCTTGATCAAATTTCCAACTAGTAAGGACTACATCATCATGTGTAGTAAAATTCAAGTGTGATTGTCTAGGTTCTTCGGGAGGAAGTCGTTTCTTACATACAACCATATGGTTTTTCTATGAAGTAGGGTCATTCTTTTTTGAATCACAATGAAATTCTCTTTCACAATAATTGCACTTACCTTTAATTTCATTTTTCTAATTGACAAATTTTGTGAGATGATCCAAACTTTAGATCTTGGTTGCATGAATTTTCTTTTCCCTTTTTGAGTTAAAGCCTCACTCGATGCTTGAGCTTGAGCTTGAGTACTCTCAATAGCATCTCCAATTGCTCCATTAATGGCACCCCCAGTTTCACCATGGCATGACACCTAATACCATAAATTAAACACAAATATATAAACAGATGAATAAAACAACATATCTAATTTCTAGGTTAATGAAATATGCTATATTTAAATAGCAAAGTATAGTGATTCATTTTGTTCTAAATTAATTATTATATAGAAAAATGTAAAGATCACAAAGTCTTCTATAAATTATAAAAAGAAAAAAAAAAGCAAAGAAATAAATAACTGTTAATGTTCTTGGTCATTACTGAAGTGTTCTTTCTTAAAGAGCCTGTGATGGAGAAGATAAATGAGTGAAGATGATAAGTTGCTAAATTGTGATAATCAAGACCTAGATGGATACTATGTTAGTTTCAAATAAAGTGGTAAGCAACCAAAAAAATATGTGAGTTTGCATCTATGAAAAACAATAAAATGAGTGAAGGGCCAAAATTGTTTTATTAAGAGAACTTTTACTATTTTAACTTCAAAATGTTCTATAAGGACGGCCTTTATCTTAGCATGTGAAATAATAAGTTGCTGGTTGGTTAGTTCTTATGGCGTCTGGTTTCACTTATTGATGGTGACTAATTTAACAAAATGTATTCTTGTTCAAGCTCTTTTGAATGAGATGTTGGTATGCCAAAATACGAAGAATCGCAGGTCATACACATGGAGCGTGACCAACCAATAGCAATAAGTAAAAATGAGAGATTATATGCACTAAAAATGCTGAGAGATTTCTGAATGCTTTACCTTTCTGAAAGGGGGGTCTCCAGTCTCTTCAAGCTCGCCTCACAAGCTGTCGTGCCAAGACCGAGATGCAGAGAAGAGCGAGATTGGAGCTGCCGAGCTACCATTCCAACTGCCAACACCGCGATGCAGAGAGTGAGACAGGAAAGGGAATCTAGGAACGAGAAGGAGACCGGAGGGAGGGAGCAACGAGACAGGAGATGGAGTTGAGACTCGAGGGAGGGAGACGTGGCCACACCCACACACACTATTTCCTGATTTAAGGTTTGACTGCGGAAGACTCAGAGGCCACATCTTGAGTCAAGTAGTAGTGAGGGGTGAGGGTGAGGACTTCAAAGACCAAATCAGACTTTAGATTTAGAGCACTAGAGCAAAGGGACTGACAGAGGGGGGTGTGGTGTGCTGAAGATGAAGGATTGGGCTTAGAGTGTTAGATTGGGGCAAAGGTAGGATCGGACTCGAAAGCTTACCTTAGTCGGTTAGGAAAGCATCTGAATTCTGAGCATGTGTTTTAAAACTATATATATATATATATATTTCAGCTGGTTCGGTCAATTTGGTTTCCAAACCCTTAAAACCTAACTGAACCAAAATTATCGATTGTGCACCGAAAATCAAAATAACCGAACTGAAAATTAAGTTTGGTTCGGTTCGGCTCGAAGATTGGTTTAGGTTCGATTTTGCTCACCATACTTCCAGGGTCAGCAAATCCAAAACTAACCGTATCTGTTACTGTCTTACGAATTCAAAGCCGAAGCTGGAAGTATGTTGTCATTTCCTTTCCTTTGACACAATTCTCCTGATATCTCAGGTGAAGCTGCAGAACCGACCAATTTCGGCGACCTCTCGGCCGACAAATCCATCGTTTCTGGCAACTTCAAGATCCAATCCGCGCTTCCGCCATAAATCAAAAGTAGTAGGTCCCTCTGTATGTCCGGTTGTCTTTCCTTGCATGTTAATTTTGAATGTGCTTCGGATTTGTGGGAGCCATTGAATTCTATTCAGTCTTCGGAAATTTTTATTTATTTATCTGGCTTTTCGTTGTTCTTCTTCAAAAGGATAAATGCGGTGGTTGCTAATTGGTGCAAGTTTGCTGGTTTTTATGATCAAACGAGTTCTTATGTAACCCTAGATTCGGCAGTTTTCTGGAGTCGGATCCAATTGGTTAAATAGAAATATAATAGTGATTTTGATTTTGCTTAATTGATTTTGAAGCTGCAGAGTCACGTTGAAATTGTCCCTATGGATTTCATATACACACTGTAACGTGCTTATCTATTTTGTCTCCATGCCTAAGATCTAATATTCCTATTCTTATTTAACTAAAAACTCATCTGCCATTTTCTTTGATTCAATTAAAACAGTAAAACACAACTCATAAAATAGATTTATGGGTTGGCTGTAAACTGTAGAAATCCTTATCTATGCTTAATGTAAAAACTAGGGGAGTTTAGGAAAATGTGGATCCATCTAAAATCTCTTATTAATTTTAATTTTTATATTATGATTTATTTGTATGAGTTTTAACGTGGTGATGTCATAACTCTTGTTTCTTGTGAAACAAAGTTCTCTTAAAGCTTTATGTGACTGACACAAAGCAGAACAGAGTAGGTAGTTATGGGAAATTTGAAATGATAGAATCAATTTGGCTGATATATATCATTTCTGTATTACAAACATATGTGGAAGCATTGGTTTTTCATTACGAAATAACTTTGTGGACTGGACTCTTTTTGTCCATGTAGGCTAATCAATGAAAAGGACAGATATTTGGCTATAATAATAATAATAAAAAAAAGGACAGATAGATTCAGTTACACTTAATATAGTGATTTAAGAATTGATATATAATAGTTTGAATAATTGATATATAATCATTTGGTTTAAGAACTTCTTGTTGTAATATATATTTACTTATGAAGATGAATGGTTCATGTCTAAAAATGAGTTAGCTTTGACATCTTAAGCTAAAATTATATGGTTGATCCACGTTCTACTTAAAGTTAAATCAGTGAACAGTAACACATTTCTGGCCTGTGACAGTGACTATTTGTTCAAGCTTCTTCTAATTGGGGACTCTGGTGTTGGCAAATCCTGTCTTCATCTGAGATTTGCAGTAGGCTTGTATATTTGATGTTAATTATTATATGTGATTGTACCACGTTTTGCTTGCACATCTCATGAATTAACGGTATTACAATCAAGCTTCTGTTTTAAGTGCCCTGTTTTAATGCTGTAAAAGTGCAATGTTTCTGAAAAAAGAGGTTGCATGATTTTATTGTGTCCTTTTAATTGATTTTAAGATTTCTGTAAACTGAAGGAATATTGGATTGACTTAGTCTGCCTTTGGAACGTGTTCCCTCTTTATCTCACTCATTATCACACTTTGTACAACTACAAATAAATATACATGCACACACACTTGGATGCACCTTTATTGTTCTGGTGGCTTGCAGTATGATGTGCCACTATTCTTGAATATCAGGGACGGATCCAAGATTAAGTTAATTTGGGGATGGGGGAAATTCAAAAATAAGTAATCCAATAAAAAGTTGTTGAGTGTGTGTGTGTAAACATGTTTTTGTGTAATTTATCAAAGCTAAGTGATACATTCTTTCATGTCATAAAATTCATCAAGTAATTTGCAGTTTGCATGAAAATCATTGTCCAACTTATTCATAATCTTTTTGAATGATGTTTATAATTGAAAATAAAGTTTCACTTATTACATTTGACAAAGTACATATATAGGTAAAAGATAAATAACTTCATTTGTAAGAAAAAATAATTTATTTCCTTTTTTCTTTGTTAGCTATCAAAGCATAAAAAGTATGATACATAAATTTAAATACATAAGAACGTATGATGAAAAGTATTGAGAGAGAGAGAGAGAGAGCGAGAGAGAGAGAGAGAGAGAGAGAGAGATATTATGTAATGATGTCTCTTATTAAAAATAAAGGCTCAAAGCAAATTCTACCTCATGAAAAATTACATATAAAAATAAAAATAAAAAACATTAGGACAAATAAATGTATGGAAAGATATGATAAATCTGCAGGCCAATTTGACAGGACAAACAAAAACAATGAAACACTTATTTATGCAGAGGTTATGAATAAGAGGTGAATTAGGATTAGAAATGTGATTAAATTTTGATGTGGAAATACAGAATAATATTTTGGACTACATGAATTTGTGGTTGTGTGTGATATTTAAAGCATTTAGGCATCAGACAAGATACCCTGATGGAGAGGAAACCTGTTTGTGATTGCATTGAGAATATTGGTGATGATGACCCAGGAGTTGATGACTTGTGGTTGTTTTCATACTATGATTGTACACTTAGTTGCTGTGTTTCTTGTTGTTTATGGAGTTCTTTTAGTCGTGACTAGTCAGTGTAGTCAAAGGTACTCCAAGTGCACACCTATGAATTAATGCAAGACGTCAGAATGGATTGATGTTTCAGGCCCTTCCCATTGAGTTAGGTGTTTGCATTTGCTACCTGATTGAGTGCTATTGTGCTGATGCTAGCACCCGAGCTAACTCATCAGGGAGTTGCCAAAGTTGTGGTCAAAGTCTAGTTTCCTATGCAGAAATTGCAAGAATCATGTGGCTTTGATGATTCTGAAGATTTTAATTTCTGAGAACTTGAATTGGGGTCAAATCTCTCACGAGGTTCTGTAGCTATCCAAAGTTACATGATTTAGGGTAGGACAGTAATTTAGGAATAGCTGCTGAGGAAGCAGTAGTGGTAGTGTGCATCACTGTATGGAGAAAGAGAATGTTTGTTAGAGTTGGAAATGTCTCTGAGTAAGTCCTGGCACCCAAGCAAAAAAATTTTTGTGTAGAAAAGTTATTCCTGTATCAAACATTATTCAATAAAGGCCCATGTCTAACTATTGTACTTGTAGGGTATGGTTTTTTAACCTTTGCCCTTCGTGTGAAACTACATTTTTGCTGGAATTGGTGTAGGCATTTGGAACTTCTTAAATGTTTTTGTTGAACTCGTTTGGCATATAAAAATCTGATTTGGGTTGCTATTCATTTATGCATAATTTATGATTCCTTTTTCCCCTTGTTATTGTTTTAATAAATTCCTTTATTTTTCTGGCTAGTTTGAATTTGAACCAAAACCTATTCTTATTAGAAAAACTCTGTGCTTGCCTGTTCCTTCAGTTATCATGTTTTATCTTCTACTTACTGAGTTCACGGATCTCTTTGTCATCTATCTATCTATTTATTTATTTTTACGAATTGTAAGCTATGTTTACACATCTTAAAGTCTAGAGCAGAAGGGTAGCTAGTATGAGCCAGTGGGTGAGTCTGTTGAGTATGAGTAGTTATTGTCCTTTGTACCAGTGAGTGAGTCTGCATGTAATTCATAGATATGTGAATGAAGAATTTGATTTAAGGGATCCAAACTGTTTTTTGTAAGTTATATTTGTATATCTTATTGCTTCTGATTGATGGGTATTGCATTAGCATTTAGGTATAGAGGATACTCTAGTAAGCATTAATGTGCAGTTTGATTCACATGCAGGTATTTGTTGACTGTCATGCTGGAAGTTAAAAACTGTTTATGATCTTTGGCCACACACAACCTTCATATTCGGTTGAAAACTGAGTTAACCCTCATTTCAGAATCCAAACCCTACCTCAATGGGGCTCTGCATCAAATATATCTGATTTACTTTGTTTCCCTCAGTCATTTGCAGCTTCTGTCATGGGAGAACAGAAGCTAAGTCTCAAAGAAGTTCAAAATTCTTATAGCCCCAAAATGACTCTCTGGTGGTTCTTTCTTGTAGCTGCCTGCATGAAAGTTCTTCTTTTTCCATCCTATCGCAGCACAGACTTTGAGGTTCACCGCAACTGGCTGGCTTTGACTCATTCTCTTCCACTCTCTCAATGGTACTTTGATGAGACAAGTCCATGGACTCTTGACTATCCACCATTTTTTGCCTACTTTGAACGCTTTCTATCTATTTTTGCTTACCTTGTTGACCGGCAAATAGTGCATCTTCAGGAGGGGCTGAATTATTGCTCAAACACGGTGGTTTATTTTCAAAGATCTACTGTAATGTTTTCTGATCTGTCTCTTCTCTTTGGGGTTTATAGAATGACTAAGAATCTGGATTCAAGAAGGAAAAAGTTGATCTATTCATTGGTTATTTGGTCACCAATGCTATTTATAGTGGACCACATGCATTTTCAGTACAATGGATTTCTCATTGGGATTTTGTTGATTTCACTTTCATACTTGGAGAAGGGGAGGGATGTGTTGGGGGGCTTTGTTTTTGCTGTTCTGCTGTGCTTCAAGCATTTATTTCTAGTGGCAGCACCAGTCTATTTCATTTATTTGTTGAGGCACTACTGCTTGGGTGGAATGCTTAAAGGCATCAGTCGGTTTTTGATTCTGGGAGCTGTGGTTGCAGCTGTCCTTGCAGCAGCATTTGGGCCATTTATCTACCTTGGGCAGGTAAATACAACTTCTAAATCTTGAATTCATCTTTGGTGATTTTGTAGCCCACATAAATCCTTGCATTGATCAATTCAGGACTATTGACAATTGTTGGAATAATATTTAGAGAAGTTTTTGGTGAATTACAGATCTTTGTGGAATTTTAATCATAGATTAATGTAATGTAATTTAATTGATACAGACAAGAGAAGTAGAGACTAGAGGATTGTTGGCCTAGTGAAGAGTTTTTCATTTGTAATAATTTTCTACAATAAAGAGTTATTTATGAACAAAAAGGAAAGAAATTAAAAGTTGGCTTGAATTTTGGTCAATGTCAGAGTCTGTTTGTGTTCACCTTGGAATTTTTATTTTTTATTTTTTTTTATTTTTTTACCAAATGGAATCTCATAGAAGGCATTGTATGAAAGAAGCAGTTTGTGTTTAGCAAAATCTTTTGATATGCACTTTTATCAATAGTCCTTGATTATTTTCATTGTCAGACCTTTTGATGAATTGTTGTTGAGACTATTCACCATCAATTCTCTCTCCCTTCTTCTTCTCTTTTCTCCCTTTACCTCCCTTGTTCTCCCTCTTTCTCTTTCTCTTCTCCCTTTTCCCCCTTCGTTCTACATCATATGGTGGTCTGTGTTTTTCCTACTCTTCAAGCCAGCTTTCAAGTAAAGAGGTGCATTAGATATATTGTTAAACCATTCATGTGTCTTCACTTAATAGTTTAAGCTTTGAAGTTGAAGCTTGAAAATGTTTTGGATCCTTGGTATAGCCATGGAAATATTATATGAAGATTTTTTTTCCTGTGTGAAAGGTTTAATCTTTTGCAACATGCCCTTCCAAATCAGCAAGTGAGTTTGGGTGGAGTCCTGAATAACTTTTATTTTTCTCCAAAGTAGTTTGACTATTACGTCTGTTTAAAAGTTATATTTCTTCATGATGGGGATTTCTTATGTACTTTTAGGCCTCCATCGAAGATAATTGTTGCTTAACAAAATAGCAATTTATGGTTTTTTTTTTTTGGACCGTTGTATTTTGTTTAATAAAAAGCCAAGGTCCACTAAATAAAAGCTTGATATTAGAATAAAGAGCCTAGCTCATGTAGAGCAGGGGATGAAGAGGGGAGGGGAATAAAGAATGGAGGGAGAAGAGAAAGAATAGAGTAGAGGGTAGATAGCAAATAGCTTGTATCAATTTCAATTCATGAAAAGGTCTATGACGAGAATATCCCTGTGGCTATTTATAGAGCCTCAAGTATAATTATTAAGACAATAATAACTTAAATCTAAATAAAATAAGATAAAACCTCATTTAAATTTCAAGTAAAAGAAAGCATAAAATAGGAAGTAATCTAAGAAAGCCTATTAGGAAACAAAATAAACTCATAAAAATAAACTACTAAAACATTAAATAAATCTGTCCTAATTTCCCATCACTAGCTTCAGCTGCTATCTTGGAAATTAGAATTTTATGAAAATACCACTAGCTTTACATGCTATTGAAACGGTTTTGGAGTAGCTGAAGCTTAAGTGTTGTCGAAACGTGGATAATCTAGTTTTACTTCTGCCTATCAATTAGCCAGTCATCAGAATTATTTTATTGTTTTCTTGGTATTATGTTGGTTCTTTATATTGTGGTTTTTTTTTTCATTTCTCTTGAGTTTTGATTTTATAGGGCAAGTAACAAAATTTAGGTTTCCAAAGATGCATGTTACTCTGACCTGGACCATTTACTGATATTCTTTAGAAGTTTACCAAGATCACTTCTCTTTCTCATATGCACATTAAGATGCCTACAAATGAAAACAGGAAAAAAAGGATGTGTATGAGGCTTAGTCTTGCGAGTTTTAGCTCATACTATCAGGAATGAAAGTGGAATATTGCTGTATGTTTTCTGTTCTAATCATTGACAAGTAACAGGGTACTGATTTCTAAGTGGAAAGGTAAATTCTCAAACATAAATGGAGATGGTCTAGGGGCTTTTTAAACTCATTAAGATAATCAATTCCGTGAACTAGAAAAAGCAGCAACCAAAAAGTCTAAAATGAACAAGGCTCTTTAACTATTGAAGGCAAGCTTCTTCAACTGATACTATACATTATTACTGGACTTTGCAAGAATTCTGCTGTTATTTTTGCTGTTGATCAATTGCAAATAAACAGCTTTCTAACCTAAGTGAGGCTGACTGTATTTGCTTTGCTTAACTCTGGGTAGATAAGTTTGTACTTACTTCTCTCAGCCCACTTGCATGTACAATTTTTCCTCCTTTGGTTTCCCTAACGATTATTCAGATGTTAAATTGCAGATAGATCAAGTCTTCCGCAGACTCTTTCCATTTGGCAGGGGGCTTTGCCATGCATTCTGGGCCCCCAATTTTTGGGTATTTTATATCATATTAGACAAAGGGCTTGCTTTCATGCTAAGAAAACTTGGGTTCAATATCCCAACACCAGCGGCTTCATTCACAGGGGGGCTTGTAGGGGATTCCTCACCATTTTCTGTATTACCTCGGGTATGTTCTACATGAATAAAATTTTTCTGCAATCCAAGAAAAAATGTAAAAATGTATATGGTGTCATCTTCAGTTAGTTGATTATGTGCGTGCATCAAAACAGATTATTGATTTTAGTTGCTATGTACTTGCTTTCCTTTGTTATTTAGGGCTGGGACTGGGGGTGGATAGGGGGAGGCAAGGTAAAGGTAGAGATGACAAAGAATTCTCCAAATAAATAACTAGCTCAAGTTCTGTCAATCAACCAAAACAAAATAAAATAAGCAATGAAATTCTCCAATAAATAAAATTTTCACCAAAAAAAAAAATTCTCCAAATTTCTTAATGAAGAGCTTTTGAATCTTGTCTTGAAGGTTAGTTCTTGTAGTAAAAGTTGAAATATCATCTGAATTTTATAAATTATTAGGATTAGCTTAAAAAAAAAGGGTCAACCCACAGGTTATGTAGGTTGGGCCACTTAACCATGGTCAACATGATCACACACACACACAAGCAGATAGAATCTAATCCTAACCCACCACAGTGGTTTGACCCATTCTGACAGCTTTATTGCAGTGATTCTCTATGCTTATAATTATCCATCTTCTCCCAGTCAACTGAGGGATTGAAAAACTAATCTTTAAGCATGTGAACTATGTAGTAAATTGATTCAATTATCTTAGATCATTTTGGCCATAGACATCATGATCATACATATAAAACCAGCACTAGATGGTTACTTAATATCAGCATTAGACCAACTTTACATGCAATGTCTGCAAACATTAAGATGATTTGATGGGTTGGAATTGGTTGAAGAATATTTGATATTAGCTTCTGCATTGTCTACAATACGTTCTAGTCATTTAGACTTTCTAAATGGTGTAGCTCCATTGACATTATTGGCTGATGACTGGTGGTTTTGCATATACGTGTTATAAGAGATGGTTATGTTATTCTGATGAGTGTAGCTATGCTTTAAAATCATTCAATTTTGAGTATCATTGAATACTTGAAGTATTCATTTTTTTAGTTAACCAATCTGACCAATCTGCAGGTTACCCCCTTGTTAACCTTTACAATGGTTCTACTTGCTTTATCTCCTTGTCTTATCAAGGCTTGGAAGAAACCCCAGCAGCAGATGATCACTAGATGGATAGCCTATGCTTATACTTGTGGTTTTGTTTTTGGGTGGCATGTCCATGAGAAGGCATCACTCCATTTTGTCATACCCCTTGCTTTTGTTGCAGTGCAAACTCTGGATGATGCTAGGCATTACTTTTTGCTGTCAATAGGTATGCTTCTTTATGTTCATTTATTTCCTAGCTTTTGAAGTCCCCTTCTTCCAACCCTTCTTAGCTGAAGAAAAATCATGAATATGTAAAATCAATAGTAATATCAAATGCATTTTGGTTGAATATTGAAGGAACCCACAATGGGTTTTTCCTCTTTATTCTTTTGAAAATGAAAAATCAAGTACAATATAGAAGAGGAAGACAGCCACAATGTTTGCTGCTCAATCCCGATCCCACAGGAGAGAATATGGGAAATCAAATTCAAATGAAAAATAATAAACCTATATCCTAAAAAATAGGAAGAGCAGTAACTGAGATTATTGAATAATTAGAACACTAGTGGGCTACTATATTTGGGCTTCATTAACTTAAGTAATTGCCTTCACTCCCCCTTAAGCTGCAGAATATATTTTCAACATTACCAACTTGCCATTTGAGAGCTAGAGGATGTGTGGAAAAGACCAATTAAATCCATGTCCACTTTCTCCTTTATGAAATGACAATCTATTTCCACGTGCTTGGTTCTGTTATGGGTTTCTTTACGGTCCCTATTGTTGTCATGTAAAACCACATCCTCATAGGATCTTGCCCCTCCCATGCTTCATAGATTTGGGCTTTGCACAATGCTATGCAACCCAGGAAACATCTTGAGAGAGATAACTTTGTATTTTCTTGCTAATCTTGCAAGTTGTGCTGGTAGGTTCTCAACTTACTATTTCTCCATAAGGGTAGATGACAAGAGGGTAAGCCAAGAAACATCAATGCATTGCATTATTTACTTGTTTATGAATTTGCTAATTCCTATCAAATAATTGCGTTTACTTGGACAGAGCATAATTAGTTGACAGCCATGCAAAAATTGCTAGGCATATCATTTTGACCTGAATGCTTAGATCCTTTTTTCTGAAATTGACATGGGTTATATGTGTTTTGCGTGCAGTATCCTGCTATTCACTATTCCCACTACTATTTGAAGCACAGGAATATCCAATCAAAGTTCTGTTGCTCCTACTGCACTCCATTTTAATCTGGTCAGGTTTTTCAGCACAATTTTGTGATGATAGCGATACTGAAGCATCAAGAGCGCCTGCTGTTCATAAGAAGAAAGGAGATGATCATTTTGGATCTAAAGGTAGTTCAGGTGTAGCTTCAGAGAGAAGAGTTTGTTTGATTGGTTGGATTGAGAAGAGTTACCTGGTAGGCCTTGTAGTTGTAGAAATTTGGGGGCAATTTTTACACCCTCTAATTCTGGGTGATAAGCTTCCCTTCCTACCTCTTATGTTAATATCTATATATTGTGCTTTTGGTATCATGTGCTCTTGGATTTGGCAGTTAAAATCCATAGTCAAGTCTCTGTGAAATTTTGTAAACTGAATTTTCTATAATTATGCACAATCTTGCATTTAGAGATAGAGTGAGGCAAGAAATCATGGTTGTGTATAGAGTTTACTTTCGTTGTTTACTATAATTTCCTTTCTTTTTATTTTACTCTAATTATATACAATCAATTTGTGATTGTAGAGGATTTAAATTAAGAATTTTTATGAACTTTTAGAAGTTGGGAAGTTGGATTTCTTGAGTTTGATGAATTTCTTGTTTTTGAAATGATGGTTGATATTACTTTACCATTTGCTTTGAAATGCATGTTATTGTGAAAAATTTAAACCGTGTGTATTTGTATTGGGTTGGAATTTTCTAGTTTATCAAAATAAAAGGATTGAAATAGACAACTATGACTTGCAAATAATTTCCTCTAACCCACTTTTAAATTGTTTACCAAACAATTGGACAGGTTTACATGAAGTTTAAGATAATTTGAATTGCTGATGGCTTATAAATAGTGCAATTTATTATATATTTTACATTTTATTATATAGATATATCAGGATAGTAAGGTAAATTTTAGGTATGAAGCCTATTACTATTTTTGTTTGATGGAGATGAAGGTGTGGCTTTGGTGGCAAAGATCAAGTCATCAATCAAGCGCTTAGCCCGTGTCATTTTTAACATTCTACACAATAAAATATGGAGGGAGCTTCTATCAAATCTTGTTAAGATGGAAGCAGACTTGAAGAAAAATAAGAGCAACCAAACTTGATTGCTGCAAACAACCCAAGAAGCAATTTTAGGGTCACATTTGGAATGGGAATGGAAGAGATGCTAGGATGATATGCGTTGGGTGAGAGGGATTAAAATACCAAGGTAATGGTTGATTCCCTTGTACATGGAAATCAGTAAACCCATTAGGCACCTACGGAATGAGAAGTTTGGAATGGAAATAGAAATTTTCAGACAAAACTACCCCTAACTTAAACACCAAATTACCCCCAACCTCTTCTTTGTCTCCATTTGACGTCGACACCAAACTCCTCTCAGCAAAGGCGACGGCAACTGCTCCATGGGCGACGGAAAGGAGGAAACTTCTAACCTCCCTAATTAAATTCAATGGCGACATAAGCTTCTCCACCCACCAAGCCATCGTGGGTCTTCAATCTTCCTTGTTGTGTGTCTATCTACCAAGTCGACAACAAATTCTTGGTTGTGCATGGTGAGGTTCGTTCATGACAACGAGACATAGGTTTGTTCACAGTGTCTCCCTCTTCATTCTCCTTCACAGATCCATCGCGGGGCTACCTGTTGTTGGCTTGTCTGTCTACCAGTTCTATCACATCTTTACCGAAATATGAAATCGGCGAAGATTTACTTCCATATTTGAAGCAATTTTTTCTTTTTTTAAAATTGGCTTGTCTGGTTGTTGTTGATGAGAGATTTAGACAGAGGAAGAAGGGGTGGCCGGTGAGAAAGATGGTGGTGTTGGGCGTGGCCAACAACTAAGGAAGAGAGGAGAAGGGATGGCTTTTTTTTAATTAAGGACATTTGAGTCATTTTTAAATTTTTTTTGCGTCTCTCTTTTTTTATTTGCAACATTTTTTTCTCAAATATTAAACATATATTTAAAACTTATCATATTCTTATTTCTATTTTATAAAAAATTATTTTATGTACCAAACAAGACCTAAAAGTAGTTGATATCCATAGGGGAAGCGTTGCCAAGGTCCATGAATTAGATGAGGGAAGAAAAGTTAATAAGGTGACACGAGTTTAGATTGTGGTATTTTAGAGCATCTATGAATGGATACTACGTTTTGCAATATATTTTTAGTTTATACTCCCTGTAGTCTCATATATAGATCACATTTTAGAAATAATTATTAATTATTAATTTTTAATATAATTTAATTTATTTTATAGAATAATTGAAGATTTTTCCCAAAAAAATTGCCTTCATATAATTCTCTCTCCCATTATTTTACACTTTTTCTTAACTATTCAATTAAGATGTTATGAGTATTTTATGAGTTTAAATAAGGGAAATTTAAAAAAAAATTGATAATTTTTTAAAAAATTCAAACTATCAATTAATTTTAAAAATTTCCTTGTCTCTGTGAATTATTTAAAAATAAATTATGACTAAATGGAGTATTATGCTATATTGAATTATTGATTAAGATTGGAATTGTAAAGTCAATCTTTTGAGTTTTGATGAATAAGTAGTTCTCATTGGCTAAGAATAACTAGGTTGTGGGCAACTCATATATATTTTAATATATATTTCTTCTTTTTTAAAATATAAAAAATAAATAATTATATTACTAAAATCAAGAAAATAATTACATATTATAAATATGTAAAAAAAAATTTCATAAATATTCTCATTTAATTCTCCTTATAAATTAAAATTGTAAATACATTTCCCTCTCACTTAACTTTCTTCATAAAAGTTAGTGTAATTTAATTAGGAATAAAATTAAAAAAAAACACATTAATTAATATGACTGTGCACTCGTTTGTCTCACATTTAAAAAAAATTAAAAAAAGTGATCCATAAAGATTAGTATCATTAATATTTATTTGTGCGTCCACGGTCCAGCAAAATCCAAAACTAACCGTATCTGTCACTAGTTCAGAGCCGCCAGAAGAGGTCTCTTCGGCTCCTTATGTTGTCATTTCCTTTCCTTTCACATAATTCTCCTGACATCTCGAGGTGAAGTTGCGGAACCGACCAATTTCGGCGACGTCTCGGCCGACAAATCCATCGTTTCTGGCAACTTCAAGATCCAATCAGCTCTTCCGCCATGAATCAAGAGTAGTAGGTCCCTCTGTATGTCCGGTTGTCTTTCTTTGCATGTTAATTTTGAATGTGCTTTGGATGTGTGGGAGCCATTGAATAATATTTAGTTTTTGGAAATTTTTATTTATTTATTGGTTTTTCGTTATTCTTCAAAAGGATAAATGCGGTGGTTGCTAATTGATGTATGTTTGCTGGTTTTTATGATCAAACGAGTTCTTATATAACCCTACATTTGCCAGTTTTCTGGAGTCAGATCCAATTGATTAAATAGAAATATTATAGTGATTTTGATTTTACTTAATTGATTTTGAAGCTGCAGAGTCATGTTGAAATTGTCCCTGTGGATTTCATATACACACTGTAACTTGTTTATCTATTTTGGCTCGATGAGTAAGGTCAAATATTCCTATTCCTATTTAATTAAAAACTCATCTGCTATTTTCTCTGATTCTATTAAAACTGAAAGACGCAACTCATAAAATAGATTTACGGGTTGAAGTGGCTGTAAACTGTAGAAATCCTTATCTATGCTTAATTTGAAAATTAGGGGAGTCTAGGAAAATCTGGATCCATTTAAAATTTCTTATTAATTTTAAATTTACGATCTTATGATTTATTTGTATGAGTTTTAACGTGGTGATGTCATAACTCTTTGTTTCTTGTAAAACAAAGTTATCTTTAAACTTTATGTGACGACACAAAGCAGAACAGAGTAGGTAGTTATGGGAAATTTGAAAGGATAGAATCAATTTGGTTGATATATTTCAGTTCTGTGTTACAAACTTATATTGAAGCATTGATTTTTCATTACGAAATAATTTCATAGACTGGACTTTTTAGCCCATGTAGGCCAATCAATGAAAAGGACAGATGGCCAGAAAAAAATAAAATAAAATAAAAGAAAGTTAAGGGCTGATAGATTCAGTTACACTTTATATAGTGATTTAAGAATTGATATATAATCGTTTGATTTAAGAGTTGATGTATAATCATTTGATTTAAGAACTGGATGCTTTAATATATATTTTACTTAATAAGATAAATGTTTTTTTTTTTTTTAAAATGAGTTAGCTTTGACAGTTCTAATTGGTCTCTTGAGCTAAGATTGTAAAGTTGATTCACGTTCCACTTAAAGTAAAATCCGTGAACAGTAACACGTTTCTGGCCTGTGACAGTGATTATTTGTTCAAGCTTCTTCTTATTGGAGACTCTGGTGTTGGCAAATCCTGTCTTCTTCTGAGATTTGCGGTAGGCTATCTTTTGCATTTCATGTTAAATATTATATGTGACTGTATTATGTTTCGCTTGCACATCTTTTGTGAATTAATGGTATTACAACCAAGTTTCTGTTTTAAGTGCCCTTGTTTAATGTGGTAAAAGTGTGATGTTTCTGAAAAAAGAGGTCGCGTGATTTTATTATTTCCTTTGAATTGATTTCAAGAGTTCTGTCAACTGAAGGAGTGTTGGATTGGCATACTCTGCTTTTGGAATGTGTTCCCTCTTTATCTCACTCATTATCTAACTGTACAACTGCAAATAAATATACATGGACACACACTTGGATGCACCTTTATTGTTCTGGTGGTTTGCAGTACTCTCTACCACTGTTTTTGAATATCAGGGTGGGATCCAAGATCAAAGTTTTTCTTTTTCCCCCGTGCCAGAGGAAGGGGGGGGGGGGGGGAGACCTGGGAAAAGGTAATCTGTTCTTGTATATAAAATGTTGTTGAGAGTGTGTTTATGAACATATCTTTGTGTATAAGTGATACATTCCTTCATGTCATAAAATGGATTGATGTATCAGGCCTTGCCCATTGAGTCAGGTGTTTGAATTTGCTGCCTGATTGAGTGCTACTGTGCTCATGCCAGCACCTGAGCTAGTTCATCAAGAAGTGCCAAAATCTGTTTACTATGCTGAAATTGCTGGAATCATGTGGTTTTGATGATTCTGAATATTTTATTTTCTGAGAACTTGAATTGGGTTTAAATCACTCATGCCGGGTCTGTAGCTAATAGCTATCCAAATTGAAAATAGCTTAATTTGTTTATGTTATTTAGGGTAGGATAGTAATTTAGGAATAGCTGATGAGGAAGCAGTAGTGGTAGTGTGCATCATGGTATGAAGAAAGAAAATGTTTGGTAAAGTTGGAAATGTCTCTGAGTAACAAACTCTGTCCTGGAACCCAAGCAAAAAGTTTTTTGTGTAGAAAAGTTATTCTTGCATCAAACGTTATTGAATAAAGGCCCATGGCTTGTGTCCTTAAATTATTTTGCTGACTCATTGTAAGTTATAATACTTGCCTTTAGTGCTTATAATATTTCAATATTTTATTATGGATGGTTAGAACTCAACTTTTGTATCCTCTGCACTTGTGTGGTGATAGTTCAAATGGAAGGACTGAATATTCTAACTTTTTTTCTATTTGCCCTGCAGGATGATTCATATATTGAGAGTTATATTAGCACCATTGGAGTTGATTTTGTGAGCACATAGTTGCTTAGTGATAGCTTGAATTAATTGAAAACTGTGTCTGAAACTGACTATTGCAAGTTATCTTTTGCAGAAAATACGCACTGTGGAGCAGGATGGCAAGACCATTAAACTACAGATTGTATAAATCCAATGGCTTGTCTTTTAAATTTCAGATAATATATTTCTTAGAAGGCTTGATTTATCTGCTTTCAATCTTCGATGGATGCATTCATGGAGGATATTATGTTTGTTTTCGATCTCTATTTTTAATTGGAGGGTAAAATACTTTCCCATTGTGAGAGTTCTGTATTCTGGAATAATGAGCTAACTTATGTGAAGCTAAAATATGATTGAAATACATTTAAGAATAATATTGATTTTGTTAATATAAAATATAAAAAAAAAATTTAAATTCATTTAAATTTTATTTATTGTATGATGAAAACCATAAATTTAGTTTATTCTAAATTTAGAATATTGACTTAAATTACCCATTTAGTATGTGTTATATAAACAATAGATATAAGTGTAATTGTAGCTTTTCTTTTGATGAAGAGGAGTTAAGAAAAGCGTTCCTTTGACTTAGAGTAGTGTAATTTAGTAATTCATTCCTACTTTTGAAACCTTCCTCTTAGAAACCGTCAGTGTTTCTACTTTCTAGACTGTTGATTATTGATACCAAGTTCTTCAAGTTGATGTCGATGGAGTTTTTCTTACTTGGCTTGCTATGTTTTATATATAGTGGGACACTGCAGGGCAAGAACGATTCAGAACAATCACCAGTAGTTATTATCGTGGGGCACATGGGATCATTGTGAGTGGTATTTTTTTTACGTAATTTTCTCTATCTGAAAGATTTATCTCTCTTCTGAGGTTCCCCGAGCATGTCTCAACTAACTGATTCCTCTGGTAGATTGTTTATGATGTGACAGACCAAGAGAGCTTTAATAATGTGAAGCAGTGGCTCAGTGAAATTGACCGCTATGCCAGTGACAATGTTAACAAACTTTTGGTTGGAAACAAGTCTGATCTTACGGCTAACAAAGTTGTCTCATATGAAACAGCTAAAGTATATCTTTGTCACATATATATAAATATATATGTATTTATGTATCTAATTTTTTGTTCCCTCCCATTAGTTTCAAAGAATGTCCATGTTTTCTGTTGTTGTGGGGTTTATAACTTTTATATTGTGTTCCCTTACCTTTGACCCCTACTCCCACCCTTCTATTTTACTTTATTTTTCTTTTGTAGGCATTGGCAGATGAAGTTGGTATTCCTTTTATGGAAACTAGTGCTAAAGATTCTACAAATGTGGAGCAGGCATTCATGGCCATGACTGCTGCAATCAAGGATAGGTATTCATTCCTTTCATGTTTAATGTTAGATATCAATTAAGGATAGGTATCCATTCCTTTCATGTTTAATATTAGATATTAAAGGAAACTGCTAATGTTCCTGGCAGTTTTTGATAAACTTATAAACCTTTTTGGTATAGAGTGAAATGAAAAGGAAAGAAAGTTAGAATAGAAAAAGTAATTTTGTGAACGGGGAAATGTCTTTTAAATTCTTGAATAAAAGAATAATAAAGAAAAAGACAATTATTGTTAAGTAATGATTAAATGGATATAATGAATATTCTATGTGTGTGTATGTGCATTATGCAATAGAGAGAGGTTTCCTTCCCAAGGGTGCAACCAAAAGGGTTATTAGGAAGAAGCGCAGATATAAGTTAGATTATAGCTTCCAGAATAAAAGGACAATAAAAAGGAACGATTAATCCTTTATGTATTCAGCAGTTGGTCTTTGCGGATCTTGCTGGGATTAATATCCCCATTGTGTAGTTTTTCTTTTTGGTTTATTTCCTTGGGCTTTGCCCTCTTTGTTCATAAAAAATAAATAAATAAATAAAATAGAGCTTTGCATATTTTTTTTTTTGGTTCGCATATTCTTTAAAACTAGCTGATTTAATGTTGTCTGTATCTCAAACTGGGAAAAGACATTGTAAATGAAGAGTTTGTAGACAAGAACCATGTATATTTATAGTGTCAAGATTTTACAAAATTGTTTACATCAATAGAGGGCATGGAAGTTTTTTGACAGGGACCAAGTTAAAATTTTGAGAATTACATGGACTTGATGTCAAGCTTTTAAACTATGGGGACATTTTTAGAGATTAAGTGAACTTTTGAGAATCAATGTAGTAATTTAACCATTATCTTTTACAGTCCAGGCAGAAGTTAGATTGTAACTTTCAGAATAAAAGATAAATCAGAAGACCAAGAAATAAAAATAGAGCTTAGTAGATTTTACAAAAGTGTGTTTGTTGATGACAATCTTGTGTATTCAAAGTGTTAAGATATCTTGATTTAAAAAAAAAAAGTGTCAAGATATCATACGATTGTTTACGTCAATATAATTTAGAGCATAAACGTTTTATGACAGGGACCAGTTAAAAAATTTGGGAATGGCAAGGACCCCACGACAAACTTGTTAACTACGGGGACAAAATTAGAAATTAAGTGAATTTTTTTGGGATTAATACAGAAATTATTAAACCATTTTATTTTGCAGTACCATTATGATCCTGCATCTTATCTGAGTAACTCTCTTTCTGATGAATGTAGAATGGCAAGCCAACCAACTGCAAACAGTGGAAGGCCAGCAACAGTGCAGATTAAAGGACAGCCTGTTGCTGCACAATCAGGTGGCTGCTGCTCTTAACCAAATGTTATTGTTCAGCTCAATTTGGTTAGGTTGGTTGTTTTTCTTTTTTGCATGTAAGTTTGTTTTGTAGCTAAATGGGTTTTGGATTCTTTCAATTGCTCAATTGTTCAAGTAAGGAAAGAGATAGAGACATAGGACCCACCTATCAGAGTGGGTCACATAAGAATACTACTTTATCTCTCTTTTCTGACTTGAGTATTTGAGCAATTGAGGGGATCCAAATCTGTAACGAAGTAGTGGACCATTCTCTTACTTTCTGGGGTGGATTTGGGAACTGGCCTAGATGATCATATTCTTTGAAAGTATATTCTTGTTGATGGTATGGTTTGTGCGAAGTATTCTTCTAATTAATCATAGTGCTATAGCTATATATTTCTGCTAGCATCTGTTCTTTTATATTAGAGGTTGACATGTTTCTTTTCTGCAAAATATCTGCAGTCATGGTACTGCATAACTACTAGCACAGAACAAGAAGACTATAAACCAGTCAGGAAAAAAAAAGAAAGGATTGGGATCCCTCTGTATTTAATTAGTAAATGCACTAGATTTAGAGAGAAATTAATTGATTTTTTTTTTGGCATTATTCAGAGTATAGATAACGAATTGTACAGTTCATGCTTTGTGAATATTTGGACAAAAAATTAAAAGTAGGTAGAAAGCACCTTAGAAATGAATATACTGCCTCTGCACCTATTTATGAAGTATATTTTAGAATCTTTTGGCTATTCAAAATATAAGTCTCTTTAAAATTTTTAAAAATATTTTTTTTTAATTTTACCTAAAATATTGATGATGGAAAGTGAAATTAATAGAGATATAATTGTGATGGATTATAATTTAATGAGGATAATGTTGGAGTGTTTTGGTAATTTTTTGAAATTTCAAAAATCCTAACTAAATATTTATTTAATTCTTTTAGTGTGTGTAAAGTAGTTAAAAATTACTCATAAATAAAAATAGATGAAGTAAGAAAATATTGAATATTGGTTTTCCCTTTGAATTTTACATGCGTCGCTTATGTAGCCATGTGATACTCATGCTGAACATCGGTGTTTTTTTTTCGTTAATTCATGGAAAAACGTAACAGGAGAGTAAAACAAAAATAAGAAAAAGTCCTGCCTATGATGGAATCTCTTAAGTTCTCTGACGAGAATAAGCATACAAAAATTGTTTGAGGAAAAAGGTAGAATATTACTATTTGATAAATCATCTAATTAAATGATATATTATGAAACACTTTCAGAACAGGTCATTGATGATGAGGCAATGCTTTAGTGTTGTAATAAAATATTATGTAATTACTCCTTCAGTCTTTTTTATTAAATTTTTTTAATTAAAATTACGTAAATTAAAGTGAAAGTAAAAATTAGTTAAAAGCAGTGAATTTTTAAAAAATTATTATAATATTTCTACAATAATTTTAATAAAAGTCATTGATCTATATTTTATATTAACATTTGGAGAAATAAGTTAAAAATATTCCTTTATTCACGGTTATAAATTATTTTAATTATTTTAAATATACTAAAAAAACTTATAGAAGTAATTTAAATATTTAAACTTTGTAAAATTTATCATAACTTTCTAATATTACTTTAATTAAATTATAATCCATCATAATTATATTTTTTTAATATCTCTCCACTACAATTGTTTAATAAGAGGCAAATATAGAAATAATTATTTAATACACACAAACTTATTTATATTTTGTATATGTGAATCATTTGAGAACATAACTTATAATAAGAAATAAGGGAATAAATGATTTTTTTTTTATTTTAGTCTTTTTGATACGTTGTTCCATGAATTAACAAAAACAATCCTGATGTTCCATATGAATATTTTACATGGGCTAATACAAGCAAAGAATATTTTAAAGAAAAAAATTTACTTTTCAATATTTAAAACTAAAACTATTTCATACAAAAAAAACTAAAACTATTTATATTAAAAATTTTCAATTTTGAAATTGTTTTGAAAGATTCTTTCACAAAACAACTTTTATTTAAAATTATTGAACTGTAATCTTTTACGCAGTTAAAATTTTTAGTCTCAAAATTTTTTAATACAAATATCATTAATTTATAAGGCATCATTTTAACTTTCCGCTTTCGAAAGTTGGGATAAGGTTGAATTTTAAGAATGAGTGGTTTAGGTAGATTTGGTTTTTCTAGCTTTTATTGTGTGCATGAACATTTTTGTTAACTTTGTCCCTTCAATTTCAATAATGAAACGGAAATAAACTTATTTAGTTCATTTAAATTTAATATGATGATGATCATTCAATATTTTATTGGTATTGATTTTTCCTTGTACTTTTGGCATTGGGAAGAATCATTTCAAGTCGGAGATTAAAGTTTAAATTTCTTTTGTTATAAAAATTTATATTATTATTATTAACGTATTTTAGTTTTAAAATTTGGAAAGAAAATATTAGTAACGGATAATTTTACTAGTAACATTTTTTTTCCTAAAAAATATTAAAAAATTTAAAACAACATTATGTTTTATCTCCTATCGCAATACTCTCTTGTTTGTGCAAGAAAATCACGAATACTACTGCATCAATTAGGCTTCTAGTAATAAATCTTATTATCTAATTTGCTTTGCATTGTAATGGAGTTTGAAGAATATACTATTATTATTATTATTATTATTATTATTATATTGATTCTGTTATCATCTTCATCTGATAAAGACTGAATAATTAGAATTTTTAAATAAAAATATTTTATTAGATATTTAGATTATATTTTAGATTTAATTTAGTTTATTTTAAATTTATTAGAATTTATATTTTATCTCTCATTTATTTATAGGATTTAATTATTTATATTATAATTTATTTTTTATTTATATTTAAGATATTTTGAAAAGATATATCTTATCTTAAAGAATATTATTAGAATTTAAGCTCTATAAATAAGAGTTTCAACACTCATTTATATGAAAATTTTAATTATTAATTTAAGTTATAGTGTTAATGATTTCTCCCTATCATTCAAAACTCTTCATTTTCTTCCTCATTTAAGTTCACTTTTCTTATCTCTTTTCTATCTAACTTCTCCCTCTCCCTATTATATATCATCATCTTTTTCAACTAATCTATACTTTCCTATCAAATATGCACCCGTAAATATAAAGAAGGAAGACAAGGTTATTTTTAATCTTTTTTTTTTGTGGATAAAATTTCTTGCTTCCCAATTTTTTGACTGAGCAGCAGAGAGGATGATCTCAGAAAGACGTGTCTTATTGCCTATATTTTTCGTTCCAAATTGAATTGACCTTCTAGATTACTTTTTGTAGCAACAATTAAAAGCCGCCACCGTTTCTTGTACAAATAAGCCTCCGTATTTGGTATAAATGAACGAAAAGGGCATCAAAATTGAACTGAGATGTGTAATATTTATTATATTTTTGTAATTATATAATAATAATAATTTTTTATTACTAATTTTTATTTAGGGACATATAAGATAATTCACACTGAAAAAAATATTTTTTCATTTTATTATTATTTTTTTTCATTTCATTTTGCATGCCAAAAGAGCTCTCAAGGTATTTGGGGATGTGAATTTTGAGAGTCCAGAACATCCAATGAATAATTTATTATCGTGTGTAATGAGGTCAAAAAGAGAAAAAAATAGATGTGGCTAGTAAAATAAAAGAGGCGTTTGTAAATAAATTAAATGAACCCAATATGAATTTTTTAAAGAAATTAAGAAAAAAAAAGAGATTAAAAATGAGATGTATGTAAGTAAATCAAATGACCCAATGTGTATGCAATTATTTGTCACTCTCTCATCTACATTTATAGTACCATGGAAGAGAATCCAACCTTAAATTTTGACAGCCTTGGAAGCATATTTACAGAGTTTGTTGCAACGTGATTAATAAATTAGAAAGTCAATCGTAATTTTTTTAGATAATAGAATACATCTATTAAATGCAACAGAAAAAGAAGGAATATATCTATTAAAAACAGGTCAGATTGTGTTATTTATTTTGGAAAAATGTTTTTTTTTATGTACTAAAAAGGTGTTTTTAATGGAGACGTAAGTACTAAGCAGCTTTTCTCCAAACAATTGACTAGAAGGTTTTAAGGCCATGTTTCCCATGCAGAAGTAGTTTTTCTCCAAATTCCACATCGGTTGGTTACGTATTAAGAATAAATTATATTGATTTCAAAATTTTAAATAAAGTAAATAAATTAGTCGTTTATTTTTTAAATATAATTTTTAAATCACAAATTACGCTGTGATTTATATCATTTTACTACAGCACTTTCGTTTAGATTCATAAACTGTGAGAGAAGATTAGTGACAAAAAAGAACTACTACTAATAAGAATTAAATTAAATTATAATTATAACTAAAACTAATATTAAAGAACTAATTCGTTGATAATTAAGCCTAAACAAGTACATCGAAAAAATAATTCACAACATTCATTGAACCATAAGCTCGTTGTCGGTAAAAACATAAAAAATAAAAAAGAACCATGAGCTTATCAATTTGCATAAAAAGACAAAAGAGAACAATTTTAAAAACTATCTTTTTTTTTTCTTTTAACATGAAAGACATGAGGCACATGTTTTGATTGACAAAAGATAAATATTTTAAGCTAACACAAGTTCCCCACTAAGGATATAACTCATACCCTATCTTAGTCATGTAAGAATTTGATTGGTGAATAATTTATAATATATATTTAAGTAAATTGAGAGTCTTATAGTTAAGAAGTTTAAAATTAAATTAAATTTTATATTATAAAAACTAAATGTTGTGTAACTTAAATCAAATTAAAAAATAATTTTTCTAATATAGACAGTTGGGTCAAATTAAAAGGACTCATATTGCATTTAAATTTTGTGATAAAAAAATTATGTTTAGAGAATTGTTCTACTAAGATAAAATAATATTTTTTTTCACTACTACCATCACTTGACAGTTGTTATTAAAAAAAATGTTTCCTATGATAGTTAATGAGAGAAAGTGCTATTTATTAAGAAGAAAAAAAAGTAAAGAATAATATTTTCATTATATGTATAATTTTCTTTTATATATTTTCTCTTGTACAGCTTTGCATAGCACACCCAACCTGACCCCTTTTTGACCTTACTGGGTTTACCAGCGCTTTTGCCCATATGCTCGTAATCGGTGAAGTAACGGGGAATCCTTCAAAATATAAAGAAAACACAAATAATTGAAAAAAGAAAAAGCTTTTTCTGGATTACGTTCTTTAATTGATCTTTAAAAATCACATTGTAAGAATTAATTTGAAAATCTTCTAGAAGACAAAATTCTCCTATCACCAATGTTTTCAATTAACTCTATCAAAAATAAAACTTTTAGAAATTATTTAGTATGTAGTAAGTAAGAATGAAAAATTAAATTCCTTGAGAAATAAATAAATAACACTTACTTGATTAATGAAAAATATAAAATTTCTCATAAAATTGAATTTAATTTGAGAAGTTGTACTTTCCAAGTAAAATCTTAGAAAGTTTTACTTCCTCAGTATTTTGTAATAATTTTCTAAAAAGACCTTTAACTTATTTAAAAAAATTATGAATAAAAAGGTATTTATATCGTTAATGTTAAAACATATCAAGTGACTCCTAAATTACTAGAATTAATAGTAATGGTTTCATTTGTGTCTTTTTGTGATACAATTATCTAATATTCATGATCCATTAATTTGTTTAATTAAACTTAAAAACTATTAATTTTAAATTGCTTTAAAATGATTTATTATTTAGAGATTTTTATGAAAAATAGAAGTCATTCTCCGTTTAGTTACAACCATAAAAATTGTTTATTAAAGTAATTTTGAGCTACTGAAAAGTAGTTTAGATCAGCATTTAGTCAAAATAATAAAAAAAATATGATTTTGTTTAGATTGTGATTATTTTTAAAATATTAAACAAACATCTTAAAATTCCTTAAAAGTGTCTTTTTCATTGAAAGTGATTTTTTTCAAAAATAAGCTAAAACAAACAAGTCTTCAATATTATCGATTAATTCATATTTGAATCCGATTGTTAACTCCAAATGACTCTCATAGCATAATCATATTTCATTTATAAGATTTCAATTCACCAACTTTCTTAAACAAGTATTTTTTTTTTCTATCACTTGTTGATATTTTCATTTTTTGACTTTATAGTGTGGAATTTATTACACAAGTGTTAGTTACTGCCTTCTCTGGAAAGAATCATCACATAAATTCCAACTTGGGACCTTTCGTCTAACTTTTTGTGGGTTCAAAGAATAAATATCTCTGTGTCACCTTCCACACCATTCCAAGCAAACCAAAGCAGCCATCGCTGGCCAGAATAAATGGGCATGGCAGCCAATGGCATGAACATACGTCAACTTAAAAACTCAATATCTATTTTTCCTTTATATAAAAAAAAAACTTGGGTGAGTTTTCATAGTGTAAAGAAAGGTATCACAGCTTTAAAAAAAATTATAAAAATACTTACAAATTATACCCAAACAATTGAATATGAGATCATTGGCAAAAAAAAAAAAGAATATGAGACCTATCTTCTTCTTTTTTTCGTGAGCACTCGGTATCCTGAGCTTGTCTCACAAGAATGAGTGACCTTAACCACTTACGCTATTACATTTTTAGGACTTGAACTTGAGATTTTTAGTTAAAAGAAAATAACTCCTAATATAACTACTCGTAATTAGATGAGACCTATCTTTAATAATTGAAATAGGCTTTGTTGGAAAGAGCTCTTAATACCTATATAACATTTGAAGTCAAATTAAGGGCACAATAGCTCTCAATGCATTAGGTAGGGACACGCCAAACTGGAACACCACTACGTCAAATTATAACTACTCACTACTTTATCTATTCCAATAATTTAATATTTTATTTATTTAAAAAAAAAGTTAGTGGCTTAAGAGAATAAGCAACGTATAGGGGAGTAGGTAGTTCCATTCTTCTATATAAGTAGCCCTTCTTTCTCCACCAAACCAACACATCATCATCTTCCTCTAGTCTTCTTCCTATCAATCAAGCTTTTATTGTTCACACAGTTTCTTCTGATTGTAACAACAAAAGAAGAAGAAGAAGAAGAAACAGAGAGAGAGATGGCTATGGCTACATTAATGGCTGCTTCGTCTTTGTTGGTTCTGCTTCTGGTTGTTCCCTCTGTGTATGGAACAGACCACACTGTTGGTGACAGCGCTGGGTGGACTCTTAGTCAGAATTATGACTCTTGGGCTTCTGGACAAACCTTCAAAGTTGGTGACAATTTGGGTGAGTTTTAATTACAACAACACTTCAAAAGAGTAAATATGATATTATTAATGTTACATGATATTTTAAATTATATTTTTCTCTTGGGTTAACGTTTGATACGTATATAATAGTATATATGATCTTTTAAATTATATGTCAATATAATGGGATTTTTTTTTTCCAGTCAAATAGAAAGTGCAAAGTTTGTGGAGAAATTAAAAGTATTAAGCAGAAGGCTGCTGGAAAAGGAAAAGAAATTAAAATATGAGCTGAAAAGTTTATAGATGAAAATTTTTCTTTTTACCAGGTAGGATCCTCCCCTGCATAGATGCAGGGGACAGTATTTCGGGAAATAATCGATAAATTAATAATAAAAATAATAACAAATTATTTTAATTTTATAATATAATAATATATTTATATGATATATATATATTAATTAGGTCCAGCTCACTCTCCTCTAAACATCTTGACTATATAACTTAGAAAAATCTGAAATCTAACAGCTCTACGTACCTACTCTGTTTCCACTGTTCTTATGAGTTGGCTTTCTATTTTTTCAATTGATTTGAATAGTTGGCTCATTATTCTCAACCTTCTAACTTCCTAGCCACCCAAAGATATAAAAGCTATTATACGTGTCTAAACCTCTTGACTATAAAACTTAGAAAAATCTGAAATCTAACAACTCGAAGTACCTACTCTGTTTCCACTATTCTTATGAGTTGGCTTTCTATTTTTTTTTAATTGATTTGATTAGTTGGCTCATTATTCTCAAACTTCCAACTTTCTTGCCTTAAAGATGTAAAAACTATTATACCTATTTAGATAGATCCCTTGAATTACACAGAATTTAAAAAATAAGTTGTATCATTGATAACGGGGAAATAGTATAACTTATTATATATATTGAAACTAGATAGTGAATCCCATGACAGAACCTTGTAAAAAAAATATAATATTTATGACTCATGAAAAATGTATATTTTACATTGACATTTGCAATTACATTTTTCGAGATTTTTTTGCACAATACTTGTTTTTTCTTGGAAAATTTTCTTTTGAGTATTTAATTTTCCTCTCCCAAGGACGTGAATCAAACTAATCAAATTGATTTATTTTGGAAACTAGTGTTCAATTATGACTCAAGCCATGGAGTAGACATAGTTAGTGAAAGTGACTACAACAGTTGCAGCACAAGCAAGCCAACCAAGAGCTACAATGATGGAAACACAAAAGTTGCCTTGAGTACAGCAGGAAAAATGTACTTCATTTGCTCTACTCCAGGCCACTGTTCTTCCGGTATGAAGCTTGCTGTCAATGTTGTTGCCGCTAGCACCACCCCGACAACTCCGACCACCCCATCAACCCCTTCAACCCCGTCTACTCCGGCCACCACGACCCCAACAACTGCCTCACCCCCGCCCCCACCCGCGAGCAGTGGGGCAGTTGGTGGATTTGGGAGTGTTAAATTGATGGGATCATTGACTGTGTCATTGGTGATTTTGGCTTTGATATGCTAGGGGAGAGGCAGTGCTTTTTTTTTTTTTTCTGGTGGATGTTTTAATTATTATGAAGATGATGATGAGGGTGATCATCATCATGTTCTGTGTTTGTTGAATTTGTGTGATTTTCATTCAATGAGGAGGTTAGATTTGACGTTGACATATGTTGTATCTCTTAAATGAATAAATTTTGTTCACTTTTTAATGGTGAATTAGTTATTATTATTATTTTTGGTATGCTTAAATTACATGGTAGTTTTACTATCACAAATTAAAAAATCATCATAAAAATAATACTAACTAGCCTCAAATTCGTGCATCTATGAGTATTTTATTTTTTAATTATACAAAATTGGAAAAAAATAAATAATTAACAATGTCAATAAAAATTAAAGCGGCATACTCCCATTTTATTTGCATATAATATATTGATTCTTTTGGTTAAAAATATAACTTATCATTATGTTATTAATTAACCAAAAACTAACTTATTAAAAATGTAAACTTAATTTACTTTATTTTGGATTAGTTAAACATAGATAAAAATATATTTAATATCTATATTGTATGAATAATAGATATAAAATTATCATGATGAAATATAGTTACCATTTATATTTTATTTGGAAAAAATTAATGAAATCCATTTTTTTTCTGGGAGGCAACCGCCTCATATCGATACTCCGAATCAATTCAGATTTCAGCATTATTGACTTAAGTGCCAAAAGGGGGTAACACGTATTTTAATTAAAAAAAAAGCATATATTTTTAAAATAAAATAAAAGCCCGGTATTACATAGTTATTCATCCCTTGTTAGGCACATGTTAGGAATATGTTCCTCTCATTCAACGATAAGCCTTGTTTTTTTTTTTTTCATCTCTGTACAAATAAACATATAAGTTCCATTATATTATTTTTAGTGATACAAAATTTTGGTGAGCTAAAACATAGACTACCCACAGATGAAGCTTTAACATAGATAATAAGGCTCAAATATGCAATTTTATATTAATTAATTACTCTAACATAATCCCCTCTTAGTTGAGTTAGGCACTCATTGATTATATTATTTTAATTTGTATTGTCTATACTTTAGTCCATTCTACTTATCTAGGAAAAAAGACTATTTAGAATATGTAATACAAATATTTTTAAATAAATAATTTAGTTGGAAATTCAGGTTGATCCTTTTAAATTATATGACTTGAAAGTTTTAAATTGGATAGTGATTGGAGAATTTTTTTACTTATGAGTTTTGAACCATCTTTTTCTCTCCAACCCTACCGAACACATGGAACCAAACTCAGCTCCAATTGGATAGCTACATCTGAGTTTTGAACCATCTTTTTCTCTCCAACCCTACGGTACAACTCATGTGACGTGATGAATATTCATTTCTGTGTTTGTTTTATGGAAAGGAACATGCGCCATTCCTATCAATCATTTCATTTTCAGAGATAAGACTTTCTTACACAAGCGTTGTCCATGTTAATACTTTATATATATCCTTATAAAAAAATTTATATATATCGTCTTTTTCTAATGGATAATTCATTAAAGAGAAGTGGCCCAAAAAAAATCATTAAAGAGAAGAAAAGAATAATAATCCCAAATCATCAATTATTGGTGTGTAAGAATGTCATTCAACTTATTTTTTTCAATTGAATGAGTTAACTATTTTGGCACTATTTTGAAAAAAATATTTTATTTTTTACTTAATTATTAATTTGGTCCTCATAATTCAAAATTCTTTAGCTAAGTCTTTAGGGTTTGAGTATTTTTAATCAAGTTTATATCATTATGTTTTTGTAATTTTGTCATTTTATTAAGTGTGTAATTAATTTTACTTCATCATCCATGTTTTTGTCGTTTTATGAACAAAAATTATATATATTCGGAATTAGAATTAGAATACCAAGACAATATATAGTTTGTCATATTCATAAATTTTAACAAAATATTGCCAACATTTTGGAAATAGGGACTAAATTAAAAATTTGGTAAATTATAAATGTGACATCTTATTTTACTAGACTTTTAACCATATATTATATATCTAGCGGAAAGAAATAAAAGTCTAGAATAATAAAATTTTTAAATTTTTTTAAATTAAGTTGCTCAAAAGACTAACTAATCTGAAAGCTTACCTTAATTAATAATAATTAAAACAACCATACTGTAATCATCTAATAATTGTTCCAAAACATCTAAAGTAAAGCCAGCGAGTAGAAATCATAACTAAAACATATCTCTATAATTTAATTACATTTATTCTAAAGCAAAATATTATTCTCCGGTCTGCTTCCTCTTAGTTAACCATCCTTTTGTCTTTGCTTTTGCTTGTGCTTGTTCCTAACATTGTTAGTCATTGGGTGTGAGATTTGGGAAAATCTCAGTAGTATATATATTCATTCATACAAATCATGCTCATGATTAAGTAGTTATGCAAACAACCAAATAACTCATATTTCATAATGCATAAAAAAAACTCAACAGAGTTTCCTCTTAATACTAGACATCTATAGCATTTCAAAACATTTATATTGAAATAACTCATCCAATAGTATCACATAACATCCATAATTAATTCACAGAAAATGCATGAAATAAATAATATACTACCTCCACCGAAAAGTATTCTAAGCTAAACAGCCTGCCTTCCTTCTTTTTCCTTCTCTTTCACTCACACTCTCTCTCTCCCTTGGCTCTCTCTTTCTTTCACTCACAACTGATGGGGTGCTAAAATGAAGAAATGAGAGGGGTATTTATAGTGTTGATGTTTTGGCCAGCAAGTGACATCAATCCAATGGATAACTTTATTCAGTGTATGCTCATTAATATAATTCATTGTATACCTTCATTCAGTGTATGTTCATCATAATTCAATGTAACTTATTATCATAATTCAATGTAACTTATTTAAACCACAATTTATTGTATACTTCATTCAATGTAACTTATTTAAACCATAATTTATTGTATACTTTATTCAATATAACTTATTTAAACTATGCTTTATTCAATGTAACTTACTTAAACCATAATTCATTGTATACTTTATTCAATGTAACTTATTTAAACAATAATTCATTGTATACTTTATTCAATGTAACTTATTTAATCCACAATTCATGTAACCATATTAATCATAGATTCATGGATGTTACAATAAAAATTCAATTATAAATTTATAATTACAGAGATTCAGTTAAAAACTGGTAAATGAGTTGTGAATTTTGAATAAATAAGTTATCAAATTAGGGAATCTCTTACCAATTTAAACTCCAATTTTTTTTAATTAAAAACTAGGAAAGTAAATTACAAATTTCAAATAAATAAGTTGGGAGTCTGGAAATCTAAATTACAAATTCCTAGAACATTTATACTATTAATGTAACTTGGTGGTAGCAGGACCAGCATTGCTGAGAAGGATGAGGAATGAAGATATGGGGTTTTTTTTTTGTAATCTCACTATTTTTTACTTGAAAATCATTGGTTTCTTTTGATAATTTTTTGAAACGTTCATCCTTTGATCTCAAAATATAACTTTTTTAATAAATAAGGATAAAGTAAGACTTATGTGAGATCCACACTCACATGCAGCCTTACCCTTTTTTTGGGTGGGGCGCCTTACCTTTATTTTATCAAATTTCCCTTCCCACATATATTTATATTTATATTTATCCATCAGTTTCTTAATGCATTACTAACCAACAAGCCAATCTTTTATTTAAATTTTAAAAAAATTTAGAAAGAAAAGTCATAAAATGATTCCCCGTGGAGGCTAACGACTCCAATTTTTCTATTCTTTCTGTTTGTAACGCAGGTCACATCATTCATTGGGTCAAAGAAGCTGATCATATCTCGTCCTTTTCCCTGTTGGAATCTTTTTGTGAACAAAAGTTCAAATTTTTTTAATTTACCCAAAAAAAGGTTTAAAATTTATATTTTCTTTTTATTTTCCTAAAATTATGTATATATACTATAAAAATTAATTCTTTTAGACATTTTTATGAAGAGTAAATCAATAAATAGACTAAATTGTATTTTAAAAGAATATTTTTTTTTAATTTTAATATGATTAAAAATTATCTAAATGAATCCATCAAATTATACATAAATTCTTTAAAATTTGGGTGATATATATAATTTCAAAAAATTTAATAATAAATTCTTCTAAACTTTTTCATTTATGTAGATAACTTCTTAGATGTTAATTCATTATTCTTCTACTAATGAACGGTACAAGAATTATGTTATAAACTTATAAATTCAATGATTACATATGAAAAAGATACTATATAATTTAACTAATAAACTACCTTATAAAACTAGTTCTAGGTCATCGCCCAGCAAACATCACAAAATTGAATAACTATTGCCGAAGAACATACCTCCAGAAGCGAGGATCAAAGAAGAATTAAGATATGATGTATTTGAGGAAGCACACAACTGGCAAATTCTTATTCAATGTATCCATTGATTGTGGTAGAAACTAATTAAAAATTAAAATATATACAATTAAAAAAAGTAAAGTCCCCAACCACCAATATATCTTTCAAATGAGCTTCTATTATCTCTTCCACCAACTCACCCTATATTAAAAAAAAAAATTGATATAAAATTAACGGTGGTTGGATTGAGTGGAATGGACTCAATTTTTCTTAAGTAAAGTCGAGAATTTTCATCTTATAAATGAAAAAAAAAATCACAATAGAAAAACTATCTTCAATTGGATCCAACAATACTTAAATTTGATATAATGTTATAAAATACCATATAGTTATATATATTTAAGTATTGGTATGTATATATAAAGTCATGAGTCGTTGAGAGAAGGTCAAAGCCCCAAGCAAGTTAAGGCTGTGTTTCTTGAATCTGTTTGCTATGAATACGTAACTTCTATTCCCTCTTTGACAAATGACCGTAATTTGAGCTTAAGAAATCACATAAGTTTACTTCTCTTTTACCCAATTGCTCCAGTTACTTGTTTGGTCGTGTTTTCAAAAGGGAAAAAAAAAATTAAAGCTGAAGATCATAAATTAAATATATTTATAATAAACATCTTAAATTTTAAAATTTTGAAAAATTAAAGTTTAAAGCTTGTTCTTGAATCATTTATAACATTTTCAAATTGAATATTTCTTAATATAAATATTTTTAATTTGGAATATTTTACAGTTTTCTCCTTGTTGAAAAAAAAAAATGATAACCTCCAATAATACTATCCATAATAGGATACGAAGTTACAATCATTGCACGGAAAGGAGAGATAGTGGCAATTTTATTTTGGGCTTAGTTTTTCATTTCCCGGTTATTAACTATTTCGGTGATAGTGATCTGTACCCATAACCCATCTGACATTATATATTCCCCTTTATTTTTTCCTTCCCAAATAATACTATCTGGCTCCCTTGGAGCAAATAAAATATGCATACAATGAATTAATTTGTTAATTAAGGACATGGAAAGAGGGGAAATTAAATTCGGAATCTTTTGAAATCCATTTTAGGTTTGTAGAAAAAGGAAACATGTCCGATAAACATTCGCACACAAAAAACTGACCAGAAAGCCCCAAAAATGAAAACTGTTGATAGTTGTTGGAGCAAACCTTAAGTTTTGCTGCGGCAAACACGACAGAAAAATTTTTCAAACCTTTGATGTACATATGTTGGGTTTCGGACCCCAATTTGAGTGATAAGGTGTTTAAACGAAGCTTATATAGGAAGTCTTCTAACTAACCAATCATACCACGATTAATTAATGCCATCTCTGTCACATGCACGCTTAATTAGTTAATTTCACCTTTATATATTCCCTCCACCCCACTTTGTTTGTTATTTTAAAAAATTTTAAATATTTAAATTTATCTGTAATTTTAGATTATCAATAAAATATTAATTATTTTTTTACTATTTTATTTTTTATTAAAAATAATAATACGTAGAATATAAGTTATCTTTAATATTTAATATAAGAATATTTTAATAAAATATCATTAAATTTTATTATAATCTAGATTATTTAATAGTTTTATTAATTTTTTTAAAAAATCTTAAAATGATAAATAAAATTGCACGTAGGGTATATATATATATATATATTAAATGACATATAGCCTCGTTCTTGTCTCAATGACCAAAATGACACTTTCTTTGCTGTTTTGGTCATTGTCTTCCTCCGCCCACATTCTTTTTATGGCAGTGTTTTCAAATTCGAAACTCCAACTAATTTGAGACATCATTATATCTTTCTCATTTTAAGTTCAATTTGGACACTCTTAATGGCATTAGAAAGCTTGTTAAACATGTTTTGGAACAATATAAATTATGCTCAAGGTAGTTTCCGGTAGTGAAAACGCCAGCCCTCAAAACTTCACTTTTCAATCATTATTTTCTACTGTTTCTTAGATCGATTTCTCTCATGCCTTTTTGGTTTTTCCTTCAAATTTTAGCCATGAGTTTCTGCACTCATATACTATTTGTGGTATCAATTCCGTGCCAAATTTGTTTGCTAAAAAAATCCCCAATTGGATTCTAGGGTTCAATGAGGGAGAAATCTTAAAATTCGGGACTTGTTTCTCCTGTTTTCTCATACTTCCTACGGTCTCATTTATAAGATGTTATCTTGAAAAATTATTTGTTCCTATTTATAAGGTGTTGTATTATTTTTTATTTGAATTTCCTTTGTTATCCTTCTTTTAATAACTTTTTTGTTTTGTAAATTGTTCCCATATTTAATTAGTAGGGGTAAAATTTAAAATTTATACTAACTTTTTATAAATTCGAGAGTATAATTATATCTCCTTAATACCCGTGCAATGAATAACAACACCTTATAAATAGAACTTCAATATCCATTACTAATCCATTACATATATTTTAAAAAAAATTGATAGATATTAGAGACAGATTTTTATTTGTCACTAAAATTAGTAACAAATTTAACAGTTATTACTAATTTGTTACTAATTTAAAATTTTAGTGACAATTTTTAGTGTCCATCACTAATCTATCACAAATTTAATAATTTTTATTATAGAAATTAATGACGGATGTATATCCATCACTAAATTTATAAACTTTGAAAAAGTTGTGATGATTTTTGTTGATTGTCACTAATTTATCACTATTATCTAAATTTAGTGACGGATTTCATTTTGTCACAAAGATTCCGTCACTAATTTAAATTTTTCTAGTAGTGTATGGCTTGCTTGGAATCACAGCCAGAAAATAGATTCCAATCCACAGTAGATGACACCTCCCTCAAGGAGAATTTCTTTTTATCACAGAGAAAAAAGACCATAAGAGAGTGGGGAGAGAGAGAGAGAATAGGATACATTGACGATTAATTAGTTTTAAGTGTAATGAATATCACTTCTATCTCCTATGGTCCATAATTATGCTAATTTAAAGTGAAATATTTAATTAAGACATTATCAACCATTTGTATCATTTTTAAACCTCCAGCCCTTATAATTTACACCAATTTTGAAGTCCCTATAATTTAAAAATTTTTAATCCACTCCTTATACTTTTTCACATCAATGAAGTTTTTTTTTGTTAAATAAAGATGACAGTTAAGGAAGGCACTCTCATAACCACCGGCAAGATACTAAGTTTCAGCAGTCGGGAATTCATCTTGTACCTTTAACGGCTTCTAAGGGCCTGGTACCTAGGGTCCTAGGAATGAGTCGGCCATTAAATAACTAGAGAACTTAGTTACATTATCCTTGAGTGGTGAGAGAACTCCCCATAATGGAGTTAATCGCTGTATTTAGCCATTTTGGAAAACGTTGGCAAAAAAAGCCATTTTGTATGAAACAGTCCTAAAAGCATCTAGATGGCATTAACTGCGTTAAATATTCTGATGTGGCTAACAGTGAGGATGTGGCTGCTGACATGACTCATATATATCCACAATGCCAACAACATGTGATAGGTTTCAAAACACAAGGGTTAGTCTCGCTAAGGGAGTTTGCGTCTTCGTGCTTGGTTAAGACTGGGAAGGAAGCTTATCCAAAAAAAAAAAAAAGGGACTAGGAAGGAAGCAGTGGGCTGTCCGTTTTGAATATTCATATGATAGCCAACATGGACAAGTTAGGCTAAGTGTTAGCCCAATTAGCTGCCATCTAGTCCTACTGTTAGCCACATCCCATTATTTAACACCGTTAATGTCATCTGGATGACTAGAGGACTGTTTGATACAAAATGGATAAATATAAGGATGAACTTCTCTAACGTTGAAAAGTATGAGGAGTGTAATAAAAATTTTTAAACTATGAGGACTAATTTTAAAATTGGTGAATATTTAATTTTAAGGAATAAAGGTTTAATTTTCCTAAAATGGAATAAATAATTAGTATTCATATTAATCTTTTAACTCATCCAATGGTTATCACGGGCTCATTGGGATTAAGGTAGACCATCACGGATGAATCAACTCAAAAAGTTCAACAAATAGCTTATAACTTATAACACTAAAACATATAACACCACCCTACTGAAATTTCTCTAAATGCTTACTAATTTTCCTTATCACATCATGATCAGGAAGCAATCAACAACCGAAAAGCGGATAAATAGGACTAATGTCAGGATTAAATATCCCCCAATTTTGCTCCACAACTCCTTGCTTTTGGTCTTCATTGAACATCGCAAATATGAACGCATCCACAGCTTGTCCTGGCTTTCTTGGAGTACCCTTGCCACTCTGCACAAAACCCAGAAGCTTCTGATTATATGTCTGAGCTTTCTCTACACTCGTAAATGGATCATTCCCTTTCGTAGGCCATCCTGTCTCAGACACCAAAATAGGCACATTCCCAAAACCTATCTTCTCCATTGCTGCATTAACCACATCAACCATGGCTTCAAACAGACTGAAATACCTCAAGTTACCATCAACCACAGGATCTGTAGCTTGAAAAGTTGCATACTCAAAGGAAATATGATCTGGTTCTGATATATAAGCCATGTACGGATACACGTTGATCATAAGAGGTGCTTCTGTTTGAGCAAGGAAACTAGCCACACTTGTCATTACTCCCACAATCTCATCTGAAAACACACCGTTTGATGGAGGGAATCCATTTCTGAGTCCGGCCATGGAGATTGCAGTGGTGACTTTGGTGCCGGTGAAGCCAATGGAGTTTATGGCATTTTGAATGTTTTGCATTGCTTGTGGGACTGACGTGGCTTGGGATCCAGGGATGACCTCATTCCCTACGATGATCCATCGGAAGTTGATGTCAGCTTTGTATGGTGCCACGTTGGCGCTCACCCATTGGCTGGCTGCTTCTGGACTTGAAGCTAGGCCTTGAAGATCTTCGTTCTTCACTTCAAGGCTTACTTGAAGTTTAGAGCCTCTTAGGGCTTCCAACGCGTCTTGGCTTGAATCGTAGAGTCGAATAGATTGAATGCCACATTTCTCGTAAAATGCTATTACTTGTGGTGGAGGAGGAAGGTTGTCTGCAATACGACCATAGTTGACCCCAATGCCCGCTGACATGTTTGAATTAGATAACGAGTGTGAGCTTGTCATTTAAAGATATTTGAACATACAAAAATCATTCATTGAAAGAAAAGAAAATATGCATTCATTGAAAGAAAAGAAAATATGTGCTCGTGTCATTGATGTCTTAACTTTTAATATTCATATCTTAGCAACCAATATCCGTGTGCCAAAAGTATGCCAAATGTTGCATTAAGAGTATTTAAGTAGAACCAAGTATTTAATTACAACCAATGGGCATTAATTAGAGTTGTTTAAGTATAATATCTCAGGTCAGAGACTGTATGGATGTAGAAAATGTCTTTAGGAGAATTCTCTATGAATGACGCTCGATTGTAACTTGATCCAAATTAGTTGAAATCTAAAATAGTGTCTGGATATGAGATAGTTATACAAAAAAAGTATTTAATTAGAATATCTATGTGTTTTTTTTTGTTTTTTTTAAATTAAAAAAAAAGAGCTTACCAACAAAGATAGGCAATAAAGTTGCAAAGAGTGAAGCCACTATTGCTACAAACAAGAAACTGTCCCGCCATGAATCCATGTTCATCAAGTTTTTCTCCCAGCCAGACACACTCACCAAATTTGCTTGAGCTTTTGAGATACATTTTGGTTTGGCGTTTATATATATATGTGATTAAATTGCAGTGGTTGTTTAGAGAGTGTGGAAGAATTAGTGTCACAATAAATGGCATTTTTTTGGTACAGCAATAAATGATATTAAATGTAATGTGTTATACAAAGTTTCTATGGTTCTAAATAAATGACATTACAAAATACTCATATCTTAATATAAAACCTTTATATATATATATTAAGAATTATATTTAAAATTAATTAACTAATTTAATTTTTTCAAAAATCACAATATTTTTCCAACTACTCTTATTAAATTTCTTTCTTTCTTTATTTCTCATGAATTGAATATGATATTTTTTTGGTAATGTATATAAATATTATATTGTATTCTTAAAAGAGTTTTATTTTTAAGATCGAAGAGAGCATTAATTGTAGCATTAATTTGTTTCCGCAAATGCTCCTGCATTGGGGTTGATTTGTTGACTTTAATTTCAAAATTTAAAATTTGAGGAGTTGATTCATTAAGAGAAATAAACTACTTTTAATGAATTTAATTAAAAGCAATAATAAAAATTATGTGGTAATTTTTAAAATAATAAAGAATATAAACTATTATTAACTATTTCTCTTAATATGTATAAAATAGTTAAAAGTTACTTATAATAAGAATTAAAGATAATTGTATCAACATTCAACACCTATTTCATGCGTAGCAATATATTTATTTATAAAGATTTCATTTTCAAATAATACATCAGTTTATATGCACAATTTTTTTTTTGGTTAGAAGCTTATGCACAGTTTATTCAAGATATCACACCGATATGATATTGAACCAAAATAGTACCCACAAAAACAAGTATAGGAACATGCTATTTCAATAAATAGCTGTCTGTGTGTTGGATAGTGGGGTGTTTTTTCTTTCTTTATTTTCCCCCCTTAATGTATGTATGCATGTATTATAAAGACTTCCTTGTGCACAAATATGCTTTTGGGAAATGCATTTTTATATGGAGCTAAAGTGGGTCAATTCTGCAGAATTGATCGAGGCACACCATTGACTTGTGAATAATACAACTTACACACTTCTCATATTTTACATTGATTGTGACATACAATTAATTATTGGGAAAGACAACATCCAATTTGGATCATTCATATTTAATTTACACTTTACATATTATATATTTTTGAATTAAAATATTATTTTTAAAAATTAATATTTACAGTAATTATTTTGATTTTATATTTCATCATTAAAATAAAATAATTAAAATTATAAAACCGAAACACAATAACATTTGGACATTTCAATTTTAATTTTGACGGTCGATCCATATGATAAGCACAATATGTACTTCTCTCTAAGGGAATATTGAAACCAGACTCAAGAATAGACACCGCTAAATATTTAAAATACAGTGTTTAACAAACCGTTGAAGGGATATTACTCAAAGGATTTTTTTTTTGGGGGCCAAATTACTCAAGAGATATTTTCTTTCTTTTTTTTCGGAGCCAGAAAAGATATTTACTTAGTTTAAGAGTGTGATTTGTAAGAAATTAAAAACTGTTGAATATTAAATGTGAATGTATTCCAAAATGATAGAATGCTTCATAGAGATTTTCAAATTAGAGTTGTATCTCTTCACTAGTGTTCATGAATTTAATTAAATCAAGACATTGAATGGAAGATTTTCACATGCATAGTTACTAAATACATGCAAAGATACATTCAACTTGGATAATATTAAATTTAGATACATGACTTTGGCCAAGAATCATAGCAGGTATTTTGCAACATTCATTTAGCTGTTTTACCTTAATGTAATATTGTATATTCACATGGTCATAGTATTATGAAGTTCATTATTCATTGGCGTATGTATCTTGGGGTCATAATAGAACTCCACTAGTATAAATTGTTAGGTCTGGTGACTACTTGGTTTTAATTGTAACACCTTAAACTTATATTCATTTCTCATGTAATAGACTCCAATTATATCTATTATTACATGATTAGAGACTTGATTATATAAAAATATTAAAACATAATTTTCTTTATTACGGGTACTGTTCATTATACATTTTCCATTTTACCCGACAAATTTAAAAAATTTATAACTAATTCTAGAAAAATCATCTCAAAGTAATTCAAGTCTCTAAAAATAGATAAAAAGATTTTCTATATGGAAAAAAATATGAAACGGAGTATTCTTCTGACCAATTCATACAGTTTATTTCTCAAATATTTACTGTATATTTGGTCATTTTGAAACTTCCCAGGTTTTGGCTTTATCTTTAAAAATTCATTTCTCATGATATCCTAAGCCAAATCATGCGTTATCTATGTCATCGGATAGCCCTGTATGTCTTTTTTCTAGATATATTTTTCTTGTACATTTATTCACCTTGTAGAGGGCATGAAATTGACTTAAATCATTAAGGGTTAGAATACTACTTTTACTAGAATAGTTTTAGGAAAAATTACATAACTCTTTCTTTATAGCTCCAAATACTATCAAACATGTGGCATTCGTTTCCTATGACTTATAAGTTTTCAGAAATATAAACCATTAAATTTTTGGAGCTTTGAATGATGTTATATTACATTTTGAAATTTTCAATGTTTATGGCAAAAGTTCCAGCTTTTCTCTACACTATCCTGTTCTGAATCCCTAATTTTAAAAATTCACCATAAATTGTACACTTATTCAATTTAGGTGTTCTTTCACTCTATAGAAAGCTCATTCTATCTACTTTTTGAGCATACATAAAACTCATCCATCATACTCTGTTTAATATGAACAGTACCTTCATTATCCTCAAAGTGTTCTACTTGAGTATTTCCAATCATAACTTAACAAAGTAAGCTTCATAGACATAATACATCATCATTCATTGCACTAAATTCATACATAACATTTCATAATGATTTAATGATCATAATAGCATGGAGATACAGATTTAGTAACATGCTCATAACTTTACATATCATTTCAAACAACTAGATCATAACTTGAAAACAACATTATGCTTCATCCTCTTTCTTCTTTCTCCTTGGCACTCTTGACCCCTTCTTACCATAGCTTGGGCCTAGTCATGATGATCATTTGGAAGGGTGAGATTCAAAGAATCTCAGTAGTTATATCCAATCATGCATTCACATCATCATATCATTTCATAAAATCATCAATGAAAATCATAACTTCATGTTATGCCATATAATGGCATAAAAATTTTGGCATGGTAACACTTTGTAAAATGGACATCCTAGGATCATAAAACCCTTCAAATATTCAGTCAACAATGAAAATACATCACAAAGCATTCAAACAACTATATGGCATAGTCATATTATCATGAAAACAAAGTATGACGATATTAAGCATAATAGGAAAAATAATTACCTTCTTACTTTCCAATGATCTCCAAACTTTGTGGACACTTTCATTGATCTTAAATCACTTCTTAGAACCCTATAGCATCATGAAATAATACCATGAGTCACTGATGCATTAAGCTCATTTACAAAGTGATATACTTGAACTAAAAATTCCATTTTGTTTTCCCTTGATTTTCCTTTGTACGACATCATTGTTCTTACATAATTTGGACTCAAGGAATCCATTTTTAGGGTTAAAATCATGAAATTTCCTTCCTAATTCAAACCCTAAATAGGCAGAACATTCACAAAAATGTAAAAAAATATCTACCCGATTAATTTGCAATCTAATGGCATAATCTTGTTGCTTAAGACCTATGCATCCTTTTTTATGGTTTGGTTTTTCCATGGCTTCACTTTCTCTCTCCTCTCTCTCTCTATGTTTAATCAAGTGATTTGATGATTCCAAACCAACCTTCAAGAGTTTGGAATAAAGATATCAAAGGTGCACAAAATGCTCAAGTGAAGAAATTCTGGAGAAATCACTGCAAAGATTCATGTAGGATGTTTAAAAATGTTTTGATTTGACTAAAAGACTTTGATTTAGTGAAAAGATGTTTTAAAACCTTAATTCTATGTTAAATCATGGAATATTTGAAAAACACCCACTAACAGACGAAGTTTGAAAGGTTAATACAGATCTGTCATCTTGGAAATTCGAACTTTGGCCTAGGAAATTCGAACTTTGGCCTAGGAAATTCGAACTTTGTCTTTGGAAATTCAAATTTTGTATTGAAACTGAACAAGTCTGAAGAGAAGCCTCTCTGACAGACGAATTTTGACTTAATAAAATTTGAATTTTGATAAGTGTCTGAAAGGAGCTTTCAGTAACAGACGAACTTTGGGTTTTGGAAGTTCAAATTTCAGACAAAATAAAACTTATGAAAACTAAAGAAATTCGTCTGAAATTATGTCAAAGTTCATCTGAAACCAAGTTTGGATTGGATTTCAAAATTGCTCACTGACAGACGAACTTTGAATATGAAAATTCGAATTTCAAAAACTAAACTTATGAGTCTGTTACAATGATATGTTGACATATGAATGACAGTATTTATAAATTCAAATTTTGAAGTTAGTCTGAAAAGAGGTCTCTCTGGCAGACGAACTTTGACATTTGAAAATTTGAACTTTGAATTATACGAGCTACTGTGACTTACAAACCAGCTACGGACAGACGAATTTTGGGTTTCCAAAATTCAAATTTCGAAGGCACTGTAGCAAATTGAAAATACTGTTCACACTTCACAGAAAAACTTTCAACATGAAAATTTGTATGTGACAACAAAAAAACATTTTTCAAGTATCAAAATTTCAATTTCACTTCATGACAGACGAATTTCGGGTTTTCAACGTTGAAGCTGTTAACCTTCGGTTTCTGCGAAATTTGTCTGTTGACCAACTGAAATTCGAATTTCAGTATGTGAGAAGCATTAAATGCGGTTGGTTAACGGATAGTTTTTCAGAGTAACCGTTGGATAACTTCTCCAACGGATAGATTTTGTCTCTAATGTATAGTTGAGACCTAAATCTATAAATATAACATCATTTGAAGTTGTGGACAACAATTTTATCATTGTATATACTGAAACTCTGCCAAATCAATTACTCAAAGTCTATTACTCTCTCACTTCAATATTTTTTACTTCAACTTTCATATTCACTCTATTTAAGAGAGTTTAATTCTTGTAATCAATCTTATCTTCATCTGGAAGATAGATTTTCTTGTGAGGGAATATCACAAGGGATTGGGAAGCACTTTGTAAGAGTACATAGAGTGATTGAGTGAAGCTCTAGAAATAGAGCAACATCTTTGTACTGAGGCATTTGCAAGAAGCCCACAGAATTCTTGCAGTATAGTGGAAAATCTCAAGTGGTGACTTGAGGACTGGACGTAGGTCAAGTGGAGAGACCGAACCAGGATAAATTTCTGAGTCTTCTTCTCTTTACTGCGACCTTTACAGTTATTTGTTTATACTTTGTTTTACCATCATATATTGCTTTCTTCACCTTCTTGATATTTTGCAATAAATTTTTAATCTTCCCAATTTACCCCCCCTTTGGGAAGCCAGCTAATCTAACAAGTGGTATCAAAGCTCGGATTCCCAACCAAAGGATCTCACAGTCCGGGAATTAAAATGGCTAGCTTTGGAGAAAGTATATTACCAGAAGGCAACACACAAATAGACCACCTGGCTTCAGTGGAGAACACTATGGGTACTAGAAGATGAGAATGCAAATTTATCTCCAGTCAATTGATCTGGACATCTGGTCAGCCATTCAGAAGGGAGATTTTGTCCCAATGGCTTTGGAAGATGATGGAAAATACAGAGAGAAGCCAGAAGCTGAATGGAATGAGGAAGATAGAAGAAGGGTCTTGCTGAATTTCAAGGCAAAATACTATTTGGTCAGTGCTTTGAATCAAGACGAATTCTATAGAGTCTCCCAATGCTCCACTGCCAAGGAAATTTGGGATACCCTGCAAATTACTCATGAAGGAACAACTGGAGTCAGGGAAAATAAACTAAATACATGCATAGGAGAATATGAAAGCTTCAGAATGGCTGAAGGAGAGAATGTAAAAGAGCTACAGAAGAGATTCACCCTCATTATGAATCAACTAAAGAGCCTAGGAAAGGAGTACACTCAAACAGAGAAAGTCAGAAAGATCCTCAGAGCTCTCCCTCTAGAATGGCAACCTAAAGTAACAGCAATAGAGGAAGTCAGAGGAGAATCAATGGCCTCTGTCACAGCTCTCTTTGGCAGCCTCGAGGAGTATGAAGGAAAAATGAAAGCTCTCAAGGAAGCTGGACAAGACAGAAAGAAGAAAGGCCTTGCTCTCAAAGTTGCTGAGGAAAAAGAAGAAGAATCTGATGATGGAGAAGAACTCGATGAAGAAACTCAGCTATGATGGTTCAAAAATTTGAAAGATTCTACAGCAAAAAGAGAAACAAGAAAATCTTCAAGAAAGGAGCAGCTGGAAATAGCAAAAGGGAAGCAAAAGAGCTTATCACTTGCTATGAATGCAAAAAGCAGGGACATATCAAATGGGATTGTCCACAATTTCTCAAGAAGCAAGAAAAAGAAAAGAAAGCTGCAGAGAAAGGCAAGAAGAAAAGAGCTTACATCTCATCAATATGGGGTAACAGCTCAGATGAAGAAGAAGATTATGAAGATGAAATTGCCAACATCTGTCTCATGGCACTTACCTTTGAAGAAGCTGAAATCCCATGCAGCAGTGATCAAGAAGATGAGGTATATGAATCTGAACCTTCCTATTTTGATTTACTGGATGCATTTCATGAGCTGCAAGATGAGTTTGTTAAGGTTGCTAAAGAATTGAAGCAAGTTAGGAAAAAGATTAACAAACTAGAATCTCAATGCAACACTTCTGAAATTGCTTCTCTACCTATTACTGAACCTGTTTGCTGTAAATCATGCATTGAACTAAAGCAAACCAATGAATATCTAGTGAAAAGCATGTCTAGGCTTACTAGAGGTAAAGATATGTTGTTTGCTTTAATGGGAAGTCAAAGAATATCTCAGGAAAAAGCTGGACTTGGCTATGATCCTTGTGCTGTAAAAGAAAAGATTAGGAAGAAAAATCAGAATGTGTACATGAGACATTTTGTGCATGCTGATGGAAATAGAAAGAAAGATCATATGTCATAACACATTGAATCATATAATCAACCAAGGCTTGCTAAACAAAAATATTATTTGCATTGCTTTCTTCCTGCTTCTCAATCCAGCAGTCCCTTTACCACCTGTCACTTCTGTAACAAAAAGGGGCATATTTCAAGCTCATGTGCTTTAAAGAAAAATGGACTTGATAGGAAGGTTAAATGGATTCCCAAAGGTATATCTGTATCTAGGGAAAAGGCTACTCACATAAAAGGACCCAAACAAATTTGGGTACCTAAAATGAAAATATGAACTTTATTTTGTAGGTCTGTCTCAAAACTAGAAAGAACAATAAATGGTATATGGGCAGTGCCTGCTCAAGTCACATGACCGGTGATAAGGAGAAGTTCATCACCCTTAGAGATAAGAAAGGAGGAAAGGTGACCTTTGGAGGTGATCAATATGGCAGAATAGTTGGCATTGACATTGTGGGCAAGAATCCTGAAACATCCATTGAAGATATGCTATTTGTGATTGGCCTTAACCACAATCTACTAAGTGTGAGTCAGACATGTGACAAAGGAAACTGGGTACTATTTGACTCGAAGTTCTGCCTGGTCATCAGAAAAAGTGATCACAAAGTAATCCTCAAAGCTCAAAGGGATGGTAACTGTTATACTATTGATCTTGATGAACTTCCTCCATTAGATTCTGTTTGCTTGATTAGTCATGATAATGATAGTTGGTTGTGGCATAGAAGACTAACTCATGTTAACATGAATCAGCTTTCGAAACTGGTTAAAAATGAATTAGTAACTAGCCTACCAAAAATCAGTTTTGAAAAGGACAAAGAATGTGATGCATGCCTAAGAGGAAAACAAACTAAATCTTCTTTTAAACCCAAAAACGTAGTCACCACAACTAGACCACTAGAACTACTGCATATGGATTTAATTGGTCCATCTAGGGTAAAAAGTCTTGGTGGAAATCTGTATGTGCTTGTAATTGTGGATGATTACTCTAGATTTACATGGACATTGTTTCTTTCCTCTAAAAGTGATACCTTTGATGCATTTGTAACCTTAGCCAAGAAAGTGCAAAATGAAAAAGGTATTTCCATTGTGTCTATCAGGTCAGATCATGGAGGAATTTGAGAACTCATATTTCTTGAAGTATTGCAATGAGCATGAAATTGATCACAACTTCTCAGCTCCAAGAACTCCTCAACAAAATGGAGTAGTAGAGAGGAAGAACAGAATAATTGGAGAGATGGCTAGAGCTATGCTGAATGAAAAGGAACTCTCTCAAGTATTTTGGGCTGATGCAGTAAACACAGCAAGCTACATCATAAACAGAGCCTACATTAGACTAATCCTTGGGAAGACTCCTTATGAGCTGTACAAGGAAAGAAAGCCAAATCTGTCACATCTCCATGTGTTCGGCTGCAAGTGCTTCATCTACAACAATGGAAAGGAGAATTTGGGTAAGTTTGATGCCAAATATGATGAAAGTATATTTCTAAGCTATTCTAGTAGGAGTAAAGCATATAGAGTTTGTAATAAAAAATCTACATTAGTAGAAGAATCTGTGCATGTAGTATTCATTGAAAATGAAACTGTTTCCAAACATGTCACTGGTAAGGATGATCTTATTTCAAACTTTAAGGATTTAAATCTTTCTGATGAAAGTAAAATTGAACCTCCAAAGATATCTGAATATATTAACATAGAGGAAGATATTCAGGAGAAAGATTTTGAAGAAGAAAATAATGAAGAAATGTCTCAAGAACTACCTAGAGCTTGGAGATATCAAAGGAATCATCCTGTTGATCAAGTGATAGGGAATGTTCAAGAGAAAGTTAAAACCAGAAAACAGTTAAGGGATCAAATTATAAACTGTGCTTTTATTTCTCAAATTGAAACTAAATGTACTGAAGAAGCCTTAATAGATGAATACTGGATTTTAGCTATGCAAGATGAATTGAATCAATTTGAAAGAAATCAAGTTTGGGATTTAGTGCCCAGACAGAAAAATCATCCTGTCATTGACACTAAGTGGGTTTTTAGAAATAAACTTGATGAATCAGGATCAATTATCAGAAATAAAGCTAGACTGGTTTCTAAAGGATATAATCAAGAAGAATGTATTGATTTTGAAGAAATCTTTGCTCCAGTGGCTAGATTAGAAGCAATCAGAATTTTGTTAGCATATGCATGCATGAAAAATATTTTGTTATATCAAATGGATGTGAAAAGTGCTTTTCTAAATGGATATATCATGGAAGAGGTTTATGTAGACCAACCTCCAGGTTTTGAGGACTCTACAAAACCAAATCATGTTTATAAACTGAAGAAAGCTCTTTACGGTTTAAAACAGGCCCCTAGAGCATGGTATGAAAGATTGAGTAATTTTCTAACTAAAAAGGGGTTCAACAGAGGAAAAGTAGATACAACTTTATTCACTAAGAAAGAGAATAAAGATTTACTTATTGTTCAAATCTATGTTGATGACATTATATTTGGTGCTACTAATGAATCTCTTTGTAAGAATTTTTCTAAGTTAATGCAGGGAGAATTCGAAATGTCAATGATGGGTGAACTCAACTTCTTCCTTGGATTGCAAATCAGGCAGTGTGATGATGGTATCTTCCTCAACCAATCCAAGTATTTGAATGAATTGCTAAAGAAGTTTGGAATGGAAAATGCCAAGCTAATGGGGACACTTATGACTACTACAACCAAGCTGGATATGGATGAAGAAGGGAAATTATTTGACATAACCCAGTACAGAAGAATGATTGGATCCCTACTGTACCTAACTGCCAGCGGACCTGACATCATGTTTAGTGTCTGTATGTGTGCAAGATTCCAGTCATGTCCCAAGGAAACCCATGCAACTGCTGTGAAGCGTATCTTCAGATATCTCATTGGAACTTCACAGATGGGTCTTTGGTATCCAAAGGGCAATGGAGAAGATCTCAAAGGATAAACTGATGCTGACTTTGCAGGATCCAAAACTGACAGAAAAAACACAAGTGGAACATATCAGTTTCTTGGAGGATCCTTGGTTTCATGGTTTAGTAAGAAGCAAAATAGTGTGGCCTTATCCACAGCAGAAGCTGAATATGTTGCAGCTAGAAGCTGTTGTGCCCAAATCATCTGGATGAAATAGCAACTTGAAGATCTTGAGGTTGAGATGAAGGAAATACCAATCATGTGTGACAACCAAAGTGCCATTAATATCACAAAGAATCCTGTCATGCATTCAAGGACAAAACATATTGAAGTTAGCACCACTTCATAAGGGATCATGTTTTGAAAGGAGAAATCAGACTAGAGTGCATCCCAACTGAGGATCAAGTAGCTGATATTTTGACAAAGCCTCTATTAGAAGATAGACATTGCAAAATCAGGAGAGAATTGGGTATGGTAAATCCCAATGAGCTGTAAGTAAATCCGTTTGCAATTCTGTTTGGAAATTTTCTAACATTAAATTAATTCTAACTTTAGCATCGGAGTGAATTTAATTTGAGTTGCAGGTGCTCCTCATGAGATTCAATGGCAATAAATTTGAAAATGGAGCACACCAGAATGGAACAATCAAAAAGTGAAGAAAATGACAAAAATTCTGAGTTTCTGGATCCATTCTGTAAGTTTTTAAAGTTGAAATTCGTATCTTAGTTGTGTGTTAGACAAATTTCCTTGATAAAATGTGTTTCTGAAAAAGTCAGCATGGTCAACATTCGAATTTGGGTGCCCAACAGATGAACTTCGGCCTGTTATAAGTTGGAACAGTTCTTGGTGATGCCTCGAAATTCATCTGTTGGACCTTGAAAGTTCAAATTTTCAAGAACAAAAATTTCAAAGTTATGTTTGTCCAACATGATGATTATACAAACGATTATTTCTTAACATACGAATGTTGGAAAGTCTTTACAAAGAAAAGAAATTCCAAATTCTGTTTTAAAATTCGTCTGTTGAAGCATGCTCTTCTTGTTGAAACCTTGAAAGATGAAGTTTAATATGGATAATTTGTCTGTTGTTTGCTGATTTGATTGCTGCTTAATGTTTGCTCTTCAAAATTTGAACTTTGTTTAAACAAAGTTCGTCTGTTCATCTTGTGTTGCTTGAACGAAGCCTCTGTTAGACAAACTTTCAGAAGAAAATTCGTCTGTCAGTAAGCTTTGCTGAATGGTTTAACTTTTAACTGCCTGAAGTTCGAATTTTGACCCCTCAAAATTTGTCTGTCAAGCGGTTACTTACGTTAAAACTGACGGTTTTCCTTTGAACAGACGCAACCCTACTCTTTTCCTCTCTGAGTCTGTTCAAATCCTCTCATCAATGCTCTACAATTCTGACCGTAAATCTTCAACTCCCACCGTTTAAACTGATTTTCTCACCCTATAAACCCATTCTCTGCCTCATTCTGAATCATTCATCCACAGAAATGGCAAGAGTAAAGAATCCTAAAGCTGGAAAAGGAGAGGCTCATCCAAGGAGATCGGTCAAATCCCAATATACCTCAAAGGAGGGTGAAAAACTGAAAAGAAAGGCCGAATCAAGCAAGACAACTCCCTCCAAACGTCAGAAAACTACACCAAAGGGTGAATCAAAGAAAGCTGGACCCTCTTCCTCGAAGAAAGCAGAGCCTTCGGTCCTTGTTCTTGCTGCTGCTGAGACTGTTGCTTCCACTTCCTCCTCCAGCACTGAATCTGGTGAATATCAACTCACTACATTGCCATTATGGAGCACTCCACAGATTCAAGAGGAATACTCTACCAAGTTTTCCAATAAAAAGGTAATCAAGCCTCATTGTGTGAACTTGGAAGATTTCTTAGTCTCAAACAATTTTGATGCTGGAATATGGATGTTGAGATATAAGAATCTGTTAGAGATATTGGAGAGGTATAATGATGAAGTAGTAAAGACATGGTATGCCTTCTTGAAGTACAACAGCAAGAAGAAGAAGTAGGAGGTTAATCTGAGATCAAGGACCATCTGGCTCACAGATGAGACCTTTAATGAAGTGTTGGAAATCCTAGGACAAGATGGCCTCAAGATTGACATCACTGCCTTTGGTTATATGGATGAGGTAGATACTACAGATGAAGAAGGTGGCCCCTTTCTAAATTACAAGGAAAGCACAATTCTGAGCACATTGCTCAGAAGAAAGGAAAACTGGCCAACCATAAACTTGTTAAAGCCCACAAACCTCAGTGCTCAAGTGAGGATCCTACACTACACAGTATCTAGGATCATATTCAACAAAGGAGGCAGCTTCAATCTGATCACAAGGGCAGAGGCATATGTCATGGCAGCAATCATGCGTGGAAAGCTCATCAACATGGGACATATCATACTCCAACGCATGATCAAGGCAAGGGATCAGAGGAAAGACTCCACACTCCCCTATGCAGCAATTATTTCTAGAATTCTGCAATATGCTAGAATTCAGCATCTTGAGAAGGGGAATGGAAAACCCACTGAGATCTTCAAGGGGGAGGAACTTCAAAGGATGGGGATTGAAAGAAATAAAGGAAGATGGATTGGGAAGGGAGCAGAAAAATATGAAGATCTCTTTTTTGTTAAAGGTGCCTCCCAACAGCAAGAAGGTACCTCTGAGGACCCTGCTAGACCTACACCTCAGCCTTCTCTGCTTGTCCCATCTCCATCCAAGCCTACTCACATTCCATCTACTCCCTCCTCTCGTGCCAAGCCAACTAAGATCACTGAGTTGTATGACAGCCTGTCAACACTCATACTTAGCATCAGGGATGAGCAAAATGCCAAATTTGCTCATCTGCAAGATCAGATTCACTAGTTGGCAAAGAACATGAAAGTGGTTGCTGATGCCTATGAAGATATTTGGAGTGCAATTCTTGCCACATCAGCTCCACCTCAGCCAGGGTTCTCTGTGCCTATTCAGTCTCCAACTCCTGAGCCTCCAAGCCCCTTTGAACTAGCTTCATCTGAGCATGATGATGATGAAGATGGTACTGAGCTTGCTGGTACAATGAGGACACCAAGTCCTGGTCCACCCCTGGACTATTGTTTGGAAGAAGAAGGACCTCGGGATTCAAGCTCTCATGATCCCATTACTGCAGATGCTCAAGAGTCCATCTTGTCACACCAAGATTCTGAGCAAGTAGAAAGACTAGTGGTAGCCATTTCTATTTCATCAATGATGGAGGTTGCCAGCAATGAAGAAAGGAGCATTATGCTTGTTGTTGATTTGGAAGCTATTGCTCGCAATGCTCTCTTGCAAGCTCAGAGAAGAAGGCTCGAAGAAATGTTCCGTTCTGATGACCCTGCTCCTTAATCCTCACTGCATATGGTCTTTCAGAAGAACAAAGAGCTCGATTGGCTCTTTCCAGACAAGAGATGCAAGAGCTGCTTGAGGTCTCTGATGATGAGGATCCAAGCCCTGAGTCCTCTGAGCCTCATCTGCCTTTTGACCCTGTGCCCCTCCAAGCTATTCCTGTTTCTCAAATCCCTCCTCCGGCTGATTTTGTTCACCTTCCTGATGATTCCAAAAAAGGGGAGAAGAGTAAGTAAACTGGGAGTAAGAAAATTGGCAAGACTGCTGCTGAGCCATCTGGAAAGACTTACAGCAAGAAGACCAAGCCAAAGAAGAAGTGATTAGAACTTAAGCTTGAGTCCTCTTGTAGTGTTGTATTCTGTGTTTCAATTGTTTGTTTGTATTCTGTGTTTGTATTTAATTAGTGTATTTTGAAGAACTTTGCATAAATTGATTTCTGTAAAGCAACATTTGCTTAAATGAAAGAATTTCTTGGTTGCAATGATTTGTTCTTTGAATCTCCTCACATGATCAACTATATATGATATCTTTTGATATATAATGCATATGTTGAGGGGGAGCTTGTTAAAGCAAACCCAAGTACTAATCCAGTTTGCAAGTTATTTTGTCATCATAAAAAAGGGGGAGATTGTTTAATCAAGTGTTATGATAATTCCAAACCAACCTTCAAGAGCTTGGAATAAAGATATCAAAGGTGCACAAAATGCTCAAGTGAAGAAATCCTAGAGAAATCAGTGCAAAGGTTCATGTAGGATGTTTAAAAATGTTTTGATTTGAGTAAAAGACTTTGAATTGGTGAAAAGATGTTTTAAGACCTTAATTCTATGTTAAATCATGGAATATTTGAAAAACACCCACTAACAGACGAAGTTTGAAAGGTTAATACTGATCTGTCATCTTGGAAATTCGAACTTTGGCTTTGGAAATTTGAATTTCGTATTGAAACTGAACAAGTCTGAAGAGAAGCCTCTCTGACAGACAAATTTTGACTTAATAAAATTTGAATTTTGATAAGTGCCTGAAAGGAGCTTTCAGTAACAGACGAACTTTGGGTTTTGAAAATTCGAATTTCAGACAAAATGATGTTGAATCAAGAAGTTTTGATGATTCCAAATCAACCTTCAAGAGCTTGGAATAAAGATATCAAAGGTGCTCAAATGAATTCAAGTGAAGAAATTCTGGACAAATCTGTGCAAGAATAGATGTAGGATGTTTAGTTATGTTTTAATTTGAGTAAAAGACTTTGATTTGGTGAAAAGATGTTTTAAAATCTTGATTCTATGTTAAATCATGGAATATTTGAAAAATACCCACTAACAGACGAAGTTTGAAAGGTTAATACCAATCTGTCATAGTGAAAGTTCGAACTTTAGTTTTGGAAATTCGAATTTCATACTGAAACTGAAAAAGTCTGAAGAGATGCCTCTCTCTGACAGACGAATTTTGACTTGATGAAATTCGAATTTTGATAAGTGTCTGAAAGGAGCTTTAAAAAACAGATGAACTTTGGGTTTTGAAAATTCAAATTTCAGACAAAATGAAACTTATGAAAACTAAAGAAATTCGTCTGAAATTATGTCAAAGTTCATCTGAAACCAAGTTTAGAATAAATTTCAAAATTGCTCATTGACAGACGAACTTTGAACATAAAAATTCAAATTTCAGAAACTGAGCTTGTGAGTCTGTTAAAGTGATATGTTGACATACGAATGACAGTATTTATAAATTCAAATTTTGAAGTTAGTCTGAAAAGAGGTCTCTCTGGTAGACGAACTTTGACAATTTGAAAATTCGAATTTTGAACTATATGAACTACTGAGCCTTGTAAACCAGCTACGGACAGATGAATTTTGGGGTTCCAAAATTTGAATTTCGAAGGCACTGTAGCAAATTGAAAATACTGTTCACACTTAACAGAAAAACTTTCTACTTGAAAATTCATATGTCACAATATAGAAACATTTTCAAAATATCAAAATTTGAATTTCACTTTATGACAGACGAACTTCAGGCTTTCAACGTTGAAGCTGTTAACCTTCGGTTTCTGCGAAATTCGTCTGTTGACCAACCGAAATTCGAATTTGAGTATGTCAGAAGCATTAAATGCGGTTGGTTAACGGATAGTTTCTCAGAGTAACCGTTGGATAACTTCTCCAACGGATAGATTTTGTCTCTAACGGATATTTGAGACCTAAATCTATAAATATAACATCATTTGAAGCTGTGGGTAACAATTTTAACATTGTATATACTGAAACTCTGCCAAATCAATTACTCAAAGTCTGTTACTCTCTCACTTCAATATTTTGTACTTCAACTTTCATATTCACTCTATTTAAGAGAGTTTAATCTTTGTAAACAATCTTTTCTTCATCTGGAAGATAGATTTTCTTGTGAGGGAATATCACAAGGGATTGGGGAGCACTTTGTAAGAGTGCACAGAGAGATTGAGTGAAGCTCTAGAAACAGAGCAACATATTTGTACTGAGGCATTTGCAAGAAGCCCACGGAATTTTTACAGAATAGTGGAAAATCTCAAGTGGTGACTTGAAGACTGGACGTAGGTCAAGTGGAGAGACCGAACCAGGATAAATTTCTGAGTCTTCTTCTCTTTACTACCATCTTTACAATTATTTGGTTATACTCTGTTTTTACCATCATATATTGCTTTCTTCACCTTCTTGATATTTTGCAGAAAATTTTTAATATTCCCAATTCACCCCCCATCTTGGGAAGCCAGCTAATTTAACAAGTGGGATCGTCTTTTCCTTCGAAAGAAGGAATCTTCAACTTTGGCTTTCTTAAGTTTTGATCACAGTTGGAAAATTTTCTCAAAGATTTCTTGTGAGATGCAAAGCTTAGAAATCTTAACATGGTTAGTAGCCAACAAAAATATAAAGATGAAATGACCTCACTACTCCCTCTTGTGTTTCACTCAAATTATGCAAATGTACTTGTGTTTCATACTAAGTCAAGGCTGTTAGCAAGGCTGACTTCCCAAGAGGGGGGGTGAATTGGGAAGATTGAACTTTTTCTGCACAAAGTGAAGTAAGTGAAGATATTACAGTATAGTGAAAAGAACGTGTAAAACAGAGCAAGCTGAAAAGTAGAGATAAGGAGAAGAAAACTCAATGATTTATTCTGGTTCGGTCTATCCACTTGACCTACATCCAGTCCCCAAGACACCTCTTGAGATTTGTCCACTATACAGCAAGAATTTCAACGGGCTTCTTGCTAAGGCCACAGTACACAAGTATGCTCTGTTTCTGAGCTCTCTCAAACTCTCCAAGTACTTACACTATGTGCTTCCCAATCCCCTTGTGAATACCCCTCACAAGTAAATCTATCTCCCAGATGAAGAGTAGATTGATTACAATGAAATAACTCTCTTGAAAAGAGTAGATATGAAAGTTTAAGTACAAATAATGAAGTTGAGAGGGTAAAGCTTTTTGAGAAGAAGATTCAGCAGAAATTCGGTATTAATAAGTTTGATTTGTTACCCACAACTTGAAATGATGTTGTATTTATAGATTTAGGTCTCAAATATCCGTTAGAGACTAAATCTATCCGTTGGGGAAGTTATCCAACGGTTATTCTGAAAAACTATCCGTTTACCAACCGCATTTAATGTTTCTGACATACTGAAATTCGAATTTTGGTTGGTCAACAGACGAATTTCGAAGGAACCGAAGGTTAAAGCTTCCAACGTTAAAATACGAAGTTCGTCTGTCCATAGAGTGAAATTCGAATTTTGAAGCTTATGAAGTATTTTCTCAATGTGACATACGAATTTCCAAGAAGAAAGTTTTTCTGTAAATCGTGAACAGTGTTTTCAATTTTCTACAGTACCCTCGAAATTCAAATTTTGGATGCCCAAAATTCGTCTGTTCATTGAACGTTCAAAGAGGCACAGTAGTTCACTTTCTTCGAAATTCGAATTTTGACGTAGTGAAATTCGTCTGTTAGAGATCAATTTTGAGACTTAATTTCCTTTTGATTTCAGATGAACTCTATCATAGTTTCAGACGAATTTCTTTGGTTTTCTCAAATTGCATTTTGTCTGAAATTCAAATTTTGAAACTGTAAAGTTCGTCTGTCCAAAAAGCTTCTTTCAGACTTATATGAAAATTCGAATGTTGCAAAGTCAAAGTTCGTCTGTCAGAGAGCATTTTTCAAACTCAATTTCTTCTTAATTTCAGATGAACTTTAACATAGCTTCAGACGAATTTCTTTGGTTTTCACAAATTGCATTTTGTCTGAAATTCGAATTTTGAAACTGTAAAGTTCGTCTGTCCAAAAAGGCTTCTTTCAGACTAGATGAAAATTCGAATTTTGAAAAATCAAAATTCGTCTGACAGAGAGACATCTCTTCAGACTTGTTCAGTTTAATCTCGAAATTCGAATGTCCTAAGGCAAAGTTCGAATTTCCAACTTGACAGTTTAGTTTGAACTTTCAACCTTCGTCTGTTTGTGGGTGTTTTCCAAATATTTCAAGATTTAACATAAAATCAAAGTTTAAAAATATCTTTTCTTCAAATCAAAATCTTTTACCCAATCATATCAAGAACTAAGACTCTACAAAAATCTACCAGCAAATACTCATAAGATCTTTACTTGAGATAACTTTGATCTCCTTTGATATCTTCAATCCAAGCTTTTGAGTGTTGGTTTAGAATCATCAAAACTCTTATTTCAACAAAGGCTTTTTCATATATGATGCAATTTCTCTCTTGCCTTTCTCCATTTAAAGCTTGCTTTCTTATGAGAGTGCTAAATTACCCACAACCACGGTCAACAGGAAATCAGTTTTGAAATAAGTGACACTCATAGAACTAAAGTTCAAAATTAAAGTTCCCAAAGATCTTAATTCAATTAAGCAATGACCAACACAAAATGAGTATAAAGGAACTGAAATTTCTAGCAAGGAAGTGAACGAAAAGAAGCTAGAAAATACAAAAATGAACAATGAAAAAGTGAAAGGAAAAGAAGAGATATGTGGCGTATTACTCAAAGGATAAAACAAGGAATGAACTTGAGTGAAATAAGGACTACCAAAGTTGGTAAATTGAGGAAATTATAATGACTTGGTGAGCAAGAACCTTATAATCCTCTTTAAAAGGAAACAAATCAGTGCTCTCTTCAATAATTAAGTAGCAGAATCCCTAACAAGTAAGATCTTCAAATCCAAGTCAAAATACTTTACAAAAATATAATTGTCAATCAGATCAAAAACTCAATCAAATCACAAAGATTTCGAATTTAGCCCAATCAAATTGTTTTCACTTTTTTTTTATTTTACTATTTTTTCAGCTGCTACTATTATTTTTTTTCTTGGAAGCAATCAATCACTCTTCTTTCTTTTTTTTGGATTTTTTTTCTTTTTTTAATTTAGGAAATCAATCAAACTATTGAAATAGAAAATAATAAATTACAGCGAAATAAAAAAATTTGAATTTTTTTAATATTTTCAATCCCAAAATAGCCATCAACTTGAATCAAAGAAAAGGAAAAAGATTCACAGAAGTCACAAAAAGGAAGAAACTTTAGGTGTTAAGAAGATACAAGACAAAAAAAAGGCACAAACTTGGAACACAAAAGGAACAAAGAACCACACAACAAATGAGAAGAACAACAAGGACAAGAAACAAATGAAATTTGATGAGAAAAAAGGGAAAGAACAAACAAAAAGGACACACCTTAATTGCGAAACCTAAGCTCTGATACCAAATGATAGGTGACCCCTTATTCATCCAAAGAACTCACTTTGATGCGTATGACACCGGGATCTTTGCAAAACGAGGAACATGAAACTAGACAATAAAGAAAATGAAAAATAGGGACAAAAACAGCAGTAAAAGAAAGTAAAAATAAAGAAGATAAGAAGGATAGATGTTGGTTTTGAGAAGTAGAACCTAAGAGAACTGGTCTCTTGAACCCTAGTCTCGGTGACGTCGCAAGGATTGACCAATTTCTTGATAAGTCATAGTGTTCTCTCTAGCACTCAAAGAAACACAAGAGAAAAACTCATAAAACTAAAATTTTTATTCGTCCAAATCTAAAAAACATATATAAAAGAGAGCCTTAAATAGGCAAGGAAAAATTTAAACCTAACGAGCCTATAAAACCTAATTAATTTGGGCTCAAGTAATTCTAATTGGATTATGAGACTTTTGGCTTAAATAACACTCCTATTGGACTGTAAAAACTAGTAAAATAAAGCCCTAAAATAAAATAATAAAAATTCATAGGAAAATAATAAAAATAATATCGAAACACTTATAAACATGATACCACATTAATGAAATTACATGTTTGGTGCATAACATGCTTGTTTACAAGGTGGGCTTTCAAAAAACTTCTAACTAACTAATTGGGCTTTATTAATCACTTAAGTTTGCCCATAATTAATAAAAATAAAATTAAAATAAATTAAGTCCACTAATGCCTAAGTCACATGCTCTTTTAGTGAAGCATATGACCTTTTAAGTATTCTCTTTCAATTGGCTCTTCTTGGGCATGGATCTAAAACTTGTAATCTCTTCACACTCTCTAGCTTCATTTGGGCTATAAACTTGGTCAAATAATTGGGCTCCAACATGTATAATAATATTTCCAAGTGATAAAACCTCCTTGTCATGTTCTTGTATTTGTCTAAACCTTTCTTTTGAACCATAACTAAGGCATCCTCTATCAATTGCTCTCTCATGGTACTTCTTAAAATTACAGTTTTTGATAGGGACAAAGAATTTTTTCTCTTGTCTCTTGACTAGTCACAGAAAAATCTAAAAATGATTCTAATCCTTCTAAATACTCTCTACTTGTTCGCAACATACCTATCCATAACCAATCTATCTCCTATATAACATACCATACAAGTTTAATTATGTTTATCCTACTTAATATCACAAATGTGACTTTTGCCACATAAACATAAAAAGATCTAAAATAAAAGTTATCTTTGCATAAAAACAATGTAAATAAAACAATTATTAAATTTAATATAAACTACATTTCCTACTTAATGCATAATAATAATAATAATAGTATTATTATTATTATTATTATTATTATTATTATTATTATTGATGCATGAAAACAAGATTTCAATTTAGCCTATTTCTTTTCTATCATTACTTATAACAATTATGAAAATTAATCATTTCTAAATTAATTTATTTACTTCTACATGCTAATTTGATATAAATTATAACATACATAAAGCAAATTATTGCTATAATAAACTACTTAATGCATAGCAATGTAAAAAATTAATACTAACCTGCAGAAGGCCTTAGTAATATCACGTCAACTTACCCTCCAAATTATTTAAAAATTGTTACAAAGATAATTGTTAGTTACAATATGTATAAATAAATTCTTACTAATTTACTTAAAAAATTTCTTATTAGATAAGGAAAAAAATCAATAAACTATATATTAATTTTATAACAAATAATATTAAATTATATAATAAATACAAAATAAATTATTAATAGGTTAATTAAATATAAATAATTATTAAATCTAAAATAAAATAATTCCATTTAAATAATTACCAAAATTTATTTAATGTGAATAAATTAACTGAACAAATATATGCAAAAAAAAAAAAATTTAAAATATTAAATTAAAATAAAAAATAAAAAATTATTACCTAAAGTAGCACTTTCTTCTTCGAATACACTAAGAAATCTCCTAACAAAAATTAAATGAATACTACGATAAAATAGCCCATTTAAAATACTCAAAAAATTAGTCAATGTAAATAAAATAAATAAACAAAATATATGCAAATAAATTAAAGAATTACTAAAATATTAAACTAAAAGTAATAGTAAAAATCTTATCTTACCAAGAAGGTCTTGGCATAGTTGATAGATGGCTAGGTCCTTTAAGCATGCTATCTTGGATTTGATCTCTGACCGTAAGTATGGAAAATGCTTTGTTAGGAAAGACAAAATCCACTTCAGTAATATCTACATCTTGAAGGATTTAGTCTTCGGTTATCGGTTGAAAGATACCCTGAGTGCTTACCTAAAACACAAAAAAATCTTACCTCAACCAGAACCCCACAGAATCTTTACTATAATACCATTGAAAGAAAGAGATAGGAAGAGGGCCAGAGAGAAGTGAGAAAGACGAGCGGAAGTGAGGGGAAGGGACAATGATATATAGCCGAAATTTAGAAGTGCTTATTAATACAACAACTACTATTCATGCCGCACCAATTGTAGTGGTTACTAACCGTAACTCTAGCTGCTACTAAATAAAAAATAGTAGCGGTTACATGGGAACTGCCACAAAAAATGCAACTAAATGTAACAGTTAAAATTCTCAGTTCAGAATTGATGGTGGTTAAAACAATGACCGCTACAACAACCACTACTAAGTATGAGAGAAAGAGAGAGGAAGAGTGTAATATCCATAATTTTACGGAATATCATAAAATGCATGAAAATATAGGAAAAGAAGTGAGAGAGAGAAGTTTTTATGCTCAGTCTCTAGATGTAATTAATTTCCCATATTATTTTTAGGAGAAGTTATGTTTGGTCCTTAATTGGAATTAATTTTTTCATAAGGTCTTAAGCAAAATTAATTTCAGAACTTACCCTAAAAGGTATAAAATATACCACTTGAATGGAAGCTCGTCTTGAGCTAAGCGCAACAGTATAAGTATTGCATAGCTGAGAAGCCTAAGTTGAGTGATACACCAATTTGAAATTTAATGTGAATAGTGAAAAAAGAAATAATAAAAAAATTGGTCTTTGGGTAAAATTATGAGAAAATACCTAGAAGAATAAATAATTATATTTTTGACCTAACTTAGGGTAATTTTGTAAATATGAGAAATTTCTGTGAAATGAAGCTTTCATCATGCCAGACTTAATGGTATATTGCATGAAGGTTAATTGACTAAGAATTAGAGAAAACCAAGAGACATAGCTAAATGAGAAAAATGGCAAAACAATAATATAATATGTCTTAACCTTATCTGGAACTAAACCAGAAGGTCCCCAATAGAAAGTAATTCTAAAAATTAATTAAAAGGGGTATATATTAAAATGTGAAGAGATATAGAAAAGGGCATAAATGTTTTTTTTTTCAGGTTAGAAAAAGTGAGAAATTTATGTTTTGGCCCCAAAGAGTAAAAATGCTTGCAATTTTGTCCCTGAAGAAAGAAATTCATGTGGAAGAGAACATGAAAATAAGTTTTGGGGAAATGACTACAAATAACCCAAAAATTTTAAAAATTATAAATTATCCTGAGTCAAGAGTATTTTTGAAAATATGAAAAATTATAATCAAAATAAAGCTCTTGATGAGATAAGCCCAATGGAATAATGTTTGGAAATTGATAAAGTTAGTATGAATTTATCATAGACATTTATGATAAAAGTCAGTATTATACCGATTAAAGGTTATTTTAGACTGCAGGAAAAGAAGTATTGGGTTATAAACAATAAATGAACCCTACCAAATATATTTTGGGTCAAGATAATGATTTTAGTTTAAAAGTAATTTTTCGATAATTCTGTACCCATTTAATGACAATTACGGCAAACATATTTAATCGGTAAAGGATATTTTGGTGCATAAAAGTTATTTAAGCATTTTTTGGCAAAAAAAAGGAGTGAAACACGTTTGATTCACTGAGTGGGACATGAAGGAAATTTAGAAAAACTTTATTAAAATTAAAGTAATTAAAGTTAAGTATTAAAGTAACTAAGGTTAAATTTTATTACTTAATCACTTAACCACTCATGTTAACCACTTAATCCATCTTCTTCAACACACTTTCAAGCCAGAAATAGAGAGGAAAAGAGTGAGAGATCTTGTGAATTTTGAAGCCAAAAAGGAGAAGACAAAAGGCAAAGTTTGGAGCTCAAAAGCTCAAGGTAATATCTTATGCTCATAATCTTGTGTACCCTTGAGTTTGCAAGATTTTTATAGCTTATTCTCTCCTAATTTTCCACTGAAAATTTCTGCCTAGAGAGGGAGGAGAGAGTGAAAGTGAAACTATGGAGAAACTAAACTATGCAAAGTGTTGTATAGGCTTCAAAACACAAGACTATGCCATTAGATTGCAAGTTTGTTGAGTTATGACTTTTCTACCATTTATGGAAATTTTCTGCCTATTTATGGTTTAATATAGGAAAGGAATTTCAAGTTTTTGAGCACAAAAATGGATTCCTTGGGTCTAAATTAGGTAGATACAAGTGAGTTGTAAAAGAGAAATAAAAAAGAATGCAAGATAGAAATTTAGGGATTTTATGCATACTTTTTCTTGAAGGCATTGAGATAGTGAATAATGACCTTAAATTGTGATGCATTAGGGTTCAAGGAGGTTAAAAAAGACAAAAGAAAAGGGTTACAAAGCTTGGAAAGCAAATGAATAGCATAATATAGCTTAATCAACTTACTTGCACTATATTATCATAATTATTTTCTATGTGTTTAATGCCTTGTCATATGACTATAATGTTGTTATGTGATATTCTTTTGTGATTGGTTGAGTTGATTGAGGGATTGTGAGACTCCAGGACATCCAATTATAAAGAGAAACTCTGCCAAAATTTTTGTAAAATCATATGACTTAAATGTGCAAATGAGTTTGTTTAATGAATTTTGATGATTTTATATAAAATGTAATAATGTAAATGCATGTATGTATGTTAGCTACTGAGATTCTTTGAATCTCACCCATCTATATGACTAACAATGCTAGGTCCAAGCTATGGCAAAAAAACCAAGAAGGCTAAAGGGATTGAAGAGAAGTATGAAGAATGAGCGAATTGTGACAATTTTAAAGTGTCATTTTGGCAATTTGTATAAGATCATGCATAATGTTATGAGTCTGTACCTTTGCATGGTTATGCTTTTATGAACTTATTTGATGTTTAGTATATGCTATAGATGAAACTCAATGATGTGTTATGATTATGAAGTTGATTATATAAGTTTTGGCATGATTATACCAATGATGACTAGCAATAATTTGAATAGAGGAACTCTATTTGAAATAGAGTATCTAGTAAGAGTGTTATGTATGCACTAAAAGTAGATTAAATAAGCTTTCTATAGAGGCAAAGAATACTTGAATTGGATAAGTGTGTGATTTATGGTGAATTTTCAAAGTTAGATTTCAAAAACAGGACAAGATTAGAAAACTAGAACCTTGAACCTAGGTACTGGAAAATTCAAAAGGAAATATATAGTATAGAGCTCCAAAAATTGAGTGATTTCTATGCATCAAAAGTTCTGTGACTTAGCTTTAAGATACCACTAGTTTGAATGCAAATGGAGCTATATAACAAGAGTTATGCATATTTTCCTAAAACTATTCTAATTGAAGTTAAGTTCTTGTTAAGTTTAATATAATATAAGTTTTGATGATGACAAGTTTAGGGTAATAAGGAACAAATGAATCATGTGTCTAACATATATAATATTCCTTAAAGAAGTAAAATGTGCATTAGCATGTGCTTAATTGAGTTTATAATGCATGTATCATACTATGTACTAATATATTCACTGTACTTTTATATTGTATGCAATACTACACTACATACAAGTCAAAAGTAATATGAAGATGATCTTTGTTAACCTTTGACACTTACTCTATTCAATTATTACATTATATATATTTGGGTAAGATTTAACTCTGGTCATATATATAAAATGTTCAAACTAACCATTAGTGGATCTCAGAAAGAAAGGGTACCAAAGAAAGAAAAAGATATTCCTTTTATTTTTGCAGATGCTCCTAGAGCTAAATGGTGAAATTCTGATTAAGATGGAGTATTTGATGTGCTCAATCTGTATCATATTGTAAAGTGAAGGAATTAGCTATTAACCAAGCTGGTTTGTAAGTGTTTAACTAGTTTTCATTATGCTTCGTTGGTGTTGAGGTTATTAAAATAAAGTGTGGTTCTTGTTCAAATAATGAACTATCTGAATATGATGGTGCTTATTGTAAAGTTTAATGCTTGCACAAGTCTATTTCTATATTTGTATAACCAAATTTGTGTAGTTTTCAAATTTTTTCTTGTATACTGATTGAAAAGCATATATAGGGGGAGTTTAAAACTTCATATGCTCTTTTTGATTTATAAGAAAAATCTCAATCATGCACTTTTGTGTGAACATGCTAATTTGTTGCATTGTGCTTTCTTAGTTTTATCATATAAAACACATAGGTTGAGGGGGAGTATTTTCTGAAACTAAATTGCTTATATTTTAGCTCACATCATTTTGTTGTGAAAAACTCTATTGCTTAATCTCTCATTGATCATAATGGAAGAAAGTAACAACTCTTCAACTCTTAGATACCTCTTATGATGTGTGCATATTATAATCATCTTAACAAAAAGTATTATAACATTTGGTATCATAATAGTTTCAAGTAGCAACTGATATTAGTTTTGATATCACCAACAATTGGTATCAGTTTCAATATCAGTAAAAATTGGCGTAATCTGAACATGTAGTGCATAATAAGTTTTGATGATGATTTGCATTTCAATTTGTGCTTCAGTATGTGCTTGAAACAACCCTAAGGAGCAGTGATATATAGCCAAAATTTAGAAGTGCTTATTAATACAACCACTACTATTCACGCTACACCAATAGTATATGCTAATAACTGTAGCTTTAACCACTACTAATTAAAAAATAGCAGTAAATACATGGGAACCATCACAAAGAAAAGAAACTAAATGTAATGATCAAAATTCTCAGTTTAGAATTAATGGTAGTTAAAATGATGACCGCTACAACAACTATTTTTAAGTATGACTTTATATTTCCTGTGTCAAACTTAGCCATGATTGAGACAAAACGACATTAAATAGTAGTGGTTAGTGCCTCTCTAGCAATGGTTGTGTCAAAACGACACAATATAATGGTGGTTATGTCGATGTTAGCAGCAGTTGTTTTTTAACCCCTACAATATTGTAGCAGTTATGTTATAATCACTATAATTGTTAACTTTAGTAGCAGGTTTTATTAATCGATACTAAACACCCACCACATGATCCTTCTTTTTTTTGTAATGTAGGGCTCAGTAACCTTTCCTTTATCATCTCATTCTTTTTGGAGGTCTACTGTGACCTCACATTTGGTCTACTACAACCATGAGATCTACTGTGATTTCTAAGTTACAGTAGGATCTTCTACAATCTTTGGGATTTACTACAATCCCACTTTACTATTAAGATCTATCATAATCCAACTTTGAAATATTTCATAACCTAAGGGAAAATAAATTTATAAAATAACCCCTCATCTAATCCAGCAAGTACCTCAAGTTACTGTTGAGACTAATCTCTCATGCCACTGAACATTCTTAAACCATGCTATTATAGGGAATACTATAGGTTACTTAACATACTTCATATCCAAAGGGGAAACTATTACTGAAAGAGTAGATATAGCTTTCCAATTGCAAAGATTTGCTCAAATCTTGCTCTGATAAAAAAAGTGTTACATCTTACATTTTAAACCATTTCGTTGAAAACTACTAGGCTTTGAAGCATCAAAACAACCATTGAAAACTTGGACCAATTGAAACTTTAAAATTGTATAGAATTGTTCTCGTTGGTTTTACAACTCATTGCAGAGTGATCTTTCAAAAATCATAACTAAATATAAAAAAATCATTTCATAGTGGTTTAAGTCACTAAAAATCATGCACATCTTGAACGCTAAGGAAAAATATGAAACTGGTAAATACACATATAGATTCCTATAGTTTATTGTATGAACCTTACTATTTATTTTCACATTCTTGTTTCTATCCAAAATTTGAGCCTTAGATTTAAAAATTCGTTTCTACTAACATATAGAGCCATTTCGTGCGTACTCAGCATCATTAGAAAGCTTTATATGTCTACTTTATAACCATATTTATCTTATACATTTATTATATCTCTACTAGTTAGAGATTTAACTTAAACTGGAATAATTTTGGGAAAACTTGAATATATTTTGTTATATAGCTTCAATTATAACCAAATTAATTTATATACTTTTCTCTGAGTTTTCCTTTGTATCATATATCTTTATCTATATGGCCCATTAATTTTTCTCTCTTACTTTTTCATCACCCCAACATTTACTATTTATCTCCTATGGTATTTACTATTCATATGAGACTCGCTTTTACCAGACTTCACTTTTTTCTCTCTGAGTCTTTATATCCAATATCACTTATACTTTTAGCATACGCTGGAGTATTATAATATTATTTTCTCTCTCTTCTATTGTAAAATAACTATTTTGCCCTTACCTTTTAGCAAAATGATCATTTTGCTCTTTTATGCCCCTATTTAATATTTTTATGATATTTTGGACTTTAAACCTATTTAATTAAATATATAGGCTTCCCCAATCATCGTAAATTAATCTAGAACAATTTAATATCATTCTCAATATTATCTGGTCATAATATATATACATAAAAAATGGGGATGTTATACCACTAACCCTCCTAGACTCAAATATAAGTAGGTACCAAAATGTCCGTATAGTTTTTCATTTTTACACCCACAATTGATGCATAATACAATACATATACTATACTTGTGCATATGTATCCATTTGTACCGCTTTATAACCATTCATATCGCTTCATATTTTGATAGTAAAAGAGAAACATTTTAGAATTTTAAGGTAAGGTCGAAAAAATAGTCTCATAAATATTTGTAAGAATGTATTGTTTCTACATTTTCCTTTTCAAAAGATTTTTTTGTCAAAAAGAAACAAATATTTTATTTAGAAGTTGCTATATATATTTAATGGTTTGCTTTTACATTTATACTATAATTTTTAGAATATTTAATGCTTATTTTTTCTTTTAATAAGTTGATTTATTTATTATATATATAAATAATTAAATAAATAATATTATATATGTAGAAATATCCTTCCAATTGTATCCTAAAATTTTAAAAATTGACATATTTTGTATATTGTACTATATCATATCCAATACATGTATCTATATCGGTGCTACATAGTGTAGAACTCATCCAAGAAGAATGGATATACTGACACAAGAAAAAGAATACAACACAAGAAAGCTTCTCAAGAAATTAAAGTTGGAGTTACAATATGCAAGGAGAAGCAATGAAGTTCAAAGTTCTATCCTTGAAGTATTATGTCTTCATATCAAGTCAGCAACTCTAGTAGAAACAAAAGTGGATACCTTGAGAAGACAGAAAAGAAGCTTGAATGATGACATCTCACATGCAAAAAAGAAATATGAATCATTCTACAACCACATTCAACCTTGAGACCAAAATGACATGAACTTTGAAAGTGATATATCAAGAAGAGTTTGATAAAGCAGAAAAAGTGGGCAACAACCTGAGATAAAGCTTAAAAAGGACCATTGGAAACAACTCTCAAAGGATCAGTATCCTCACCAACAAAAGCATTGAATGAGCATTTCTAAATCATCTATGATTTCATCTTTTACTTATCATGCATAACTTTATGGGGAGCATTGCATGATTGATTAGTTTTGTTGATTTATTACTAACTTGAGTATCAAAGAGTCCCTAAAATTTGTTTAGTAGGTACTTCTTGGGCTGAAATAATTAAATTCTACAAAAACTTGGAGTATCTAATTCATAATTGGTATTAGATGTACAAGAGCCAAGCTTTAAACAACTATTGAGTAAGTTTTGTAAGCTTTAAATTGGTTTATGATACAATATTCATCTTACTTGGCCATAGTTGATAGATGTACATCATGCTTTATTTGATGTTGGTTAGTTATTATTCTTTGGTCTTATATGTATAAAGATTGCTTATTATATGTATAGCGCGCAGTTATAGAATGTGGTGCTCTTGGGTACAATTTGATATATGTATAAGAGCCCCACATTATGCGACTAGGAAACCTTGTGTGAATTGCATGCTTTCTGGTTATACATATATTGTATTCTCTAGTTGTCCATTTGCATGTGATGTGCATTTTTTATTTATAACCTCTTATTTGTACAATGAAGGCATCTTATACAATTAAGCTATTAGACCCTTATGAGATGAACTCTTATATGAATAATCTCTCAACTAATGTTCATATAAGTTGTTCATTTTCTATTTTTCCTTCACCTCTTTGTATTTGCATCATAATAAGCGAGAATGATGATACATTCCTTTAAATAGGGGGAGAAATGTTACCCTTCAAACTTTTGCTAATGTCAAATAAGAAGAGAGAATATTAAGAAAAATATGTTGCTTTATATGATGCATTTATCTTTAAGCATATTTTTCACAATTGATTTGCCATTATCAAAAAGGGAAAAATTGTTAGGTTTGGTGACCTGCATGATTAGTTCTGATGATGTCAAATAATAGAGTAAAAAGTTTGCATGATATGTTATTCAATATTCATTATATTGTTGAATCAAGTGTTTTGATGATTCTAAACAATTAGATCTTGAAAGGAAAATATCAAAGGAGTATAAGATCATATAAGTGAAGCAATCCAAGAAGAAATATTGAAGAATTAGTTGCTAAGAGCTCTCATAATGTACATAGGGTAAAAGGCTTTGATTTTCACTTACTTAAACTCTCATAGCATTTAAACATGTGTTTTTCACGTTATCCTATGTTAACATATGTTAGATTTGAAAAACATTGACTAACAGATGAATTTTGAATTCTTAAACTTTGTATATTTCGTTGGAAGTTCAAACTTTGCTGACTGAAATTCAAAGTTCCAGAGGTATAACCTCTGACAAACGAATTTCAAGTGTAGAAATACAAATTTCAAGTCAAGCATAGTTAATCAAAATATGCAAAATTCATCTAAAGTCATGCAAAGTTCATTTGATATTAAAATGTAAATTGAGTTCAAGACAGTCTCTTTGATAGACAAATTTTAGATTTCAAAATTTGAATTTTGGAATGAAGACTTGTAAGTCTGATTAGAGTGTTTTTGACAGACAAATTTTGAAAGTGCAAAGTTCGAATTGCTCAAAGTAGAACTTTTGTGCCATGTTAAGCTTGTCACTACAGACAAATTTTGGCCTCCCAAAATTTGAATTCCAAGTGCACTGCAAAAATATGAGACAACTGTTCACACTCAACAGATACACTTTGAATATGAAAATTCATATGTTTTAACATGGGATATATTTGACAAAATCAAAATTCGAATTTCACTCTTGATTAGACGAATTTTGGAAGTTCAACTTTAAAGTCTTTAGCTTATGGTCTATGTGAAATTCGTCTATTGGCACCTAAAATTCGAATTTCAGTGTGCCATACGCATTAAATGCAGTTGGTGAACAAAGTTTTGCAGAGTAACCATTAGGTAACGTCTCTAATGGCTAGATCTTATGTCTAACGTCTAGTTAAATAACAAATCTATAAATAGAACTTCATTTGAAGTTGTAGAAAATGAATTTATGCTGTAAATACTGAGAGCCTACTGAAATCTTTAGTCAAAATCTTTTATCCACTCACACTTCATTTACTGCACTTCAACTGTCCTATTTACTTTGTATTAAAGAGTTTTTCATTCTGTATAAAATCTTTTCTTCATCTAGAAGAAGGATTTTCTTGTGAGGAGCTTTCACAAGAGATTTGGGAAACATTTTGTAAGAGGGCAGAGTGTATATTTGAGAGCTCTTAGAACATAGAATCAGCTTGTACAGTGGCATTGCAAGGAGCCCATTGAATTCTTGCAAGATAGTGGAAAATCTCAAGTGGTGGCTTGAGGAGTGGACATAAGTCAAGTGGTCAGACCGAACCAAGATAAATTTCTGCATCCTCTCCTATCTTATCTTGCATTTGCTTTATTTCTCTCTACTATGTTTTTTTCCAAAACTTCTACTATCACTATTCTATCATATTTTTGCAGAAAAATTTTGAAATTCCTAATTCACCCCTCGTCTTAGGAAGCCAGTAAACCTAACAAGTGGTATCAAAGCCTAAACTCCTAATTGAAGGATCTAACAATCTAGGAGAATGAATGGCTAGCTTTGGAGAGAATATCCTACCTGAGGGAAACAATACTAACAGACATTCAGGCTTTAGTGGAGAGCACTATGGATATTGGAAGATGAGAATGTAGATATATCTCTAGTCCATTGATCTAGATATCTAGTCAATCATCTAGAAAGGTGACTTTGTCTCTATAAAGCCCTAAGATGATGGAAAATATAAAGAGAAGCCTGAAGAGAAATGGAATGATGAAGACAGGAGAAGAGTCTTACTCAACTATAAAGCAAAACACTGCTTGATCAGTGCAATCAACCAGAAAAATTTTACAGGGTGTCTCAATGTACCACAGCCAAAGGAATGTGAGACACTCTAGAAATTACTCATGAAGGAACAACTAGGGTAAGAGAGAACAAATTAAACTCCTGCATTGGTGAATATGAAAGCTTCAGAATGAATGAAAGTGAAAGCAAAAAATATCTACAGAAAAGATTCACCCTCATTATGAATTAGCTTAAAAGCCTTGGCAAGGAGTATACTCAGCCTAAAAAAGTAAGGAAATCCTCAGAGATCTATCCATTGAATGGCAACTAAAAGTGACTGCCATAGAAAAAGTTAGAGGAGAATTAATAGCCTCTATCACAACACTCTTCAGAAGTCTTAAAGAATATGAGGGCAAGATGAAAGCTTTCAAGGAGGCAGGACAAGAAAAGAAAAAAGAAGAGTCTGGCCATCAAAGTGGAATCAGAAGATGATGACTCTGATGAAGTTGCTAAAATTGATGAAGAAACAATGGCCATGTTGGTGAAGAAATTTGGAAAAATGTTTGGAAAGAAGAAATTAAAAACAAGTTCATAAAGAAGGATAGAGCCACCAGCAACAAGAAAGAAAGTAAAGACTCTATCATATGCTATGAATGTAAGAAACCTAGACACATCAAGTGGGAGTGTCATATGTTGGCCAAAAAGCAAGGAAAAGATAAGAAAATTGACAAAGGAAGAAAGAAGAAAGCCTTTGTGTCATCCATCTGGGGAGATAGCTCAGATGAAGAAGAAGCAGCTGAAGATGATGAAATTGCAAATCTGTGTTTGATGGCTCAAGAGACAACAGAATAGAAAAAGAATCAAAATAGTGATAGTGACTCTGAGGTAAATAATTCTAGATCTTCCTACAATGAACTGCATGATGCATTTAATGATTTAATCTCTAGGTTTGTTAATGTGTCTAAGCAGCTGCATTTGGCTAAATAGAAAATAACCAAACTTGTAAATGAATCAGCTGTCATCTCCTTCTACCACATCTGTTTACACTTCATATAGTGAGTTAAAAGATAAAAGTGCCTATCTCCATAAGACCCTAGCCAGATTCACTAAAGGGCAAGATATGCTAAGGATAATACTAGGGACACAAATAGTTAGTCAAAGTAAAGTTGGTCTAGGATATGATCCTTGTGCTGTTAAGGAAAAATTGAAATGTAAGAAACAAAATCTTTATCTGAGAAATTTTGTGCATGCTAATGGTGTCAAGTCAGCACAAAACATAAAGCCATATCTTGAACCATAGAGTCAAAAGGATAGATATTACTTGCGTTACTTTAGACCTACATCTCTTTTATCAAGCCCTTTCTCTACTTACCACTTCTGTAATAAGAAGGGTCACACATCCTCCTCTTGTGTATACAAGAAGGAAGTTAATGACAATGGAATGAAATGGGTTCCCAAAGATACTTCAGTACCTAAGTTAAAAACTAACAAGAAAGGACCCAAGCAAATATAGGTACCTAAAGAAAAGAAAAATTTTTTTTCTTGCAAAAATGTCTCAAGGCCAAGAAAAGCAATGAATGGTATATGGATAGTACCTATTCAAGACACATAACTGGAGGCAAAGAAAAGTTCATTGTGCTGAGAGACAAGCAATGAGGAAAAGTTACTTTTGGTGGTGACTAGTTTGGCAAGATAGTTGGTATTGGAATTGTGGGAAGAAACCCATAAACATCAATAGAAGAAGTCCTGTTTGTAATAGGACTCAATCACAACCTGCTGAGTATGAGCCAAACCTGTGATAAAGGTAATTGGATCCTATTTGATTCCAACTACTGCAAGGCTATCAGAAAAAGTGGCCATAAGATTATTCTCAAGGCACAAAGAGGCGGTAACTGTTATACAATTGATTTAGATGATTTACTTGCTCTAAATTTAGTATGCTTAATCAGTGAAAAAGATGATAGTTGGTTATGGCATAGGAGACTAGCTCATGTTAGCATGCATCAATTGAATAAACATATTGAAAATGAACTTGTTCTTGGATTACCCACAATAACTCTTGAAAAAGACAAAAAATGTATTGCATGCCTTAAGGGGAAACAAACAAAGTCCTCGTTTAAATCCAAAAATGTTGTCTCTACAACTAGACCACTACAACTGCTCCATATATGTTTGATAGGTCCTAGTCATGTCAAAAGTATTGGTGGTAATCTGTATGTACTTGTTGTAGTAGATGATTTTTCTAGATTTACCGGGACATTATTCTTTCCTCTAAAGATGAAACATTTGAAGCTAGCTAAGACAGTCCAAAATGAGAAAGGTTGCTCTATTATGTGTATTATAACAGATCATGGTGATGAGTTTGAAAATGCACAATTTGTTGACTACTATGAAGCAAATGGAATAGAGAACAACTTCTTTACCCCAAGGACACCTCAACAGAATGAAGTTATAGAGAGGAAGAATAGAGTACTGGAAGAAACGGCTCGTGCAATGCTGAATGAAAAAGGATTGCCAAAGTGCTTCAAGGCTGATGCAGTGAGCACAACATGATCCCTAATGAATGGAGCCTACATCAGACCCATTCTAGGCAAAACACCATAAGAGCTATACAAGGGAAGAAAGTCCAACCTCTCTCATCTGCATGTTTTTGGGTGCACTTGCCAACACAGCAATAACAACAAAAACTTGGGTAAGTTTGATGCAAAGTCAGAAGAAGGTATATTTCTTGGCTACTCAAATAGGAGTAAAGCATATAGAGTGTTCAACAAAAGGTCTAATAAGACAGTAGAAAAGTCTGTGCATGTAGTATTCGTAGAAAATGAATCTATTACTAAACATGAGTTAGAAGAGGATAAGCTAATCTCAAGTCTTAAAGATTTAAGCATCTTTAAAGAAAATGAAACTAACCTCCAAAAACATCAAAATCTGCTAATATAGAGAAAGATGTAGAAGTTGATAATAATAAAGAAAATTCCCAAGAACTCCCTAGAGCTTGGAGATATTAAATGAGTCATCTAGTTGATCAAGTGATTGGGGATGTTTAAGAGAATGTTAAAACCAAATGACAACTTAGGGATCAAATAAATAATTGTGCATTTATTTCTCAAATTGAACCCAAATGTACTGAGAAAGCCTTAACTGATGAATATTGGATATTGGCTATGCAAGAAGAACTTAATCAGTTTGAAAGAAATTAAGTTTGAGATTTAGTGCCTAGGCCCAAGTATCATCTAATTATTGGAACCAAATGGGTATTTAGAAATAAACTTGATGAATCAGGAACAATTATTAGAAACAAAGCTAGATTGGTAGCCAAAGGATATAATCAGGAGGAAGGCACAAATTATGAGGAAACTTTTTCTCCAATTGCAAAATTGGAAGCAATAAGAATTCTCTTAGCCTATGCATGCATAAAAGACATAATGCTATATCAAATGGAAGTAAAAAGTGATTTTCTAAATGGTTATATCATGGAAGAAGTTTATGTTGATTAACCTCCAGGTTTTGAGGACTTAACAAAGCTAAACCATGTATATAAACTGAAGAAAGCTCTTTTTGGCTTAAAACAGGCACTAGAGCATGGTATAAAAGGCTAAGCAATTTCCTAATTGGAAATAGCTTTAATAAAGGGAAAGTTGATACAATATTGTTTTCTAAAAAGGAAAATAAAGACTTACTCATTGTTCAAATTTATGTTGATGATATTATATTTGGTGCTACTAATGAATCTCTTTACAAGAATTTCTTTAAGTTAATGCAGAGTGAATTTGCGATGCCAATGATGGGTGAACTTAACTTCTTCCTTGGAATGCAAATTAAACAATGTCATGATGACATCTTCCTTAATCAATCAAAGTATCTGAAAGAGTTGTTGAAGAAATTTGGAATGGAAAACGCCAAATCAATGGGAACTCCTATGGCCACAGCAACAAAGCATGACATGGATGAAGGAGGAAAGCCTTTTGATCTAACTCAATATAGGAGAATGATTGGTTCCCTGTTATACCTAACAGTAAGTAAACCTGATATTATGTTCAATGTCTACATGTGTGCCAGGTTCTAATCAAGTCCTAAAGAATCCCACGCAACAGCTGTGAAGAAAATTTTCAGATATCTAATCGGAACATCACATACAGGACTTTGGTATCCAAAGAGCAATGGAGAAGAGCTCATAGGATATATTGATACTGACTTTGCTGGATCCAACTCTGATCGAAAGAGCACAAGTGGGACATGTCAATTTCTAGGAGGATCCCTAGTTTCATGGTTCAGTAAGAAGCATAATAGTATAACTATCTCCACAGTAGAAGCTGAATATATAGCTGCAGGTAGCTGTTGTGCTCAAGTTCTTTGGATGAAGCAGCAACTTGAAGATCTTGAGATTGAAATAAAGGAAATGCCAATAAAATGTGATAATCAAAGTACCATCAATATTACAAATAATCCAATCATGCATTCAAGGACAAAACACATTGAAGTTAGACATCACTTCATATGGGACCATGTTTTGAAAGGAGATATCAAGTTAGAATTTGTCCCTATTGAAGAACAGCTGGTAGACATCTTGACAAAGCCACTTGCAGATGACAGATACTATATGATCAGGAGAGAATTGGGAATGGTAAATCCCAATAAGCTGTAAACAAGTATCTAACTATATCTATTTAAGTTTCTGAAGTTAAGTTATTAAAATTTATACTAACTTAAGCATCGGAGTATGTTTATGATGTTTTGTAGGTACTCCTTATAAGTTTAAGTGATAGAAAAATAAGATAATGGTGTTTATCAGACCTGGTTAGTCAACAGCTACTCAAAGAGATTTGGAAATTCAAACTTTCAGCTCAATTCTGTAAGTTAAACTGTGAAAAATTAGTATTTTGGATGATGATAGACAAATTTCCATGTTAAATTATGATTTTGATTAAATTGGTATGCTTAAAATTCAAGCTTAAGTGCTAAATAGACGTATTTCAGTGCCTCATATGTTGTTACAGTACTCTCAAGTTGCTCAAAATTCATTTATTGCTAGGAGGGAATTAGAATGTTGATTAATTGATATGAGTATTAACTGTGTTCAACATACGAACTTTAACAAGTCAAAATTCATATCTAAAAAGTTTCTTTACAAAGTCATAACATTCGAATTTTGAACCTTAACATTCATCTGATTGAACATCTCTTGCCTGTGAACCTCATGTTGGACTCTTAAAATTCAAACTTTAGGGGCATAACATTCATATGTTGAAGCATGCATAAATGTTAAGTCTCTGTTAAATGAATTTCAAGGCTGAAATTTATCTGTTAAATCTCTTATTCATGTTTACATCATGATTAAACTCTGAAATTTTGAACTTTGGTGGCTCAAAGTTTGTCTGTTGAAGAGTGTATCCATATCTAAGCCACTGACAGACAAACTTCAAAGATGAAAATTTATTTGTTAGACAGTTTGCCGAAAATGAATAGGCCGCGTAACCACTCAAAATTTGAATTTTAACCCTCAAAATTCATCTGTTGAACAATTACATAAGCTAAATCAAAGGGTCTCGCTCTGAACAGATGCAACCTTATTCATCTCTCTCCCAAGTCTGTTCACCTCCTCTCTTAATTTCTCACTAATTCTGGCTATGAATCTTTATTTCCCACCAATTAAACTCCTACCCACAGCATATAAACCACTCCCTAGCATCTCTCATAAACAATCTATCACAAAAATGGCTGGGGTTAAGAATCCTAACATTGGAAGAGAGTAGTCCAGACCTAAAAGGACTATCAAGTCCCAATATGTGTCTAGGGATGATGAAACAAAGAAGAAAAAAGACGAATCCAGTAAAGGAACATCCTTCAAAAAGCAAAAAACCACGCTAAGGCTAAATCAAAGAAACCAACCCCTGTTGTCTCCTCTTCCAACACAGAGTCAGAGGAACTGCAACTAAAAATGGAACCTTTGTGCAGCACTGCCCAGATATTAGAGGAATACACCACAAAGTTCATTAGTAAGAAGGTAATTACTCCTCATTGTACCAACTTGGAAGATTTTCTGATTTCCAACAATTTTGATGTTGGGCTATGGCTGGTGAGATATAAGAATCTGCTTGAGATTAAAGAAAGGTATGATGATGAAGTAATCAAGATGTGGTATGTTGCCCTATCATATAATAACAAAAAGAGGAGATGGCAGGTTATTCTAAGATCTAGGACTCTATAGCTCTCTGATGAGACAATCAATGAAGTTCTAGATATCCCTGGACAAGATGGACTAAAGATTGACATCAATACCTCAAGATACATGGATAAGGATGAAGAAGCAGATGAGGAAGGTGGTTAGTTCTTGAACTACAATGAAAGCACAGTCCTGAACACCTTATTCAGAAGGCGAGAGAATAGGCCTCCACTAAGATTGATAAAGCCTTCTGATTTGAGCGTTCAAGCTAGGGTCCTGCACTACATTGTGTCCAGGATCATCTTCAATAAAGGAGGAAGCTTTAACTTGATTACAAAGGCTGAGACTCATGTCATGACTACTCTGATGCATGGAAAGCTACTACATCTGGGCCATGTCATCTTCTAGTGTTTGATCAAAGCAAGGGATCAAAGGAAGGATTTCACCTTGCCTTATACTTCCATCATTACCAAGATGCTTTAGTATACAAAGATTAAGCACTTAGAAAATGGAAAAGGAAAGCCTACTCAAGCATTCAAGGAGGAAGAGCTGCAGTAAATGGGTATTGAAAGGAAGGGATGGAGGTGGATTCGAAAAGGTGCAGGGAAGTCAGAGGACCTATTCTTTGAGGAAGGCTAGTCACAACAACAAGAAGGGACTTTTGAGGCTGTACCATATACTTAGCCTTCACCACGGCCATTCCAACCTGTTTCAACTTCACCTCAGCCTTCCCAACCTATTTTTACTCCATCACAACCTACTCAACCGCCTCAACCCTCCACTCCACCCACTTGGGCTAAGCCAAACACTATTATTGAGTTATATGATAATCTGTTCACACTCATGCTGAGTATCAGAGATGAGTAAAATGCCAAGTTTGCTCACCTTCAGGATCAAATCACATACTTGGCCAAAAACATGAACGTAGTTACTGATGCCTATGAGGATATTAGAAATGCTATCCCTTCCACATTAGTTCCACCTCAGCCTGTACCCTCTAAGCCTACCAAATCTACCTCTCCTAAACCTCCAAGTCCATTTGAACTAGAATCCCCCGAGCATGTTGCTATAGAGGCTGAAACTGGGGCTGCTGGCACCGTTGCTACTCCATAGGCATCTAGCAATGAGACAAGCCCTGATCCATCCATAGACTATGCCATGGAGGAAGAGGTTCCTTAGGAGGATGGTTCTCACAAGCCTATAATGGAGGATGTTGCTCAAAACTCAATTTTTTCATCCTAAGAATCTAAGCAAATGGAGAAATTAGTAGCAGCAATCACCTCTGCACCCATCATCTAGGCTGTACTAAATGAGGATAGAAGCCTTATGCTCTATGTTGACATTGCTGCCATTGCTCATAATACAATAGTGCATGCTCAGAAGACAAGACGTGATCAAATGTTTCCTCCTCCTGCTCCTCAGCCTCCATCTTCTAAATATGGTCTAATAGTGGACTAAAGATTGAGACTTGTAAATCTTCAAAAGGAAGTTCAGGAAATAGTCTCAGATGCTAAGGAATATCTTCCTAAGATACCTCTATCAGTGCCATTTATCCCTGTCCCTCTTCAAGCTATTCCTATGTGCCAAATTCCTCCTCCTGTTATGCATGTTCTAGCTCCTGATGATGCCAAAAAAGGGGAGAAGAAAACTAAGCAAACTGGCAAGTCTGAAGCTAGGCAATCTGGCAAGACCTATAGCAAGAAGTCCAAGCCCAAGAAGAAGTGAACAAGCTAGAGAGAATCATAGGGCTTAGATCTTAGGGTTGTTTGTTTCTATTGCAGTATCTCTTGTATTGAAATCTTTTGTAGTATTTCTTGTATTGAAATGTTAATTTTGCTCTTGCATTCCCATGTACTTGCTTAATTGAATCACTGTACTGAACTTTGAATGAATTAATACAATGTGATTTTATATTTTCCTTCTGTTCTCTTACATGTGTTGTATTTATCTTTAAACTTTAATGCATATATTGAAGGGAGCTCTTAGAAGCAAATCCAAGTACTAATCTAGTTTGCAAGTTGTTTTGTAACCATCAAAAAGGGGGAGAATGTTGAATCAAGTGTTTTGATGATTCTAAACAATTAGAGCTTGGAAGGAAAATATCAAAGGAATATAAGAGCATACAAGTGAAGAAATCCAAGAAGAAATATTGAAGAATTTGTTGTAAAGAGCTCTCACAATATATACAGGGTAAAAGACTTTGATTTTCACTTACTTAAACTCCCACAGCATTTAAACATGTGTTTTTCACATTATCTGGTGTTAACATATGTTAGATTTGAAAAACACTAACTAACAGACAAATTTTGAATTGTTAAACTTTATATTTTTCTTTGGAAGTTCAAACTTTGGTTACTAAAATTTGAAGTTCCAGAGATATCATATCTGATAGATAAATTTCAAGTATTGAAATTCGAATTTTGAGTCAAGTATAGTTAAGTAAAATATGCAAAATTTGTCTAAAGTCATGTCAAAGTTGATCTAATATCAAAATGTAAATTGAGTCCAAGACAGTCCCTTTGATAGACAAATTTTAGATTTCAAAATTTGAATTTTGGAATGAAGACTTGTAAGTCTGATTAGAGGTGTTTTTGACAGACAAATTTTGAAAGTGCAAAGTTCGAATTTCTCAAGTAGAACTTTTTTGCCATGTTAAGTGTAATATCCTGAAAATTCTCTTAAATATTTAAGGTTCAATATTTTAAAATCTATAAGGAATTTGTAAAAATGGATATACGCCATTTTACATGATATAAAGTAAAGAGGTCAATTATTTCGGTCAGAAGGAAAGATGAGAAAATTACCATTTTACCCCTGGAAAAAAAAGGAAAAGAAAAAAAAAAGAAAGGAAAAAAAAAGGAGAAAAGAACGAGAGAAAGGCGGTGCACTCTACGCGTAGAATGAAGTAAATTTTATGAATTTTGGGAAAAATTACACCTAATGACCTGGAAGTTTTAAAAATTATAGATTTATCCCGGGTCAAGAACATTTTTGTAAATATGAAAAATTATAATAAAAATGAAGCTCTCAATGAGATGAGACCAATGAAATACAGTATGAAATTTATTAAGATCAAAATAATATTTATTGGATAATTATGATTTAATATTAATGTCTTACCCGATAAATGTCAGTCTGGACTGCAGGAAGAAGCAGTATTCATTCAAGAAAAATGTGTGGGTCTTATATTTGGACCAATTGGGATAATTATATTATGGCAATTTTATGATTATAATTAGTATCCCAATAATAGTAAAATATACTGCTAAAGTAGCTTTAATTGTCCAGACCAGTCCAGGATATATCTGGATAAGTAAATATTTAAAATTTTTAGACCAAAATACCCTCCATTTCATGGCCAACAAGCTGCACATGTCAAATTAGCCATAGTTATTATTTTTCATGAAAAAGCAAGAAAAATCAAGACATTAGGTGGCAAAATTCTATTGGTTGGAAAATTTTATAAATCCTCCCCTTTGGTTCATGTTTTGGCCGATCAATTAGCAAGGAAATGAGGAAGAGTGGTCTGCTATTTTGAGAAGGTGATAGCAGCACGTGAAGGTGAAGGAAAAAGAGGAGAAAAAGGAGAAGAAAATTCCAAATAAATTGGTAAGTAAGTTCCTTTCAATTTGTAAATATCCTAGCATAGTTTCTAAGTTATTTGAGTTAGTTTTCTTAAATCTTCTCCTTCTCCCTTTGCTGTTCTAATCTTGGCCTAAGCATGATAATAAGAGGGAAAGAGTTTTTAAGCCATAAATTTACAAGAAAGCATGAGATTTTTCAAGAAAAGTAAACTAGGTGTGTTTTAAAGTAAGTTTTTGTGAAAAACCAATTTCTTCCCCTTAAGAGCAGATTTTGGTTAGACTAATAAGGTGGGGAGGAGCTGGATTTTCATGCATTTGATGGCAAAAATGAGTTCCCCATGATGAAAAACCTTAAAGACAAGCATTGGCTCAAAGATAGAGCTTAAGATAAAGAGTTTGGGAATTTAAGAGTTTCAAGAGTTTTATGGGAGCTTTTTGTGATTAGCCATGAAATCAATGGCTTGAGCATGTGTTGAATGATGTTTAGGGACTTGAGGAAGCTTGGTAAAACTAGAGGAAGCTTTGGTTTAAAGAGGAAAGCCAAGTGCAAGCACCAAAGGTAGCTAAGCTTCATATTCTTGCTTTATGTTCTTTCATTGTCTTTCTATGATTAAATTGTGTTGCCTTATTGCAATCGTGATTTCTTTGATTTATCTTGGCTGTTAAATGAGGGGTTTTATTCCTTGGGATGTCCATTTTCTAAGCCGTTATGCTGCCGAATTTTTATGATCAATGTGGCAATTTATTGTTTAAAGGTGATTGATGTGATTATATGTGATCAAATGTGAGTTTATTTGATATGATTAACATAATTGCATGAAATGCAACTTGCTACTGAGATTGCCCCCAATCTCATCCCCTCAAGTATCCCAAATGACTAGGCACAAGCAATGGCAAAGGAGTCCAAAGAAAAGGCAAGGAGAATGAAGAAGAGAATGATGCTTGATGATAATTTCAAGCTATGATTCCATATTTTGAAATAATATATAAAAATTATATATATGAAAATGGATCTGTATCCTTGTGCTATTATGTCCTTATGAGCATTATAAAATGTTGAGCATGGATTTGAAACATGGAATGATCATGTGAGCTTATTATGAAGACTACTTTGTCATGTTATATTGTTAGAAGTTCATTTTGTAGCAATGAAAGTAAAGTCAATACTGTTTGACCAAGATAGGGAAAGTAAGTCAACTGTTAAATATTATCTGAACTAGAGAGAACAAGCTTTCCAATGAGCTAAAGAACACTCAATTTGGATATGTGTACAATTTATAGTATATTTTTGAAGTTAAGGGTCAAAACTGGATAGTAAAGTAAAAGCTGCGAAATTCACTGTAAGTATCACTTACTTTGAAAGGAAGTATAAAATCGTACAGAGCTCCAAAAATTCAGTGATTTATATTTTTAAAATTATCTGTGTTTTTAGTTCAACATGCCACTGGTTTGAATTCAATTGGAGCTGTACAATGAGAGATATACAAGTTTTCCCAAGACTGCTCCAATAAGAGTGAGGTTCTAACCCTTAGTAATTTAAGTTGAAATCATGCCCTGTCTAGACTAAATAAATATATAATAAAAATATGAAGGAAATTAGACATATATATCTTTCCAAAGGAATATAGAATACATGATTTGGCTCAATATAGAGTTAGATATGAATTTTTGAAGTTATAGCCAAAATCCTGAAAAGAGAGAAATGACCATTTGTACAGTGTAAGTTTGAGTAATAAAATGTACTAATTTGTCAGGTTAAAAGAAGTTTTCGTATTTTTATCTTGTATGTCATGTTTCTAGCTTCATTTAGAGACTTGAGCCAAATTGATACGATTTTTCTGGATTAAGTTAGGATTTTTCAAAGTTCATTTAGAAAACTTGAGAACCAAATGAATAGTACCATGTTTTTTTTTATTTAAATATTTTGGTTCTATTAATGGTTCAAGCTCCTAATATGAGCTATTTGGACATTGTACATACTATGATATATGAAAAATTATAGATAAAAGTAAGGTGTTACACTTTTGGTATCAGAGCCGAAGGTCTTGGCTCTTAGAGCAAAGATCTGGCAAATCTTTGCATCAAGAGAGGAAGGTAATCCTCTTAATTAGAATTTCCCCTTTGAATATAAGAAATATTCCTTTTGAGAAACTGGCCTAAGAATGTTTAGTGGTATAAGAGATTAGTCTTAAGGATAGCTTATGATAGTTGCTGGATTAGTTGAGGATGTTTTACAAATGATGTTTTCCTTAGGTCGTGAATTCTTTTAGAATGAGATCATAGTTAGATCCTATCAGTAAAAAGAAGATATAGGATCACAGAGAATCCTAGTAGGGCTTAGAGATCGCAGTAGATCTCGTGGTCGCAGTAGACTAATTTTGAGGTTGTAGTATACCTCTAAAGAGTATGAGATGATGAGAAAGATTGATGAGCCCTATGTATTAAAGAGCTTTTCATTATGTACAAAATCTTTTCTTCATCCGGAAGAAGGATTTTCTTTTGAGGGGATTTCACAAGGAATTTGGTAAATACTTTGTAAGAGTGCAGAGTGTATATTTGAGACCTCTTAGAATAGAGCATCAGCTTGTACTATGGCATGGCAAGAAATCCACTGAATTCTTGCAAGATGGTGGAAAATCTCAAGTGGTGGTTTGAGAACTGAACGTAGGTCAAGTAGTCAGACTGAACTAGGATAAATTTCTTTGTCCTCTTTTCTCTTATCTTGCATTTGCTTTATTTCTCTGTACTCTATTTTCTATAAAACGTCTACTGTCACTATTCTATCATATTTTTGCAGAAAAATTTTGAACTTCCCAATTCATCCCTGTAACACCTCTCTTATGGGCCCATTTCCCATGTATTTAATTCTTCCAAAGTCTATTTGTATCGTAGTAGGATCTTGAATCGCAAAAAAAAAATGCCTTAATAAAATTTTTCTAACTTTGAGCACTATTCATTTAATCGAATTTATTGATTCCGATTAAATTTTGAAAAATCATAAATAAATGAATAAAAATCATATGCATGTGATTCAAGTCTCTATGTATAGCTTATAACTTCGTCTACATGGAAAAAATATAAGTCAGAGCAATGATTATATTGATTTGTATAGGAAACTCTATGAATTTTCACAATTTATACGAAAATTGTAAAATAATCATTTTAATTGGGATTAAATATAAAAATCTGCTAAATATTGCACACACATCTAGTATGAGTGTTCTTTAGACCATTAGAGAGCTCTTTCTGTCTACTTTTAAATCATATACATCATTCATATTTTATACATCAAAAGTCCAAATAGTGGCATGCTTACTCAACATAGGTCAAGATGACCATTTACCGTACTACTTTGCCAAACAAAAGCCATAAAATATTTACATGGCCATACATCATTTTTGTACTATAACATACTTTAGCTAAGACCTAAGACATCATAAAAACTTGAAGAAACATGCTTAACATTACATTTACAAAATTACACAAAAGGTCAAAGCTCATGGCCATTGCTAGCATTATCAAGTTAATGGCCAAATTCTTTCTCCTTTCCTTTCTCTTCCTTGGTGGTCTTGCCATTGTTGCTACCTATTCATGGTTAATATTTGGGAGGATGAGATGCAAAGAATCTCAGTAGTTAACACCCAACATTCCATCACATCATCACATTAAGCATGAAAACATCAAGATAACACATTTTGAATACATTAACACATTTACGTCATATGAATTCATAAAATTTTTGGAAGAGTTTCATTTTGAAAAATGGACATCCCAGGGTCTCAATGCCCCTCAATCAACTCAACCAATACACATAAATCATCTTAAAATATCATTGCAATCATATGATAAGGCATAAAGTACATTGAAAACAAACATGATAACATAATGCTAGTATGAGAAATTAATTACCTTATGATGCTCCCTTGCTCTCCAAACTTGGTATGCGACTTCTTGAGTCTCTTAACACTTCCTTGAACCTAATCATATCATCATTGAACCAATTTAGCCATTGATTTTTCGGAATTATACAATTCTATAACACTAAAACCCAAAATTTTCACTTAGCTTTCCTTTGATCTTTCTTTGTACAACACACTTGTTCTTAGGGTTTTGGATCATGGGGAATCCATTTTCGAGGTCAAAATCATGAAATTAAAAAACTAAATACTCCCCCTGTTCTGACCGAAATTGTCTCAAAATGTTTGAAAAAATTTTCCTTCAAATCACTTCAAACCATCCAAGAATTCATGCTTCTAGTGGTTAATCTAAGCTTTTCCCTAAGTTTAATGGTCCAAAACTTATTTCTATTGCTAAATCACATTTTTTATGAAACCCTAAGATGGAAAAGAAGCAAACTAAACCATAGAACATGCTTTGAAAACCATAAATAGTAAGATTAAGGTGGTAGTATGCAAGCTTACCAATTTGTGCTTTACTTTTCCTTTGATTCCTCTTCCTTTTTCTGTTCCTTCTTCCTCCCTTTTCTTGCATTTTTTCTGGTCTGTTTTGGGCTGCTGGTCACATGTGAAATGGTGAGGAAAGAGAAGGGTTTAAGTGGTTAATTAAGTGGCTAATGATGTAGCAAATCATGGTTACTTTAGCTAACCCTTAATTACTTTTTTTTTACATACTTCTTCAAGAAGTATTCCAAAATAATATAAATTACTTTATGTCACATGGCTGTAGAAAAGTCAAGCATGGGAGAGCTTGAGATGTCCAAAAATTGCCCAATTTTCCTGATTCAGATATACCTCAATCTGGGTACTTTTTAACCGTACCGATAAAACCGTCTTTATACTAATTTAGCATTTTTGGGATACAGGACTAATGTAATTTTATTTTTATATTTCCATAATTATCCTGTCCCAAATGGTATCTGTGTATGGCCCATATCCTGTCCCGATTTCTTTTTAACCATTAGTGTGACCCACGATTTACTTTATCGGTTTACTATTACTTTTGGATACTCGGCGCTGATTATTTTTTTATTCTTGAACATTAACCCTCAATGTCATATACCATTGGGCTTCTCTCATCGAGGGCTTCGTTTTGACAGTAATTTTACATATTTACAAAATTACCCCTGACCCGGGGTTAAATTATAATTTCTAAAACGTTCGAGTCATTACATTTAATTTTTCCCAAGGCTTTTCTATTTCTTTCTCCACGTAATTTTTAATACTTTTGGGATGTGGATGTCATTTTTATATTTCTTTAGGGGCAAAAATATAATTTTCTCATTTTTTATCCAACCAGAAAAAATGATCTCTTTGCCTTATTTCACGCAAAACGGTGTCTGTCCGTTTTCACGAATTTCTTGTACATTTTACATTATAATTAATTATGTCCTTTTTCATTACTTAGTATCCAGTGAAATTTTGGGATATTACAATCCCCCTTCGTAAGAAGCCAGCAAACCTAACATATATGATTTATATCATGCTTATCATTTGAAGTGAAATTGGACTAACTACTTGGTTTGTAAATTAAATATTCTTAATATAAGTTGGTTCAAGAAAGGAAGAGTAAGCATTAAAGTGAAAATAAATTATTAACATAATGCTCAACTCAAAGGCATCAAGCATAAAGATAAAGAAATGATGCTCGAAGAATTAAAGATTGTGAAGATATATTGAAGATCGGAAGTTTGTGTACATCAAGATAACCTTTAAACTCAAATAGGTAAATTTATCTTAGGCTAAGAGTCTTTATGTGAAACTCAATGATTTTTATTTACATTCATTGGCTCAAGAAGTTTTGGATATTAAAATCCACATCTATGGTTTTAAAAGAAAGTGAAATTCTAATGTTTCAAAACCTTAGTTGGATCTTCAATAAATATTTTTGAAATATCTCTCAAATATATATGGTTTTTATGTGAAACTTCTTTCATAAGAAAATAAACTCAAATATCTTTTTAAAGATGATTATTTCACTTGAAATGAGGTTCATATGAAAAAGTGGTATTTATTTGAATTCGAGTAGTGAGATATAGATTTTCAGTTTCGACCATTATCACTCTTTTTGTAACACCTTACTTTTATCTATATTTTTTCATATATTATAGTATGTACAATGTCCAATTAGCTCATATTAAGAGCTTGAACCATTAATAGAACCAAAATATTAAAATAAAAAAAACGTAGTACTATTCATTTGGTTCTCAAGTTTTCTGGACGAACTTTGAAAAATCATAACTTAATCCAGAAAAATCATATCAATGTGGTTCAAGTCTCTAAATGAATCTAGAAACATTTCATGCAATTATGTCAATCATGTCAAATAACTCATATTTGATCACATTTGATCACATTAATCACCTTTAAACAATAAATTGCCACATTGGTCATAAAAATTTTGGCAGTATAACGGCTTAGAAAATGGACATCCCGGGGAATAAAACCCCTCATTTTACAGCCAAGACCAATCAAAGAGATTACAATTGCAATATGGCAACACAATTTAATCATAGAAAGACAATGAAAGAACATAAAGCAAGAATATGAAACTTAGCTATCTTGAAGTATTCCTTTGACTTTTCCTCTTGAATCTAATGCTTCACCACTTGGTTCCACCTCCTTCAAGAACGTACTTGGGCTTTATCAATTCCTAATACACCATCAAAAACTCACTTTATTCACTTGTTTCATGAGTTACTTCTTAAAGATTTCACAAAACCCTAGAATTTCATTTTCTTTACCTTAAGCTTTTTATTTAACCCCATACTTGCTCTTAAGGTTTTGGACCATGGGGAATCCATTTTTAGCATCAAATTAATGAAAATCAAACTCTTTCCCATCATATTAAACTGACCGAAACAAGGATTGGAAGAGGAAAGAAGTGATTTTTGTTGATGAAAGAGTTTTGATGATTTTAAACCAACACTCAAGATCTTGGATTGAAGATATCAAAGGAGATCAAAGCTGTTCCAAGTGAAGATTTTCTGAGTATTTGCTGTTAGATCTCTTGTAGGATCTTTAGTTTTTGTTATGATTGGGTAAAAGGTTTTGATTTGAAGAAAAGATGTTTTCAAACTTTGATTTTATGTTAAATCCTTGAATATTTGAAAAACACCCACAAACAGACGAAGGTTAAAAGTTTAAACTAAACTGTCAAGTTAGAAATTCGAACTTTGCCTTTGGAAATTCGAATTTCGAGCTAAAACTGATTAAGTCTGAAGAGATGGCTCTCTGTCAGACGAATTTTGGTGGTTCAAAATTCGAATTTTCATCTAGTCTGAAAGAAGCCTTTCTGGTGACAGACGAACTTCACACTTCCAAAATTCGAATTTCAAGTAAAATGAAGTTTGTGAAAACCAAAGAAATTCGTCTGAAACCATGACAAAGTGCATCTGAAATCAAAAAATATTCAGCTTGAAAAATGCTCTCTGACAGACGAATTTCGAGATTCCAACACTCGAATTTTCATATAAGTCTGAAAGAAGCTTCTTTACAACAGACGAACTTTGAGTCTTCAAAATTCGAATTTCAGACAAAACAAAACTTGAGAAAATAGAAGAAATTCGTCTGAAACTATGTTAAAGTTCATCTGAGATCAAGAATGAGTTAAGTCTCAAAATTGCTCTCTGACAGACGAATGTCACCCTTTCAAAATTCGAATTTCGAAGAAAGTAAACTACTGTGTCTCTTTATACGTTCAATGGACAGACGAATTTTGGATACCAAAATTCGAATTTCGAAGACACTGTAGCAAATTGAAAACACTGTTCACACTTAACCAAAAATCTTTCTTCTTGAAAATTCGTATGTCACATTGTGAAAATGTTTTATAAGTTTCAAAATTCGAATTTCACTTCATGAACAGACGAACTTCGTGTTATAATGTTGAAAGCTTTAACCTTCGGTTCCTTCGAAATTCGTCTGTTGACCAACCAAAATTCGAATTTCAGTATGTCAGAAACATTAAATGCGGTTGGTAAACGGATAGTTTTTCAGAGTAACCGTTGGATAACTTCCCCAACGGATAGATTTAGTCTCTAACGGATATTTGAGACCTAAATCTATAAATACAACATCATTTGAAGTTGTGGGTAACGAATCAAACTTGTATATACCGAATTTCTGCTAAATCTTCTTCTCAAAAGCTTTTACCCTCTCAACTTCTAAACTTGTACTTAAACTTTCATATCTACTCTTTTCAAGAGAGTTATTTCATTGTAATCAATCTACTCTTCATCTGGAAGATAGATTTACTTGTGAGGGGTATTCACAAGGGGATTGAGAAGCACACAGTGAAAGTGCTTGGAGAGTTTGAGAGAGCTCAGAAACAGAGCATACTCGTTGTACTGTGGCCTTAGCAAGAAGCCCATTGAAATTCTTGCTGTATAGTGGATAAATCTCAAGAGGTGTCTTGGGGACTGGATGTAGGTCAAGTGGAAAGACCGAACCAGGATAAATTACTGAGTTTTCTTCTCCCTATCTTCACTTTTCAGCTTGCTCTGTTTTACGCATTATTTTCATTATACTGTGATATCTCCACTTACCTCACCTTGTGCAGAAAATTTTCAATCTTCCCAATTCACCCCCCCTCTTGGGAAGTCAGCCTTGCTAACAAGTGGTATCAGAGCCCGGATTCCCATTCAAAGGAACTCACAGTCCGGGAATTAAAATGGCTGGCTTTGGAGAGAGTATACTTCCTGAAGGAAACAACACTAACAGACCACCAGGCTTCAGTGGAGAGCATTATGGATATTGGAAGATGAGGATGCAGATCTACCTTCAATCAATTGACCTTGACATCTGGTCAGTGATTGAAAAAGGAGATTTCGTTCCAATGGCTCAAACAGAAGATGGAAGACACAAAGAGAAGCTGGAAGCAGAGTGGAATGATGAAGACAGAAGGAGAGTTCTACTGAACTTCAAAGCAAAGCATTGTTTGGTCAGTGCCCTTAACCAGGATGAATTCTACAGAGTCTCACAATGCTCCACTGCAAAAGAAATGTGGGATACTCTACAGATTGCACATGAAGGAACTTCTGGAGTCAGGGAAAACAAACTGAACACGTGCATTGGGGAGTATGAAAGCTTCAGAATGGCTGAAGGAGAAACTGTAAAGGAGCTCCAAAAGAGATTCACTCTTATTGTGAATCAACTGAAGAGCCTGGGAAAAGAATACACACAGTCTGAGAAAGTGAGAAAAATACTCAGAGCTCTACCTCTGGAATGGCAGCCCAAGGTGACAGCTATAGAAGAGGCCAGAGGAGAATCAATGGCTTCTGTCACAGCTCTCTTCGACAGCCTTGAGGAATATGAAGGAAAGATCAAAGCACTCAAGGAAGCTGGGCTGGACAGAAAGAAGAAAGGCCTTGCCCTCAAAGCTGCTGATGAAAAGGAAGAAGAATCTGATGAAGGAGATGAGCTGAATGAGGAAACTCTGGCTATGATGGTCAGAAAATTCGGAAGATTCTACAGCAAGAAGAAGAGCAAGAGATTCTTCAAGAAAGGAGTAATTGGAGAAAGCAAGAAAGAGGCAAAAGAACCTGTAACTTGCTATGAGTGCAAGAAGCAGGGACACATTAAGTGGGACTGTCCCCAATTCATTAAGAAGCAGGAAAAAGAAAAGAAAGCTGCAGACAAAGGGAAGAAGAAGAAAGCCTATATCTCATCCATATGGGGCAACAGCTCAGATGAGGAAGAAGAAGATGAGGATGAGGTTGCCAACATTTGTTTAATGGCACTTGCCTCAGAAGAAGTCTTACCCTCATGCAGCAGTGATCAGGAAGAAGAGGTATATGAATCTGAACCTTCCTATTCTGAATTACAAGATGTATTTCATGAGCTTCATGATGAATTCATTAAAGTTGCTAAAGAACTGAAATTGGCAAAGAAAAGGATAAATAAGCTGGAATCCCAAAGCATAGTTTCTGAAATTGCCTCTTTGCCCACTACTGAATCTGTTTGTTGCACTTCATGCATTGAACTCAAGCAAACTAATGACTATTTAGTTAAAAGCATGTCTAGGCTCACTAGAGGCAAAGACATGTTGTTTGCATTAATGGGGAGCCAAAGAATATCACAAGGCAAAGCTGGTCTTGGCTATGATCCATGTGCTGTCAAGGAAAAGATTAGGAAGAAAAATCAGAATGCTTATATGAGACATTTTGTGCATGCTGAGAACAATAAAAAGAAAACTAATGCATTACATCACATTGAAACATATGATCAACCAAGGCATGCTAGACAAAAGTATTATCTGCACTGTTTTCTTCCTGCATCTCAATCTAGCAGTCCTTTCACTACCTGTCATTTCTGCAACAAAAAGGGACATATTTCCAATTCTTGTGCCTTGAAGAAAAATGGGCTTGGCAGGAAAGTTGAATGGGTTCCCAAAGTTGCATCTGCATCTAGGGAAAAATATACTGACCTAAAAGGACCCAAGCAAATTTGGGTACCTAAAAGGAAAACGTAAACATTGTTTTGCAGGTCTGTCTCAAAGCTAAGAAAAGCAACAAATGGTATATGGACAGTGCCTGCTCAAGTCACATGACAGGTGATAAGGAGAAGTTCATCACCCTGAGAGACAAGAAAGGAGGAAAGGTGACCTTTGGAGGTGACCAATATGGCAAAATCATTGGTATTGGAATTGTGGGTAAAAATCCAGAAACATCCATTGAAGAGGTGCTGTTTGTGATTGGACTCAACCACAACCTGCTAAGCGTGAGTCAGACCTGTGACAAAGGAAACTGGGTGCTGTTTGACTCAAAGTTTTGCCTGGTCATCAGAAAAAGTGATCACAAAGTTATCCTCAAAGCTCAAAGGGATGGTAACTGCTATACTATTGATCTTGATGAACTTCCTCCCTTAGATTCTGTATGCTTAATTAGTCAGAATAATGATAGTTGGCTATGGCATAGAAGATTAGCTCATGTGAACATGAATCAACTGTCTAAACTAATTAAAAATGAGCTAGTAACTGGTCTACCAAAAATATCTTTTGAAAAGGATAAAGAATGTGATGCATGCTTAAGAGGAAAACAAACCAAATCATCATTTAAATCTAAAAATGTAGTTACCACAACTAGACCACTTGAATTGTTGCATATGGACTTAATTGGACCATCTAGGGTGAAAAGTCTTGGTGGTAATCTGTATGTGCTTGTAATTGTTGATGATTATTCTAGATTTACTTGGACATTATTTCTTTCCTCCAAAAGTGATACCTTTGATGCATTTGCAACCTTAGCCAAGAAAGTGCAAAATGAGAAAGGTATTTCTATTGTGTCTATCAGGTCAGACCATGGAGGAGAATTTGAAAATGCATACTTCCTGGAGTACTGCAATGAGCATGGGATTGATCACAACTTCTCAGCACCAAGAACTCCTCAACAAAATGGAGTAGTAGAAAGGAAGAATAGAACTATTGGAGAGATGGCCAGAGCTATGCTAAATGAGAAGGAACTCTCCCAAGTATTCTGGGCTGATGCAGTAAATACAGCAAGTTACATCATAAACAGAGCTTACATCAGACCAATCCTTGGGAAGACTCCATATGAGCTGTACAAGGGAAGAAAGCCAAATCTGTCACACCTCCATGTGTTCGGGTGCAAATGCTTCATTCACAACAATGGTAAAGAAAATCTAGGTAAATTTGATGCCAAATCCGATGAAGGTATATTTCTGGGTTATTCAAGTAGGAGTAAGGCATATAGAATTTATAATAAAAGATCAAATGTAATAGAAGAATCTGTACATGTGGTTTTCATTGAAAATGAAACTGTTTCAAAACATACTATCAGTGAGGATGATCTTACTTTCAACTTTGAAAAACTAGGAATTTCTGATAAGAGTAAAACTGAACCTCCAAAGATATCTGAATCTGTTAATATAGAGGAAGATATCCAGGAGCAAGAGTTTGATGAAGAAAACAATGAGGAAACATCTCAAGAACTTCCTAGAGCTTGGAGATATCAAAGGAATCATCCTGTTGATCAAGTAATAGGGAATGTTCTAGAGAGAGTCAAAACCAGAAAACAGTTAAGAGAACAGATGCTCAACTGTGCTTTCATTTCTCAAATAGAACCCAAATGTACTGAAGAGGCCTTAACTGATGATTACTGGATTTTGGCTATGCAAGATGAATTAAATCAATTTGAAAGAAATCAAGTTTGGGATTTAGTGTCTAGACCCAAAAATCATCCTGTTATTGGTACCAAATGGGTTTTCAGAAATAAACTTGATGAATCTGGAACAATAATCAGAAATAAAGCTAGACTAGTTGCTAAAGGGTATAATCAAGAAGAAGGTATTGATTTTGAAGAAACTTTTGCACCAGTAGCTAGATTAGAAGCTATAAGAATACTACTGGCATATGCATGCATGAAAAATATTTTATTATATCAAATGGATGTAAAAAGTGCTTTTCTGAATGGATATATCATGGAAGAGGTTTATGTTGATCAACCTCCAGGTTTTGAGGACTCTACAAAACCAAACCATGTTTATAAACTGAAGAAAGCTCTCTATGGTTTAAAACAGGCCCCTAGAGCATGGTATGAGAGACTGAGCAATTTTCTAACTGAAAAGGGGTTTAACAGAGGCAAAGTCGACACAACCTTATTTACTAAGAAAGAAAATAAAGATTTACTAATTGTTCAAATCTATGTTGATGATATTATTTTTGGTGCTACTAATGAGGTTCTTTGCAAGGAATTTTCTAAGTTAATGCAGGGAGAATTCGAGATGTCTATGATGGGTGAACTCAATTTCTTCCTTGGATTGCAAATCAGATAGCTAAATGATGGTATCTTCCTCAGTCAATCCAAGTATCTAAAGGAGCTGTTAAAGAAGTTTGGTATGGAGAATGCCAAGCCAATGGGAACACCTATGGCTACTGCAACCAAACTGGACATGGATGAGAATGGGAAGATGTTTGACATTACTCAGTACAGAAGAATGATCGGATCTCTGCTGTACCTAACTGCCAGCAGACCTGACATTATGTTCAGTGTCTGCATGTGTGCAAGGTTCCAATCATGCCCCAAAGAAACCCATGCAACAGCTGTGAAAAGAATTTTTAGATATCTTATTGGAACATCACAGATGGGTCTTTGGTATCCAAAAGGCAATGGAGAAGATCTCAAAGGATACACTGATGCTGATTTTGCAGGATCCAAAACTGACAGAAAAAGCACAAGTGGAGCCTGTCAGTTTCTTGGAGGATCCCTGGTCTCATGGTTCAGCAAAAAGCAAAACAGTGTGGCCTTATCCACTGCAGAAGCTGAGTATGTTGCAGCTGGAAGCTGTTGTGCCCAAGTCATCTGGATGAAACAGCAGCTTGAAGATCTTGAGGTTAAAATGAAAGAGACACCAATCATGTGTGACAACCAAAGTGCTATAAATATCACCAAGAATCCTGTCATGCATTCGAGGACTAAACATATTGAAGTTAGGCACCACTTCATAAGAGATCACGTTCTGAAAGGAGAAGTTAGATTGGAGTACATCCCAACAGAGGATCAAGTTGCTGATATACTCACAAAGCCTCTATCAGAAGACAGACACTGCAAAATAAGGAGAGAATTGGGAATGGTAAATCCCAATGAATTGTAAGTCATTTCTGTGCAAGTCTGTCTTTAGAACTTTTAATATTAGAATAAATTCTAACTTGAGCATCGGAGTATGTTTTAGTATAGTTTCAGGTGCTCCTTGTGAAAATCAATGGCTAAAAGTTTGAAAGATTGGAGCACTCCAGATTGGAACAACCAGAAAATGAAGAGAATGATAATTATTCTGAGTTCTGGATCCATTCTGTAAGTTTTTAAAGTTGAAATTTGTATGTTGTTTGAATACTAGAAAAATCTCTTTGATAATCTATGTTTTTGAACTAGTCAACGTGGTCAACATTCGAATTTTGGTTGACTAACAGACGAACTTTGGCCTATTATGTCTTGGAACAGTTCTCGGTTATGCCTCGAAATTCGTCTGTTGATGCTTGAAAGTTCGAATTTTCAAAGACAAAAAAAAAAAATATATATATATATTTTCAACGTCATAGTTGTTCATCATTGCTATATGAAGCATTACTTCTTAACATACGAATGTTGAACAATCTTGACAAAAGTTGAAAAATTCGAATTGTCAAGCTCAAAATTCGTCTGTTGAACCATGTTCTTGTTGATTGTATCACTGAAAGATGAAGTTCTGAATGCTTAATTCGTCTATTGACTGTTGATTTGATTATTGTCTGCCTTTTTCTTTTCAACATTCGAATTTTGTTGGAACAAAATTCGTCTGATGTGCTTGTATTGTTTGTTTCAAGCCACTGTCAGACGAACTTTCAAGATGAAAATTCGTCTGTCAGTAAGCTGTGCTGAACGGTTTAACTTGTAACTGCCCGAAGTTCGAATTTTGACCTCTCAAAATTCGTCTGTCAGACGGTTACACACGTTAAATGCGTCAGTTTTCCACAGAACAGACGCAACCCTATTTGTAACCTCTCTAAGTCTGTTCTGATTCTCTCTTCAATCCTCTTAACTTCTGTCCAAAAACCGTCTTTTTCCACCATTTAAACTTCCTTTCGCATCATATAAACCCATTCTCAGCCACATTCTGCTTCATTCAACCGAGAAATGGCAAGAGTTAAAATTCCTGGAACAGGAAAAGCTGTGGCCCGTCCGAAAAGGAATGTTAAATCACAATATGCTACTAAAGAAGGAGAGAAATCAAAGAGAAAAGCCGAACCCAGTAAAGCTACTCCCTCTAAACGCCAGAAATCTTCATCCAAAGCAGAATCCCAGAAATCTGGCCCCTCCTCTTCAAAAAGTGCAGAACCGTCTGCTCCTGCTGCTGCCTCTTCTGCCTCTTCCAGTACTGAATCTGGAGAGTTTGAATTGACTACACTACCACTATGGAGCACTCCTGAGATTCAAGAAGAGTACACTACCAAGTTTTCCAACAAAAAGGTAATCAAGCCTCATTGTGTGAATGTGGAACAATTTCTGATTTCCAACAATTTTGATGCTGCTATATGGTTGTTAAGATATAAAAATTTGTTGGAAATTGCTGAAAGATATGATGATGAAGTAGTGAAGACTTGGTATGCGTCTCTTAAGTATAACAACAAGAAGATGAAATGGGAGGTCACCTTGAGATCAAGGACCATTTGGCTTGCTGATGAAACATTCAATGAGGTGTTAGAAATCCCAGGACAAGATGGGCTAAAAGTTGACTTAACAGCCTCTGGGTATATGGATGAGGCAAGCACAGCAGATGAAGAAGGTGGATCCTTTCTGTACTACAAGGAGAGCACCATTTTGGACACCTTATTCAGGAGAAGGGAGAACAGGCCAACAATAAATCTGTTGAAGCCCACAGACCTAAGTGTACAAGTCAGAATCCTGCACTACATAGTGTCAAGGATCATTTTCAACAAGGGTGGTAGCTTCAATCTGATAACAAGGGCAGAGGCTCATGTGATGACTGCTATCATTCGTGGGAAGCTGATCAATATGGGTCATATCATCCTTCAGCGAATGATAAAGGCAAGGGATCAGAGGAAGGATTCCACACTCCCC